>CM065640.1:20080699-21280699 GCA_033220585.1 Dipteronia sinensis | reverse complement strand
ACCAACGCCTGATGCACCCATAAAGGCAAGCCGTGATCCGATTGACAGGCCGGTGATTTTTTCTGAAAGGCCAACCAGGGGAAGCGGAGAACGTAGAGAGGAGAATGACTCGGATAGAAGGTATGGTCATGACCAGACGGCTAGGGATAGAGACCATCCAAGGAGGCGTACTCATCGGAGAGATCGATCGTCGTCCTCGGGAGAGAGTGAGCAGAATTATCATCACAAGCGCCAAAGGGGCACAGTTCGGCTGCACGGCTTAAATCGGGATCAAAGAGAATCGAATCCGGAAGAAAGAGGCCAAAAACTGACTATAAGTCAGAATTTCAATGCTGTGGGGGAGCCGGAGGGAGACAGAGATATACTCATACAGAGTTTGACCCCGGAAGTGGAGAATAACTGCCGACAAATGGATGCGTTAGTCAGGCGATACGGGCGTAACGAGTTGTCAGATGATGAATCCGGGAGCCTTTTCACCAATAGGATCCTGAGGACGCCATTCCCGGAGAGGTTTAGAATGCCACATGTAGAGCAATTCAAAAAGGACACGGACCCTAAGGAACATGTCAGAAGATACAAGAGTGCCATGGCCCAGTATGTTTACAATGATGCCCTACTATGTTTAAATTTCCCTCAAACTCTTGGGGATCTGGGCTCTAGGTGGTTCGGCAGGTTACCAACGGCCAGCATAAGTAACTTCAGCGAGCTGAGTAAGGCTTTCTCAAGGCAATTCCTCGGGAATGTGCACAGCAAGAAGTCGGTGGCCCACTTGTCTCAACTTAAGCAAGGAAAGGATGAGTCACTTAAGAAGTATTTGGGAAGATTCGGTCAAGAAGTGTCTGAGATTGGAAGTGCAAACGACGAGGCTATAATTGCAGCCTTCATCAATAACCTCCAGAATGGTCAGCTGTCATTTGACCTGAGAAGAGCCCGTCTAACCAGTTACGCTGACATGATGGATATGGCTGGGGGCTATGCCTTGGCAGAGGAAGAAGAAATCACCACGGGAGGATACTTCGTGCATGGCGGACGCCCGGAAGGGTCTAAAGCCAAGGACCAAGCGAAGACCCCCGATGCGAAAGGTGATAAACAAAAGAATAAGACACGGGATAGTCGGTTTGGTCGTCAGGCATATGATCCGAAGACAGATCAGCCACGGCAGAAGTTCCAAGGCAGATATACAAACTATACCCCACTGAGGAAGGATCAAGAGGAAATTCTGGCAATTCTGGAGGAGAAGAACATGTCTAAAGAACCTCCTAGGCAGTCATCCTATGCCCGGAGGGACACCACCAAGTATTGCATGTTCCATAAGGAGAATGGACACGAAACTTCCAAGTGTTTTCAACTTAGGGATCACATAGAGACCCTCATCAGGGAAGGACACTTGAAAGATATCGTCCTGAGGAAAACCGACAAGGTAGACGGACAGAGAGATAACCGACAGGATGGTCGGGCAAGAAAACTTAGCCCCAAGAAAGCTGAGGATGAAGGAGCGATCAACACGATTTTTGGTGGACCATCAACGGGCAAAAGTAATAGAGAGAGGACCCAGGAAATTCGGGAAGCCGTGGAGGCTAGAAGAGATTTAGGTGTCAATTCTATTGAACCCGACCCAAAAAGGATCAAGGGAGGCTGGGATCCCATCATATTCACAGAGGCTGACTCACATGGAGTAGATGTAAGATCGAACGATGCACTGGTAATCAGCGCACATATTGGCCATAGGGAGGTCCATCGGATTTTGATCGACAATGGAAGCTCAGCGGATATTTTGAGTGCAGAAGTTTATGACCAGCTGAGGCTGGACATGAAAGACCTGTAGCCTTTTTCTACACCTCTTAGAGGATTTGGCGGGGTGGAGGTAAGGTCGCTCGACACAGTAAAATTACCGGTGAAGGTTGGGAAGGCTCCTTGCCAAAAGACAGTGTTACTCGACTTTGTAGTCGTCGACACAGAAAATTGGCCGTACAACGCCCTATTGGGCCGACCATTCTTGAATAAAGCTAAGGCGGTGACGGCGACTTATGCCTTAATGATGAAGTTCCCAACGGAGTTTGGAGTTGGAATGGTCAAAGGATCACAAGAAATGGCTCGAAGGGCAAATTTGTCAATATACAAGGACAGGGAAGTAAACCAGGTATACAATGTGACAACCAAGCTGATAACCGATGAGACTGAAGAATCAGAAGTACCGAAGGATTTTGAGTTGGATCCTAGAAAGGAGCCCGAAGCTAAGAAAGATGAGCCGACCGAAGAGGTGGCATTGGACCCAGAAGATCCAGGCAGGACGGTGAAAGTCGGGGCAAATTTGAGTGAATGTATAAAAGCCCAACTTGTCTCACTACTAAGGGATTACAAGGATGTTTTTGCTTGGAGCCACGAAGATATGCCCGGGATAGATCCAAAAGTGATATCATATTGCCTCTCCATCAATCCAGAGTTCCGCCCGGTAGTGCAAAAGAGACGGCTGTTCAATCCAGAGAGGAGTGTGGCCATTAAGGATGAAGTAGGCAAGTTGCTTTCTGCAGGATCGATAAGGGAAGTCAAATACCCAGAATGGGTGGCCAATGTGGTGCTGGTTAAGAAGAAGAATAATCAGTGGAGAATGTGTGTAGACTTCACCGATTTGAATAAGGCCTGCCCGAAAGATAGCTTCCCATTGCCGAGAATAGACCAACTGGTGGATGCAACAGCTGGGCACGAATTGTTGAGCTTCATGGATACTTATTCAGGATACAATCAGATCAGAATGAATAAAGCGGATGAAGAAAAGACAGCCTTCACCACAGATCAGGGTTTGTACTGCTATAAGGTGATGCCTTTCGGCTTGAAAAACGCTGGGGCAACCTACCAGAGACTGGTAAACAGGATTTTTGCCCGGCAAATCGGGAGGAACATGGAAGTTTATGTGGATGATATGTTGACCAAGAGTGTCACAGTGGAGAGGCATTCAGAAGACTTAAGGGAGACCTTCGAAGTGCTGAGGAGATATAAAATGAAGCTTAACCCGAGCAAATGTGTGTTCGGAGTGCCATCAGGGAGATTTCTTGGTTTTCAGGTACATCAAAGAGGGATTGAGGTGAACCCCGAGAAGATCAAAGCGTTGGAAGATATGGCTTCACCAAGGACGCTGAGGGATGTACAGAGGCTAACGGGATGTCTTGCGTCACTTAACCGATTCATAGCGAAGTCGACAGACAAATGCGTCCCATTCTTCAGAGCAATAAAGAAAGGAAAAGGCCTTGAATGGAGTGAAGAATGCGAAGCTGCTTTTCAGAAATTGAAAGAGTATTTAGGGCGAGCACCCATCCTCTCAAAGCCGGTGGTCGGGGAGACGTTGTACTTGTAACTCTCAGTTACAGAGGTAGCGACAAGTTAGGTGTTGATTCGAATGGAGGAAGGAGTGCAAAAACCGGTATATTACACCAGTAAGGCGTTGCTGCCAGCAGAAACTAGATACTCACATGCCGAAAAGGTTGCACTCGCCCTGGTCACGGCAGCCAGAAAACTAAGACCGTACTTCCAAGCGCATGCAATAGAGGTGTACACCGACTGCCCGCTAAAACTCATCCTGCAAAAGCCAGAACTGTCGGGAAGATTGACTAAATGGGCGGTTGAGTTAAGTGAATTTGACATCAAATATACCCCAAAAGCTGCAGTTAAGGGACAAGCGGTGTTCGATTTCATAGCAGAGTTCACCGAGCCAGATATGGAAGTGCAAAGGATGATAGAAGGCGAACAAGTGAGTAAGTTCCAATGGAAGTTGCATGTGGATGGATCGTCGAACACTCATGGCAGTGGGGCCGGAATGGTCATAACAACACTAGAAGGGGATGCTGTGGAATGTGCCATGAGATTCGACTTCAAAGCAACTAATAACCAAGCAGAGTATGAAGCTCTGTTGGCTGGTTTGAGAGTTTGCATAGCATTAGGGGCAGATGAGTTGGCGGTATACAGCGATTCCCAGGTTGTGGTTAACCAGGTGCTGGATGAATACCAGGCGAGGGAGGAGCATATGATAGCTTACTTAGACATTGCAAAGAGCTCGCTTAAAAAGTTTAAGGCGTACAGGATCCTTCAAATCCCTCGGGAGGAGAACGAAAAAGCAGATGCTTTATCTAAATTAGCCTCAGCCACCATGAGTATTAGGTCGAAAGCAATACCAGTGGCGCACCTGACCAAACCAAGTACGGCAGAATCTGAAGAGGTCATGGTGTCAGAAATCCGGTTAGGTCCAAGTGATTGGACGACCCAGCTTAGAGAGTATTTGGAGAGAAACATATTACCGGAGGACGCTGTGGAGGCAAAACGCGTCAGGTACAGGTCAACTCGGTACACGATTCTAAGGGGAGAACTATACAGAAGAGGGTTCTCAAAGGTGTTACAAAGATATGTTGCCGGAGAAGAAACCTACAAGATTTTGAAAGATGTTCACAGTGGGGTGTGTGGAAACCACACTGGGGGTAAGAGCCTAGCACACAAGGTACTTCGACAAGGTTTTTATTGGCCGACTTTATTTGCCGAAGCGCAACGATTCGCGGAAAGTTGCAAGACATGTCAAAGAATAGCAAACGACATTCGGCAACCCCCGGAGTTACTCAGAAGCTTAACTTCCCCTTGGCCTTTTGCCATGTGGGGCCTCGAACTGATTGGTCCAATGCCCACAGGAACAAGGGGAGAAGCAAAGTACGCAATTGTGGCAGTAGACTACTTTACCAAGTGGGCAGAAGCAGAGGCATTGGTGCACATCACGGAGGCGAACACCACTAGATTTGTCAGGAAGAACATCATATATAGGTTCGGAATCCCGAGCATCATTATAACGGATAACGGAACTCAATTCGACAACAGCAAGTTCAGGGAAATGTGCGAGGAGTACAAGATTGCAAACTACTATGCGTCACCTGCACATCCTCAAACCAATGGCCAAACTGAAGCTGTGAACAAGGTGATCAAGCACACACTGAAAGCAAAGCTGGAAGCAAAGAAAGGCAGTTGGGCAGACAAACTACCAGAGGTGTTATGGGCATACCGAACGACTATCAGGTCATCCACAGGGGAGACCCCTTTTGCACTAGCATTCGGAACAGAGGCCGTAATCCCGACGGAAACAACCTTTACGTCACCCAGGGTACAACTATACAGCCCCGAGCACAACGTCAACATGTTGCAGCGGAACTTAGACGAGCTTGAAGAAATCAGGGATGCAGCTCAAGTGAGAAACGCAGCGTATCAGCAGAGGGCTGCAAGGTACTATAATTCCCATGTTCGTGTGCATAGATTCCAGCTCAGAGATTTAGTGCTAAGAAGGGTATCCCCGAACACTAAGGACAAGTCGGCAGGATCTCTCGCTGACAAATGGGAAGGCCTGTATATCATCAAGGGAGTTACAGGGCATGGAGCCTACCTGATAGCTCACCCAGAAGGCAGCTTAGTACCCCGACCATGCAACGCTCAGTATCTCAAGATTTTCTACCCCTGACAAACTCATTCATGTTTAACGTTATTTTAGCTTTGCTTTAACTTATAGTCAAGTTAAGAGGTTTCTAACTCTTATTGTTATCTAATAAAGTCCGTTTGCTAATAAAGAGGTTATTCATTGAAGACGATGAAATCCACTATAAATAATGTTCAAATAAAGCAAAAACAACAGTGGCCACTTCGTCCGAGAACAAGCAGACTAAATTTAGTCACCTAAAACAAACCGGTCCGAGCAAATCTCGTTCAAAAATAATCATGCGCTACGAGGCCGCGGGAGAGCGGACAAGTAGTTCTTGAAGGGCTGAGAAGCTGGAATAGCGCGCCCGCCTGGTTTAAGTAGTGCAAACGCACTTCTTAACCAAAAGGCAAAACCGAGGCACCAGGATAACTGGAAAACTGCTCGGAGTGCCGCCAGGAAGACTGGTGAGATGCGCAATCGTGTTGGCTGGTCAACATAACCACCAACGATTCGACGAAACCTTGAACAGATAAAACCGGGAGACGTCCTAGGTGACTTGTGTAAGGACCTTGACGTATGGTTGTGGTGAGCCTCGACGAAACGTTAGGGTATAACGATCTTCACAAGATCGGAGAAATTAATCGCCAGTTCAATAAGATACTCGGCTTAAAAAAGTTGTCAGTTAAATAAGATACTCGGCTTTAAAAGAAAAATTGCCAGTTAAATAAGATACTTGGTCCAATAAATCAACGGCCAGTTTAATCAGATACTCGGCTTAATAAACGAGTTGCCAGTTGAATAAGATACTCGGTTAACTTTGGTAGTCGCCAAGCACTTGGTTGAAATTAAGAGTTCCAAAAATTCTTAAGATCTATGAGCCGAGTATAGGTGACCGAACAAATTATGCTTCATTTGTTTTTCTTTTGTTTATACGTTTATCATGCAGGGAACTGGACAGGCAGAATAGTGAATAGATTTCTTATATATGAGCGAAAGAATATACAATGGTTGTTACAAAAAAAACAATTGTTACAAAAAAGAAAAAGAAAATTAATCAAGGAGATGCCGGCGGTTGAGAACTACTTCCACCAATGCTCGGGTCCGGTTCCATCACGTACTCATTCAGGAGGCTGTCATCAGAAGGCCAGACAATCACATCTTCCGGGGCATCGTCATCTATCCAAGCGCTATAATCTACCCCGGGAACGGGCCCAACGTCAGAAGCCTCACCGTCGATCCCCACTTTCTCACAAGCGTGGAAAGTTGAGAAGGAATCAGCAGTGGGAACTTCCAGGTGCATGGGATGTGGCTCTTTTCCCTTACTTCTGCAATATGCTCGCCACGTCTTCATCTGGAGCCGAAGGGATTCCAGAGAAGCATCCACATGCTTTCTGACCGAGAGGTTCCAGTTGGCCCTGGCCCGATCAGTTGCTCTGTTCTTCTTCTTGAAAAATTCTCCGACCGAGACCATTCCCCTCTGAAATTCCCGGAGAAGTAAAGCATCATAGGCTGGAGATCTTTTGAAGCGATCGACCCCCTGAATCTCCAACTCCAGTCTAGCTTCCTTCGACAGGGACTTGACCGTCAAGGCTTGACGTTTCAAGTCCTGAATCCGGCGCTCGTAGAAGGACTTTGCATCTTCAGCTGTGTGCTCGGCCTGGAGTAGAGCCTCCTGAGTAGATAACAATTGGTCTTTTTAGGTTTGGGCCTCTTCAGAAGCGAAAGATGCTTTCTGTTCAGCCTCTAGTTGACGCGCTAAGCACTGGTCCAGAAGCACCTGACCCGACCTGGCCCCTTCCTGACAAGCCAGTTCGGCCCGAGCACGGCGATCTTTACTCTCCTTCAACTGGGCTTCAAGCCTCCTTATTTTCTCCGTCTGACCATCACTAGTCTGGCAGACTTCAGTCATCTCGGCTACCATCTGCAACGAGCCGATAACAAGTGACAAAAATGAAGTAGCGATAAAAGAGATAAATATGAAAGTCTTAAGAGTTACTCACATAAGAAGCGCTGTTGAAGAAATGGCAGAGCCGATCAGATAACGAACCGACCCTGAGATCGCTCCAACGATCCTCCCTTATATATGCTTGGCCCGAAGCCATAGCCTTCAATATGGCCTCGGGGGTAGGTACGCTAGACTGGGCTGAAGGGTCAGGACTGCCAAGATTAGCTTCGGGGAACCTAGTAGTAGGTACTGCCTGAGGGGAACTAAGGGGGATGCCAGGTTCGTCCCTCATCTGATCCCGTGGAGGAGAGTTCTCCATTTTTCTCTCATTCTCAGCAGCCTCCGCTACCCCCTCCTCATCCGAGGATGACTCGACGAAAGCAACTACTCGAGGAATCTTGGGGGCCGGACGGCCAGGTGAGAACGAGGCCTTTCTTTTTCTGGGTTGCCTCCCACGGGTATTCAGGTCTGCTGTGGGGTCCTCAAAATCTGGATCGGAACGCCCCACTTCAACACCACTTCCAGACGGCGCAGTATTCAGTCCGGCAGAAATCAGAATCTCTGGAACTGTCACGTCCGGATGCTCCTTGGGGCCCGACTCGAATTTCCCGAACAAAGGAACCTTTGTTGATGTCGCGATTGCTTTGTTTCTTCCCCATTCTTTTCCACGGCCGAGAATTATCACAAGCAACAGAAGCAGAACTGGAATCGGTTTCAGGCTGATAGGATTCAGGCTGTGACGAACTGGAAGAAGCTGGTGGAACTTCATGACGCAGTCCAGATAAGTTGAGTCCGGAGACGTCAGCGTCTGTAAATCGGGGCTGATCGGGAATTGGATCACCAAGCAACCTGTGGACAGCCGTAACAGTACAAGTATCACCTTGCTCAATGGCAATCATAGCAACAGTAAAAAGACGATGTTTAACAGAGGGATCCATGAGAACTAACCTTAAAGGATTGAAGAGACGTGAGGTACGGCAGGATCTTCGAGAAGGTCAAGAAAAGGTTTGGAAACCGAAAGAAGTAAATCTTCGCAGGACGAGATTACAGGCAGGGAAACGATGGCAGAAATCTAGAAAACGATGGCTGAAATCTGGGAAGTAATGGTAAAAACTTGAATAGGGGTTTTCCCCTTTGAAGCAATACTTCTATATATAAGCATGCAACCGGTCCCAAGACACGAAACCCTATAAAGGGTAGGTGAGGAGAACCGGGAAATATCGGGATAAGAATCATGACGTAAGCTGTACGGGCACGAACAGAAGGGTCGCGTCTCATAAATGCCACGTACCACGGCCAAACAAAAGAAGACAGGTGGCAGTAAAGAGAGGCACCGAGCCGTCGAAGAGACAGTCAGTCACCATCAAAAGATCTTCGAATAAGAAAAGAATCAAACACGTGCAGGCGTAATTAAGACATGCCATTAACGTTTCGAAGCGAACTAGGAATTTGAAATCCGACATTGATGAAGAAGACGATAAACGAGAACAAGTCATGAAAGAGTTAAATATTTATCCCGAGTAAGCAGGATACATTCGGTTCAAATATTTAAGGGGGTATTGTTATAGGTAAAAATCATCATTAAGGACACGTCATTATAGTAAGGGGCCACGTAAGCAAAGTCGAGAAAAGTCAAGCGTTAAAGGGCAGAAATTCCCCAAGGGAATTTACTCTGTAAAGAGTAAAGCAACCCGACCACAGACGAAGAAACCGGCTCGGGCATACTCGGGCATACTCGGGATCAGATAATGAAGACGAGTACTTCACAAACATATGGATAGAATCAGCAGCAAGCAACTCCACAATAAGCAACGATACGACTATCAGAGTTCAATTGAAAGGCAAACAGATTTCCCGCAGATAAAGGGCGAGGAATCCGACGCAGATTCGGACTCAGTCAAAACAGGAAACATGATAAACTCCATAAAGAGACAGACTTCAATTAGAACTAGGAAATCACACAAAATACGGGTATCACAACACCAAACCCTAGCACAACCATAAACCCTAGCAATAACATGTATAAATACCCCGGTAAGAAACATAATGGGGGGAGGTGAGAATTAGCAGGAGAAGTCAGAGAGAAATACTTTGTAATTGAATTTTTCATAGTGGATTTGACTTTGTTGCTCAAGCAACAACCCGTGGATTTTTCTCCAGTTAAAAGGAGTTTTTACCACGTATTTGTATCTCTTGATTTATTGTTTTCTTGCGATATTACACTTATCTGTTCTTATTTTCGCTTGATACAAATTCGTTGATAGTGACGACGAAAAATCACCATCAACAGTATCGATATCAGATTTCTAAATTTATGACTATATCAGGGATATTATCGATATCTGTAGGTACTAGACAAAAAATTAAAAAAATAATGGATATTTACATCTAAAGTTAGAATTTTTTTATGAAACTTTAGGATAATCTTAAACAAGTAATTATACATCAAATGAATCATATTTCAATGATAAATTAGCATAGTTATAAGTTTATTATAAATTATAACATAGATAGAGTCTGTATATAATTTTTAAAATTGAGTATTTAATAGAATAATATTTTGTTTCACTTTTACAATATTATATACAATATAAAGAGATTAAATATGTAATAAACAAAATTATCATTAAAAATATATATAGTTCCATACTTCCAAGATTCTATCATAAATCATAATTCATATATAATATACATTGTATGTCTGAAATTTAAAATCAGAATGAGTTCCTTGCTGGTTTAAATACATAAATACATTTCTATCTTGATTCGAACAATAATTTTCCAAGAAAAACGTGTTAGCATAGTTTTCAAGGTAGCTATTAATATACCACACGTATGTTGCTTGATCTCTTCCAACTAATCCATGAATTGGGTAGTTTGGATTTACCCAACTTGGTGGATATTGTTGATTTGCATGCATAGGTATTACATATGGCATTTGTGGAGAATGATAATCAAATATACTACAGCCACCATAATTACCATAATATGGTACATGAGAACCTGACATTGTCTACGAATCGCCCAAAGAACTATTTTATATGCCCATACTCATTAAGGAGAGAGTCATATTCAAAGAATCTCCATCAATTTGTCTTGTTCTTCCATGTTGTCTACCACGATTTTGATCAAAATTACCTACTTGAGCATCCCAACCCGCCACACTAGCATTGCAACATGTTGCACTAACATCCCAACCTCTGGCACGAACATCCTAACTTATTGCACCAGCATCCCAACCTCTTGCACCAGAATCCCAACCTCCTCCCTCATCTCCATCATCTCCATAATTTTTTCCTCCACTATTTCCATCAGATGTATGTTGGTCATCGGAAGAGCTACTAACAGTAACTCTACGATCCACACCAACTTCTTCTCTAATCACTTGTTCAACATTTATTCTCTAGTCTCGAGCATGAGAAGCAATTTGTGGATCAGGATTTCCCTCACTATCATCCAAATAGACAGGTCTAACCCAGTCAAAAAAAGGATTCTCATTATCGTCCCCTGCTTCAGCAACTATTTGAAGTAGATCCATAAAATCAGGTTCATCTACTTTAACTTTTTCAGCTGCCATATCCATAAGTTTCAACTTCATATTATTATAACAATAAACAAGTTGTTCAAACTTAGAATAGGCAAGACGGTTTTTTTGTTTTGAGTGAATTAAAGCAAATGTTGACCAATTTCTTTCACATGCAGAAGATGATGTTGTTGTGATAGTATGCGAACTGCTATTGCACGCAATAATAGAGCACAATTTCCATACATTACCCACCAATCAACTACAATAACAATTATTAAGTAGTATAAGTATGAATACCATTTCAATAATATTATTATTACATAGATTTTTGTTATAAAACTTATATACTCGGTTGCATTTTACCTCTAGCTGCCATGGCTGTTCGTTCACCATAACTTTTCTTTCCAACCTTAAAGTAAATGAGCTATATTCATGATTCATGAGATCAGTATGTAAATAATATATATATATATATATATATATATATATATATATATGAGTATATGACACAATACTCTCATGCAAAGAAGTTATAATATTGGAATTATAAAATTGATTGTAAGTTGTAACTTTTTATCTCATTTCCAAAATTAGCAATCCCTGCAGCTACAGGGTCTAATTGCGTATAGACAATATGTACAGCTTTTAAAAGATCTGAATTATCCTCAATATTGTCTCTATATTGGTTTTGTGGGTTCAAATAGTAAGCTAGAAGAATAAAAAATAATAATTTTAGTATAAATAATTAAATACTATACTAAATATTAATTATGAAAGACAAACGATCTAAAATGAAATTTACCTGCAGCATGTAGTGAGTGATTAAACATTTTATCCTACCGGTTTTGTATAATGTTTAGAATCCATTTAGTATTCTCTCTTTGCTGTATTACTGTATATTTCATCACACGCAATAACTCATATAAGATAGGCATAGTGGGTACAACTTCGGTATCAACCAATCTCGATTAACTACATCACACGCATTAATTGCATCTTTTATAAATTTTTTAATGCTTCTTTTAAAATAATTTTCAATATAGATTATTTGAACAATAATTTATGTGTTTAAGATTAATTTTTTTTACAAAAAATAATTTGCAAAATATCCCTAGATTTAGGGATGAAATTCACAATATTTCAGGAACATCGGGATATTTCGGGAATATCGTGAGATTTTTATGGACATTTCGAAATCGACCGGATATTTGCTAGATATTGGATATTACCCCTGTTTCGATATCGGTCCTTCCAAAATATGGATATATCGATGGATATATCGATTTTAAATTCCTTGCATAAAAGAAATTAGATTGTTAATATTTGTTTATTATTTTCTTTCTTATGAGATTAAATGTTTATTTACATTTTTTTTAAGTATACACTTGATTTTTTTAAGGGATATAATCAATTTCACCCTTGTAGTTTGCCATATTAGACACTTTACCCCCTCTAGTTTCAGTAATGGTCATTTTTCCCCTGAAAACTAAAATATTAGACATTTTACCCCTCTAGTTTTAATAATGGTCATTCTCCCATCTGAAAATCAAAATATTAGACATTTTGACCCATAACCGTTAGAAATTATGTTAGTCTATTATTTTGACCGTCAAAAAATCAATTATATGACCTTATTACCCTTGAACACATGAGTTATGCCCCCTAATGATACCACTAACTGTTTTTAAAGAAAAAAATCAGAATTAAAAAAAATAAAAACTAATAAAAGTATTAAAAAACAGAATTGAAAAAAAAATTAGCAACAAAAAAATTCAGTATTTAAAAAAGTTCAATATTTCAAAATAAATTTTAATATTGTTTTAGTTTTTTACAATTATATTATTTTATTATTTTACTATTCTTTATATTAATGTTTTTTAAATAAATTTTTTATTTTAACATTTCATTCTTTATATTATTTTTTTTAAAATATTTTTTTTACATTTCATTCTTTATATTAATTTTTTTAAAATAAATTTTTTATTTTTACATTTAATTCGTCATTTTATTAATTTTTGTTTAAATAATTTTTTTTTAATTTTTTATTTTCAATTATGTTTTTTAAAATAATTTTATTAGTTTTTTTTTAATTCTGATTTTTTTCTTTAAAAACAATTAGTGGTATCATTAAGGGGGCGTAACTCATGTATTCAAGGGTAATAATGTCATTTAATTGATTTTTGACGGTCAAAGTACTAGGGTAACATAATTCTTAACGGTTAAGGGTAAAATGTCTAATATTTTGATTTTTATAAGGAAGAATGACCATTATTAAAACTATATGGGTAAAGTATCTAATATTTTAGTTTTCAGAGTGAAGAATAACCATTACTAAAAACTAGAGAGGTAAAATGTCTAATATAACAAACTACGATAATAGAAAATGATTATATCCCTTTTCTCAACAACGCCAGGACGCTAGGAGGCTAGGAGAGACCCATCAACCGATTTGTATAATATTTTGTCAAATCTAAATGCACTAAAATCAACAAGACACTTCACACTTAACCTATAATGGCTCAAGTTTCCATAGCACGATAATAAAAAGCCAATAAAAACCGCTTGCTTCAATTCAATGATTCTCTACAATGGACGGTGATGTTGGGTGCATCGATAACGACAATATACTTTTTGTAAGAGAATCTTTTTAATTGATCTTAATTCAAGTATTCAACACATTAATTGATGTATTAAAAAGGTATCATATAATTACTCAATTATTTGGGGTCAGCAACTCCAAATCCAACCAATACACCAAAACATCAATTTGGTGTGAAACCAAGTCAATGAAGGCAACAAATTACTTCTCCCCAAGACAACGGGAAGATTTTTTTTTTCTACTTTTGAAAGTGGGAAAATGCTGTTTGTACTCCATATATAATTTTTCTGCTCAATGAGTTAAAAAAATAAACTAAGTGTAATATTACAATCTTATATATGAAGTGAATATCACATGTTCATGTTAATTTTGAATGTTAAAATTATTATACATGTTCATATTTTTCATTGTATATGAAGTTGCATATTAATCTTTAAATTTAAATGTTAAATATGATGTTGAACACAAAGGTTTGTAATTCAATGCAAATTTTTTGAGTCATTGTAGTGTTGCAATCACAAGATACTGTATTAGAAAAATAAAAAACCTATATTTTTATAAGATAGATTATATGTTCAGATCATGGAAACATATCAGAATTTGGAGTTTATAAATGGAAAGTCAACAGTTTACTTTGTGATCCAACTTTTATTCTTTTCCCAATCAAGTTATAAAGAAAAAAAAATTAATATATATATATATATATATATATATAGAAATTTTCAAATCAGTACGTACTGATATAACTTTATCAGTTAGTTGAATATCAACCATTATATTTACATATTTTGACTTAAAGTGTATGTACTTGTCAAAACTTTTCCATAATCAGTGGTCCACATACAACGCACTGATATAAGTTATATCAGTGCGTACCGAGGAGAAAATAACTATATATATATATATATATATATAAAAATTATAAATATATAGATAAAACAGTTGACATGATAAAGTTTGTCTAGTGGTATGCTCCTTACACAGTTACACTCACATCATGATATTGTGGATTTAAGTATTTTCCCCTCCTAAAACCCCGATTTAATATAATTTTTTTTTAAAAAAAACAAGAACGATGTTTGTTTTAAACGTGAGAGAAATGAAAATTGTTTGTTTTTTTTTGTCTAAATCACTACTTAGAATAAAAAATATACTTAAAAAAATACTTAACAAATGAAAAGAAGAAGTCTCGAACTTATTTTTAAATAATTATTTGTAATGCCACGGTCCATGGATATCAAAGGTTGGTGGGCATTTAAAGTATTAATGATTCACCTTGTACTCCCAAGTCTCCATGTTGTTGGTCGGAGAAAATCTTCAATGTGATGGTTTCATTATCACTTGATAAGACCGTCCAATGAGATTGTACCAAATTATAGTTTAATAATATATATTTATATTATCGAGATAAATGGTGCAATCTCCTCAAAATGGTCTCACCAAATAGTGCACTACTACAAAAATGTTAAGAGACATCGATGCTTTACTTCGGTTTTTAGGTAACCGATTTAAAAAATACTTTAGACATCAGTTCATAAAAAAACGATGTTTTAAATATTGCAGTTTGAAATGACATTGGTTTCTGGAAAAACCGGTATGGATTTATTTTACAAAAGATATCAATTTATAAAAAAAGGGAAAATCAATATGGATTTATTTTACAAAGGATATTGGTTTCCTTTAAAACTGATCTCTTAAATAAATTAAAAATCATTATTTTTTTGGATAAGATTTTAAATTTAATAAATTTACTTTTAAATCATTTATTTTATAAAAATTAAATTTATTTTAAAAAAAATTGTTTATTTATTTTGCACCATCTTGTTTCATACTAAAAGACACGTTGATAATTCAATTACCCAAATAAATTAGGATTCCGAGTATTACATTTATTTATTAAATTACAAGATGCATGTAGAGAAATATCCTCATGTAATGAGAGTTGTATTCCAAATCATGTTTATTACAATTGATGCCAATAGTCTCCTAGAGAGTATAGACCTATAACTCGACTAAATATATAAAAAATATAATTTTATTGAAAGTTCTAATAAATATTTTTTAATAGATGTCTGTTGTAGAAATTAGATTTTTAAATAGTTGGATAAATTTAAATTTATCTAACAAGTTTTTTTTTCTTCTAAAAACTCAGAAAGGTTATATATAATTATTGTGCAATTGTTAACAAATCAAGTCTTATAGTCAAGTGGTAAAGGCATACCATACTTGGACTTGAGGGTTCAAGTTCAATTCCTCATAATAACAATTATCTTGAGGTTTCAAGTTCAATTCCTCATAATGACAATTATCAGAAGCGGTCGCACAGTGGCATTAATTTTTGAAACTGATGTCTTGTATGTAAAATAGCTGATGTCTTTTGTAGATGGTCGTTCTACAATTAGTGGGTTGGATCAGCTTTTGGTAGGCCCACACAGCCTATCGGTTCGGTCGACTCGTTGAATCGTCTTCTCCAAGGAGATACCTGCAAAAAAGATGAAAATCGAACAGAAAAAAGATAAATGATGATGGGGGTTAATATTTTGGCCTTAGATTAGCTTGGGCTGAGCGTTAAAGATGAATCTTAAAAGTGAGATAAGGTGACAAGTTTCAGTGACCGAAGAAGTGATTCCGGCAGAGTTTCGGCTAGCTTGATAGAGTTTGATAATGGTTATTTTTCAGAGAGCTCTCATGTTGAGAGTTTTGTCTTATTTATAGAGATGGGAAGGGCTCTCAACCGTTCTTGATCGTGGCTATCCCTGGAATCTCTCTTCAAGATCGTGATCACGAGATTTTCTCTCTAAGATCACGATCACGATCACATCGTGCTGTTATCAATTTAAATTGATAACAGCGGTTTGTTTAACTGGAAAGAACCAGTCAACAGTGGGTCGACCAGGAATACTTGGTCTTGATCCAAGCCCTACATGATTTTTATTGGGCTTCAAGCGTAAGAGCCCAGAGGCCATTTTTGGCTACCACAGTTTGTCCCCCACTCTCTGAAGTAGTAGTCTGAATTTAGAGAGTATTTTTTATTCAGGTCGAACTCACGCTCGACCGTAGGTCGTTCGACGTGACGCGTTCAACGGTCGATCGACGTGTTCATAAGAGATCAATTGCTTTCAAGATCATGGAGAAAATGAATCGATAGTTCAATTCCTAGGGCTGACGTGGTGGCATTTTTTACGCTAACTTATAACTTTTAGGCACACTTATCGAGACAGGTTAAATTTCAAAACTCAACTTTGTTTACCCTGGTTAACCGTTTACCATCATGATAACGACACGCGGCTTTAGGTCAAATCCTTGGGTTTAAAAAATCAAGTTATTTAAATGCACTATTCCTCTTCCCTGCTTCATCGTTTCATATTCTTAAGAGCAGAAGTTTTTCTTCGAGAATTGCTCATTGTTCGAAGGCGATTTCCTAGCAGATCGTTGTCTTGTTCAGTCAGTTTTTCCGTCAAATCATCATCGTTTCTTCAAGGTGAGTAACGATTTCCTCTTTTCTTTTACCTTTAGTGCAACACTTGATGTTGTTTTATATGTAAGAATCGTATAAATGCCTAGAAATGTTCTGTGCGTTTTTTGCTCTTTACTTTTTAGTTTCAAAATTCATCTGTCAATTGTATTCTGTGTTTGAATTTCGATATGTATTTATCGTAGATATCTTAACAATGTTTTCTGGTCGATCGACATAAATTTCTTAAGTCTTAGTAGAGCCATGAAATTCCCAGATTTACTGTTTAGAGACCCTGGGTTTTGATCTCTAAATCTTAGGTTGTGATCTCAGATTTAGTTAGTAAAACTGACTTGAGTTTACTACATTTATCAGTTTTTTTTGGAGATATGTCGAACGACTCTTCAACCTCAGAACCATCCTTCACCTGGACGAATCTTGGTTCGAAGGATGATGTTGGAGGTATCGAGGTTGACTCGTTAGATGTCGGTCGTCAAATAACAGTAGCAAAGCCAACAGAAATAGTGATAGATCCATTCAGGATATTAGAATCTGGTGCTGTATGCGCTGTTGTGCAAAGGGATAAGTCTCCAGAATACATAGATGTTGATGAGCCATCATGTTCTGGTAGACCGCTTGGCATTTTGGCTGGTGATAATCCGGGAAGCGTACTTACTGAAGCTGATATGGATGGTATAAGATCGCTCTATGGGATTCCAGAGAGTGTCATTCTACGTGCTCCAAAAAAACATGAACGTGCAGACTGGGATATCCCTGGTTAGACCTACTTTTACGAGTACAATCTTCGTCAGGGATTCAGGTTTCCTGTTCCTTCATTGGCTCGACGTCTATTGGTGTACTATGACATAGCTCCTGGCCAGTTGATGCCTAACAGTTAGAGAATACTCATCAGTCTTTCCGTTTTGCGAGAGAAATATAATTTGCCTTTTGGGATAGGTTCGCTTTTGCATAATTATTATCTAAAGGAACATATCCACGAAAAGGATCGTTATTCACTGATATTGAGGTCGAATGCGAAGCAAATTATAACAGATCTCACGACAAACGACCGTAGATGGAAAGACACATTCTTTTTTGCAAAGGGTTTATTGATCGATGGTCCCTTTGGGAATGAGATGTACGCCTACCGGAGGGTATGGAATCGTTATGGTGAGTGTCGATCCTAGTGTTATCATTTAGATCTCTTAGTGATTACTAAGTTTTGACAATTTTTTATCCTTGTAGAGTAGATAAATGCAGAGAGTAAACCTAGGTGTGACGATGCCGTTAGTCGTACGCAAAGAGTGTTAGCAATTCCTGCTGAGAAGAGGAGTTGGAGAGTGTTGATGGCCGAAGGTAACCTTAGGCCTAGTACTATTTGGATTCATTCAACATGGAATGTGCCCCGAACTCCTTATCCTTTAATGAAAGACTTAGTGTCGTTCGTAATGATTAGGAAAGGAATTGAGATTCTTTGTGGTACGCAATTTCTGACTCCCATAATTGATGCTGAACGTCGTTTCGCAACCAATTCATTATCAAGCATGAAATTCACCATGCCTAATCCGGAAGAAGCCGTGAAGAGACAGAGGGAAGCTATGGCAAAAAGAAGAGCTGCTGCTTTTGCGAAGAAGAATGTCGAGGAAGCATCTAAAGAAAAATCACTTATCCCTATTGTCGAACAACCTTTGGAGTCCTCCCCGGAGACGGACCCTTTAAGGCCACCCAAGAGAAGGAAGACCTCTGAAGAAAAGGGCAAGAGGAAGTCGATCGAAGGTGGGTCGAAAGGTGCTTCGACCGAAGTAGTTAAAAATAAAGCAGACCTGACTTCAGTCACATTTCAGAAGGAAGTCTCTGTTTTCAAAGAGCCTGACAGTTTTTTGAAGAAGTCGAACGACGTGTTGTTCTCAATAGGTGGAGATCTTTTGAAAGGAAAGACGACGGATGGGATGATGGATGCAAGCCTTATTTCTACTTTTCAGGTATTAATTGTCTTTAATGTTTCTAGATTTGTCGTGCGATCCCTGCTAAAAATATTTTTATATGTAGGCTTTCCAGATGCAGCTGGCTTTGAAAAACAGACATTTGTCAAGCCGGAAGAAATGCTCTGATCTACAGAAGGCGAAAGACAGTCTTAAGCGAGATCTTGAGTCGTCCATCAGAGAGAAAGAATTGATCGAAGAAAAAGCTAACGCTCTAGATGCGGAGTTGGCTAAGTCTAAGAACGAGATTGTCGATAGAGATCAAAGGCTTGCCAACGCTGATGCAATTATCGCCGAGAGAGATCGGCAAATAGTGGAACTTAATGAACTGCTTACGAATATCTCGGTTAAGGCTATGTGTGCTGCCAGAGTCGACCTCTTTAGGCAATATCTGGCTAGGGAGCATAAAAAATGGGATCCCCAAGCTGAAATTGCAGACTGGGAAGAAGCCGAACGTTTTGAGGCTGAAAAGTTACCTGGTGATGGGCATGATAGACCTGACGTCAGCTCCAAAGATGCTACTATTGTCGATTCTCTTCCTCTACTGGATGTCGTTGATCCTGTTCAGCCGACTCAAGATCCTGTTCAAGATTAAGCAAAACTTTGAAACGTTTTCTTCGCAGTTATTATTATTTTTTATTTTGTTGAACGAATTGTCCGATGGGACCTTTATTTCTTGATCTAAAGAATTTTATTTTGTTATTTTCGCATTTGCGGTACTCATTAACCGAACTCTTTCAATATTCGAGTTGTGTATGGTTCGACTGGGTCGAAAATCGCTCAACTGTTTGCTTGTTTAGGATTGATTCGACTGTTAATATTGCGTATACTCGTTTATAAAGTCGACTCATGCGTTTGTGAATTAAGTTGATACGACTTTCATAAAAATATCGCGTGCAGGCGTTTATAGATATTTATTCGACATGACTTATAACAATATCGCGTACAAGCGTTTTATAGAATTGTAGTTGAGAATAATATCAAATTCAAGTTTATTGAATTTTAGTCGACACGACTTTTAGAACAATATCGCTTACAAGCGTTTATAGAATTTTAGTCGATACGACTATTACAACAATATCGCATACATGCGTTTTATAAATTTGTAGTCGACACGACTTCTAGAACAATATCGCTTACAAGCGTTTATAGAATTTTAGTCGATACGACTATTACAACAATATCGCATACATGCGTTTTATAAATTTGTAGTCGATACGACTTCTAGAACAATATCGCTTACAAGCGTTTATAGAATTTTAGTCGATACGACTATTACAACAATATCGCATACATGCGTTTTATAAATTTGTAGTCGATACGACTTCTAGAACAATATCGCTTACAAGCGTTTATAGAATTTTAGTCTATACGACTATTACAACAATATCGCATACATGCGTTTTATAGATTTGTAGAATGACAATTTACAATTATTTGATGTAGTCATCATTATTCCCCCAACTTCTCGTAGTAGGAATACGGGAAGTTGTAGCAAGTCTGGAGTTTGTAACTGTGTCGAAGTACAGATGTCGAAACATTTCTCTTTGAATGCAGGATCAACTATGTCGAAGTGTAGATGTCGAATCGTTTCTCCTTGGATGCAGGATCTCATTAATAAAATCTGTAATGAGTATGCAATAGCTTGCCAATCGACAGCTTCAAGTATTAGGTAACAAATACCTTTGCAAAAATTGTTATTAGTGAGCTCAGGTTTGCACTTAGTTGCAACTAGTGCGTCATCATTGCCCTTGTAGATCGACGTTAGTTGATGATTCGATAAATTTAAATAAATAAATACTATTGAAAAAAAAATAGTAATAGAGTATTAGAAGTGGTACTGTTTTAGATGTAGAGCGTTCCAGCTGTTGTGTACTTCCCGACCGTCTAGGCCTCTGATTTTGTAGGCGCCTCGACCTTTTATTACGTCTGTTATTTCATACGGCCCCTCCCATGTTGGACCCAGCTTTCCTGCTTCCAGTTCTCTTGTATTTTGAAAAACCCTTCGCAGTACCCAGTCGCCGATTTTGAACATTCTGATTTTGACGCTTTTGTTATAATGTCGAGCGACTTGTTGTTGATAGGCTTGGATTTTTAAAGCCGCCCGTTCACGACGTTCGTCGAGGTGATCCAATTCGTATTTGAGTTCTAGACTATTCTGTCCTTCGCAGGGGCTCTCGCATTGAGCTGTTAGTAGCTGGGTTTCGATTGGGATGGCTGCTTCTGAACCGTATACGAGCGAAAACGGTGTTTCACCTGTCGAACGACGTAAAGTCGTTCTGTATGACCATATGATCTCTGGAAGTTTGTCGGCCCATTGGCTTTTTTCTATCTCGAGTCACTTTTTCAATGTATTTATTATAGTTTTGTTTGTCGACTCGGCTTGGCCATTTGCTTGCGGGTAGCGTGGGGTTGAGAAGCTCAATTTGATTCCATACTTGTTGTAAAAAAATTTGAAGTCGAAGGAGATAAATTTGGACCCATTGTCGGTCACGATTTCTTTCGGGATTCCAAACCTGCAAATTATTTGTTTCCATAGGAAATTGCGTACCTCTATATCCCTTATGTGTTGAAAGGCTCCTGCTTCGACCCATTTTGAGAACTAGTCTGTCAGGACGAGCATGTAAACGACTCCTCCTGGTGCTGCTGGGAGTTTTCCTACAATATCCATTCCCCATTTCATAAATGGCCAAGGAGCCGAAATTGAGTTAAGCGTACCTGGTGGAAGGTGGGACACTTGGGTGAATCGTTGACATTTGTCGCAGTGTTTAACATGTTTCTGGGAATCGGATCGCATTGTCGGCTAGTAATAGCCAGCTGTGATTGCTCTATTCGACAAACTTCTAGCACCGGAATGATTTCCACATTCTTCATAGTAAAGGCTCTTTAGTACGTCGTACGCTTCTGAGGGTGACACACATCGCAGATATGGACATGTAAAGGACTTTTTATAGAGCTTACCGTATAACATGCAGAATTTTGCTGATTTAGCTCTGATTCTTCTTGCTTCGGATCTATCGTCTGGTAGCAATTTTGCCTGTACATAATTCACTATCTGGTCCATCCAATTTGAACCATCGTCGATTGGCGATACGTTTTCTTCCTCGAGTATCGCTGGTGCAAGTATATGTACGATGGGTATTGTCTTGGGACCGTCGTTTGTCGCAGTCGATCCTAAGTTGGCGAGGGCGTCTGCTCGAACATTTTCTGTTCTTGGTATCTGCAGTATGGAGAATTGATCGAATGTCGATTCCAATTGTTTTGCCTTAGCCAAATATGCTGCCATTCTTTTGTCCTTAGCGTCGTACATGCCGTTCATTTGTCGAACGACAAGTTGTGAGTCACTGAGAACTTTGATATTTTTGATACCGAGGCTTCTAGCAAGGCTTAGTCCAGCCAATAGTGCCTCATATTCTGCCTCATTGTTTGTCGCACGAAAATTGCAGTGGACTGATTGTTCAAGTTTTTCCCCTTAGGGGGACTGTAGCACAATACCAAGTCTGCTTCCCTTGATGTTACTGGATCCGTCGACTGACAACGTCCAATCTCCTTTGGTTGTGTTTTCTTCGAGGATCATAAGCTCTTGTTCAGCCTGCATTTTTTCGTTAGGAGTAAAATCTGCTATGAAATCGGCGAATACCTGAGATTTCATCGTTGTTCGCGGCTGGAAAGAGATGTCGTGTTCGCTAAGTTTGACCGCCCATTTCGTCAATCGACTTGAAAGTTCTGGTTTATGTAATATATTTTTAAGTGGGTAAGACGTACGTACCAAGATCGGATGACACTGAAAGTATGGCCGTAGCTTTCGTGCGGCTGTAATAAGTGTCAAGGATAGTTTCTCTAATTTGCTGTATCTGGTTTCTGCGTCGAGTAGGGACTTGCTTACGTAATATACCGAGTTTTGTGAACCTTTTTCCTCTCTTACCGAAACTGCACTAACAGCTGTGTCAGACACTGCTAGGTACATGTATAAGGTTTCATTTTCTTCCGGTTTTGACAGTAGAGGAGGTGAAGTCAGATATCATTTAAGATCTTGTCGTGCCTCCTCGTAATCTTCGTTCCATTCGAATGTCTTGTTTTTCTTAAGGATGTTGAAGAATGGTTGGCATTGTTCGGATGACTTAGAAATAAATCTGTTGAGAGCTGCTACTCGACCTGTGAGTTTCTGTACGTCCTTAACACATTTTGGTTATTCGATTGCTTTTATGGACCGAATCTGGTCTGGATTGGCTTCGATTCCTCTTTGAGTTACCAGATAACCTAGAAATTTGCCAGAAGAAACTCCAAAAGAACATTTTGTAGGGTTGAGTTTCATACCGTATTTGTCGAGTATGTCTAATGACTGTTTCAAGTATTCGATATGTTGTCGAGTGACGAGTGATTTGACCAGCATGTCGTCGATGTATACTTCCATGGTTGACCCAAGCATTTCTGCAAACATCTTGTTGACCAATCACTGATATATCGCACCTGCATTTTTTAAGCCGAATGCCATAACTTTATAACAAAAAATACCTCTTTCGGTGATGAACGCAGTTTTTTCTTGGTCGCTCGGGTGCATCAGAATCTGGTTATAGCCTGAATAAGCGTCCATGAAACTGAGTAGTTCATGTCCCGCTGTCGCGTCGACCAGTATATCAATGTGAGGCAATGGGAATGGATCTTTAGGACATGCCTTGTTGAGGTCTGTGAAATCGATGCATACTCGCCATTTTCCGTTCTTCTTTCTTACGACCACGACATTTGCCAGCCAATCAGGATATTTCACCTCTTTGACTGATCCGACATCGATCAGCTTTTGGATTTCTTCATTTATGATTTTGTTTCGTTCTGGGGCGAATTTCCTTCTCTTCTGCTTTACTGGTTGGTGGTTGGGATCGACCTGTAGCTGATGAACGATAACGTCAGGGTTGATTCCAATCATATCCGAATGAGACCAAGCGAAGCTTTTTCGATGTTCTTTAAGGAAATTGATTAACTGTTCTCGTAATTCTTCTGGCAATCTCGATCCAATTTGTATTTTATGCTCTGGTTTGTCTGGGTCGATCGACACTTCGTCAAGATCTTCAACATTTGGCTCGTTATTTGTCGACTCGACCTTCGTTTCCTGTAGTTGCTATAATTGCTCATTTTTTTTTTCATTGTGTTTTGATAGCATTCCCTGGCTGCCCGCTGTTCACCTTTAATCTCACGTGCTCCCCATTTAGTTGGGAATTTAATCATCTGATGGTAGGTTGATGGGACTGCTTTCATTTCGTGGATCCAAGGTCTTCCCAAGATCGCATTGTATGGAGACTGGCAGTCAATTACTAAAAAGTTGATATATAAATTCGCTTCTTCTGCATAGACTGGTAGTACGATTTCTTCGAGTGTTGACTTTTGTTCGTCGCTGAATCCTATTAGGACTGTCGTTCGGCGACTGATTTTGGACTCCTCGACCTGCATTTCTCTGAGAGCCGAGTTAAATAAAATATTGCAAGAGCTACCATTATTAATCAAAATTCTTTTAGTTAGGCAATTAGCAATGTGTAATGAAATAACTAAAGCGTCATGGTGAGGAGAAAACAAATCTGATTTATCTGTCGACTTGAACGTGACAGTTTCGTCGATATCGTTTGGACGGTTCCTGCCTAGCTGAATTTCTGTGTTTGATACCTGTCGAGTGTGTCTTTTTGCAGATGAATGACTTACTCCGCTAACCTCTGAGCCGCCTGCTATGTAATTAATAATTCGTTCTTGTTGAGGTGGTGCTGGTGGTCCATCTTCCAGGTTTGTCTGTTGTTTTTCCTTTCGTCGAGCGACAGTTTGTTTCCCTTTGTCGGTTAGATACTCTAGTAAGTGCCATCTTTTCAATAATTCTGCCACTTCAAGCTTCAGGGCAACGCAATCTTCTGTTCGGTGTCCATGGTTTCCACGGAATTCGCATCGAAAATGAGGGTCTCGATGTTTTGGTGGTGCATTCATCTTTCTTGGCCATTTGACCGTTCTTCCCATTTCTTTTATTACTGCTACTAGGTCGATTGGTTCTATACAGATGTTGTATTCTGGGATCGGGACTCGTGATCGACCTGTTTTAGGGGGGTTCTGGTCATGTGATCTTCCGCTGTCGTTCCCGTTATAGCGGGAATTGTTGCGTCGATTCCCTGTTGGATAAGGTTCGATTCTTCTATCGTTTGATCTTCGGTCGACTCTATCATTGCGCCTAATGTGGTTGTTTGATTTAGCAACGTAGTTCGCCTCATCTTCCTCCCATTTAATCTATGCCCATGCCTTCGCTAACATGTCTTCCATCGTCTTGCATGGGTACTTGGTAAGTTCCTTGTATAGGTCTGAATCGAACCATAATCCTTTTCTGAAGGCCGAAATGGCTGTCGATTGGTTGCAATTTGGGATATGCACCTTTTCTCTGTTGAATCGTCCGACGTAGGCCCTCAGGTTTTCCCCGCTTCGCTGGGCAATCGTGTATAGGTCGTCCGACTGTTTTTCCAGTTTTCTGTTGCTTGCAAATTGCTCCACAAATGTATCTGTTAACTGCGCAAAAGAGGAAATTGAATTATTAGGTAAGTTTGTATACCATTGCAAGGCTGGACCACCAAGACTGGATCCGAACGCCTTGCACATGCATGCTTCTCTGAGGTCGCGTGGGATTGCTGCAGTGAACATGCACTGTTTGTATTGCGCTATGTTGTCGTCTGGATCTGTTGTTCCCTCGAACTGTTTCATGTTGGGAAAGTTGAACTTCCGGGACATTTCCACTAATGCGATTGCGTCGACAAACGGTGAATCCACGAAGCTATTCGCGATACTCTTCTTTATAGGGGTTGGTACTCCCGGGATCCTATGAATAAGAGCCTCCATTTCTGCAAACCTGCGAGAAAGATCAGGGTCAGCAAACAAATGTAATCCAGAGTCTCCGGTTACCAGGTTCGGTGTCGACTGTAGCGATACGGGGGTTTTTAACACGTTCTCATGACGCTGCTCGATGTTTGGGACTGGCGCTGGTGGCACTCCTTGTTGGGTTTGTGAATCAGGTTGGATTGCCTCAGCGCGTGTTGTTTGTGTCTCGTTATGGCTTGAGCCTAGATTGTTATTCCCCAAAGCGGAGGGGTTATCTACGTCTGCGTTCTGCTCCACGTTGAGCACTGGGATTGGAGGAGCTGGGGTTACGTTGTTAGGTACTCCATCAATGATGGCTCGCAATTCAGCGTTGCGAGTCAGGACTGCAACATTCTCTGCCTCCAACACTCGCAGCCGTTCGGCGTTCGCAGTCATCTGGGCAGTCAGAGTTGCGATCTGTTCTAAGAAGGTAGGAACGTTTCCCTCCCCAGACATGTTGAGAACGTCTCAAGCGATTCGACTGATTTGGTTTTTAAGCTGTAGTGGGCCCCACGGTGGGCGCCAAACTGTAGATAGTCGTTCTACAGTTAGTGGGTTGGATCAGCTTTTGGTAGGCCCACACAGCCTATCGGTTCGGTCGACTCGTTGAATCGTATTCTCCAAGGAGATACCTGCAAAAAAGATGAAAATCGAACAGAAAAAAGATAAATGATGATGGGGGTTAATATTTTGGCCTTAGATTAGCTTGGACTGAGCGTTAAAGATGAATCTTAGAAGTGAGATAAGGTGACAAGTTTCAGTGACCGAAGAAGTGATTCAGGCAGAGTTTTGGCATGCTTGATAGCGTTTGATAATGGTTATTTTTCAGAGAGCTCTCATGTTGAGAGTTTTGTCTTATTTATAGAGATGGGAGGGGTTCTCAACCGTTCTTGATCGTGGCTATCCCTGGAATCTCTCTTCAAGATCGTGATCACGAGATTTTCTCTCTAAGATCACGATCACGATCACATCGTGCTGTTATCAATTTAAATTGATAACAGCGGTTTGTTTAACTGGAAAGAACCAGTCAACAGTGGGTCGACCCGGAATACTTGGTCTTGATCCAAGCCCTACATGATTTTTATTGGGCTTCAAACGTAAGAGCCCAGAGGCCATTTTTGGCTACCACATCTTTCAACTTTCTTGTAGTAGGAGCAATGAGACCGTCCCGTTAAAGATTTTCTCTATTGGTTGATCAATTTTCATATATATATATATATATAGAGAGAGAGAGAGAGAGAGAGAGAGAGAGAGAGAGAGAGAGAGAGGGGCCAGTTGTGTTGGCAGTTGGCAAATACTTAAATTTTCTAAAAGTATTTAAGTGTACGGCGTTGAGAAATGATATCTACGAACAAGAATTTAAATAATAATAATATTTATAATAGACATTCCACCTCAACTTATATCCGAATTTTGTCAATTGGCAATTAAAATACACAATAATAATAATTTATTTTACTTACCATATTTCATTAGTGTTACTGAAAATAAAAATATATAATTGGTTCATATTAAAATTCAGGGATATTTAAAAAAAAAAAAAACTCCACTATTTTGAAATATTGGTCAATTTGTATATTCTAGTTTCGGTTTAGCCGATTTGCACCCTCTAATTGAAATTAATTGTTATTTTACTTCTTGCCATAACTGTTCCATAAAAAAATAGAATATTCTATTAGGTTTGTAAGGGTATAATGGTAATTGTAAAGGCTATAATTAATAAATTTTTTTAAAAAAATTCGTCTGTGAATTGAATTCGGTGTGCTTGTAATTTGTTAATGGTGGTGTGGCGGTGATGGTGATGATGATGGTTTGTTGATCGAGTTGATGGCAATTTGTTGGTGTTTTTTTTTTCCAAGTTTATGGGTTTTTTTTTTCTTTAAGGTTTTTTAGTTTTGGTGATGATGATTTTTTTATTTTTTTATTTTCGTATTCTGGGTTTCCATTCTGATGGATGGAAAAAATCTCCACTGTTTTGTTCTCATTGTTTTTTTTTTAATAATTATTTTTCTTTGGATCTCTACTTTTGTTCGTGTTTTTTTTTTTTTTAAAATTGTTTTCTTAAATTAAAGTATTAAAAGGAGATGGATCTACGGTGGAGATCCATCTATATGTTTTTTTTAACAAAAAATCATTTTTGATTAATTTTTTAATTTTTTTATTATATTTAATAGAATGGTAAAATATTATTTCTATTAAAAATGTTAACAGAAGGGTACATTACCAAAAACGAAACTAGAGGTGCAAAATGACCGATATATCAAACTAGACTTTTTTTATTTTTTTAATAATATCCTTAAAATTTATTACATCTAATATCTTGAATGAATAAGGGGTCGTTTATTTTTTTCACTTAAAATTTAATGGGTCTGAATTGAACTCATTAAGTTCTTTTGTTTGTTTTTTTAAGTGGTCAAACAACTTAAAAATATCAAAAAATAACTTAAAATAAAAAGTAAGAAATCATGACTTTTAACTTAATTCCAAATCACTGGATTACAATTAAAATATTCTCTTCCAAGTCTATCCTCAAAAAAAAAGATATATTTCTAAATTTATCTTAATTTAATATGTTGTAAAAAAATTTCTTTTAATATATTACTTATTTTAAACATGTTTTAGAAAAGCAAAAAAAAAACCCTAATTACTTCTCATAATGAAAATTTTCAAGGATTGAACAATTGAATTTCTCTCCTGCCAAATCCCGGTAAGAACTCTTTATTTATTTATTTTTATTTAACTATTCGTTTAGTGCTCAATAAATATGTCTATCATATTGAGTAGATTCCGTGGCCCGAAAATGTTATAGAATTATTGTATATAAAAATTCAAGAACCTTTTTTTTAATTTGGTTTCCGGTGCATATGATCCAGGAAACCAAAAAAACAAAAATGGTTTCATGAATTATATTCACTGGAAACGTGGACAACATATAAAATTGAACTCTTTTTTTGATAATAAATTTAACTTAAACTTTGTTTGCAGAACATGAAAAATTATATTCTTTGATTAATTTTTTATTTTGTTAAATTAAACTATGTTTGCAAAAAAAAATGCAAATGTTATAAAGAATGGTGCATGTTAAATTACTTCTTTTAATTAGTATGGGTATAAATGTAAAATTACTTATTTTTAGACAGTTTTATTTTTAAAAAACAAACATGTTGACAGTACATTCAGATGTGAGAAAAAAAAAACAAACATGTCATTCAGATTCAGATTTCAGTCCCTATTCAGTCTTCAGAAAAATTCAGGACTGTTCAGTGTTCAGACAAAAAAACAAACGACCCATAAATCTTAAGGAAAAACCTATTTATCCATCTTCAAAAAGTTGATTATTCATGTCAAACTTAGTAGCAAAAATACCCTTAAAAATACCCCTAGTTATGCATTAAATTTAGGGATATAATCGATTTCCCCTCTGATGTTTGCCATATTAGACACTTTGCCCTCTCTAGTTTCAGTAATGAACATTCTCCCCATCAATTAAAATATTAGACACTTTACCCCATCTAGTTTCAGTAATGGCTATTCTCCCATCTGAAAATCAAAATATTAGACATTATGCCTCTTAACAGTTAGGAATTCCGTTAGTTTAGTTTTTTTACTGTCAAAAATGACATTTTTACCCATGAACACATGAGTTATGCCCCATAATGATACCACTAATTGTTTTTAAAGAAAAATTAAAAATTAAAAAAATAAAAATTAATAAAAGTATTTAAAAGAAAACAGAATTGAAAATAAAAAAAAATTAAAAAATTAGCAACAAAAAAATTCAGTATTTAAAAAAAATTCAATATTTCAAAATAAATTTTAATATTGTTTTAGTTTTTTACAATTATATTATTTTATTATTTATTATTCTTTATATTAATGTTTTTTAAATAATTTTTTTATTTTTTACATTTAATTCGTTGTTATATTAATTTTTGTTTAAATAATTTTTTTAATTTTTTATTTTCAATTTTGTTTTTTAAAATACTTTTATTAGGTTTTATTTTTTTTAATTATAATTTTTTTCTTTAAAAAGAATTAATGGTATCATTAGGCGACATAACTCATGTGTTCAATGGTAATAAGGTCATTTAATTGATTTTTTGACAGTCAAAGTACTAGACTAACGGAATTCCTATCGGTTAGAGGGTAAAATGTATAATATTTTGGTTTTCAGGGGGGAGAATGGTCATTATTGAAACTAGATGGGGTAAATTGTCTAATATTTTAGTTTTCAGGAAAAATAATAGCCATTACTGAAACTAGAGGGGGCAAAATGTCCAAGGCCTAGTTTGGCATTGTTGTGCTGTGGGGGGAATTGCTTTTTGAATTTTTGTGGGAAGAATTAGCTGAGTGTTTGGTAAACTGATTTTCAAAAGTACTGTGAGAATCAAAAGCAATTTCAATGTGTTTGGTAAACTGAAAGTAAAAAGTGTTTTGATCGTGTAAAATTACTAAAAGGACACCATTGTAATGAAACTTGTCCTTGTCCACTATAATTCTTTGATAAACCTCTACATAATTTTTTTACAGGGATTTTAATAACTGAAAATGAAGGTTAATATTTGGAACCGAAATAATAATAATAATAATAATTATTTCTCCTTACATTGTATGAATTATTGTAATATTTAAAAAAAATAGAGAAAACATATTTCTCATTAATTATTTTTATTTTTAGGGCTCTCATTTAATTTAATTTTTTTTTGTCTTTTATTATTATTTTTCACTTCTTTAAAAATAAATAAATAACCACAAAAAAATAAATCTCCACCTCCTCTCTCTTTCTCGTTTTCCCATGTTTTCCCATCAAAAAATCAATCCATCAAAATTTTCCTACATTTTCCCTCACTTTTTCGCCAGCCAAACATGGACCTAGCCACCAACCTCCACCTCCGCTCTTCCTTCTTCACCCATCTCCGCCCATTCTCGACCCAGATCAGAGCCTCATCTTCCTTCTTCCTTCTTCACCAGACCCATTTATGACTTCATCTTCAACCTCCAACATTCACCAACCAGACCCCCAAATCTTCATCTTCAACCTTTTGCTTGGTAGCCATGGTCGAACCAGATCAGAGCTTCACGTCGTCACGAAGCGCCGCCGCCGTGAACCAGATCGGCTTCGGATCACGGTCTTCTTCTGCTCGTCGAAGTCACCAGTAGATCACGTCTTCTTCGTTTGTGGTGGTAAATTTTATGAAATGCAATGATAAAATAGGAAAGTTGGTAAAATTCCATTAAAAAAATCACTGTAGCGCGTTTGAGAAAACTGCTTCCCCAGGAAGCGGAAATCCAAAAGCTACAAATTGTAGCTTCTCAAAAACTCAGTTAGGAGAAGCTAAAATTGGCCAAAAGCACTTCCCCACAATTTTACCAAACACCCTTCCATTGGTTCAAAATCACTTTTGGCCCCAAAAGCAGCTGGGGAAACAATGCCAAACTGGGCGTAATACAATAAACTACATGGGGGAAAATTATATCCCTTAAATTTATTGACGTTCTCTCCACTTTATTTTATCTCATCCTCTCTTTTATCTCTTTCCTTCTCTCTCTCCCCAGAAAATTTATTGAAATTTGTTTTTTCAAATCGACCTCCATTGTTGAAGATTGAAGGTCTGCACATTGACCTCCAATTCCATTTTTTAAATTTAAACGGGTAAAATTACAAAAAAGAAAAAACATGGAGTAGAATTATAAAAAAACCATCGTGTAAAATTACAGAAACCTGGCATGTGAAATTAGGAATAACATCTTAAATATGGTAAGACAAACAGGTAAAGATGTCATGTGAATTTGAAAAAAAAAAATCAAATAAAAATATGGATATTCTTTAAATATAAATAAAAAAAATACATAGATAAGGATGATTTCAAAAAGAAAAAAAAAGAGGAAGATAAGGATGATTTTTAAAATGAAATGGGATGTAAAATTAATTATTTAATTTGAACTAATTTGTAAAATTGATTATTTGAACTCGATTGTAAAATTAATTATAGATACACAGTGTAAAATTCACTTGCATTAATCATCCTCGCCATTAATTTTTTTTTTTTCAATAGAGATATCTAGCTATAAAATTTTAATTAAAAAAATTGTTTTTTAATTTTCAATGGATGTCTTGTTGGAGATCGGTGGACTGCATACAGACCTTTATTGTAGAGGCTTATGACCGCCAAATCTGATTATTTTTTTTTTCATTTAAAATTCATTAAGGTTATTCTTATCCACTAAATCCGCTAAATGGAAAAATTGACAAGAACCATAAAATTTTATATAATTGATAAATTTAATATTCCATATAATTTTATGGCTTCTTTTGCAAAGACGACTAAGGTTTTTTTTTTTTTTTTTTTTTTTTAATTTTTTTATATGAAACTCTTTACCTGCAATAGTTTCAATAATAATTTTATGTATTTTTTTTAAGTATTATTACACTATTACATAAATCGAATGTTTTTTTTTTTTCAGATAAATGACTCAAACTCGCAACCTCGTAGTATACGTGTGAGAGATTTTACCATCTCGTCATTGTTTTGTTTACTTAGAACATAACTTTTTGTTTATAATACAATGATCCAGTAGTGGGCATCAACTACTAATTAAACCTATCATATCATCATAAGTATTAGCTTTGTACTCTATAAATACCAGTAGTGAAGTCTGCACAGGCTTGAATTTTAGTACCCCGTTTCAATTATTGCTTCGAATTAATATTAGCTGAAAATGGGTTCAATCAAAGCAACAACAAAGCCTCATGCAGTATGTGTACCATACCCTTCACAAGGCCATGTTACTCCCATGATGCAATTAGCCAAACTTTTACACTCAAAAAATTTCCACATAACCTTTGTCAACACTGAATTCAACCACAAACGATTAATCCGGTCCAAAGGACCAGACGCTTTGAAGGGCCTTCCGGATTTTCGATTCGAAACCATACCGGATGGATTGCCACCATCTGATCGCGATGCAACGCAAGATGTTCCGGCTTTATGTGATTCGACAAGGAAGAATTGTTTGGTTCCATTGGTGGAGCTAGTAGGCAAGTTGAATTCATCAGCCGAAGTGCCTCCGGTTAGTTGCATAGTTTCTGATGGTGTGATGAGTTTTGGAATCAAAGCTGCGGAAATATTAGGCATACCGGAAGTTCAATTCTGGACTGCCTCGGCCTGTGGCTTCATGGGATATTTGCAGTATGATCAACTTGCCAAAAGAGGCTTGGTTGCATTCAAAGGTATGCTTTATTTAATTTTTTTATATTTTTTTTGTTTGATTATCAATTATAAAAGTTTTTTTTTTTTGTTTTTGTGGTGACGATAATTGATATATCATAAAAGAGAATATACTAGAAGTTTGTTTATCATGGATGAAAATAGTACTATCAATGATTTGATCTTACACAGTTGAAAGATGAAATCCAACCGTTGAAGCCATCATAGATAAAAGAGATGGAGAAAGTTGTTTTTTTTTTTAAAAAAAATTTATTTTTATCTAAATACGACAGTAATTCAGTTGTTTTTTGGACGGAGAAGAGACTCGAACTCACGACTTCAAGTTGTAAGTGTGAGGGGCTTAATTATTGGGCTAACCTTATCTTGTCAGAGGGGTGGTGAAGGTAACATATATTGAATGGGAATTTGGTGAATAAAATTAAGATTTTGTTATGAGATAAGGATAATCCAGAAAATCTGTTTTTATAGAAATTTAGAAAAAGAACTTGTTGAAGAAACTAAAACTATGAGCTCTTCTTAGGATACAAATGTTTTAATAAATCATCTTTCTTAAATTTAAAAGCTCTTGTATATCTATCCACCTCTTGGTAGAGTGATCACTATGCGGGTTTACTAGTATATATATGTAGATAAATTTCTCTCTGGTTCTATGAGGTAGATATTTGAGCCGGGCTATTTTGATTATGGAAAGATGTGACAGACCCTCTGCCTGCAGAAATAATTATATTATTAGATATGATAATCTTCAACTTTCATATAATTATCTTTATTTTGTTTCAACACTCCATGATTTATGAATTTAATGCAATGATTGTTGTGGCTTGAACCTGCCTGTCTTTCAGATGAAAAATTCCTTAGCGATGGCACTCTTGATAAAACTATTGATGGGATCCCAGGCATGAGCAACATACGGTTCAAGGACTTGCCAAGCTTTATCAGAACCACTGATCCTAACGATATCATGTTTGATTTTATGGGATCAGAAGCACAGAAATGCTTGACATCTTCTGCAATCATTTTCAACACATTTGATGAACTTGAACATCAAGTTTTACAGGCCATTGCTTCAAAATTCCCTAACATATACACAATAGGTCCACTTCCTTTGCTTTCTAGGCATGTCCCGGAGAGCGACTTCAAGTCATTTAGGTCAAGTTTGTGGAAAGAAGACTCAGAATGTCTCAAATGGTTGGATAAACATGAACCCAACTCAGTTGTGTATGTGAATTACGGTAGTGTCACGGTGATGACTGAAGAACACTTGAAAGAATTTGCATGGGGACTTGCAAATAGTAAGCAACCATTTTTGTGGATAGTTAGACCTGATGTGGTGATGGGCACTGACTCTGCAATTTTACCTGAAGAATACTTTGAAGAGATCAAAGATAGAGGATTGATAGTGAATTGGTGCCCACAAGAGAAAGTGATTTTACATCGAGCAGTGGGTGTTTTTCTAACACATTGCGGGTGGAATTCTACAATCGAAAGCATAAGCGACGGTGTACCTATAATCTGTTGGCCTTTCTTCGCCGAGCAACAAACAAATTGTCGATATGCATGCACAACCTGGGGCATTGGCATGGAAGTTAACTACGATGTTAAGCGCGGGGATATCGAAAATCTTGTTAAGGAAATGTTGGAGGGAGAGGAAGGAAAGAAAATGAGGGAAAATGCTCTTGAATGGAAGAAGAAAGCTGTAGCTGCTACAGATATTGGAGGAAAGTCTTATAGTAATTTTGATAAATTCATAAAGGAGGCTCTCCTCCATCAATATTGGTAATGAAAGCTCTACAACTTCGGCATTTTAACATCGCAAGCTATGTATTTCTATTTCTTCCCATATGATTTGATGTATTCTAAAAGACTTTGAGTTTGTTTTAATAAATTACAATCCTGATGTTACATTCTGATGCTTTATGAATGAAATAAGAAAATTATGATAATCACTATGACTATTATACAACTACCAATTACCAAACATATACCATTAAGGCTTGACAATGTCCCATGTCAAGTCAATTCAAAACATGAATTAGTGACATACCACCCCCTAGTTGGAACATATTGGAAACAACATTTAGTGATAAACACAATAAAAATATATCCTAGTATAAGAACAAGGCAATAAAGCAATTATCCATCTTTCAAAAAAGTCATATTTTAACTTTGAAGAAAGTGTTATATGCAGGAATGCAGAAATACAGAATCAGCCAACAATGTGTCATTTTACTTGCTTCGTACTTTTTTTTTTTGGTTTACACCATCCGGTTTCCGGGTAGGGCGGATCCACCATACGGTGCAATCGGTCATGTTCACACCCCGACTAATCCGGATTCGCACCGGGTCGGCCCACTATGGGGTAAAGTGCTCCCAATATGTGCAGCTCCGTTCACAAGGGGGATTGAACCCACGACCTTGCTTAAGGGATGAGAGTGCTGTTAGGGATTTGAACCGATGATCGCGGAAGCGTCATGCCTAATACAAGCCCATAACTCATAGCAACTAATAACGTCAATAGCAGAAAAAATAAGATGAGAGAAAATAAAACAATCACAACACAAGATATACGTGGAAAACCCAAATCGGGTAAAAAACCACGGGCCGTCAGGACGACAGAGAAAGTTCCACTATATGATAAATTGTTACAACCATATACTGCAGGATTCTCTCTCACACCTCAACCCCAAACCACGCTCACAAAATCCTCACCAAGAACCCCTCAATATCCTCTAGGTCTCCCCTGAATATCACCCACGGATCTCTTACTTGATCCACTGATATTCCCTTGGATCTTTCCCCGGATATTCTCTTGGGTCTCTCTCCCGGATCTCACCACTCTCTGATGTTACATGGTGTTTCTTGTGACTCCACCCAAATAACCTAATTACAAGGTCTATTTATACTAGCTATAGGGAGTTTAAGATAAAAGGAAATCCTACTCCTAAACATACAAGAATTACTTGTTCCACATAAATACTATTTCCTATTTATGATAAGTCTTCTTGTAAGTAGAAATCTTTTCCTTCAAGCATAAGACTTTCCTATTCTTCATGAAGACAAACTCTTTTTCCTTTTCCAATAAGCACAAGAACTTTCCAGAAGAAAACCTTTCCTTTTTCACGCAATATTCATGATCTGGGCAAAATCTGCTATTACTGCGGTCTAGGTCGCGGTGTGCACCCCTCTCCCTACACCGCGGAAAAGCCACTGAAGTCCACCGCTCAGAATACTGCGGTTGGTGTCTTTGCCTCCGCCGCGATCTACACCGCGCTATACATACTGGAATTGACCGCTCCCTGTGCCGCGATCCATGCGCTTGTCCGCATCGCGGTCCATGCCGCGGTTTCTTCCAGAATCAGTTTCTTCAGTTCTTCGGTCTTCAAGCTCCCTCAAACACCAACTCTAACTTCCAAACGTATCCCACGTCTCCAAGAAGTTCTAACATCAATTGAGTCTCGTTTGGTTCATATTAGGTTCACTTGAAAATACGAGCCAAAACCTAACAAGTGCCGAACCACTCACACAAACACATGATTGGTACTTGCTTCGTTCTTAACTTTCTAGCAAAGCATACAAATAATGAATCTTGCAAAAAGTAATATATTAACAATATTATAACTTCAATTGTTGTTTAATGCTAGTGCTGTAAATATGGGCCGGGCCTGGAGGGCCCGGTCCGGCCGGCCTGCCAAGGATGGCGGGCCGTGCCTGGCACGGCCCCCATTCTTGGCACGTGCCGGGTCAGGGTTCCAGGCACGGCGTGCCGGCCCGGCACGGCACGCCAGCACGGCGTGCCAAGCCCAACGGTCGGCACGCCGGGCCTGCACGCGTGCCGGCACGGCGTGCCGACCGTTGGGCCCGTAGAATTTTTTTTTTTTTTTTTTTTTAAATTTAAGTATATTTTTATTGTTTTTTTTAAAAAAAATAACCGTTGGCTAACGTCATGGCTGACGTCAGCCAACGGTTATTTTAAAAAAAAAACAATAAAAATTACAATTTACCCCCTCAACTCTTGTGTTTTATATTTTTACCCACTTTTCTAATTTTTCTATAAATACTCCCACACATTCCACTTTTCATTCACTTTCTCTAATTCTCTCAATCTCTCCATTCTCAAACTCTCTATACAATTTTAATTATTCTTAATTTCATTCTTACTCTCTCTCTACTATTCTACACTACTAATATACTATTATAATATTTTATTAGTAATTTACTATTATTCTCTAATCTCTCCACCAAGACACCAAAGTTCAAACTTCAAAGGTACATTTTTATTTAAGTGTTATATTTTAAATTTAATATGTTTGTTTAGTTAGTAAATTTATCATTTTATGTTTATATCAGTTATTAATTTTATTTATTTAGTAAATTTATCATTTTTAAGTGTAGGGGTTAATTTTTATTTTTAGTTTTAGTAAATTAATCATTTTATGTGTAGGAGTTAATTTTAATATATTGTTTTAGTAAAATAATCATTTTATGTGTAGGAGTTAATTTTAATATATTGTTTTAGTAAAAAAAAATCATTTTTATGTGTAGGGGTTAATTTTAATATATTTTTTTAGTTAAAAAATCATTTTATTTGTAGTAGTTAATTTTAATATATTTTGTTTGTAAAATAATCATTTTATGTGTAGGAGTTCATTTTAATATATTGTTTTAGTTAAAAAAAATCATTTTATGTGTAGGAGTTAATTTTAATATATTTTTTAGTAAATTAATAATTTTTATGTGTAGGAGTTAATTTTAATATATTGTTTTAGTAAAATAATCATTTTATGTGTAGGAGTTAATTTTAATATATTGTTTTAGTAAAAAAAAAATCATTTTTATGGGTAGGAGTTAATTTTAATATATTTTTTTAGTAAATTAATCATTTTATGTGTAGGAGTTAATTTTAATATATTGTTTTAGTAAAAAAAAATCATTTTATGTAGGAGTTAATTTTAATATATTTCTTTAGTAAATTAATAATTTTTATGTGTAGGAGTTAATTTTAATATATTGTTTTAGTAAAATAATCATTTTATGTGTAGGAGTTAATTTTAATATATTGTTTTAGTAAATTAATAATTTTTATGTGTAGGAGTTAATTTTAATATATTGTTTTAGTAAATTAATAATTTTTATGTGTAGGAGTTAATTTTAATATATTGTTTTAGTAAAATAATCATTTTATGTGTAGGAGTTAATTTTAATATATTGTTTTAGTAAATTAATCATTTTATGTGTAGGAGTTAATTTTAATATATATTTTTAGTAAAATAATAATTTTTATGTGTAGGAGTTAATTTTAATATATTGTTTTAGTAAAATAATCATTTTATGTGTGGGAGTTAATTTTAATATATTGTTTTAGTAAAAAAAATCATTTTTATGGGTAGGAGTTAATTTTAATATATGTTTTTAGTAAATTAATCATTTTATGTGTAGGAGTTAATTTTAATATATTGTTTTAGTAAAAAAAAAATCATTTTATGTGTAGGAGTTAATTTTAATATATTTTTTTTAGTAAATTAATAATTTTTATGTGTAGGAGTTAATTTTAATATATTGTTTTAGTAAAAAAAAATCATTTTATGTGTAGGAGTTAATTTTAATATATTGTTTTAGTAAATTAATAATTTTTATGTGTAGGAGTTAATTTTAATATATTGTTTTAGTAAAATAATCATTTTATGTGTAGGAGTTAATTTTAATATATTGTTTTAGTAAATTAATCATTTTATGTGTAGGAGTTAATTTTAATATATATTTTTAGTAAAATAATCATTGTATGTGTAGGAGTTAATTTTAATGACCGAAACTTTTTTTTTTTAGGAAATGGATCCTACCCATCCTTATTTTCCAGACGGTCTAAACATGCTGAACGATGATTTTGATCTCTCCGGACCGGCAGAAACCGGAGCGGGACCTTCTGGTTCCGGCGCCACACCGACATCACGTACCAAATCTAAGAGGTTAACATCAGACGTATGGCAGTGTTTTGACGTAGTAGAAATGACACTTCCAGACGGTACGGTCGACCCCAGAGCCAAATGTAAGTTTTGTCCTAAGAACTATACCACTACTAAGGGTGGAACCGGTCATTTGAGAAGACATATGCAAAAATGCATGCCCAAACACGTACAGGTACCCAATACAACCCAGACACAACTGCAACGGCACCCAGATGGGTCGGTTACGACGTGGCATTACGACGACGCACATGCTAGAGAATGTTTGGCACGGTACATTGCACAAACTGATCAACCTATTAATTTCGGTGACTGTGTTTTTTTTCAAGAATTTATAACATCTGCATTTTGCCCCCAAATGCAAATTGTTTCTAGAACCACCACTAGGAACGATTTGATAAAAATGTTTAAAACCCAACGAGATGACTTGACGGCTGAATTACAGCATCTAACTGTCTCAATTGCATTAACTTCCGATATTTGGAACGCATGTTCCAAACAGGACTATTTATGTGTCACATGACACTATTTAGACTCTGAATATAGGATACAAAAAAAAATTCTTGGTTTTCGTCCTATGGATTTTGCACATACCACAGACAATATTTTTGCTGTCATTCTTTCTGTTTTAGAAACTTATGACATAACTCATCGCATCCTCTCTATCACATTAGATAATGCATCGGCAAATACTAAGTCTATTGCATTGTTTACTGAAAGAAACATCCCGCAAGCTGGGGGTTATTTCTTCCACCAGCGTTGTGCATGTCATATCATAAATTTAGTTGTACAGTCTGGTTTGAAGAAAGTAAGCAATCGTATAGAACGCATCAGAGATGCCATTTCTTGGATCGGTAGCTCTAATCCAAGATTTCAAGAATTTGGCAGACACTGTACATTAAACGGTCTACGACCCCGACGATTCCAAACTGATATGCCGGTAAGGTGGAACTCTACTTACTTAATGCTGAAAAATTGTTTGGAATATGATACAACTATTTCGGGTTTTTATAACATGAAATTGGCCGAAAGTGGCTGTCCACCTGCTCAATCACTGACACCAGACGATTGGTATGTGGCAAAGATTTTTGTTGAATTTTTACAGGTTTTTTACAATGCCACTGTAACCCTTTCTGGGGTCTACTACCCCACATCTTCCCAGGCAATCCATCAGATTGTGGAAATGTCTGACATGTTAAACACTTTAGGGAAGATGACTTGCTTGGCGATGCAGTTGTTGCCATGGAGACCAAGTTTAAAAAATACTGGTCTGAAATGCCTTTCCTTTATGCCTTAGGTGTTATAGTAGATCCTAGAATTAAATTAGCTGGTTTAGAATATTTGCTTGAGTTTACTGGTAATAAATTGTCAATAGATTATTCCGAACAGATTACTGACATTCGAAACAAGTTGTTCGAAGTTTTTAGTATTTATGAGCGCAGGTTTGGCGGCATTCACACGGAACCATCACCAGAACCGGACAGACAACCGTTGCCGACAAGTTGGAGCATTCTCAAACGCCGGAAAAAAGACAAATCAGCAAATTCTTCTTCTTCAACTACACGATCTGCTGCATCTTCTGGTGCCGAACTGAATAGGTTCCTTGAAACACAGTTTGATGCCGACAAAAACACGGAGAATTTTGATCTGTTGTTATGGTGGAAGACCTATAGCTACAGGTATCCGGTCTTGTCACACTTAGCACGTGACATACTGGTTATCCCCGTGTCCACTGTGTCTTCAGAACAGACATTCAGCACGAGTGGACGAATTATTGAACCAAGAAGAAATTGTTTGACTCCAGAGATGGTGGAAGTATTAATATGCATTCGGGATTGGGAGCATGCTCGAAAGAGGATGCAAAATGAAACGGTAGATGAACAATTTATTCAAAATTTCTCCAATTTATATGTCGATGAGGGTTCCGCCAGTAACCAGGTCCAGAACTAGGTTGTACATGTACATTTACTTGTAATACGATTGCACTCTTTTTCCCTTACCAAGTTTTTATCCCACTGGGTTTTCTTGGTAAGGTTTTTAATGAGGCAATCATGTAAATATGTAATACTGAAAGTCCGAAATAAATAAAGAATTCTTCATTTCATATTTTTATCTACTTTTTTTTTCTTTCATGTTTTATCTTTATTTATTTTTTGAATTAATTCATTAAATAAAATAAAAAATGTATCTATAATCTATTATTAATTTATTATAAACATTTTTTTATTATACAAAAATAATAATATATAAAAAAAATTTAAAAAAAAAAAATATGGGCCGGCCCATTTGGCCCGCCAAATTGGCCCACGGGCCGGCACGGCACGGCACGCGGCACGGCACGGCAAGCGGCACGGCACGGAAGTGCCGTGCCGGGCCCCCATTTAGGAAAACGGACCGTACCTGGCACGGCCCGCCAAAGGAAAACGGGCCGGGGGCCGTGCCGATGTGGGCCGGGCTGGCCCCCTTTTACAGCACTATTTAATGCCTAGCAGCCAAATTTTGTTAAAAGCCACACAAGCTATTATTTTCGATTCCAAGGAGGTTCTGAATTCCCTAATTGGCAGCAACAACATTTTGAAGTAACATCTCTGACTCTTGGAGGTGATGTATATGTACAATACAAGACTCAACAGTAACTTGTACGACAAGGAATTCCGGTCAATTGAGTCGGTGGAAAATTAAAAAGGCTGCAGAAATGTCACGCGACTTCTTATGGATTCCAGATTTTTCCAGATTTGGGCCTTGTTATTGGACTAGAATTGCCGATCCACAATAGAATGGGCCATATTTTGGCCCATTACGTTTCTATTTTATTTTTGAAAAGTATTTTTATGTTTACTATTAAATAAACGTGACTTAAACTTTATAGATATAGATGAGTAAAGGATACCAAATAATCAAAGACACGATTTAAACTATAATGTTGTTGATATAGGTGTTGAAACAAGGGACACCACGTACTATTTTCAAAATGAAAAATTGGAAGTCTTAAAATTGCCTACTCATATTTTTTTTGGGGGAATTATGGTCACATTTTGTTATTAAAAGTAGCTTAAGAATTGACAAAAATTGAAGTGATTCATATATAATTTCTTTCAAAAATTTATCAATATCGCATACCATAAACTTGTTTGTTTAAATTTTCTTTATTCATATAAAGATCAATCATCGTTGATCAAGCAAAGCAAATTGTCTCTTAAATTACATAAAATAAAGACATTGACAAGCCAATTTTTTTTTTTTTTTTTAGCTCGTTAAGTCGGTTATTTTAAACAAACCCGAGTCGACTCATGCCAATTGCCAAACTACAATAAATACACAATTTTGAAGCAACAAACATATGGGAATAGAAACCAGGAAAGTAAAACCGTAATGTACCTGTAATGACTGGCCATCATATCTTATATCACTCCGATCAAGGTAGATTGCTATGGATAATGATTCTCTTCTATAATTTTTTATTTCTGATCTATTGACATCCAGATATAAATGAAAATGTATGGTCAAGATTTATTGGTTTATTTCTTTTTCTTGCAAGTAGATATTTTATTTACATTTGAAAAAAAAAACATGTGAATGAAAGGATCTTAACTCAAAATGAATAGTGCACAAGTAGATCATTAACATTAAGAAAATCAGCTAATTGTGATCCAAGAAAAATAAATTGAAAAGACGATTCTCTGATGCCTTCAATAAATTACCTACTCTCGATTTCTGAAGTTAGTATAGAAATTGATCATTACAAAAGTGCAGACCTACCTGTAAGCCTATGACACTATCCTTTAACACCAGATAATCTTTCTCGGATACACCTATCCTCTGCAAAGAATATGATTTTAATGGGCAGATCTTAAAATACCAAATTGGTATGGAAAAACTCTTTGGTTTACTGATCAGACCATATTTATACATATTTGAGGTCTCCATTTCCTATCATTTGTTCTCATTTTCGAATATATTTTAGTATATAATGTGTTTATGAGCATTGTGTAGATACATGTTCTCTACGGAAGGTATTTGAGCTTAAATGAAGAGTTTCAGAGGTTAAAAATGCTGAAATGGTAATGGCTCGTGCAGAACATTTAACTTTCGGGGGTTATATCTTTCTCCTTAGATTGAACTGGGTTTCGTGCCATATATTTTCGGAAAGCTCCAGATGTCTAATTTCTAGTGATTTTCACATATCATAATTCTGGATTTTCTAGAGGAAGTAATGCTAATTTCCGTAATGGTGCTCGAAGTTGGAAAAACTGAAAATGCCAAAACCGTTGTTCACCTGCCCTACGTACAGCGGGTGAACAACGATTAACCTGTTGTACGTACATCGGTTGTACAACGAATGGGCACCATTTTTAGGGGTTTTGGCCCAATTTGAAGGGTAATCTTGTCCTTTCACACCTCATTTCGTACCCTAACCTCCCCAGATTATAAATACCCCCATTTTGGTCTGAAACCACACCTCCCACATCACCCACACCTCAAAACCAAACACCTCCCACATCCTCTTCTTCATCTCTTCATCTTCTTCACCAAATAAGTGAGAGTTTCAAGCTCCCATGAAGGTTTTTCTTCCATGGGAGCTCACCATACATCTCCACCACCCTTTTCACACTTCATCCACCCATCTTAGAGTATATTACAAGAAGAAAGGAGTATTCTTTGGACCAAAAACGAGCTTGGAAATTAAGGAGAGCTTGGAGGGTTTTCTTCAAGGTTGTCTCCTTTAAACTCATTTCTTTTGATATTTTTTGTTTTCTTTGATGTGTATCCCCAATTTAGGAACTTTGTAAACCTACACTTGTGCTATATATGTATGATTGTTCTTAAATTCGCTTGGGTTTTGTTCTACTCTTTGTTTATGCATGATTTTAATCTCTTATTGTGATATTCATGTGTGTGGAGGGTCTAAATTAATATGTGTTCATTAATGGGATTAGGAGTAGAGTAATTTAATTTAGGAGTAGTGTAATTTAACATCCCATGATTTTTGATTGATTGATGGATGATCAAAAATACCATGTATTGAATGATTTGAGTGCTAGAGCTTTAGCTATAAAGAGTGGGAGAAGCTTGGTTGATGCATGTTCATGCTAAATTAGACTTGGTTCAATATTCTTGTTCTTAATGAGTCTTTGTTTCAAAGGCACAATTGCTCTCCCATGGCTTGAGTTGGGTGATGAATTGATTTTTGTGAATTCCTTAATCAAGAGAATAAACCCATAACTTAATTTGAATGTTCTTAATGATATAACAATCAACTTATTGCATATTTTTGTTTGGTGAGCTTGCTTTCCATTTTTAGCCATCCTAGGGAGTTTGATAAAAATCAAATCCTATCCAGAGTAAAGACCACCGAATTCCTCTTGTGCTCGTGTAATTATACGGGTATTTCATTGCTTAATGCTTTCACTCGGTTAACAACTTTGTGAATGATATTTAGGATGTGTGTTATATATCGCGTGGTTCACATCAACATGCTCAGCGTGATATCATCTACATTTGACCAGAAAGTTAAGAGATCACTAGGCTGTCATGTAGAGCTCATGTGTGTGTCCCATAGAACTTTATGGATTCATGCATATATCAGATGCAATCTCTGTGCGCTAGAGAGAGGGTAGAGATTAATTAAGGGGACACGAGTATATAACATACGTGTTATAGGGGTATCTTGTATTTTTAATGCTTTCACTTGGTTGCCATCCCGTATTTGGTTATCCTCGTGGATGAATTATTGGTTGTAGTATGGCCCACGCGGTTGTGCATTACATGCCCAACGAAATAACCACTGTATTTGACCAGAAAGTTGAGAGATCACTAGGCTATCGTACATGACTCGTGTGTGTGTCCCAAAGTACTTAATGAATCCATGCAATTATGTGGATATGATTTCTAAGACATCGAGAGAGATTAGAGATCAATTAAGGGGACACGAGCCTATGATATACTTGCACATTTGATGGACTAAGTGAGTCTAGTGCTTAATTAGGAGGATTATTACGGTTGAGTCATTTCCTTAGCGTATCTATACATTTATGCATTCTCTCCATTCCATCCTATCCATGTAAATATTATTTATATAATTTATTTAGTTATATTATTTTTTACTTTTTCGCATACACAACACACGAGTTCGCTGGGCATGTTGTAATAATAGCTAGAACCTGTGACGGTCGGCGAATCCCACCTCCCTACGGAACGATACCCTTGATTGCCGTTGTGCTAGTTTGATAACTCCCATTTCTACACTTGGTGTAGCCTCCATATCCTATCAATTGCATCCCTTTATGAGTAAAAACTAGATATTTAATGTTTAAATGAGCTTGTGCAGATCATTACATACTTTCAGGAGTATTCATGCTAAAACGGGAGAATTTGAGGATTCAAAACACAATTTCAACAATGTACGCTATACGTGTGCTACTTGTGCGCACCCGCATATAGCCATGCTCCAAAAATGTGCAAATTTCAGCAATGTGCACTATACGTGCGCACCTTGTGCGCACCCTAGTATAGCGCACACAGCAAAGCTATGCAAAGTGCAGAAATGTGCGATATTCGTGCGCACCTGCGTATAGCGTATCCTGTCCACTCAGCAGAATTTTTGGGATCTCGTGCCCTAATTCCCACACACTATAAATACATCATTTTAGCTCTTCCTTATCACTTCTACCACGACCATTGAGCTCCAAAGACTCCCTTTACAATCCAAAACCTCCAAGAACCAATCTTGAACCCAAATCCTTCACCACATCACCAAAAACCTTCATCAAACCACCATCTAAACTCACATCCCACTCTACCAACCACTCAACACCTCATTTCCTTACCTAGATCAACCATCAAGACCACATTTTGGAGCTAAAGAAGTCAAGGAGAGAAGAACCAAGCACAAGCTAGCTAGAGAGGAGAAGTTCTTCAACTTTGTTTACTCTTTTCCTTTCTCTCTTTACCTTTACTTGTACTCATTTATGGCTTGTACTTATTTCATATCTTGTATTTTCATTTCTCACACTATGAACTAAACTCTACTTGGCTAAGGCCAAGATGAAGCCTTTACCATGAATTATCAATGAAGACCACCATTTTATCCCCATTGCTTGTGTTTATGTATATGTATTTCATGTTATAATTAATGTTGAATGTTTAACTAGCATTTAATATTTATTTGGTTGGTGTGTGATGTACCGAGAGGAGAAGCACACAACGTGCTCGATGAAATGCATGATAGAGGTCTAGTAAGGTAGAAATACTAGATGCTAGTCTCTAGGACTTAATTAGTCTACCATTATACTTAATGAACTTGTGTGTATTTCGGATGGCCATCGAGAGATAGGTTATTGGTGCATATAGGTGTTGTTTCTATAATTCGAGAGAGAGAGAGAGAGAGAGAGAGAGTAGAGACTAATTAAGGGTTATCATGAGTCTACATTCACATTAGCATAATTTATCTTTAACGGTGGGTCTATAAATTGGTAAGAATTGGTTAGGTGGATTCACGATCGTAGCCTCATTTCTCATAAGTAATACAATCACTTGCTTGTGTGTGACTTGCTTTGTTACTTGTTTGGTAGTCTCATTTATTGCAATTTCTAGTATAGTTTAATTTAAGTATTTTTTAGTAATATAATCCAACCATCAAATATTTGCTTGTCTAAATACTAGTCAATCAATCAATTGTGGTACTCAATTCATCAATCCTTATGGAACAAACTTTATTATCATTGTACTACTCCCACGGCTCCGTACTATTGCGGGTGCTCAGTCAGGAGTGATCATAATTCCTGTGACTCGCGCGCTTGCGAGGCCGAACTTAATATTCAATTTTTTGACGACGTTGCAACAACGTGTCATCATTTACATACATAAGTTTTGTAAGTTCCTCATATTTTGATTGGCTTATTTCGTTGACAAACCACATTGGGGATTATTCTTTGTAAGGGTAATTTAGGCCTCGTGAGTGTGATCAAGCTTCAAGGACATCATCTCTCTCAAAGATCACTTCAAAGGTATCTCACTAGTTTAACTTTCTTTGAAGAGATCTAGTTGCACACACTCACTTGCATGCATTACTGTTCTTATCTTCATGTTATTGAATGATGTATTGTATGCCTCTTTTCACACTCCACACTTGCACATTTTGCACATCACTTAGTTGAGTTTTCCTAGAAAAGAGAATTTCTTCTCTTAGCGCGGTCTAGACCGCTTGGCAAGACATGCTTGCACCGCGGCATACAGAGCGGTATACCTCAGCAGGGTCATGCTCCCTGTACCGCTTCCTGTACACTTGCACGCAAAGCGACCCAAGTCGCGGTGTTGTCCAGTAGGCCTCTGTTGCCCATACCGCGGCCTGTGCACCTGCATGCACAGCGCCCTGCACCGCGTTTTTGTCCAGACGGTGCACTGCTGTGTGTACCGCGGTCTGGACACTTGCCTGAGACGCGGTCCATTTAGCGGTATTGACGGGATTTTGTGCCCTAAGTTCAAAACGACGCAGTTTCAACTAGGGCTCCCTTATATATACTCTATCTTCTTCCTTGCTCGTTTTGATGAGTTCAAGAAGCCATTTTTGATAGGCCAAGCTTCCCTTAGAGAGAGAAACTCCCAAGAACTCATCTTTACTCAACCAAACACAAATCCATATGCATTTAAACTCTTCAAGCATCATCTCATCATGGATTCTTCTTGCTTTCATTAACTAGGTAACTTGAACATGCCTTAAATCTCATTGTATTTATTTATGTTCTTGTTTGCCTAGGGTTAGCTCTTTTATGTGATTTTATTGCATATCTTTATGTTCATTGGCATTTATTACATGATTAAGTTGTTGTTTGTTGGTTGAGAGCTTTGTTCATTATTAGCTAGCATTTAGGACGATTTTACCCTTCTAGATAAATCTTCATGCATTTGTATTTAGATATTGATATCTAGGATTTGCATTTATTGACATCTTTAAATCCTTAGATAAGCAGTTATTGTTGCCTAACATTAATTGCATGTTTGAATATATTTTACATATTCACATAGGTTGTTTAACCTCTTCATTGATTGTTAAGCTTTGTGACTAAGTGAGTTAGTGCACAAGCTTGTGGTCAAGAATCACTATTAAAGGCCCGTTGGGTAGAGTGAAAGGGTTAGTGACCAAGTAGGTGTGACTTGAGGTCAACCTAGGTTGTAAACTTTCGTTCTAATAGTGGATTTGAGGACCGTATGTGGCTAGAAGGATAGCCCGTGAGTTTTGCCCAGTTGGAGGGTTTCTCACGTAAATCAATCCTTGTGTTTTTTATTGTTTTCCGCTTATTTATATTGGATTGATTGATTGCTAATATGGAGTTGGATTATTAAAATTGATTAAGTCGAAAAGTTGGTAATAAATCAACTAAAACCTATTCACCCCCCCTCTAGGTTGTATTAGACACACTTTGTGTATTTTCAATTGGTATCTGAGCGGGTTCCTAGATACACTTAGGTGATCCTTGCTTGTTGTGTGTCTTGCATTTTGTTTGTGTTTGTTGGATCATAAACATTCATCTCATTCATATCCAAACACTATGAGTGGGAACGGAAGTGGTAATGAGGGAGCCTCTAGCACAAGACCCCCTTTGCTCACCGGAATAAACTATGCCTCTTGGAAAGGCAAGATGGAGTCTTACATTTGCCAAATAAATGACCGAGCATGGATGGCAATTGAAGATGGCTACACTCTTCCAGAAAAGACTCTTGAAGACGAAAGTGTAGTTCCCAAGCCAAAGTCGGAATGGTCAACTCAAGAGTTTGAAGCATCCAAGTGGAACAACAAGGCTATGCATGCTATTCTTTGTGCAATGGATGACAATCAGTACAAATTGATCCAAACAACAAGAATTGCAAAAGAGGCATAGGAGATTCTAGAGACAGCCCATGAGGGAACCGAGGTGGTCAAGGACTCCAAGCTTCAAGTCCTCCAAACACAATTTGAGCAAATTAGGATGGAGGAGGATGAGTGCTTCAAAGATTTTCAAGTGAAGTTGATGGACATAGTCAATCAGAGTCATCAACTTGGTGATCCTTATTCGGATAGGAGGATTAAGCAAAAAATTATGAGGTCCTTTCCAGCAAGATTTGAGTCAAAAGTGACGGCTCTTGAGGAGAATAGTGACTACAAGAATATGAAGCCAAGTGAAGTTATTGGAAGGCTTCTAGCATATGAGTCTAGATGGACTCCCACACCTACACCTCAAAAGAAGCAAAAGAGTATTGCTCTGAAGACTTCTAAGGTTAAGAAGGAGGAAGAAGACTCAGATGAAGAAATGGCCCTCATGGTGAAAAGATTCAAGAAGTTCATCAATTTTGAGAAGAGGGGATTTGGATCCAAAGGAAAGGAAATAAAGAAGAAGACTCCTTTCAAGAAGTTTGAGTCAAGTGAAGACAAGCCCACAAGAAAAGGGATTCAATGCTTCGAATGTGGAGGTTTCGGACACATCTCCACGGATTGTGGAAATTTGAAAAATAAGAAGAAAGGAAAGGCCATGGCCGCCACGTGGAGCGATGGTGATGACTTGGAAGAAGAAGGAGAATCCTCAGATGATGAGGATCATGTGGCAAATTTTATTGCCTTCGCATCTTCTCTCAAGAGTAAGGAAGCAATAGATGATGAAGAGGTAGAGAAACAAAGTGAAGATGACTCTAGCGATGGTGACTCTTCATCCTATTCAACAAATATGGATGTAGGAGGAATGGATCTTGAAGGCTTCATCGAGCATTTTCAAAGCTCAAGATTGAAGATGAAGAAAGAGATTCAAAGGCTAAAAGGAGAGAATCTCAAGCTATCCGCCGAAGCTACTCACTTAAATAAATAAGTGAAGATAGCCAAAAGGAATGAGGAATTGATGGAAAAGGAGCTTGAAGAAGCTAGAGAGATCATTGCTAAGATGACTTCAAGCACGAATAAACTTGACCACATGTTGGGAGTTGGTAAGAGGCCAAGTGATAAAAAAGGTCTTGGCTATGAAGATGACAAGGAGACCTCATCCTCAAGCAAGATTGTGTTTGTCAAGAGTTTGAATAACAAAGAGCCTCAACCCTCACAACATCCTAGGAAAAAGATCGAACTAGGAGAGTGCTATAAAGATTCTCAAGTCAAGGTAGCACAAGGGAAACAAGCTCAAGCTCAATCAACAATGGTGCATCAAGCAAGTTTCCCTCAACCCAAATACCATCAAGCCAAGAAGCAATTCATGCAAGGTCAATCAAGGAAGCAATTCATTCCAACTCAACAACAAAGAAGGAGAGAACCAATCCAACACCAAAGACAAGCTCAAATGCGTGGGAAAGCCCCTTTGTACTCACAAGGGCATGGTATGTCTTCTTATTTTATTCCCACTTGTCACTTTTGTGGTGTTGATGGTCACATTAGACCAAATTGCTTCAAATACATTGAAATGTGTAGAATCAAGAGCATGATTGAAAGAAATAGAGCTAGAGCTAAAATGCATGTTCCTAGGAAATCTAAAGCCAATTTGCATGATCCTAGGAAATCTAGAACCAATGTGACTAATACCACTAGAAATGAGAATATTTCACCTAGGTGGATTAGAAGGGATAACTATTCTTGCTATGTGGCTCAAATTGCCTTGAAGGCAAATGCCTCTAACACTTGGTATTTGGATATTGGGTGTTCTAGGCATATGACGGGGAACAAGAGCTTATTTAAATCCCTTGTCTTGGAGGATGGAGGATTTGTCACCTTTGGTGATGGATCTAGAAAGAAAGTCATAGGGAAAGGAACCATTTCCATTCCCGACTTACCTTCCTTGTCCAATGCTTTACTTGTTGATGGCTTGCAGGCCAATTTTATAAGCATTTCTCATCTTAATGATGATGGACTCTCCGTCTTGTTTAACAAAAATGATTGCTCTATTTTAATGCCAAATGGACAAACCTTGCTAAAAGGAAAGAGATCTAGTGACAATTGCTATTGTCTTGAAGCTAGTGCTATCTCTTGCAATATGTCCAAATGTGAGGAAGTTGAGTTATGACATCAAAGACTTGGCCACATGAACTATCGAGATTTGAGGATCTTAGATAAGTTCAAGGTTGTGCGTGGTCTCCCTACGCTTGGGAAGAAATTCGATGGCGTTTGTGGACCTTGCCAACAAGGGAAACAAACCAAAAGTATGCACAAGAAAGGCAAGTATCTCGCCACCAAGGAGCCATTAGAGCTTCTACATATGGACCTTATGGGTCCTATGCAAACCGAGAGTCTCGGTGGCAAGAGATACATTTTTGTTTGTGTTGATGATTTCTCTAGATTTACATGGACATATTTTCTTAGAGAAAAATCTGAAACTTTTAAAAAATTTAAAATGCTTTGCACTAAAATTCAAAATGAAAAGAACTCACACATTAAAAGCATTAAAAGAATTAGGAGTGACCATGGGAGGGAATTTGAAAATGCTTGTTTTGAAAGCTATTGCAATAGCTTAGGCATTTCCCATGAGTTTTTGGCTCCTAGAACTCCTTAACAAAATGGGGTTGTTGAGAGGAAGAATAGGGTCCTTCAAGAGATGGGCCGTGTGATGTTGCTTAGCAACAATGTCCCTAGGAACCTTTGGGCCGAGGCCGTCAATACGGCTTGCTACATAGGAAATAGAGTCTTCCTAAGGCCCGGTACTAGGCAAACCTCCTATGAATTATGGAAGGGTAGGAAGCCAAATATTAGCTACTTCCACTCATTTGGGAGCAAATGCTACATTCTAAATGACCGAGATCAACTTGGCAAGTTTGATGCCAAGAGTGATGAGGGGATTTTTATTGGCTATGCCCTTAATAGTAAGGCCTATAGAGTTTTCAATTTAAAAACTCGGAGTGTCATGGAATCATTTAATGTCGTCATAGATGATTGTAGGCCTAAGACTAGAGACCATGATGAGGAGGTCATTGTGCTTGATGATCCTTTCTTGGAGAAGAATGGTGAGACTTCGATTGATGTGAAGTCAAGTCTTGATGAAGAGGTCATCCAACCTCTTGATAGAGATCCATCTTTGGACTCTAAAGAACCCGCTCCATGGGTTAGACATCTCCACAATAAGAATGACATTCTTGGAGATATGAATGAGGGTGTTAGGACTAGGCGTCAAATAGCTAATCAAATTAGCTATACTTGTTACACCTCTCAAATTGAACCCAAAAAGGTTGATGAAGCCTTGAATGATGAATTTTGGGTTCTTGCCATGCAAGAAGAGCTAAACCAATTTGAAAGAAATGAGGTTTGGACTCTTGTTCCTAGACCCAAGGACACTAATGTCATAGGCACCAAATGGGTATATAGGAACAAGTCGGATGAAAATGGCAACATTGTGCGCAACAAGGCTAGACTTGTAGCACAAGGATACTCTCAAATTGAGGGTATTGACTTTGAGGAGACTTTTGCTCCGGTTGCCCGTCTTGAGTCCATAAGGCTTCTTTTGTCCATAAGGCTTCTTTTGTCCATATCATCTGTGCACAAGTTCAAATTGCATCAAATGGATGTTAAGAGTGCATTCCTCAATGGTTTCTTGCATGAGGAGGTGTTTGTTGAGCAACCCAAGGGGTTTGTGGATCCACACCACCCCAATCATGTCTATAGCCTCAAGAAGGCTTTATATGGGTTGAAACAAGCACCTAGGGCTTGGTATGAGCGTCTTACTCAATTTCTTATTGACAATGACTACACTAGGGGTAGTGTTGACAAAACCTTATTCATCAAGAGGAACAAAGATGAGCTTTTCATGGCTCAAATTTATGTTGATGATATTGTTTTTGGCTCCACCAACAAATCCAAAGTCCAAAAATTTGTTGATGTCATGTCTCATGAGTTTGAGATGAGTCTTGTTGGGGAGCTCAATTACTTCCTAGGTTTGCAAATCAAGCAATTGCATGATGGGATTTTCATATCCCAAGCTAAGTATGGTAAGAACCTAGTGAAGAAGTTTGGCCTTGAGAATGCCAAACATTGTGACACACCCATGAGTACCACCTTGAAACTAAGCAAGGATGCTAGTGGCAAGAGTGTGGAACAAAGTCTTTATCGTGGCATGATTGGTAGCTTGCTTTACTTGACTGCAAGTAGGCCCGATATAGCCTTTAGTGTGGGTGTGTATGCTAGGTACCAAGCGGATCCCAAGGAATCCCATCTCTCCTCCGTGAAGAGAATCATTCGATATGTGAATGGAACTTCCAACTATGGGATATGGTACTCTTTTGACACTAATGCTAGCTTAGTTGGCTTTAGTGATGCAGATTGGGCAGGAAATTGTGATGATAGGAAGAGTACATCGGGCGGTTGCTTCTTCCTAGGCAACAACTTGGTCTCATGGTTTTGCAAGAAGCAAAATTCCATCTCTCTATCCACAGCTGAAGCGGAATACATAGCCGCCGGGAGTGCTTGCACACAACTCCTTTGGATGAAACAAATGCTTGTGGATTACGGCTTTGATCAAAGTATTCTTACCCTTTATTGTGATAACATGAGTGCAATTAACATTTCAAAGAATCATGTTCAGCACTCTAGGACAAAACATATAGACATTAGGCATCATTTCATTAGAGAACTAGTTGAAAACAAATGCATTGCACTTGAGCATGTGGGCACTAATGATCAACTAGCGGATTTATTTACAAAGCCCTTAGACTCAACTAGGTTCAAGTCATTTAGTAGGTCTATTGGGATTTGTCATATCCCTTGATGTGTTTTGGTGATTGACCTCTTATGGGGAACTCAAGCAAAGAGAGCAACCTTGCATGTTGGAATAAGCAAAAACTTGATCAACTTTATGCTTCTTTATTAATTGCTTGAGCATTCTTGGTTGTGCTTATATATATTATTATATGACTTTTTATTTAATAAGTGTGCCTTGCTTGATTTGTAATCCATGTCACCTCTATGTTCAAAAATGCATTTTTGGACTAGGAGATTTTGATTGGGAAAGTACACTTGAATGACCCATAATTTAACTCCATGACATGAGATCTTTTAATGACATGCTTAAAATAATATGCATGAAATGTTTTTGATTGCTCTAGTGCAAAATATGTGTGAAAGCAAATGAGAAGACTAAACCCAATAAGGATCTAGTATCCATGCAATAAACAAGGATGTCTCATCCAAATTTAGTCTTCTATCTCTCTTTATTAGTTGAACAAGACTACCATCATACGGGTATCCCACCCGGAAAAATCAAAAAGGGTGCAAAAGTCACTCATGTCTTGTTTTGCTTATAAAGTTTGATATAGTTGCTCTTTAAATTGAAATTCTTTTTGAAAAACTATATCTTGTTTGCTTATAACAAAAGGGTATAAATTGGTTTGAATTCTTTTGGAAACCCTTTTGATGTTTGCTTTGCCAAATACCATTTGCTTGAACCATGATGTTACATGTCTTACATCTAAAGCAATTAAGTCACACATTTTCTTCTAAACAATAAAACCCTCAATGATTCTCTCTCAATTAATTGAGTTGCATAAAGTTGTTGTATATGATTATGCACTCATCTTGTAAATAGCTCTCTTTGCTAAAGTGACCCGGTTGGGGAATACTCCTTTGCCTATCTCATGACAAAAAGGGGGAGTAATATGGTTTTATTTAAGGGGATTGCATATTTGGAGAGATTGTCCCGTTGAGGGGGAGTAACCTATATAGGGGGAGCATTTGCATGTTGCATGTTGAAGTTTTCTTTTATTATGCAAATTGCTCTTATTTATTTATCTCTCTTGATCACCTCACATACACTTGTCTTGGAAAGTGTAGTCTCATTGTTATGTAGGGATGGCTATTCTACAAGAGCTTGAAGTTTTGAAGACCTAGTATCTAGGTATCTTTTTGTAATGTAGAATATCTTTTGTTGACCTTTAGTTTTTACTTTTTTTTGTGAGGATGATTTGTGAGTGGTGGTTTTGTCACGAAATAGCCAAAGGGGGAGATTGTAAGTTCCTCATATTTTGATTGGCTTATTTCGTTGACAAACCACATTGGGGATTATTCTTTGTAAGGGTAATTTAGGCCTCGTGAGTGTGATCAAGCTTCAATGACATCATCTCTCTCAAAGAGCACTTCAAAGGTATCTCACTAGTTTAACTTTCTTTGAAGAGATCTAGTTGCACACACTCACTTGCATGCATTACTGTTCTTATCTTCATGTTATTGAATGATGTATTGTATGCCTCTTTTCACACTCCACACTTGCACATTTTGCACATCACTTAGTGTGTTGAGTTTGCCTAGAAAAGAGAATTTCTTCTTTTAGCGCGGTCTAGACCACTTGGCAAGACATGCTTGCACCGCGGCATACAGAGCGGTATACCTCAGCAGGGTCATGCTCCCTGTACCGCTTCATGTACACTTGCACGCAAAGCGACCCAAGTCGCGGTGTTGTCCAGTAGGCCTCTGTTGCCCATACCGCGGCCTGTGCACCTGCATGCACAGCGCCCTGCACCGCGTTGTTGTCCAGACGGTGCACTGCTGTGTGTACCGCGGTCTTGACACTTGCCTGAGACGCGGTCCTTCTAGCGATATTGACGGGATTTTGTGCCCTAAGTTCAAAACGATGCAGTTTTAACTAGGGCTCCCTTATATATACTCTATCTTCTTCCTTGCTCGTTTTGATGAGTTCAAGAAGCCATTTTTGATAGGCCAAGCTTCCCTTAGAGAGAGAAACTCCCAAGAACTCATCTTTACTCAACCAAACACAAATCCATGTGCATTTAAACTCTTCAAGCATCATCTCATCATGGATTCTTCTTGCTTTCATTAACTAGGTAACTTGAACATGCCCTAAATCTCATTGTATTTATTTATGTTCTTGTTTGCCTAGGGTTAGCTCTTTTATGTGATTTTATTGCATATCTTTATGTTCATTGGCATTTATTACATGATTAAGTTGTTGTTTGTTGGTTGAGAGCTTTGTTCATTATTAGCTAGCATTTAGGACGATTTTACCCTTCTAGCTAAATCTTCATGCATTTGCATTTAGATATTGATATCTAGAATTTGCATTTATTGACATCTTTAAATCCTTAGATAAGCAGTTATTGTTGCCTAGCATTAATTGCATGTTTGAATATATTTTACATATTCACATAGGTTGTTTAACCTCTTCATTGATTGTTAAGCTTTGTGACTAAGTGAGTTAGTGCACAAGCTTGTGGTCAAGAATCACTATTAAAGGCCCGTTGGGTAGAGTGAAAGGGTTAGTGACCAAGTAGGTGTGACTTGAGGTCAACCTAGGTTGTAAACTTTCGTTCAAATAGTGGATTTGAGGACCGTATGTGGCTAGAAGGATAGCCCGTGAGTTTTGCCCAGTTGGAGGGTTTCTCACGTAAATCAATCCTTGTGTTTTTTATTGTTTTCCGCTTATTTATATTGGATTGATTGATTGCTAATATGGAGTAGGATTATTAAAATTGATTAAGTCGAAAAGTTGGTAATAAATCAACTAAAACCTATTCACCCCCCCTCTAGGTTGTATTTGACACACTTTGTGTATTTTCAAGTTTCAATCAGTGAAATATAAAATACCTTGGCTGCACTCAAATAAATTGATGGATCGGGCTTCTTTTCCTTCACATCATCACCTGATGTATACAAGTAAATAAGATAAACATCAAAGTGTCAAATTAATCAGTAGGAAGAAATAAGGGTTGGATTTTGTGAAGCCAGAAATCAGCCCGAGGAACGAATTTCGATAGGTAGCGCGGCACAGACCGCTGCGAAGACAAGGAGCCCAAGCCACGGCATATACAACGGTGGATTCCAGAAAGTTGATGCTATGTAGACCGCGGTGTAGACATAGCACACATACTGCTGCTCAAGGGGCGGTGTTCTGAGCGGTGGAAGATAGAAGAAGAATTGCGGTACTGGACGCAGGTTGCAGACCGCGACCCAGACCGTGGTAATTACGAAATCTGTGCGAATTAAGAAAACTTGTGTGATAAGAAAAGTAATCCATTAAGGTTTTGGCTTACCCTAGTGGTCCCATATAAATACTACTATTTCCAATTGTATTTTGGGGTGTGCTAGTAGTGCAGAAAAGTGTGAGAAAAATTGCCAGAGAGAAAGAGGGCAATTGTAGAGAGACTGAAAGGGAGACAGAGATATTGTAATCAATTCTGAAAAATATTGGATTGAGTGTGGTGCGCACATTGGATGTAGGCAAATTGCTGAACCACGTAAAATCTTTGGTGTCATCTTTTTCTTCTTATTGCTTTCATATTATTTACTTCCATGTTTAGATTTATGTGTGTACGATTTTTCTTAACAACAATTGGTATCAGAGCCTCTGTTGGGATCAGAGAAGGATACGCATAGGATTGAGAAATTTGATGGGTCGAGTTTCAGCTTTTGGAAGATGCAGATGGAGGATTATCTGTACCAGAAGGATCTGCACTGGCCGATAAAAGAGAAGCCGAAGGATATGACCGACGAATATTTGTCAAAGAAGCGAATGCCGAAGAACATGGATGATGTTGATTTTGAACTCTTGGACCGGAAAGCATTGAGAGCAATTCGTCTCAGTTTGACGAAGCAGGTTGCTTTCAACATAAAAGATCAACAAACTGCTAAAGATCTGATGGATACTCTATCAGACCTATATGAACAGCCTTCTGCGGTAAGGAAAATCCATCTTGTCAAGAAGTTATCAAATCTAAAGATGACGGAAGGTTAGAATTTTAAAGATTTTCTGAATAAGTTCAACGAAGTGAATGATGGGTTATGTTCTTTGTTTATAGGTTTTAAGGAGAAGTTATTTGCGGTATTTATGCTTACCCAATTGCTAGAAAATTGGAAAATGACAAGTCAGTCAATTGCCAACTCGTTTAGGAAAGAAAAGTTGAACTTCCAACATGTTGTGATCATGATCATGACCAAAGAGATCAGGTTGCGTGAAGAGGGATTAAGGGCATCTACATCTTCAACACTGAATGTGGAAGGTAAAGAAGGCAGATGCAGAAATCGGAACACGAATCAACAGGGAAGATCAAAGTCAATAGGAAAATCTAAATCAAGGTATCAAGTCAACTATTCGGGAAATCAACAATGAAGCAAAAAGGATGTACAGTGCTGGAATTATGGTAAGAATAGCCACTTCTTGTATGAGTGTAGATCTGAAAAGAAGGATAAGGGCAAGAGCATTGCTAATTGTGTGTCAGAGGAGTCAGATGACTGCCTCATCTGCTCGTTGGAAAGCAAGACAGAGTCCTGGGTTCTGGATTCATGAGCGTCATTCCGTGCCACACCTCACAGGGAGTTGTTCGAGAACAAGGTCTCCAAAAATTTGGGTAAGGTGTATCTAGGTGATGATCAAGCATGTGACATTACTGGGAAGGGATATGTGAAGATTCAGCTGGAAGGTTTAGTTTGGAAGCTCAACAATGTGAGGCACATACCAGATTTAAAGAAGAATTTGATATCCATTGGGCAACTGGCGTCAGATGGTTACATGACAACTTTCACAAGTGATAAGTGGAAGATTTCAAAGGGAATTATGACAATCGCTTGATGAAGTAAGAATGAGTCGCTTTACACAACCACATATGGTTATTTTTAGATCGCTATGGCGGAAGGTAAAGATGATCCGAACTTGTGACATCAGAAGTTTGGGCATATGAGTAGTCAGGGGCTGAAGTGTCTGTATTTGAAAGGAAAGTTGTCATATTTGAAAAATGTTGAGGTTGATTTCTGTGAGAGCTGCATGTTAGGAAAGTAGAAGCGAGTGAGCTTCAAGAAGACCAGAATAGCACCGGCAAAGAAGAAGCTGGAACAAGTGCACACCGATGTTTGGGGTCCAGATTCAGTCTTAATTAACGACAAGCCTTAATTTTGCTTGAGCCGCTGAAGCCGCTGAATCAGTATGAATCTTGGTCTCATCTATATGAAGGCGTTTAGAACTTCCCTTATTCATTTGAGACTTGGAACTAAATAAAATCTTAAAAGTTGGCTTCACTTTTCTTTTTGATTTGGTCACCACGGGAATCCAATTATTGTCAAACACGGGATCTTCTGGACCATGATTAGAATTTGAAGCATGAATATCTTGGACTTCTCATATACTCTCCAAATTAATCTTTCCTCTTTTATCTATTGAAATCTCATCCAAAACTTGCTGATCACTTCTAATCATTGGATTGTCTAGAATCACTCTGTTATTAATGCAAATATTCTCTTGAGAACATTTATGATTCTCATTATTATCTTCCAAATTTAAATACTTAGTATTCAAATCATTGGAGATATTAACATCAATTCCCGCATCTTGATTAGGAAATTGTTCAACTGTTTGAATTTGAACTGGAGGAAAAACTCTCAATTAAATCATGATCTTCTTCAAGAGTATTAAATGAGTTGGTCATCACTGGAAACTGCTCTTCATAGATTAGGTCAACTTCTTGAAACCCAGATTTGTCAACTTCAAAATTGGTTGTTGTTTCCCGATTCACTTCCTGAGCATCAACCACATTTAATTCAAATAAATGTGAAGATAATTGGATGCTACCTTTTTTGTCTTCTACATTAATTACAGGATTTTCAAAATTTTGAATTTAAATCTGCACAATTTTCACTTCCTCCATCTTTTCCTGATTTTATGGGATTGTTTTGCAAGATTGTTTCTTTACGTCAACCTGCCCATTATGGTGACTAGTGATGTTGATTTTCGTTATAGGCGGATAGGTTTGCCTTGGATTTCTTGATCGCGATCGACCGCTGTCGAAATTAATATCCTTGTTATTTTGGTAGCATCTAGCAGAGTCATGACCAAAAGCTTTACACTTCGTACATCTCTCTAGAAGGTTTTCATATATAACATCCAAAGAGAAACCTCTATGGTCATCTCTTTCCACATTCAAAAATGATGGCTGATTCGAGGTTAAATCAATGTCCACAAGAACTCGGGCATAAAACCTATATGCTTGATCCATTGTAGCTTGATCTAGTTGCATAGGGATGCCAACTCCTCGTGCAATCTCCATGATTGTAGTTGGATGCCAGTATTCCGAACTTCGCCCAAACTTGAGCATGCGATAAGTGTTGATTATATGGATTTAATTCTGGTTGCCATTGAAAAATACGAAAAATACCATTTGAAATTGAGAAAGAACCTCCACACCAAACCCTCTTTAAATCTTCTTCACTAGAAAAATGATTATCAAAATATCCTTTTAGAAACGGAGTAAGCTTCTAAGGATTTTAGAGTTGTCAAATCGATTGCAATACATATTTTAACTCACTAGGCTTCAAGGTATAGAACATTTTCTTAAAAGCAAACGTCCGAAAAGATTTTTCTGACAGTATTTCAGTCTTTCTTAGACATATTTTTGGTTGATGCGAACACACGTGATGTCCCCTTTCACAATTGGCTCTAGGAGAAGGTTTGGTTGAACTTGTGCTTCATCGGTTTTGAGCAGAGCTGCAAAAAATTTCGGCTTTGATAATGGCGGTGGTAAATTATCGGGAACATTTGAGAGAGGGGCAAGGAAATTCCATGGACATAGTTTTGAAAGATCCATGGACAAAGCTACAAAAATGAGAGAAAACTCAAGAGAGAGAGAGAAAGTCATCCATCTTCTTTTTATGTACCGTATTGTTATGGATCTTTTTCCTACACAAAGCATTATAGAGATGGCTAATAATGTTATCGTGTGCATCTTCATCTCTGAAACTAAGGAAGATGTTGAACTTCCTTCCTTGGTGGAAGAAGAAGTTGATTGTGAATCAGTAATAAACTCCTCACACCTATGTTAATGAGATTGTGAATTCAAATCATATTCGATCGAAAAAATGTTACAATTTTAGCCAATTTATCATGAAATTAATAATGGAGGTGGGGTAGCATTTATCTTGCCTCTTTCCTTCAAATTTCATGCGACTTGCTTTCCACTTTCTCCCTAGGATGACTTTATAATTCTTCAACTCAATCTTTACAAGGCAAACGGAAAATCAAGCCCTGAACATATAGGGTGTGTTTGGTACGGGGACGGGACGGGACAGGACAGGACAGGACAGGACTGGACAGTACTGGACAGTTGTTCCATATTGTGTTTGGAATACCTGGGACAGAACTGTTGACTGTACTGTTATACGTTTGGTATGACTGGAACAGAACGGGACAGGACGGGATAAGAGGTTTAAATGACCATAGTGCCCTTATTGTTATTGAAAAATATTTTAATTAATAATTTTACAAAATTATTTAAGATGGATGGTTGGGATTAACTTAATAAATTTTCAGATATTTATTATTTTCCAGATTGAATCTCCACCGTCCATCAATCACCACCATGATTGATTAATTATTTCAGATATTAATGATTGATGAACGGTGGAGATCCAATCTGGGATTGGTCTCCACCAACATTCAATTAATCTGGAAACATTTTTTCTTGTTCTTAAATCTGGAAACATTTTTTCTTATTCTTAAATCTGGAAATTCCATCAAAAAATCTGGAAAATCAGATATCTTCAAATCAAAAAACAAAACAAATCAAAAAACCCAACAATAAAAAAATCAGATTTCATCCAAAATTCTGGAAAAAAAATTGAAAACAAATCAAAACTTCTGGAAAAAAAATTGAAAACAAATAAAAAAACCTAACAATCAAAAATCGTATTTCATCAAAAATCTGGAAAAAAAATTGAAAAAAAAATAAAAATTACACAACAATCATCGTCATCATCTGATTTTCCAGAAATATTCATTATCATCAACCCTAATTTGTTTTTTCCAGAAATCATTCATGATTTTCCAGAAATCATTCATTATCATCAACCCAAAATTAAACCAATTCATTATCAAACCCATATCCATACACTGTCAACCACCACCACCACCACCAATCTCACCACCACCACCAATCTCACCACCACCATCAATCAATCGTGCTGCCAACCACCACCATCAATCAATCTCACCACCACCATCAACCACCCCGAAGCTGAGAAAGAAGAAGAAGAAGAGAGATAGATCTGGTCGTCATCAATCGTGCTTCCGGTCGTCGTCGTCGCTTCTGGTCAACGCGGGCGTCGTCGTCGTCGCTTCCGATCGTCGTCGTCGTCGTCGCTTCCGATCGTCGTCGTTGTTGTCGCTTCCCGTCGTCGGCGTCGTTGCGGCGGTTTGGAGAGAAGATCATCGATCGGTTTGGTGTTGGTGAGAAGAGAGAAGAGAGAAGAGAGGAGAGAGAGGAGAGAGGATTTTAATTTATATAGATGTAATTTTTTGAAAGTTTCAAGGGCAAATAAGTCTTTTCCAGACTTGTCCCATGGCCATGGACAACTTGGCCGAGGGTGTAGGGTGGGACAGTTTTTTGGGATTTTTGTCCCATCTTGTCCCACCCAGTCCCACCCTAAAATCGCACCAAACGCGGGACAAGGACAAATTGTCCCACCTTGTTCTGTCCTGTCCCGCGTAACAAACGCACCCATATAATTTACTATTCGGCTAATTACACAAATGTAAATTAATAAAAATTATATAAAGGAAGTTGAGGTACCTGCAGAAGGATGCTATTCTTACAGGAAATGAAATGACCAGACCCATCTAGCACATACTTTATCTGCAATTTTTACACAGTTTTGACAATTTTGTTTTCTGGGATTTTCAAAACAAAACGTGTCTACACTTGAAGTGAGTATTTGCATTAGGGACATGGAACTTTGCATGACTCAGACAGCCCAAGTACTGCCCAACATAGGCCGTACTTCTGAAAGACAAGACTGTAGATCTATCATCAACCCAAAAGGAACCAGAATTAACTGTTCCTGAGATTCCAGCAGCACCAGCACCGCCATTAATTGAAGACAGCAAACAAGGACACAAAAGATGTAACCCGGCCCCAAAAATAGAGTCTCTGTATAAATCTGTTTCCACAGAATGATAGTTTCCGCAGCAGATCCTCCATTGCAAAAACCACACCAGATAGATTCAGAAGACAGTATCAGCTGCCCAGCTTACTACTCAGAAACAGAGTTTTTAACATAAACATCAAAGAATAAAACACCACTTAAATGACTAATTACTTGGGAATTGGGAGGATTTTCTTCTGACTTGTCTGTTGGCAGGCACTCAACAATCCAATCATCCACAAGCAATGCAATCTGTCCAATTCAGGAAATGACCACAACCGCACAGATTATGTAATGTTTCACCAAGTTATATAACAATGTCAATGTTACTAGTTTTACCACCCTTTTCTCGGTCATCAAAGGGATCAAAATGGTACTAAATATTTCATTAATACACATTATTCTATCAGAACTAATGGAATAGATACTATAAACAATAATAATTAAATTTCACAGTTTGGTAATATCTCCTGTTGCCAATCGCTAAGGCTTTGTTCAAAGGAACAAATGCAAAGCATTTTTTATCACAATGAAGAAAAAGCAGGATAATAATAACAAATATTCAAATCTCTCAGAATGTTCCTCGATTTGTGCTCTTGTACAATTCCAGATAGAAGAGTGTCAAATGAATATGCATTGTTAAGAAATTTGGTAAACGAATATCAATACTTCAATTCCAAAAATTGCATGTATAATCAGAACTTACATTGCCTCTTGAGAATACAACTGTATGATCTCTTGCTATCCAAGCAAATATCCGAATAACAACAAAATTTTTAAAATTTGATGACATAATTAGTACACAACATCTCCACAGCTAATTAATTCATGTTTCTTGAAAATTAACCAATGAGTCATTTTAGTTACCGGTTCTAGCTAAACAATTGGATCGTAAAAGAGATTTTCTGCTTCTAGATTGATCATCTTCAGGTACTCAACAACCATATAGTATCCCTTTTTATGATCTTCTATAATTTAAAAAAAATGATCAGAAGTTCCTTTCAATTACAATATTAATTAAATGTGTCCACGTATTATGGTAAGATACAGATACAAAACCATTTACTCACTAAAGGGCAATGCAAGAAATTTCTTGCTTTTGGCAAACATCTTGTCCACAAACTCCTCAGTTAGTTCATGATTTACCACTTATATTCTAAATTAATAGCCTTAGTTACATAAAATTTAACATATATTCATTCTGATTCACATAAAAAAATCCTATGAGATAAGATTCACCTGTTTGCCTGATGCAATTGAAAAACCGAGAAGCAGGACTTGCTTCTGCACCATTTGCAGCTAGATAAAAGGTATATAAAAAAAAAATCAACCGACCGACAAGCAGTGAATTTGTTTTTGATACCAAGGAATCTCCTTACCTTTCGATTGTAAAGTGTGGATTATTGCAGGATACTACAATCTTTGATAGAAATATAATTAACAAGACAATAGTGATGGAATCGATGGTGTATTAAGCATCAGAATTCAGAATTCAGAGGTTCTAATATCATAAAACTAGTAACTATATATGTATAGTTTGAACTAATGAAGTATAAGGCTGAATTCAGTACAGTGCAGTAGAACTCACCTATGACTATATCATCCAAACAATTTTTGACATCAAACATTTTGAAAGTTGCATGATGACCTCTTACTGTCCAGGCAAACATTTTTTGACAAGACTAGCAGAGTTTCTAATATTATAAAACCTGTGCCTATACAGAACTCATCTGTGTCAATAATCAAAAACACCTCTTTAATTTAAAATGCCGCTTAACGATATATCTCCATGAACTGTTAGCTCTTACGAACCAGGCAATTATCTAAATAACATCATTAGGTTTGAATGTTGCTAACGGATCTCACTACCTGTTGCAAAATTTATTAAAAATTAATAACTGACGTAAAACAAACAGTTATTGATGCTAGTTAAAAGCAGAAGGGCAAAATGTTTGGCACTGCACAGGATCATCTTGACGTATTTCAACACCCATACAGTTTCCTTCTCTTTAACATGAAAAAATGGTGATCAATAGTTTCATTCCATTGAAGCACTAAACTTATTCATCTGTGAATAAATTAGAAATAGAAGAGATTACTAAACTTACACAACAAAAAAGATCAACCAACTAACAAAACATTCTCGATCAGCCAGAGCTGGAAGGTAGCCTCTGTATATCTACTTTCCTTAATGTTAATGCAAAAAAGTAATTGCATGAAAATTCCAAGCATGCCTAAACCAGATAAGTTTACTGAAGTAATTATCATTGATATATTCTTTACTGCCAATAAAACAGATCTTATGAGAAGATTTAATTAATATACATGTATACAATTTATTGAAACTGCAGCTATTAATTATTGAGAATAAGAGAATCACCTGTATGAGCAAAACAAAGGAATACTGCTTGAGAGATCCAGACAATGGATTGGCAGTCAGATTATCTGCCATTTTGATCAATCTGTCAACAAAAAAAGTTATCATTTCAGATTTTTTTTTTCACTTTGCTTGAAACAAAGTAGTAACAGTATTAATAATAGCAGTTCCATTGAAACAAAGCAAGTAGTAACATTTTTACTACAATTTGTATTCATGGAAAGTTCGGTTATTATTTTAGAATATATAAGCCTTGGTTATCTTCCCTAATATTGATAGAATATAAGAAATTAAAATAAGTTATATTACAAGAAAAAGGTAAAATTAATAAACTAAGATTGGATACAAATTTTAAATTCTAGGATAAGAAACTGAAACATGAGTAAAAAAATTTAATAGAAAAGAATTAAATACTAGGTATTCCATCAACAAATATAATACAAATTCTAATAACTGATCACTTGTAGTTACTTTAATGACTTACCTCGCTCAAGATCATGAAGTCCACAACACAAATGATCAAAGAACTGAATGCAAAATGCTCTCAATGAAAAAGATGAAGGGTGGAAGCATCACTTTGGATGTGTTCCACCTCCTCATCATTTTCATCAGAACTGTCACCTCTCCTTCCACTTGTTGCTCCAATATATTCAATGGTGGAACCAATTATCTCTTCGCATATTGGATTTTCCAATTATCTCCAATATATTCATTAGCTCTGGTAATGACCGAAGCATTTTGCAATCTCTTAATGACAGAAATTCCAACTTGGAAAGCTGCTTGATGCTTTTGGGTAGACCCTCAAACATGTTTCCGCCCAGCTCTAACTCTTCCAATGAGGATAAACAGCCAATATCTTCGGGAATTTCCATTAGGCTGCAGTTATTTAACCATAATCTTGTTAAAAAAACGTAAACATGATAAAGGAGGTAATATCGTCAAACCCTTGCAACCAGAACAATCTAGAAATACAAGGTTCTCCAAACAATTGATAGAGGATGGTAGTTGACCTACGGAAGAACCCTTAACTGCTAGATACTCCAAAGATTTTAAATTTCCCAAATTCTCTGACAATTTGTCCAGTTTTGAGCAATCAGAAAGATAGAGATTTTCTAGGGATGTCAAATTACAGATGCTACTTGGAAGCATCTCAAGATTTCTGCATTCTACCAATTGTAAGTATTGAAGCCCCTTCAGTTGTTCAATTGAAGATGGTAGCTCTTTAATTGCCGTTCTACTTAAATGAAGTTCTCTCATAAATTCCATTGTCTCCAAGATTTCTGGAAAAGTCTTAAGTTTGGAGCAATCATAGAGAGATGTAGGGTATGAAGAGATTTCAATTTACAAATGCCAGTTGAAATATGCTCGAGCCTTTTGCATTTTGACAGATCCAAGTGAATAAGCTTGGTTAAACTCTGAACTGATGAGGGAACTTTCTTTATCGCAGTCCCACTCAAATTCAATCTTTCTACATTCCCCGAAATCAGTGGAAATTTTGTGACATTAATGCAGCCACTCAGATCTAAATTCTGAAGGTTGTTGAGATATTGAGCAGAGGAAGGCAAGTCAACCAAGCTATTGCAGTTGCTAAGAATTATCTCCTCAAGCGAGGGGAAATCTAAGAGGTATGGGATCCTAATCAGATGTAAGCAGTCGTTAAGTATAAGCTGCTTTAATTTTGGAGCATGCTGTCAAAATAATAATTAATAACAGTAATAATATTAAGTTATTTGTAAACAAAATATATTCGATAAAGAATATAACATATGATAAAATGTTAAAATTATACCTTGCTTCCTTTCCAAAGTTGTTTAATATTGCTATCAGAAAGGTCTAGTTTAACAAGTTTCTCTGGACTAAAATTTGATGGTAGCACTATCAAAGGATATCTAGGCCATTCAAGAATCATTAGTTTATCTGGGAGAGAATTTAAACCATCGGGAAGATGCACTTTGTTGGACTCTTGATAAGTAAATAAGAGAAATCTGAGATTATGCATTTCATCAAAGACTTGAGAACTCAAATATACATCCTTTAGATTGTCCATATATAGGGATATCCCTTCAATTGCATCAGTCCCCTGACAACCAAAAATTAAACTAATCGAAACTTTTTGGAAGAGTCGTCAGTATGATACTCACTTGACTGGGTTCGTCAATGGTCCCGTCATTGACTTCTGTCGTGTTGAAGTAGGATATCATGCTCAGGACATCTTCCCGAATTGATGTACCTTCCTTCATGCGAGCGAGCATAGCAGAACAAACAGCTTCGTATCGCTTTTGCTCTGAGGGCTGCCCGGACATAGCTTGCAATGACTCCATGATTTCGAATGCTGAAGTCATTGTTTCGTGTTTTGTGACAAGCACGTCTGTCATAGAAGCTGTTAACGGGAAATTTCGCTCGGGGAGCAAAATTCTGGTTAGCACCCTCGTCCACAACCGATAGGTGGCAGCGGGGTAGGTACCTTCGATACTGGGTTATTTTTATGTAGGAGATTGATAGAGGAGAATGTTGAAGAATAAGATGAATACGAAAGACACTGTTTTATTGAATATTTGCTTATTTGGATATTACAATAAAACTCTCTTCACTCTCTTTTTATACAGGATGGAGGTGGAGTACTCGTTCGTGTCGATAAGTGGCTAAAATCCTTCCAGTGATTGCCTTAAAACTCTCACCGGTTTCAGAGAACTCTGAATTATGGGCTTTCCAATATAATTTGAATATTTAATCTATTTTAGTTCCATTCATTTGTTCTTAATGTATTTAACATCTCTTTGAATTAAGTAGGTACACCAACTCTTGGTTTATTGATTGATGTCAAATGCTTTGAAAGTTTATCAATTTGAATTTGGTATCCTCTTGATTGGGTAGGCACACCAACTGCCAATTCAAGTTGATATCGGATTAAGAAGCTCCTTGGGTTGATTCACTCTCAATCTAAGTTGAGATACACACATTTAGGTGACTAAACAAGCTAATTTGAATGTGAGGGATGTGTTGTGAGTACACCAATCCGACACATCCCGACTAAAAGTGTGGAAAGGGTGGATTGTGAGTACACCAATCTAAGCCATCCCGACTACCTTAATCTATCTAGGCTTCATGAGAAACCCTTTCTACACTCAATAGATTACACCAATCATTGTTGTGTAGGGAGAGTTGAGTGATCTTAGAATCACGCCTAAATGTGTATTTAGCCCTAATAGATTGAATTGGTTCTTAAAGGATTGATAGGATTGCCCACGATTCATGTATGATTGCATTGACTCCCACTCATCTCACCATCATTTAATTGCATTCATTCTAACCTAGTTGCATCTGATATAGCTTAGTTTAATTGCATCTTAGTAGTTAACCTTTATGAACAAACCATGACATTTTACTTTCATGCACTTTAGTATTATTAATCCTAATCTAATCATCTACTTCCTCAAGCCCTGAGGAACGATACCCTTGCTTTCCATTGCACTTGTTTACACATTTTAGGGCAATTGAGGATTTTATAAATTACTTTTGACAGGCATTTTATAACGACAAAAACGCTCAAGTCAAAGCGTTCTAACAACAAATTACTTATTATATATAAGGAGGGCATTCTGGTCATTTGAACCTATTGTCTCATTCTGTCCCAGTCACACAAAACGTATAATAATTATATCCTAGACATTCCAAACACAACACCGAACAACTGTCTAGTCTGGTCCAGTCCCGTCCCGACCAGTCCCACCCCCGTCCAAAACTCACCCTAAAGGATATGGAATTGAGGGCGAAATATAACATGATTTTGGCACGATCATATGTTAATATTAAAAACTCTCTTTCTAAAATGAATCAATATATTATTCATGAATATTAATATTAATAATTAACAAATTTTAAAATGAATCAATATATTCATCACGAATATTATATAGATAATTAACAAAATTTAATGTCAAACTTTTCTCATGTTGACACGTGGCGAGTTTAGGTGGGTTCCATTATAAGGTATATATAGATATAATATGGTAAATGAGATTACCAAACCCCAAAATGCAGGGTTTTTGAGGGTTTGAAAATTATATAGCACCTTTTTGAAAGTGCATTTTAAGACTATCACCATTTTAAATACTTAAGTTTAAATGACAAGTATTATGGTGAACGGACAAAAAAAACCTCCACGGTTTTTTTTTTTGCTTTTTTTTTTGTTTTTTACTTTTCTGTTTTCCAATTATTTTTTTTGTTCTTCTTCGTCTTCTTCGTTGGACCTCCAATGGAGGTCGAACAAACCTCTTCGATCGACCTCCAATGTAGGTCGAAATCGACCTCCATTGGAGGTAGAAGTCGTTTGACCTCCGTTGGAGATCTAATGGACATCCATGGAGGTCAATTAAGGTCGATGAAGATGAAGATAAAAAAATAAAATAAAAAATAGAAATTTTCATTTTGGTCCAATAAGTCTCAGAAATTATAAAAATACCTTAAAAGTCTCGAACTACAAAATAAGTCTCGGAAATAATAAGTCTCAGATCCAAGACTTATTGGGTATTTTCGAGACTTATTTTGTTGTTTCCGAGACTTTTGGGGTATTTCTGAGCCTTATTGGGTATTTTTATAATTTTCGAGACTTATTGTGTTTATTTGTAATTTTTGATACTTATTGGATTTCGGAAATTACAAAATACCTAATAAGTCTCGAACAATATAAAAATACACAATTAGTTTCGGAAATACCGTTAAAGTCTCGAAAATATCCAAAAAGTTTCGAAAATATAAAATAAGTCTAGGAAATACCCAATAAGTCTCGACTTATTGGATATTTCTGAGACTGGGGTCGTTTGTTTTTTTATCTGAAGACTGAACAGTCCTGAATTTTTCTGAAAACTGAATATGGACTGAAATCTGAACCTGAATAACATGTTTTTTTTTTCTCACATCTGAATGTACTGTCAACATATTTGTTTTTTAAAAATAAAATTGTCTGAAAATACGTAATTTTACATTTATACCTATACTAATTAAAAGAAGTAATTTAACATGCATTATTCTTTATAACATTTTATTCTTTATAACATTTTGTATGTTTTTTTTTTTGCAAATAAAGTTCAATTTAACAAAATAAAAAAATTAATCAAAGAATATAATTTTGCATGTTCTGTAAACAAAGTTTAAGTTAAATTTATTGTCAAAAAAAAGTTCAAGTTCAAGTTCGATTTTTATGTTGTCCACGTTTCCGATGAATATAATTCATGAAACCATTTTTGTTTTTTTGGTTTCCTGGATCATATGCACCGGAAACCAAATAAAAAAAGTTTTTGAATTTTTCATATACAATAATTCTATAACATCTTCAAGCCACGAAATCTACTCAATATGATAGACAAATTTATTGAGCACTATACGAATTAAATAAAGATAGAATAAGTTAATATTTCTCATTCGTACCCTAGACATTCTCATTGGATATAGTGTATCATCGTGAAGAATATCAGTAATCGCCAAAAGCTCATAGACAACCTAAAGCTCTCCTAGGTACCATATTTACTCATATGACAACATTTTGAACTTTGATATTTTGACTTGTCCAGAAGCCATGTTTCAATAGACATTGTTGAAAACTTAACGTTAAGATTTAATATCCAAAACCTCAAAACATCCATATGATGATATTCTACTCACATTTAATAAATGAAGCCACGATGTCCATATCTATAAATGAAGTCCTCTATCGATTAACAAATGAATACCACCAAACTATCGAGGATAGATTATGCTATATAATCGTACTCATTGATAGCTCAAATGATAACACTTGTAACCATAAGTCCATCATTTTTCTCAGGATTGAGATAGACTTTTCGATTGTTCTCAAGTGAAAACTTTTTTCCATTGACGGTTCTGGATAAAGTATTTCATTTTGATCTTATTCAATGCACCTAATACACTAGATTCTTTTGCCCAAAGACACTACACTTTGATGATTTTAGACTCATCATAACACATTTGATCCCACTCAAATGCTAGCAAAAGAATCTACAACTTTAACAAGGTAAAGGTGCCCAACCTTTATCTTTAAGTTGTGAATATTATTCAAGACTAACTAAAGAATCGTGTCTACCTCATACATATCCAGATGTACGAACAATTCTTCATTTCTCATAGTCTTTTGACCTTATGATTATTTACTTTTGACAATTATAATAATTAAACTATAAATACTATAAGATTTGTTAAACTAGAAATCACTTTATTAATATGAAAAGATTGTCAAATACATTATTACACTCTTGCTATTGAGCATAATCCTAACAATCTCTCACTTGCGCTATAGCAAGTGTGTCATATCTCTCATTCCTATATTCTCTAGGTGCCCATCAAAACTCTTTTGTGGTAGAGCCTTTGTGAAGGGATCCACTAGATTTTCTACTGACGCGATCTTGGTAATCGTCACGTCACCCCTATGCACAATTTCCCTCAGAAGATGATACTTTCTTTCAATGTGTTTCCCTCTCTTATGACTTCTTGGTTCTCTTGAATTAGCCACTGCTCCACTGTTGTCACAGTAGATAGTGATTTGCTTATTCGCATTAGGAACCACTTCCAAGTCAATCAAGAATTGGCGGAGCCATACAGCCTCTTTAGCAGCTTCGCATGCGGCAACATACTCAGCTTCCATGGTCGAATCAACAATACAGGATTTCTTGATACTACTCCATATGACTGCGTCTCCTCCAAGAGTAAACACAAATCCTGATGTGGATCTCCTGGAGTCAGAATCCTATTGGAAATCAGAATCTGTATACCCAACGGAAATCAAATCCCCTCCAGAGTATACAAGCATATGATCTCTCGTTCTCCTTAGATACTTGAAAATATGCTTGACTGCCGTCCAGTGATCAGGATCAGGTTTCGATTGAAACCTGCTAACTATGCCAACAACAAAACAAATATCTGGTCTAGTGCAGAGCATTGCATACATGAGACTTCCAACAGCCAAGGCATATGGAACCCTACTCATGAATTGCTCTTCATGCTCATTCTTTGGAACTTGTTCCTTAGAAAGTTTGATTCCATGTCTGAAAGGTTACATATCTTTCTTGGAATCTTGCATGGAGAACCTAGGCAAGATTTTATCTATGTATCAAGCTTGTGATAATGTAATCGCTCTATTATTTCTATCCTTTATTACTTGGATACCAAGAATATAACTTGCTTCTCCTAAGTCCTTCATATCAAATTGTTTTGCTAACTATTCTTTTATTGATGTCTATACACCTACATCGTTTCTGATGAGTAGTATATCATCAACGTAAAGAACTAGGAAAACCAACTTGTCGCCTTTAATCATTTTGTATACACATGGTTCGTCAAGGTTTTGAATAAATCCAAACCTTTTCACGGCTTGATCGAACCTTATGTTCCAAGATTTGAATGCTTGCTTCAGTCCATATATGGATCTTTGCAACTTGCATACCTTTTCCTCTTGGCCTTTTTCAATGAATCCTTCTGGTTGCACCATATACATGTTTTTGTCAAGACTTCCATTAAGGAAAGTTGTCTTGATGTCCATTTGCCAAATCTCTAAGTCTAGAGATACCGCAATGGATAAGAGTATCCTTATGGATTTAAGCATGGCTACAAGAGAGAAGGTTTCCTAGTAATCGATACCTCCCTTCTGCGTGTAACCTTTAGCTACTAATCTAGCTTTAAAGGTTTCCACCTTACCATCCATACCTCTTTTCCTATTGTATACCCACTTGCACCCAATGGGTTTTATCCTTTTAGGCAAGTCTACAAGAGTCCAGACTTTGTTTGAGTGCATAGACTCAATTTTGGATTGCATTGCCTTTTGCCAATGGCAACAATCAACATCCTCCATAGCTTCCTTGTACGTGTAGGGATCATCGTCGTCCGGGAGGTTCTCCACTGATTCTCCTAACTGATGTATCTTTTGGGTTGTCTACTAACCCACTCACTATGACGAGAAATGGTAAGTTGTTGATCTTGTGATGGTACGGAATTTACAATTGGGCTAGGTTGTGAAACCTCTTGTAGAATTGTATCTCCTGAAAGGTCATTCAAGACAATTCTACTCTTAAGCACAAAATCATTCATATAGCCCTTTTATAGAAATTTAGCATTTGTGAAAACAAATACTTTAAGATCTGAAGGACTATAGAAATAATATCCTTTGGTTTCTTTTGGATACCCCATAACTATGCATGTTTCTGAACTGGATTCCATCTTTTCTGTCTTTCCTTTTAACACGTGTGCAGGACATCCAAATATCCTTAAGTGTTGTAAACTAGGCTTTCGCCCAGTCCATAACTCATGCGGTGTTTTAAGAACTGACTTAGATGGTACATCGTTTAGAATGTGCATAGCAGTTTGTAAGGCATATCCCTAAAAAGAATTTGGAAGCATTGAATAACTCAACATAGACCTAACCATGTCCAAAATAGTCTTATTTCTCCTTTATGCCACCCCATTTTGTTGAGGTGTACCTGGCGCAGAAAGCTGATAAATAATCCTATTATTAATAAGATAGTGCTGAAACTCACCAGATAGATATTCTCCACCACGATCAGATCTCAAGATTTTTATGTGTTTCTCAAGCTGATTTTCTACTTTAGCTTTAAAAATGGAAAATAAATAAATAAGGGAAAACTTAAAGCGAGTCGGCCATCAGAATGTTTTGGGAAGATTTCCAGATCGATCATCATCCCCTCAACAAACAAATTCGACTAGCCCCTCTTTCACCATGAAGAAGCCAAGACCGTTGAAATGCATATTTCCTCTTTTGAAGTTAGAAGGTGGGTCACGTTGCCAAAGGAGCGAGAACGAGAAAAATGACAGGGCATGCTAGTAGAGTTCAACACCTAGCTATAGTTTGGAGCTATGACCTCTCCTTAATCGCCCATCACAAAGAACCACCCATTCATCTAGGAAGTCGACGTGGAAAAGACTCCCCAAACAAGCTCACCCCCCTCTCCTAGAAGGATTCTACTTGACAGAGCTTGTCGTTTATATGCCTGTTAGCCACTCTCCATCGGGGGTTGCCACGAGACGATAAATTCCACCCTCAACAGATTGCACCTAGTAGAAACGTAAAATTTCACGGAAGGTAGGGGGTGGAATGCCATTCGACCACTAGAGCGCACACATGCACATCAAACATGGTAGCATATGGGCGTTAACTGGCAGGGTGAAAGCCTCACTTGCCTCAAGAAGTGAACAATAAAAGGTTGGAGAGGTAAGGTAATTCCACAACATAGCATGGTGTCATAGATAGCCACCGTATGTGGAAGAGGATTCCATGCCGCCTGACCTTCGGGAAGAAGTAACTCGACCGCCGTAGCAAGTTCAAAGGGATCGATGTAAGCAGTATTGTCGTTATTATTATTGACCATAATCAACTGAGAGTTAAATGGGCAAGGAGAACCATGCTAAAAATGTATCATGGCCATCACAAACTCTGTAGAGTCAGGCACTACCACTTCTTGAATGCCCAACCTCGAAACTTCATGTCCATCCACTAGGAAAGTTTTCTTTAAAAGTTAAAAAAGAGGAGAATAAACTAATGGATTGCAGAGATATATTGAGAAAATATTAGCAGAAATTTGGGTGAAAGAAGTAAGAAGATAAGGCACTGGTATTCAAAGAGTTTGAAGGAAGAGAGGAATCCTAAAGGGCGCGTTGTTTGGTTGAAACGTGCTCATTAAGGAAAAGAAGTTCAAAAAATGAAGAAGAACTTCCCCACTAATCACATCGGAAGATGTGTCATGACTAGAAGTCAAACAAGGTGAAATAACCCCTCATTTATGTCCCACCATTGAGTCGTTCGAATGTTTTTGAAGGGTTAATATTAAAAACACAATTATCAAGGCTGACAAAGCTAGACGGACCATTAATGCAGCATTAAATGCAAAGATCTTAATAAATCCACTTCGGAGAGCTACTAACTTGTTGAAAGAGGTAGTCACTAGCAAACCCACCTCATTGATTTATGGGGTATTGTTTGGGTTAATATTACTTAAGTCAACACGTAAGCATGAAACCTGGGATTCATAGAGCTAAATATCCATGACATCAGACCATATCAGCTCGACGGATAGCACATGACAATAGCAAGATGGGAACAACTCGTCTGCTAAGAATGGATGTTCACTGAATGATAACCAAATAGGTTAATTGGCCCGAACTAGCCCCACATCGAACAACGAAGCATCATTAATGAAACAAGATTTGAGCATATTCTCCATAAAAGCCCTGACCTTATACTAGGAAATCCAATCACCTACAATCCAACAGTTGAAAAATCTAGTAATAAAATGCGAAGATCTGAAGAAATACTCTCACAAGACTCAATCCACCAAGAATCTAGACAAGATACGATCTCCATGAGATCAAGCCCAATAATGTTTCTTGATTGCACAACAAGGGCTAGGGCAACACCCTAGCTCCTATATAAACACATGTATCGGACGCACGATTCTCTCTGGCCTTGACGACCATGTGTGCTTCGGTCTCCCTTCCTTTTCTTTTGACTTCTTAGCTCGCCAGCCTTTCCCGCTGTTAGGGAGGTTTACGGACCTGAAGTTGACCAAGCAGTAGTAGGCCGGTCCCAGAGATTCAATGGCAGATTTAGTTGACTTCATTGACACGTTCGATAGCGAGCTCGAGACCCTAGTTTGATGAGATCAAAATACAAAGACTAAAGCCCGAGTTACAGAGTCTTTAGCGGATGCTGTTACAGATCGGGATTAAGTTGTTTCAGATTATCAGGTGTTCTAACCAAGTGAAAAAGTGCTTTTGCCTAAGTAATTGCTGCTGCTAGCTCCACATCTAGCTTTGGAGCCTCCACCGCAGCCTCCTGCTACTTAAACTTCAATCGATTCAGCTAGTTTTTTGACTGTATCTGGAAGAGATGCTGATGGCCCATACCCTTGCCTTTGATGCTTTCTCTCGATCAAGAAGGTAAAAAGCTGGCTCAATTGCTTACTCCCCTACCTTTGGTCTAGCCGGCTATGCTCTGCTCCAGAATTGCTCTCTTCCCGCGGGACCTCTCACTCTCAGTCCGAGCCGCGCATCTTCTTGCCCAAATGATTTTGTAGAAAGAGGGCTTGTTATTGAATCGGTTGCTCTGTGCCGGGTTGCAGCCGATCAGGTTGCCCACTTTCGTCTAGGTTTTGGGTGGAATAAAAACGAGGCCACCCATTCCTAATAGCAGAGGCGGAATAGAGAGAACGAAAGTACTTGTCTTGCTTTGGCTTCCTCTGAACCGAGTTCGTGCTTTGGTAGGAAATGTCATAGGCAGAAGGAGTAGCTGACCGAATGTCAACGAATGCTGAAGGCAAAGACGCAGCCGCACGCAGATGAGTCTCTGTGTTTTGAGATCGAGTCTTCTCGTCCGATTTTGGGAATTGAATGTCGGATACAGGGACGCCGAGTACCAACCTGTCTTCTTCACCAACCTCTTTCGTAGACAAATGAATGTCTGTCTTCCATTTCACAGATGACTTTGTCCTGCAGCTAAAAGGCGTGCGTGGTTTTGTTATGCTAGCCCTAGGATCGCCTTTTGTGTCCCGAAACGTGAGATTCTCTCGATAAATAAGCTGTTTCGAACCGGAAACCTTACTATCATACCATTACCACCAGACTATCTTTCAAACAGAGTCTCTTTCTATGATCAAATCCAGTAGTGGATCTTCTTCCCCACCTCAAGAGTGGTCGAAAGGGTGGTCGTAGATCAGGATTCAGTCCAAAGCCAGGAGGAATTGGAAAGGTCAGGTCCAGAGGCGTCCCAAAGTGCCAAGAGGGAAAGGTGGGAAGAGTGGTAGCCAAGTTCAAGTCCTGAGTCAGGCGAAAGGAAAGAGTGATTCGAAAGGCCGAAAGAGGCTTCCAAAAGGGGAAAGCGCGTAGTCAGGCGAGTCAGTCCACCGGAACCCAAAGGAAAGGCTTTCTAAGAGTAAGGTATATGCCATGACCCTCAGACGGGTAGTTTCCTAAGGTAGCAGTCAAGACTGTGGAATTCTGAAACCTGCGGCTTCGTTCTCGTGAGCTAAATAGAGAAGTGCGGATCCGGCCGCCCTCAGGCAGGTTCTAAGAAAAGAGGCGTGTTCGGGTTGTTTAGTATAGAAAAGACATAGCTGCACCTTCTCCTACTGAAAGTTGGTCCCAGTTGCCTCCAACCCCACGAATTCTATGAGTGAAAAGGATGGACATCTAAATAGGATAAATGGGCAAGGTCCAAACTAGAGATGCACATTTTCCCCCGGATCCCCAAATCCCCACGTCCCCATCCCCATTTGGGGAAATTTATTTTGGGGAGAAATGGGGAATGGGGTGGGGATGGGGATGGGGATGGGGATGGGGGGAGGTCCCCCCATCCCCAATTCCCCATTTCCCCCATAAATATATTAAAATGGGGATGGGGATGGGGATGGGGTGACCTCTCCCCATCCCCATTTCCCCCAAAACATATATAAATAAATAAATAAATATATTATATAACACTTTATGATTTTATTATGTATTTGTTATGCACACTTTATGATTTTATTATGTATTTGTAATGCACTAATGGATTTTAGTTTATATTTGTAATGAAATTTTTTTTTAATTTGTAATTTTTAACTAATGGGAGAATGGGGAAACGGGGAAATGGGGAAAATGGGAAAAATGGGGAAACGGAGAAAAACGAGGAAAACGGGGAACTGGGGTTGGGGATGGATATACCTCCCTCCAAAATTCCCCATCCCCATTTTCCCCTAATGAGGAAATGGGGGGGGGGGGGGGGGGATGAGGGAAGGGTCTGGGAAGTGGGGATGGGGATGGGGATGGAAGGACCTATATCCATCCCCATTCCCCAAATGTGCATCTCTAGTCCAAACAAAGACGTATAAGAGTATACTGAAAGCATTAGTGACTAGAAAGATTGACTAGATCACCCTAGGGTTGTTCTCTCAGGAGCGAAGCGTAGGGTAGGAGCTCCTAGCCCCAACCGAGCATAAGCGATTGTTGTAAATAAACTAAAAGTCGGGTATTTGGTTAGTCTAGACATGTATGAACCTTTCCTTTGTGAGAAAAGGTCTCTCGAGCCAGGGTTCTAAGAGCAGCTATTAAAGAAAAGATAAGACATATAAATGGGGGCTTCCCTTGGTGGGTGGACGACATCGATCAAAAGAATAAGGTCTGCAAGCGCCTTCTCCTTAGTCTTCATTTATGGATTGGTTTGGTTAAAGAGCAAATTTGAAGCCAAAAAGACGGGTTTTATAAACTATTCTCGTTCAGATTGACCTCTCATATTATGAGTGGAATCTGTCTTTCTGCTAAAAAGACCGGATTTCTACGCTCGATGTGAGAAGTGGAGGTTCTGGAGACAAGCTACCTGAGTCATGTAGCTCCTGTAGGTTTAGAGCAATAAGGAATTCATTCTAACAAATAAGGTCTATCGAGTGAACGCTCTAGAAGCTAAGGCAAGCAATCAGTACACGAATCCCTTCGAGTGAAGTGATGCAGAAGATGAAGTCGAGTTGATCCTCCCGTTAGGTGAGTTCAATCAGAACAGGTGAGTAAGAAATATGAGGATTCTCTGAGTCACGTGGATCACTCCATGAATTGATGATTTCACTTCCACGAGTCGAGCCTGGAAAGCGTGAGGGAAATGACTTCATCTGCACTAAGCCTGAACTTCCTTTTTGGTCACAGGATTTTATACTAATATACTAAAAGAAGCAAGCAAGAATAACTCCAAGCCTTAGGTTAGTTAGCCTGCAACCGGTAAGGATTGGGGTGGAAAGTGCAAATTTAGACTTATAGGAAGGATCTCCAGGAGCTAGAGCTTGCTTCTACTAGAGCTTCTTGAGTTAGCCTAGCTGCTGGAGCTAGAGATAAGTAAGCATGGATCAGAGCTGAAAGAAATGAACCTGGAATAGAATTCATTGAAGACCCGGCTTTTTGAACTCCATTTCCCGAAGAAGAATTCCATGTTGGGGTTTTTGCCCTAAAGCTTGTAATTTGTAAATGTGAAATGAACATAAATAAAAGAAGTATTTTATTCATTCAAATTGTTTCATACTTTTATATAACATGTGTATTTAACATCCAAGATTGCCGAATGTAATTCAAACTGAGTATATGATTGTCATATACAGAAGGATTCATTTTGAAACGAGCAATCTAAAGAGTCCGTAGATAGCAAATAAAGCTACGTACTTTATTTGTGGTTAATCTACAGCTGCGGTCCATTCTGTAATGTACGGTGATCTTATCCTGGATCATTCATATGGTGATATGAGAATGGAGGCACCTTATGTGATATGATCATATAGGACTGGGCCACGATCTATATGAATCTCTCAATAAGATCCGTTACATGATGAGATTCATATATATCGACAAATGATGGCTATAAATGGGTGATCTTAATCCTGAGTGTCTTATCGACTCTTTCAGGTTAGATCGTGGTTTTAGATATACCATGGGTGAGATCGGAGTTACATTCCCGATCAATATACTCCGTATGTTGGGATCGCGGTTTGGCTTGTGGTTGGGAAGGTTTGTACACAATAGTGGAATCCACTCCTTCTTGCTAGAAGTAGATAGCAGTTCCCGTAAGGGTTGATTCGGGGCTTGAACAGTATGAGCGCTCTTCTAATTCCGTAAGGAATGTAAGATTTATTGTTCATTAGAGAATCAATGATACTTAATGGAAAATATGTAATTAGAAGGGTATAACGGACATTATGACCCAGCTCTAATTATGAACTGCTTGTGGAGGATTATACCATATGTAATAGCTATATCGATGGACACCGAAAGTTATTGGCTTGTGTAAAAACATCTACAGTTGAGAGAATGCAGCTTCAGGTTTTTAGTGGAATAACACCGAAGTTAATAATCATGAAATATTAATTAAAGAGTTTAATTAATTATTTCTAAGGATTATTGAAGCTCGAAATACTGTGGGCCCATTAGGTCCCCTTGCTAGCCCGATTGATTAAAGGTAACAAAAATCACGGTTGATTAATTGGATTGTCCAATTAATTGTGTTACGAAAGTGACACGTATCTATTTGGGAATTAATTGAATAATGAGATTATTTAATTATACGATTAATCATTAATTGGAGGGTGTTGATTGATAATTGTGTTTGAATGAAGATAAGATAATTTGATTATTTTATTTTTGTATTTAAATTTAAAACGTTTAAATTCAAAGTTGTTAATTATCCTTATAAATATTAGATATTTTAACGGATTAATTAATGAAAGTTATCAATTAAACAATGAATAAATATAAGATATTTATTTTGAAAACTGATACACGCATAGAAGAGAATAGATCAATTCTCTCGATTAAATTGCATTGAATGGATTAATTGCATTGAATCGATTAAATGCATTAAATGGATTAATTGCATTGAATCGATTAAATTGCATTGAATTGATTAAATGCATTAAATGGATTAATTGCATTGAATCGATTAAATTGCATTGAATTGATTAAATGCATTAAATGAATTAATTGCGTGAATTAAATAGAAGCAAACCGAGAGGTGTGCGGCAAAATATAAATAAATAAATATATATATATATATATATATATATACATACACACATTTATGATTTTGATCTGAGTGTGGCCGAATTACACACCTAGAAAACAAAAGTTGTTTTCGTTAGTTTCTTCTACCTCCATTTAAGTTCCTGAAACCCGTGACGCGCCCACACGCTGTTGCCAATCGCGGGACATAGTCGGGAAGATCTTGTGGTTCAAATCAAGAAGCAGATCGGAAAAGAAAGAAGGAGCCTCCAAACGCTGGTATGAAATAGTTTCTTCTCCTTCTTACTGTTTTCGATTATTACTGTACAAATAGGTTTACTTGATGATTGCATAAAAAATTTTAAAACCCCATTCCGCTGCGCAATCCAAAACCTGGAACCAACATTCCACTCGTAGACGTCAGGAGTTGCCTTTATAGAAGGATGGTTGTTTGCGGGACTAGCAGGAAAGAATCTTACCAAAAACTTCCTTCAATATCAGCAAATGACAAAAGCCCAGGAAATGGGCCTTTTTCCATGACATGATTCGGTGTGTGTATTCAATTACAGCGGATACTTTGGTAGATGTCTTTTAGACAGCTTTCTATAACGGGGATCCATTTTAGACTTGAGGCTGCTAATAGTTCTCTTTCAACTTCCGAAATCAAGGGAAATTCCCGGATTAGCCAAAAGAGAAGATTATCCTTCTGTAAGCTTCTTTCGTGATTGGCTTGTCCAAGACTTCTTTCGAGATCTGCTTTATCAGATCTTATCTCTTTCCAATTCATCCAATCTATAGAGTTAGACCGTGGAAAAGAAGTGGATTTCCCATCCCTATCATAGGGAGATCTAAATCAGGGACCAATAATCCCCGAATCCGCTTATTCTAACTTCACAATTGGACTAGACACAAACTGTACAATTACTTTTGAAGAATAAAATTCCATCCAGACATAGGTTTGGCTACCAAGTTTGAGCACAAAGGATCATCACTTAAGGTGTAAAAGTAAAAACAAAAGAGGCTATTTCAGAACTTTATTTTCAGGATGGGCTAAATAACCCTCTGCTTGTCGATTATCTAAAGAATTTCATATGCACTTCTAGTGATGTCTCTATCTACTAAGTCATCCCGTCCCATAGTGTCCGCTCATTTCTTGCAGGTTAGCCCACTCTAAGATGAGTGATGCTTTCGCTTGCCTTATCAGAAGAGGATGAAATCCAGCCATTGGTGCCTACGGTTAGAGCGCACGGATCAGTAGCCGAATCACCCTCCTCCTCTGTTAGCCCTGAAAAAAGAGTATAGTAGAGCTTAGCTTCTTCGCGTACATTATTCCGACGAATAGCTCCGTCCTAGCTTAGGAAAAAGATGATTGTTTGGCATCTATGCCTCTATCTCTTGATTGATCTGATCAGGTGCTTGCTTTTTCCCAATCAAGTAAGTACCCAGTATAGCTCTGTAAGTACAGTCACAAGTAAGCACTAGCTCTTACAGCAAACAACAATAGCTACAAGTACAGCTCGCTATGTAAGTCCACTAGCAATACACCAGTACAGTAAGTCAGTACAACACTAGCACTAGCAATAACAGTAACCAGTACAGTCAGCGCTATGCTATTTCTGTGTTACAGGTACAGATTGTGCTCCATGTCATTCATCTTGGTCACACATTTGGCATTGTTTGTGCCCTGATCCAACTATCTGAATGATGTTTTTTGTACCATTCTGTTAAGTGGTACAGTTAATACCATGAAGATCATGGTCGAATAAGGCCCATAAGCATCTTTGAATTCCGTTCCGTCACCTTCAACCATTGAATATTGAAACTATAGATTACCATGTACAATGCACCTACAGAATTGACACTGACAATTAACACTTTACTACTGCAAGTCTGACTAGGTGACCAACTAGTTGTACTAGGGACGTGCATGTAATGACCATTCCTTGTAAAGGCTGGGCTGTCTGAAATGACTTGTCATTGCAGGTACTACAAGAAATGGCCACTCGTAGCAGAGACGGCCTAAAATGACCGGTCATTCCCAATACCACGTGAAGCGCTTGACAGAATAGCTTAACCTTAATAGCAAGCAAGCCAAGCCAAGCCAAGCCAGGCCGGTCTATGGATATAGGTTAACCGAGAGGGCGGAGTCGGAAGGGAATGCCTGGGGCAGAATTTGCCCAAGGGTTTTGATAAGGACTGAGCGATAGGAGAGGTCGGTCAACGGGAATAGATTGGGGTGGGGCTCGTCCGTGACACAGAAGAAGGGGGCCACATGACTTTTTCGTTATCGTACTTGAGTTATAACATTTGAATTTCTCTTACATTCCACGTTCCTGAAACGAATCCTATCAAATATTTCACATTTTCTATGATTATCTCTATTTTAGGTATTCGGGGAATCCTCTTTAATAGACGAAATATTCCTATTATGTCAATGTCAATTGAATCAATGTTATTAGCTGAGAATTTGAACTTTTTGGTATTTTCAGTTTCTTCGGATGATATGATGGGTCAATCATTTGCTTCATTTGTTCCAACGATGGCAGCTGCGGAATCTGCTATTGGGTTAGCCATTTTCGTTATTACTTTCCGAGTCCGAGGGACTATGGCTGTAGAATTTATTAATAGCATTCAAGGTTAAACATGACTCCTAGAGAATTACCAAAATACGAAGTTCCTTACTCTAACAAGTAAGCAAGTAAACTACCTTTCTGCGTCTTCCTTTAGTGTCTTCAGGTCATTCTGATGACTCAACTAGTCTACTTCTAATATAGGCAGTGAATGAACAACTTAGTAGTAAACGACGGCTTACTTATCCCTAACGCCATCCCCTCAATTGGAAGGAACTGGCATTTCAAAAAGCTCTAAAAGGGGCTCGGTCACCCGCCTTTGTCTGTGTTACTGGTCCTAGCAACCAATCCAGTTACATGCCTATTTATATTATCCTATTTCTTAAACAACGAACCTTGCATCCGGGAGCTGGCAAATAGTGGTCCACTCCTATAGAACGAGACCTGTTTACCAACAGCAACCGGTATAGAGTGATTCCAAACCACTCCTAGAGGAGCACACAAGGACAAACAAAGAAGATTACACCTGGATGCGGCAAACAACGGCTTCAAGCATAAAAACGTCATATTGAAGAATAAAATCGACAAATTGAATTGGGAATCACTTGGGGTCTGAATAAGATCGGCGGTCGAACTAAAATGACTTTCAAATTAAACACCAAATCCATCCACACTCTCTATAAATCTCGCACAAGCGGTACATGATGCACTTTGGTGTTGGATCCATCGAGGCCACACTTCCTTCAGCAAACACATCTTCAACATTATCTCCATACCAATGTAGTAGTTGGCATTTACTATGTTCATGTTTGTCATTGACTTGTGCAGTTATACTACCTTGTTGTGACTACAATTCATCAAAATAAATGATCAAAAAATATTTACAGTTAGTAACCAATTTTCCTTTCAATAATTTTCTCAGCAACCACACAAATGAATTTTTTTAGAAATAAATCAGTACCAAATCTAAAACAGAGAACAGCAAAACGAACCAACTACAAGAACACAAATGCCTATCAAAGAAAAATAAAACTGTAGTTGAATTGTGACTTAATTAGGAGAAAGTGAAATTAATACGAAACAAAATCGCAACTAATTGGATCAGAACTCGAATCCAAACCACAAAAATATGAAATTGAAATCGTTCACTAAATCTTCAATTTTCTGTGTGTGAAGTTAAAATGACTTGAATTACAAAAAAAAGGTGAATAAACAGAGGTGAGATTTTGGTTTCGAATTCGGTACCTATGAAGCGTCGTTTTGATTGCGATTAATGGTATAAAATCGTGCTGGTCATGCCCACATAGGCACGGCACACCCAAATTGGCGTGCCGTGCTAGCCTGGCCCATTTTGGAAAATGGTGGCCAGACACGGCACGTGGGCACAGCACATGCGTGTCATGCTGTGCCGGAATGCCAACAGGCACTGGCATGCCAAACGGGCTGGGTCTTTGTTTTTTTTTAAATATTTAATTATATAAATGTAATTGTGTCAAGTTATAACTATAATATTGTTTTAACAATGTAATAATGTATTTTTCATTGCAATTTGTTTAACTTAATTATTATTTTAGTGTAATAAAAAATGTTGCTAATAGATAAATTTATTATTTTTGTTAATAAAATAATTCAAAGAATGAATAAGGATAAAGTATTAAAGAAAGTAAAAAATAGAAGAAGTTATGAAAATATGAAATGAAGAATTATTTATTTATTTCTGACTTTTGGAATTCAGTATTACATATTTACATGATTGCCTCATTAAAAACCTTACCAAGAAAAACCCAGTGGCATAAAAACTTGGTAAACGAAAAAGAGTGCAATCGTATTATAAGTAAATGTACATGTATAATATAGTTCTGGACCTGGTTACTACCGAAACTCTCATCAACATATAAATTGGAGAAATTTTGAATAAATTCTTGGACTACCGTTTCATTTTGTTACCTCTTTCGAGAATGCTCCCAATCCCGAACACATGTTAATACCTCCACCATCTCTGGAGTCAAACAACTTCTTCTTGGTTTAATAATTCGTCCACTCATGATGAATGCTTGTTCTGAAGACACATTGGACATAAGGATAATCAGTACGTCACGTGCTAGGTATGACAAGACCGGATACTTGTAGCTATAGGTCTTCCACCATAACAACAAATAAAATTTCTCCATGTCTTCGCATACATCGAACTGTGCTTCAAGGTACCTATTCAGTTCGGCTCCAAAAGATGCAGCAGATCGTTGGGCTAAAGAAGAACTTGATGATTTGTCTTTTTTTTTTTACCGTTTCAGAATGCTCCAACTTATCTGCATCGGTTGTGTCTCCGGTTCTATTGATGGTTGTGTGTCAACACCGCCAAACATGTGCTCATAAATATAAAAACCTTCGAACAACTAATTTCGAATGTCAGTAATCTGTTCTGCATAATCTACTGTCAAATTAGTACCAATAAACTCAAGCAAAAATTCTAAACCAGATAATTTAACCCTATGATCAACCATAACACCTAAGGCATAAAATAAAGGAATTGTAGACCAATATTTTTTCAACTTTGCCTCCATGACAACAACTCTAGTGCCTAAGATGTTATCTGCCATATAAGTATTTAACACTTTAGACATTTCCAATATCTGATGGATTACATGGGAAGATGTGGGGTAATAGACCCCGAAAAGTGTTACAGTGGAATTGTAAAAAATCTTTAAAAATTCAACAAAAACCCCTTGCCACATACCAATCGTCTGAGGTGAGTGCTTGTGCTTGTGGACGACCAATTTCGGCAATTTTCATGTTATAAAAACCTATAATAGTTATATCATAATCCAAACAATTTTGCAGCATTAAGTAAGTAGAGTTCCACCTTACCGGCATATCAGTTTGGAATTGTCAAGGTCGTAGACCGTTTAATGTACAGTGTCTACCGAATTCTCGTAATCATGGATTGGAGCTGCCAATCCAAGAAATTGCATCTCTGATGCGATCTATACGATCGCTTACTTTCTTCAAACCAGACTGTACAACTAAATTTATGATATGACATGCACACTGTTGATGGAATAAATAACCTCTATATTGCGGGATTTTTCTTTCAATAAACAATGCAATAGGGATAGTATTTGCAGATGCATTATCTAATGTGATAGAAATGATACAATTAATTATTTTATAAGTTTATAAAATAGAAAGAATGACATTAAAAATATTTTATGCGGTATGTACAAAATCCATAGGACGAAAACCAAGAATTCTTTTTGTTAACCTCCAATCAGAATCTAATTAGTGTCCCGTGACACATAAATAGTCCAGTTTGAAACATGCGTTCCAAATATCAGAAGTTAAGGCAATAGAGACACTTAGATGTTGTAATTCAGCTATTAAGTTATCTCGTTGGGTTTTAAACAATCTTATTAAAGCATTCCTAGTGGTGGTTTTAGAAACAGTTTGAAATTAGGGTTGAATTCATCTGTGATAAGTTCCTGAAAAAAAAACATTGTCACCAAAATTAATCGGTTGATCAGTTTGTGCAATGTATTGTGCCAAGAAATCTCTAGCATGTTCGGGGTCGTAACGCCATGACGTAACGGACCCGTTTGGGTACCGTTGTAGTTACGTTTGGGTTTTAGTGTTTACTTGTCCATGTGCAGGCATGCATTTGAGCATATGCCTTCTCAAATGACCGGTTTCATTCTTACTACTGGAATAGTCCTTAGGACAAACTCAAGTTTTGCTCTGGGGCCGGTCGTACTGTATGTTAGTGTCATTTGTACTATGTCAAAACACTGTCAGCCATTTGATGAAAACTTTTTGGGATGTGATGTCGGTGTAGCGGCATAACCGAAAGGTCCCGCTTGGGTTTCCGTCTATCCGGAAAGATCTAAATCATCGTTGAGCATGTTAAAACCGTACGGAAAATAAGGGTGGTTATGATCCATTTCCTAAAATACAAATATTATCTCATTAGTCATTAATAACTACACATAAAAATTATTAATTTACTAACAAAAAAATATTTAAATTCATTACTACACATAAAATGCTTAATTTACTAACAAAATATATTTAAATTCACTATTAAACATAAAAATGATTGATTTGCTAATTAAAAATATTTAAATTCACTACTACACATAAAAATGATTAATTTACTGACTAAAAAATATTTAAATTCACTAATACATATAAAATACTTAATTCACTAACAAAATATATTTAAATTAACTACTACATATAAAAATGATTAATTTACTAACCAAAAATATTTAAATTCACTACTACACATAAAAATGATTAATTTACTAACAAAAAATATTTAAATTCATTACTAAACATAAAAATGATTAATTTTCTAACAAAAAAAATATTTAAATTCACTACTACACATAAATGATTAATTTACTAACTGAAAAATATTTAAATTCATTACTACACATAAAATACTTAATTTACTAACAAAATATATTTAAATTAACTACTACATATAAAAATGATTAATTTACTAACAAAAAAAATATTTAAATTCACTACTACACATAAAAATGATTAATTTGATAATTAAAAAATATTTAAATTCACTATTACACATAAAATGATTAATTTTCTAACAAAAAATATTTAAATTCACTACTACACATAAAATGCTTAATTTACTAACTAACAAAATATTTAAATTCACTACTAGACATAAAATGCTTAATTTATTAACTAAAAAATATTTAAATTCACTACTACACATAAAATGCTTAATTTAGTAACAAAATATATTTAAATTAACTACTACATATAAAATGCTTAATTTACTAACTAAAAAATATTTAAATTCACTACTACACATAAAATGCTTAATTTAGTAACAAAATATATTTAAATTAACTACTACATATAAAATGCTTAATTTACTAACTAAAAAATATTTAAATTAACTAACCAAAAAAAGTTTAAATTAATTTACTAACTAAACAATAATATTAAAATTAATAACTAAGTATAAATATATAATGATAAATTTACCAACTAAACAAAAATATTAAAATTAATAACTAAAGTCTAAACATAAAATTATAAATTTTTTAACCAAAATTTAAAAATTAAAACAAAAAATTAAATAATAAAATTTAAAGAAAAATTATCTTTAAACTTTGGTGTGTTGGTGGAAAATTTAGAGAATAATAGATAGATAGTAGGAAATTAGTAATATAGCATTAGAAATTGTGTAGAGAGAGAGAGAGAGTAAGAATGAAATTATGAAATTGTGTAGAGAATTGGAAAATGGAGAGATTGAGAGAATGAGAGAAACTGAATGAAAATTGGAATGGGTAGGAGTATTTATAGGAAAATTGGAATGGGTGGGAGTATTTATAGGAAAATTGAAATTGAGGGTAAAAATATACAATAAAAGAGTTGAGGGGGCAAATGGTAATTTTTTTTCACCAATGGTTGAATTTTTAAAATTCAATCATTGGTTGAAAAAAATAATATTTCTCCGGGCTAAACGGTCGGCCCGCCTTACCGACCGTTGGGCTTGGCTCGCTGCCTTGGCGTGCCGTGCCACTCGACCTACTGCCTGGCACACCCCACATAGCAGCCTTGACGGGCTGTGCTTTTTGGGCCTAGTCCGCTTTTACACCACTAACAAGCCAACAACAAGAAACACAAATGCCAATCAATCGATCACTAAATCTTCAATTTTCTGTATGTGAAATGAAAATGACTTGAATCACGAAAAAGAGTAAGTTGAAAAAAAAGAGGTGAGATTTCGGTTTCGAGAATTGAGTAGAGTTGTGAGAGGTACCTTTGAAGCATCGTTTTGATTGCGATTACTGTATTTGAAGCCCGAGCTCTTGTGAACAGAGAGAGGTATCAAGATTGCGAAAGACGAGAGATGTGAAGAAGAGAGTCACAACCTTGAGAAGTTGTGCTTTCAATTGATCGTAAAAGGTAATCAGATGTGAAAAGGTGGGCTTTTAAAATAAATTGACTTGATTTTTTTTTTTTTATCAGAAGTACTTTAAATGCAAAGCATGTGTTTTATTTTATTTTAATTTATCAGGTGTTTTATCGTAAAAATCAGGTACTTTTAAGATTAATCAGAGATAAATAAATTGACTTGAAATATGTGTTTTATTTTAAATGTGAATAATCGTAAAAGTAATCAGGTGTGGTGGGCTTTTAAATTTGGGGTTTTAAAATTGGAATTTAGGTTTAAATTTTTGGGCTTTGGTGTTGTATTCACAACTTTCAATCTTTCATCTTGTGCATGTTGTTATTGAACCTCTCAATTTGATAACAACTATTTCATCATTTTGAATGTTGTTATTGAACCCATTTAACAACTTTTATTCTTACAAGTTGTTGGACACTTGTTAAAGATATATTTTGGTGTAGTGATCTTCTACAATGATTTTCAACACATTTGATGAACTTGAGCATCAAGTTTTACAGAGGAAATGGATTTAAATAGCATTTTTCAATCTTGAAAAGTGAAACTATCACTTCTTTAGTAACTTTCGTTTTTTAGAATTTCTCCTAACAATCCACAAATTATCTATTTACACTTCAATTCAATTTTTTTTTTTATAAATAACAATTTTAACCTAAATTAAAATTACTAAACAATACAAAAAATTATAAACATACTCCAAACTAATTAAATTATAGTAAAAAAAATTCTCTCGTCTAAATCATTAGATTAAATATAACGTATTAAACTATATCTCCTAAATTTATTATTATCATATTAAACACTCTCTCGTAATTACTCTCTCTCTCTCTCTCCATGTTTCAAAAACAAATCTTATCTCCATACTTTATCGATCAATCTCTGATTAATAGTTAAAAAAAAAACTTATGAATAATTTGATTTTTTACTAACAATATATATATATATATATATATATATATATATATTAAAAAGTCAATATTAATACCTTGTTTTTCAAAACAAAAAAAATAGATATATGAAAACTTGATTTGTTGCAACTAGATTCGATGAAACTTAGAATATCTAAGACTAATAAAAGAATTAAAGTGCTCTAGACAATCATATACCTACAAAAGTAACAATAAATATTTTCATATATATATATATATATATATATATATATTGAAAAACAGGGTACTTGTTTTTGATTTTTATATATATATATATGCAGTTCTTAAAGATTACTTTTAGAATGAATCCAAAGGCTTGATATTTTGTCCTAACTTTTATTAAAATAAAATGGAATGTCTTTAGAAATTTATTTTTTAAAATGGAGCGTGTTTAGAATAGAAGTGTCAAAAGAAAAAAAAAATAATCTTGAAACAAAAGGAAGCGTTTTAGAACAAAAGAATAATCTTGGTTACAACGGATGGCACCCGAAGTACATTTTCCCAGTTGTTTTGTCAATCAACTCACCGGTCAGCGGCGGCAACTCCGTTGATAGAGCTACATCAATGGAGGTTTTAGAAAAAGGAAAAAGAAAAATAAGGACCGGTACGAGAAAAGGATAGAAGAGCTAGGGAATTTTTGTTCAAATTACATCTTTGATGCTATTTAAACTATAGTTATTAAAGTGGTGCTAATTATGCAAATCAATCCTCAAAAAGTGCTACATAATTTTTCATCCAAGTTTTACAGGCCATTGCTTCCAAATTCCCTAGCATATACACAACAGATCCACTTCCTTTACTTTCTAGGGACATCTCGGAGAGCAACTTCAAGTCATTTAGGTCAAGTTTGTGGAAAGAAGACTCATAATGTCTCCAATGGCTGGATAAACAATAATCCAACTCAGTTGTGTATATGAATTACGGTAGCGTCGCATCACAGTTTTGGCTTTAGAACACTAGAAAGAATTTGCTTGGGGACTAGCAAATGGCAAGCAACCATTTTTGTGGATAGTTAGACCTGATGTGGTGATGGGCACTGACTCTGCAATTTTACCTGAAGAACAACACTTTGAAGAGATCAAAGATAGAGGATTGACAATGAATTGGTGCCCACAAGAGAAAGTGCTTTTACTTCCAGCAGTGTGTGTTTATCTATCACATTGCGGGTGGAATTCTACAATCGAAAGCATAAGCACAGGTGTACTTGAAATCTGTTGGCCTTTCTTCGTCGAGCAACAAACAAACTGTCGATATGCTTGCACGACCTGGGGCATTGGCATGGAAGTTAATTATGAAGTAAAGCGCAAATTATGACGTAAAGCGCAGGGATATTGAAATCTTGTGAAGAAAATGGAGGGAGAAGAAGGAAAGAAAATGAGGGAAAATGCTCTTGAATGGAAGAAGAAAGTTGTAGCAGCTACAGATATTGGCGGAAAATCATATAGTAATTTTGATAAATTCATAAAGGAAGCTCTCCTCCATCATTGGTAACTAAACAGAAACTAGTGGGAAGCTAAGGTTATTCAGCATCTTCGGCATTTTGGCATTTTATCATCGCAAGCTATTTCTATTCTCAACTAGTGTTATTCCTATGTATTCTACATTCTAGACTTTAAGAATGAAATTAAAAAATATATATAATAATCATTATCACTGTTATAGAACATCAAACATGTATCATTCAGCTTCATAATATCTTAAATTCGAATCGTCGTACCGCAGATGATTTATCAAAAAAAAGCAGAGGATAATCTATAATTCTGTGCAAACTACCAAAAGGTGGTAAAAATAATTCAACCGATAAACATTGATGTATAGAATTGTTGAATTTAGAACAAGAATATAGCAGCAATCACTATTTTCAAACAATCTCCTCACCAAAACTATGAAATTATATGTTCAGAAGTATACCATTTTATTGGTCGCAGCTCGCAACATAGATTGTAAGGTAATTAATGTCGACAATAGATAACAAAGGAGAAAAAAGGGGTAAATGTCTGCATTAAGTTACAATTTCCATTGCAAAAGTCAGAAGTTACAGAACTTTCAACATAAGCTGATTCCAACCCTTTTAAGGAGGAACTAAATAATGTTTTCTAATCAGAACCATATTTTGCACATCAAACAGCATGAATTAATAAACTTCTGAAACTTCCTATCCTAAAAATCACGTTATCAACTATATATGTTTTATGCAAGATGCAAAGATCATTACCTTCCTTTATCCATGCTCAGGGCTGACTATCAATAGACATATACATAATCATGCAGCTGCAAATGCCAAATGTGATTTCTGCACTCTCCGTATATGTGTCCATTGAGATCAGCCGTCAAGTTAAACTTGATAGTCTGTTCCTTCCAAAATCTTTTAGGTAGTATTCATTCTGAACTACATAAATAGTCATAAAGTTGCTAGTATTCATCATAGTTCGATCGAAATAAGTGAGTCAGTGACATTATTTAAGTCAATAGAAAATATAAACTAGTGACATACCTCTAGCTGGAGCATATAATTGGAAACAAAATTTGGTGATAAACACAATAAAAATATATGGTTGTATAAGAACTCGACAATAAAGCAATTATCCATCTTTCGAAAGTCCTATTTTTACTTTGAAGAAAATGCTTGCTACACATTTCATAGTTTAGTCCATTTCTACCTTAACTTATGAAAAGGCCAAAAAAAAAAAAAAAAAAAAACCATTTTTCTGCTTACAGGCATAACTATTTTTACTACCAAATGATTAAAACACATACTAATTATAAGCAAATTCATCAAAACTGGCTTCAAGAGGAACAGGGAAGTGAGGGAGGAGGGAGAGAGATTTAGTACATCTTCAAATCAAATCTGCATTTTTATATTTCTTCCACATTTACAATTACTCTCAAAGAATGCAGAAATACAAAAGCAGCCATCGACATGTTATTTTCCTTTCTTCGCTCTTAACTTTGTAGCAAAGAATACAAATGAATCTTACAAAAAGTAATTTATTAACATTTAACAATATTATACCTTCAATTGTTGTCTAATACCTAGCAGCCAAATTTTGTCAAAAGCCACACAAGCTATTGTTTTCAATTCCAAGGAGATGCTGACATCCCTAATTGGCAGCAACAACATTTTGAAGCAACAACTCTAAGTCGTTCAATCTGCATAAATAGCAACAAACATATGAATGGAAACCAGAAAAGTAAAACCATAATGTACCTGTAATGACCAGCCATCATACCTTACGTCACTCAGATCAGGGTAGATTGCTATAGCATCTTTAAAATCCTGAATTAAATTATAAACCAACCTAGTTATTTCAAGAAGCAACTTTAAGGCTTTCAGTTTAAGACAACAATCTAATTTCTATCAAAAACTTCAAAATACATTGTAAAATAATAAAAAGAGGATTTTATTATATTTGGTAAACTTAAATAGTAATAGATCAAACACAATAAAATAAGAATGGAAGCATATAATTGCATAATAATTTCAAGATTCTTTAACACAAATATCGGTTATCATGTCAAAATGTTTTCTCTTTTAAGGTAGCCATGGATGGAAGAGCATCATACTGACCTGGTCTGCTGTTGACGATGTGTAGGTAATCACACATGACATCCCAGCTTTTGTTGCTGCCTGCAGAGATGAACTTACTTGGATTTAGTGATTGATTATGCTTAACGGATTTGTTTTCATGTGCAATGGCCATAAAATAATAATAATAATAATAATAATAAACAAACACTGAGAAGGGCTAAAATTAATAGTGCACAAGTAAATCATTAACATTGAGAAAATCAAGCTAATTGAGATCCAAGAAAACTATACTGAAAAGACGATTCTCCAATGCCTTCAATAAACTCCCTACCCTTGATTGCTGAAGTTAGTATAGAAATTGATCATTACAACAGTGCAGACCTACCTGTAAGCCTATGACACTATCCTCCACCACCAGACAATCTTTCTCGGATACGCCTAGCCTCTGCAAGGAATATGATTTTAAAGGGCAGATCTTAAAAATAACAAATTGGTATGGAATAACTCTGTGGTTTACATGCATATGTTTCAACTCAGTGAAATCTAAAATACCTTAGCTGCAGTCAAATAAATTGATGGATCGGGTTTCTTTTCCTTCACATCATCACCTGCAGTATGCAAGTAAATAAGATAAACATCAAAGTGTCAAATTAATCAGTAAAAAGAAATTAGCGAAAAGAAAAAAAATCAGACATAAAAATTGATCAAATGTGCAGCAGTACCTAATCAACTGGAATGGATCATGAAAGTGATGAATTATAGGGTATCTTAACCGGGATGAACTATAGGGTATCTTAAGTGGGAACGAAAAAGAATGATAAAAACAATCTAAGGCATCAATGTGCCATATGTATTTGCAATATAAGAACTTCATGAAATACCGAGCACATTATATAGATATTCTATGCATATTCAAAAGCAAATGCGTACATGAAAGCATTTGTTATATCAAAATAGATAGTTTCTTCAACAACAAAAAAATTCAAAATAGATAGTGACATCAAATTTCAAAAGAAATCAACAAACCTGCAAGGAAGCAATCAAGACCTTGAAACCGCTCCTACAACGGATATAACAAAACATAAATAAACAGATTTTGTGGAGCTAAAAGTAGTTATAATTACATGCAATTAGAGAAAGAACTGACCATCCCTATGAGGCTTTCCAGACAAAGTATAACTGAACTTTTAGTTGCTGCAGAGCAAACAGATAGTTGTTTCCCCTGCCAAAGCATGTCAAAGAAAAAGAATGATCACTATAAGAAACACATTTTAAAATAATAATAGAAGCTAAAGTAAACAACAAATTATACAAAGAAAAGATAAAGAGATTGCACTTAATCTAACAATAATCAGCATGAAAACTATTGATAATCCAATAAGTTATGGACAAAGAGATGCAAAAGGAATGTGTAAAATAGATATAATAAAAAAAATATCGGATGCAGGAATCCCGCACATTTTTTTGGCTGGAACCCAATTGTCAATCGGGATCCCTCTGTGCCTAATCAGTTCTGTAAATATAATAATTGATTAGTAATGGTAAGTGTTATCTCACAGTAGCCTTGGCCTCATCCATCAATCTCAGAACTCCAGGCCTAGGCTCCACCTGGTCAAAAACATATAAGTCTAGAAATCACTCAATCAACACAATAAAAAAAAAAAAATCAAAAGGAACAAGAAAATCAGTACATAAGAAATGCAAAAGCCTCCTTACAGTTCCGGATTTGATTATTTGTTTGTACCTTTCAGTTTTCCAGTCCTACAAATACAAATTTCAAGTGCTATATATAAAAAACCCACTTAGTAATTCAAATTCAACACTAAGAATTGCGAAAAATAAGTATACAAAATTTATACCTGAAGTGTATCAATCAATTTGGCTCTGTCGTCGTCGTTTTCTGGAGGCATGTCGAATATGGTAGAAGATGGCCACCCGTGTTCCTTAAAGTACCTAAAAATTCCCAAAAAACCACTCAACAAAAAAGTGAGTACAAAATGTGATTAAAGAAAAGAATTATTGAATAGAAATTGTAGAGAAGAAAAAGGAGACCATCTCATTTTGGGTTTGCCACCGCCAATTTGGTTTTGGAGAACATCGTAAAAGTCAGATGCCCAGTTGAGAGGTTGTTGTGAGGAAGAGTTACAACGGACATTGAAGTGAGAGAAGGCGTCGTTGTAAGCTTGGCGGTGTAAGTGCTCTGATTCGAGAATGACACCATCGCAGTCAAAGATGAGAGCTTTAAGAGAATTTGAAGAAGAGGAGACTGAGAAGGATTTACGGTTTGTTTTGAAACGGAGAGGTTTGGGGTAAAGAAGAGGGTTGAGAGTGAGAGAAGAGAGCTTCGTAGAAGAAGGGGAGAGAGTGGTTTGTGAGAACATCGTGATAGAGGCCATGAGTGTGTTAGTCTGCGCCTGTTTTCTAAGTTGATTTTGTTTTGGCTTGTTTTTGTGGTGATGTCAAATGTGGCTTGTTCAATTCGTGTGGTTGTGGACAACTTGAGCTTGTCCCAACGGATTTAACAACCCACGGATGACAGAACAAAGCAAGAAATAGGTATGGTAAGTTGGTAACCATAATGCCTAAGGGTGTATCTAAAAAGAAATTAAACAAAAAATACATGGTATAGTTTGTGGATGTATAGATCAAAAATAAAAAAAAAAGTTGATAACCATGACGGGCAGAGCCGGGCATCCGATACCTGATCCGGATTTTCCAAGTAATACAAGGGTTGAATATGCCCGGTTAGGTTCTGGACTTCTGGTTCATGTAATTACACCCAGTTACCCGGCTGGTTATATATATTATATATATATATATATATATATTTTTTGGATTTTGTTGAAAAAAAATAGAATACATTTAGTTATATGAAAATGATTATCTCAGTACGCACCGATAAATATATTTATTAGTATGTTACATGTGAACCATTAGATTCAATTTCTTTGATCCAGTCTGTCTGTACTTGTCAGTGTGTATCCATAATCTATGGCATACATGCAATGCACTGATGATATTTATATCGGCACGCACTGATGAGAAATTGAGAATATATATATATATAACAATTTTTCTATTGTCAGTTCGTCCTGATATAAAATACATCAGGACGAAGAATGTGGACCATTAGATTTACATACTTTGACTCAAAGTATATGCACTTGTCAAAACTTCTCCATAATCTGTGGTCTACATTCTTCGTCCTGGACGAACTGACAGTAGAAATACTTTATATATAAATTTTTTTTTTTATTTCATTCTCTCGAAATTTTTAAAGCACAAAATTCTCAAATCTCTATTAGACATTAACTCTGTTTGAGCTAAGACAATTGCGAGTCATCACTCATTAATTAATTTTTCTAATTGTCATCCAACTTGTTCATTCGCAGTGAAAAATGTATATAATTCAAATAATAATGGGTTAAAAATGATTGGGTCTTATTTAAAAAAAAAAACACCTGGGACTGGATGTGCCATGTGTTTGTGGTAAAAAAAAAACATTGAGACTGAAAGAATAAAAAAAGTAGAAATATTTAGGAAGACTTTAATGGAGATGCATGTCGTATGTGTTCGTTGTGAACTTCTTCAAGTATAGGTTTTTTTTTTTAAGTTGATCTTTTAGGTATCATTTAAAAATGCTTTTTAGGTTGTAAATCATTTGGATATATTAGTTTAAAATTCCATTTAAATGATAGGATTACCAAAAAGGATATGTATAAGAATTTAAAACATTATAAAAAATAAGAAAATATTATTTTTTATAATTAAAAAAATTTGCAATTAATTCAAGAATGTGTAAAATGAAATGAATATGTACATAGTGAGGTTGTGTTTATAAAAGCTAAAAAAAATTATTAAGTTTTTAAGTTAAAATGTGTTTTATGAAATTATTAAAATATGATAAGGTTACATCATATATGTTAATGTAGAAGTTCGGAAAAAATCTAAATAGAAAATCCTAAAATTTATGATTATTACCGTAGACGTAAAACAACTTTGTTAATAATTTCAAAACTCTATTGAAGTAGGAAACAAACGACAAAAAAAAGAGAGTTGAAAATAGTATTTAGAATTAAAACAATAACTATATATAAACCTCTCTTGGTTAGTAGAGAAGATCTTGAATAGAGTTATTTTTGTATTATTTTTAATACTTATAAAAAATATTTATTCATTGCCATTTAAATTTTTTTTTTGTATATATTGAATTAAACAAACCTAATACATGTAGTAGATACATATGGAAATATTGAAAGAATAATCATCATATTTAAAATGAAAGAAATATATTTTGATTGTTTGAAGCTTATTAAAACACTTCATGTGTCTATAAATTATACTCACCAAAAGAATAATTTAATTATTTTATAACAAACAATATTTTTTTTAGGAATACTAAGATTTTAATCCCTCTCGTTTGCGTTTATCTGGGTTTGATCCACTAGTTTTTGGAATTACTAACTTTAGTCCTCCCGATAGAATTTCCGTAAAAATACACATAATGGAGTTGTCAGACGTTTTAATGACCAAAATACCCTTACAATTAATAACGTGTTTAAAAAGACAATTATACCCTGATTTTTGTCTCATATGGGAAAAGTTTGAAACTGTGTATTGACCATTTTGCCCCAAATTGAACCGTTGGCCAACGGCTCCAATTCTGGCCAACAGCTCCAATTCTTCCTTTAAAAACCACTACACCTGCTTCATAATTCTGCTCAAATCCATCTCAAATCCATACATTTCTTCATCAAAATCCATCTCTCCACACTCAACCACCATCACATACACAATTTTGTTCATCAAACATACACAAATTTGTTCATCAAACATACACAAACCACCATCACATACACACATTTCTTCATCAACACATTGACAAATAACACTTAAACCCAGACATTACTTCATCAACATTGAACACCTATTCAAAGGTGTTATAGCAGAAGCAACAACAACTAAATTCAAGCATTATGATGGAGGCTACATCAAGCTCAACAACCAAAATAAATGGAGGGTTAATAAATTCAAAAATAGAAGATGCTCATGTGGTGTTAAAGCAGCTGTGAAGATTTCTGAATCCCAAAACAACCCAAAGAAATTATATTTCGTATGTGAGAGAGGCAAATGCAAATTCTACAGTTTTTGGGAACTGGATAATGAAGAATTCAACAAAGAAGAATATAGTGAAAGTATAACGAAAAGGAATGATGGTAGAGATAATTTTATGCTTCAACAGGAAATGGCAGTTGTTAATGGAAAGTTACAAAGCATGGAGCTGTTATGGGAAAGGTTGTAACCCCTAGAAACTTTGCATGCAAGAATGCTCAATTTGGAAACAAACATTACAAACATTACAAACATTCATGGGAGAATGCATCAACTAGAGTATATACAAGGAGGGTCAAAGCTGATGTTGGTAGTTAACCTAGCTGTGTTTGGTGTAATCATGGCAATGCTTGTGCTTAAATAATTGTAAAAGCTGCAAGCAGTATTGACTGTAAAAAGCTACAAGCACCATTCATATAATTTCAGATTTCAAACATTATCAATCATAAGTTAATTCATAAGCATAAGCATCATCAATAAGATAAAGTAACATGTAATAGGTAAAAACCAACATTCATCATCCTAGTTTTTAAATAATCAACCCATAACTAATATATCCAAATATTATGCATGTTCTTATGTTGATACCACTATAACAAATCTAACTAGACATCTATATGTAATGGTTGGTAGCAAGAACATGTTAGGAAACAAAAACTATCTATTACAAAAAGTAGTACATTAAACCAGAATCATGCAAGCTGCACAAGGTCAGTCCATGCTCTGGGTGACTTGTGATTGTGGTTGAGATTGGATTGGTAGATTGAATGATCCTACTGTTGAATGCTGATTCTATCAAAGTGAAAACAAAATAAAGATTAATAACGTAAAAAAAATACAAATGATTGAAGTTAGAAATCACCTTTGTTTTCTTCTTCCTTGAACAATTCTGAGTTGGTGGTTGTGAAGTTGATGGTCTAGATGTTGAATGAGGCATTGTTGGTGTCTTTGATGTTGTGGCTGCAGTTGTTGGCTGAGGTTGTTGTGATGATGAGTCTCTTTTTGTTCCCTTTTTTCTTCTTCTGTAAATTGAATAATAAAAATATATAATTAGTAACTACAAAAACACATTAGGTTAATTGAATAATTGAATAATATACATATACCTTTTCTTTTCCTGAAGACTTGTTACTTTTGCAAGCCCTTTTATTGTGGCCTTCCATCCCACATAACTTGCATATGACAGTCCCTGACCTGCCTCATTTTGCTTTCTCTCCAGCTTCCCTCTTTCTTTGCAATTTAGGCCTGCCAAGTTGTGTTTCATATGGTGGGGGAAGAAGCACATCCGTTTCAATTGGTGGCCACATTTTTTGGTTAGGTAGGGGATGAATCATACCTCTATAAGTTTGGATGTAGGCATTTTTACTGAGGCTTTGGTGGACAAAATTAGGTACCCAATCCTTAAGTGATTGTCTTCCACAAATGTGGTTTATGACAGCCATGGCATGAGGACATGGAATGCCACTAATCTGCCAGCTCCCACATCCACAGTGGTACTCTCTCAACTTCATAGCAAACCTCTCATCTGGACCTAGTAGCTTATATTCCTGGTCCCCAACTGAGATGATTGTCAACTGTTGGCTTGCTTGACTATTCTTTAGTATTCTTGCATTCACTCTTGGTGGTAGGACATCCCTCCAAGCATCACATTCCTCCTTCCTCTCTTGTAACTTCCTCATGACCATACTTCTAATGAACTCCAACAACTGCAAGTAGGTCTGGGCTCTATGTGTCCTAAGCATGCTATTGAAAGCCTCAGTCATGTTGTTTGTCACATGGTCACATCTAATATACTAGTCATATCCAAACCTGGACCAACAATGTGGGTCAATCTTTTGTAGCCATTCCTTTGCTTTAGGGTCAACCTCTCCAATAGAATCCATGGCAGCGTGGAAGTGAAACAAGTTGCTGCTTCTGCTAGCCTTCCAAAACATCTTTTTGTAACTGTGACCAGGGTAGGAAGATCTGAAGTTGGCATATATGTGCCTTGCACAAAACTTGCCACACATGAAAAGAAATAGGGTCATAAGACATTGCAAAAATCATAGTAAATGCAAAAGGTAAAAGCTGAAACTGTAAATATAATTTACTTTGTACTAGCCAAAGGAAAATGAGTCTCCAAGGCCATGACCAAACCCTTCTGTCTATCAGACATGAAACACAAATGTCTGTCTTCAGGGAACTGTAGAAACATCTTCAAGTTGTTTAAAAACCACTTCTAACTCAACTTAGTCTCTTTCTCACAAATACAAACAGTAAGTGGAAATATCTCACTGTTTGCATCTAAAGCCACAGTTGAAAGGAGCACTCCACCACATGGTCCTTTCAGATGACATCCATCTAGACCTATAAAAGGTCTACAACCCTCTAGGAATCCTTGTTTTTGAGCTTGAAAGCTCAAAAACAGCCTATAAAAGGTACTATGTGGTTTCTGGATCTTAATATGGATTGCTGTCCCAGGGTTAGTTTGATTCAATGTGTAGGAATATTGCCTTAGATACCTAAAGGAACTATTATACTCACTCATTAACTGTGACATGAGTCTATGTTTCACATTGTACAACTTATTCATGTCAACGGCTACATTGTACCTCTCTAACAGCAAATCACCTAACAATTTGGCACTCACAGTATGATTACTCTTGACAAGAGACTCAACCCTAGAGGCTATCCATTTAACTTTTACCTCATTGTTGTTGTAAACCCTATGACAATCATGCTTGTCATCTAAGGTTTTGATAATTAAAGACTTTTTATAAATAGTTCGTGAACCATGTGCCCTCCAAGGATAGCCATCTGATTTGCAAACATAAGTCTGTCTTAAAAGATCATTCTTAATTCTACCTAAAGTCACACCTTCCCTAATGGCATACTCCTTGAAAATGTTTCTCATTTCCTCATTGCTGCCAAATGTCTGACCTACAAAGATTTTAATCTGCACCCCCCCCCCCCCCATCTGTCTTTCAAATGGTATACCTTCCATCAATTTGCCTAACCTAATTCTGGTTTTTTTCCGGTCTGACCTAGGTTCATCATGGTCAGTGAAGTAGTCATCATCTGACCTAGATTCATACCATTAGACAAAGCCATACACTGTTTAGTAATTTCATCATCACCATCAATGTGATCACCATCTATTCCAACTTCATTCTGTACACCCTTACCAGTCTGTACACCATCATCTTCAACACCATCTAAACCTACTCCCTCACCAGCAAAACCTCCATCCTCAACACCATTTAAACCTATTCCCTCACCATCGTTGACGCCCTCACCAGCAAAACCATCTAAACCTACATTTACCTCATCAAACATACCTTGATTAACATCTACACCCACTCCCACACCATTATTACCCCAATTACCATCTAAACCCACATTTACCTCAGCAAACATACCCTGATTAAGATCTACACCCACTCCCAAACCATTATTACCTCTATTACCATATAAACAGCTATTTACCTCAGCAAACACACCCTGATTAACATCTACACCCACTCCCACACCATTATTACCCCTATCACCATCTGACTCCCCTCTCTCTTCAGATTGTACACCATCTCCCTCATCAGATTCAATATCCTCACTCTCACTATCAGCTGTAAAATCAAACATAGCAGCCTCCTCATTACACCAACCTAATTGTTCCACCACTTTAGGCTCATCAATTGGTGAATGAGCTGTCTTTTCTATCTGGAAACGTATCTCATCATACCCACGAAACCTAAACTCCTTAAACATATCTAATAATTCACTATCTGTCGTAACCACAATTGTGTCTTTACTCCATGGTAATTCTACCCTAATTGTGAATCCTCCATTTAGGAGTTCACCCCTACCAGTGACTTCCTTAGTCATTGCATGAACTAAAATAATTAAGCTGATGTGATCAGCATTACACTCACCTAAATCGAACTCTTGTGTCCCATACAACACAGTGACTTTTAATATTTTATCCATTTCACATGCAAGCAAGTTTAAATAGTAATCAAAACAGAGAGGAACTACAACAGACTAATCGGATAACATGCATGCAAGACAAAATGACATGCATTATGTGTAATCATATGACAAACCAAATTAATAAAAATTACTCAAACACACATGTATTTCCTACAAACCGATGTTTTCTAACTTTCTACACACTCAAGTACATGTAAGTGGTCTGTGAAGTACAAAAACCCAAATTTCCACACACTAAACCTTAATCTGGTGACAAACATTAACAAACAAAAATCTACACACACTCCATGCAACATATGTATCAATAATATACGTCAAATAGGTTCAATAACGTGCAATTACATGTTTGTGGCTGTTAATCGAAAAACCCCTAATTTTTTCCCTTTGAAACCCTAACAAAATTTGTTTTAACAATCTAAATCAACTCAGTAAACAATATGCAACAAATTTCAAGCCAAAACATGCAAGATTCATCAACAGAAATCCAATTTCTCACATTTCAAAGTCCTATCTTCGATAGCTACCCAGAATATCAAAGCTCTGCTACTTTCTTCGTTGTCAACGAACGAAAACAAGAAAAGTTTCGGAGACTAATCAAAATGAAATGATTAGATGAAAGAAAAGAAAGAAATTTGGTGCAACTTTGGCGGATTGTGGCGCGAACTTTGGTCATTGGAAGTCTTCAACAAAGACTTTCACAGTTCAACGAAAGATATTCGAAGAAAATGATGTAAATGGACCACTAAAAGTATTTTACTCCTTGTGTCTACAGTGACAACTGACGTGTCCTAATCACAACTTTCCAATTTTTCTTTTTAAAAAAAATTATGAAATTCCAAAATTACCCTTCTTCCAGACCGATTTCTAGAAGCATTTGACAAAATTCCCACAATGCCCTTATTGACCTAACGGAAGTCAACAAAAAACAAACGGAATTGGAAGGTAGGGACTAGATTATATATTGTCAGAGAACTAGTGGACTAAAATTAGTAATTCAAAAAACTAGTGGACCAAACCCAAATAAACGTAAACTAGAGGGACTAAAATCATAATAACCTTTTTTTAATGTTTAAAGAAGCATGAATGACTATTTAAATAGCTATTGAGGATTTCAAACCAATAATTTCTAAAACATGTCACATGTGCCCTTTTTGCTATGTACTTGATCTATCTGAATTTGATTTTAGTTCTTATATATATATATATATATATATATATATATATATATATATTCACCAATGGCATCAAAGCATTGCAAAGCTAGAGATGGGCATTGGTCCCCGTCCCTATCCTAGACATGACCACGGTTCGGTTCGAACAGTGGAATCGAATTGGAACTGTGGTAAAAAATCGGATCCGGAACCATGGGCATAAGGTTCCGGTTTGGTTCTTAAAAAAAAACCTGATTGGAACCGGCGGTTCGGTTCCGATTCTAGAACCGCCGGTTCCAGCCGATTTATTATTATTATTATTATTATTTTCTTTTTTTTTCTCATTTTTTTTCCTATAAATACCCCCCCTCCCATTCATTTCTCCTCACCAATTCGCTTCCAATTCTCTCTAATATTCTTCAATTCTCTCTCATCTATCAATTATTCAATTGTTTATATTTATTTTCTTTCAATTTAGTTTTTAGTTTTTTTATATTTTTATTTTATTTTAATTTCGGCTTATCTAATAAACTTCATTTACAAATTACAATTTCACATCATTACATATTTACATGTCTATTAATTTTTTTTAGTTAGTAAATTAAAAAAAAAAAAGGAACCAAACCGCCCGAAACCGGAGAACCGAACCGGAACCGGAACCGACGGTTCAGAACCGGAACAGAACCGCGGTCTACTCTACCCTATCCCCATTTCTCAGGCGTTCCTCCATCTCTCCCCATTTCCCCATTTGGGGAAACTGGGGATATGGGAGTTTGGGGAGGAATCTAAGCAAAGACATATGAAACATTGTTCGATGTAAATCCCAAGAAGATAAGGAAAATCAGTGAGCCGGAAGGCCAGGAATTTAAGTATTTAACATTGATAAACAAATAAGAATCTAACAGGAGAAACTGAGCATACCAAGAAATGATATACAAAGAAAATGACAATATATAAGTTCACAGTCAGGTCGTCTTTCACGATTTCTCTGTACATATTAGTATAAATTAAGTATACAATTAATATGCTGACAACATTTTTTCCTGTCCTGTCCCATCTCCAAAGAATCCCAGGAACCCTACTCTGCTTGCTATCAAACAAAATTTTCAACCAAATAGACCCCACCAAAAAAAAACAAAAAAAAATTTCATTAACACAGCAGCAAACCCAAACCCATGAGCAATTTGATCTGAAACGTATTATTCAAGTTAAGGATTGAAGAAGTGACCATTACATCGGCATTTCCAACCAAGAGGCTTGTAATTAGAGTACTTATTTGTTAAAAGAGATGGTTCAACAAACTCCATGTGACCTGGTCGGAGTCGTTCTTGTCTAGGTAGAGTGGGCACCTGCACCGCCATGCACGGGTGACACTGGTTGCACTTGTTGTGACAACTTGGTGGCATTGAACCCAGTCTTGTTTTCTCTTCAAACAACAAGTCCTACACAAACAATTAAACACCCATCAATTAATTATTAATTACCAAAACACAATTAGAAAACAAGAAAACAAGTGTAAGCATATATGGAGGCTTAATTAATTACCCGAGGAGAGTTTGGAGAAGAGTTGTGGTTAAAGCAGGAGACTGCAATTGTAAGAGTGAAAAGAAGAAGAAGAAGAAGAAAAGAGCTGAGTGAACTAGTAGTACTCATAATGTTTCATAAAAGCATGCATATAATATCATCTCATGTGATGACCATGAACATGAAGTCATACATGATGACTAGTAGTAACTTTGTAAGTAAACAGAAACCAAGAAGTAAAGATGGAAAATAAATGAAACCCAATTGCGAGTACTACTGCTTCTTTGAATGAAGCTTCTTTCTTCTACAAGAAGAGAGCCAGAGTTGAAGAAAGAGAGAAGTAGAATTCAATTTTGTTTGAGAATTTTTTTTGTTTATTTAATGACGTTGAATGATAAAACTTAAGAGAGAGAAAGTGAGAGAGAAGCAATAAATGGGGGTTGTGGTGGTGGGTGATGTGAGTCTGACTGACCTCAATAAGAGAGAGAGAAGAAAAGCAGAGGAGTGAAAGGAACAAGACAGAAATAGAGAGAATCCACATCGAGAGAGAAGGACCCCATTTGGGTTGTTTTTTTTTCTTGATTTGATCAAGGCAAAGGCAGGGCTCTGCCTATTTACTAGCTGTGTAGAAAGCGAAAGGATTTTCTGTCTCACTTTGGGTTAAAAATTAAATAAAGAGGCCCAAGGGGAGGCACCACTGGTTAAATTCAGCATTTATTATTCACAATCCCATCACTTTTGGTTTTCGGTGTTCAGATTTTTGGAATACGGTCTTTGACTGTGTATTTGTTCATTCAACACTTCTTAAATGCGTAGAGGATATCCCCGTACATATATATATATATATATATATATTCAATTTTTTTTATTATCAGTTCAACTTTATATATTTTTATATCAGAACAAAGAATATGAATTATTAGATTTACATATTTTGATTCAAAGTGTGTACATTTGTCAAAACTTCTATACAATCTACAATCTACATTCTTCGTCATGATATATTTTATATCATGACAAATTGACAGTAAAAAGCCCCTATATATAAGTGTGTGCAGAGATTGTAAAGATTCCTTTATATAAGAATTGTGTGTGTTTTTATTTTTAATCAAGGATTATGTTTTAGAAAACAAAATGATGCAGTGCAAATGGATCTTGATATACCTTTGTTTACTGACATATATGGTTGCACAGTGAATGAGTGAAAAAAAACCCAACACAAATAGTATTAATTTAAACTTAACTTAGGGAAAATTGCACTACTTGCCTTGGTATATATACGAAGAGTAATGTCATTTTATCCAAATTTGGTGTCTAAATAATGTGTCAATACTCTAATCTATTCATTTAAATCATGCAAATCTAATATAATTTAAATGGATAGATTATTGGGTTGCAACATCATTTGGACACCAAATTTAAACAAAATAACATTATTGATATGCAAATATGCATTCTCCAACAATTAATCCCTTAATTTCATGGACACTCATTCAAAACCGTCGACCAATAGAGTAACAGTTTTACTAAAGCCTAAGATAACAATGTAGGGGTAAAATTGTCTTTTCTCACATTAAAAGGTAATTCAAACTAGGAGAGCTTCTCCTTACAATCCATAAATTATCTATTTGCACTTCAATTTAATTTTTTTTGTTAATGATAATTTTAACCTGAATCAAAATTACTAAAAAAGACAAAATTTTAAAGACACTCCAAACTAATTAAATTAATCAAAATGAAAGATATTCTCTCTCCTAAATCATTAGATTAAATATTACAATTAAACTCTCTCCCCTAAATATGTTATTACCATATTAAACACTCTCTCCTAATTACTCCCTCTCCATTTTAAAAAAAATATATCATATTTCCATATTTTCTCGATCAATATCTGATTAATAGTTAAAGAAAAATAAACTTATGAATATTTTTGCTTTTCTGCTAACAGTAATATATATATATATATATATATATATATATATATATTAAAAATTCAATTTTAAAAAAAAAGACATATGAAAGGTTCATTTGTTGCAACTAGATTCGACTAAACTCAGTATTTTTAAGACTAATGAAAGAATTAAAGTTCTCTAGGCAATCACATACCTACGAGAGTTACAAAAAAAAAATCATATTTTGATTTTTTGTTTTTTTAAAAAAAGGTAATTGTTTTTTGGGGGGTTTTTTTTAATACATGCATACATACGGTTTCTAAAATCAAACTTATTAGTAAGTTTTTTTTTCTTCTTAACTGTTAGTCTTGTTTGAGAAAGAATGAAGATAGAAAATTAGGGATATGTATTGAAGGAGAGAGAGTTTAATATGGTAATTAAAAATTTAGGAGAGAGTATTCAATATGTTATAATTAATTTAATGATTTAGGAAAGATAATTTCTTTTTTTAATAATTTAATTTAAAAACGATAAAAATGATAATTTTGTAACAAAATGAAGTATCTTTAGAATTTTTTAAATTATAAATTTTGAGAATGAAATGTCTTTAGAAAAAAAATGTAAAAATAAAAAAATTGGATTGTCAAAAGAAGCTCTCTCAAAGAAGAGTTAATTGCAATAAATTAACCTTAATTTCACAATATAACGCGAATAATAAACTTTTGTTTGAATGACAAAAGGTATTGTGTCATTAGTTGTCTTCGGTTAGAGATAACGGTTTTACCAAACTTATATCGTAAAATGTCTATACTACACCTATTAAGCTAATATATGATGTTAACAAAATAACAATTATTATTATATATATTGAAATTATTGAAAATAACCACATATATCATATAAAATTTGTTTTTTTAACTATACGTGAAGTTTTAATTGTTAATAACATATTGTAAAATTTCTTTTCACATAATAACCTCAAAAATATGAAATAACACTTGTAACATATTTTCCATTGTTTACAAAAAAAAATGAAAACTTGGAAAACAACGTGTCTTTCTGGAGAAAACGAGAAATCTTAACATTTTTTAAACTAAAAATTACTAAAACAACCCTTAAAAACGATATGTTTACCTGTTGTAGGAGAGAAGGGTGTTTCGATAAGTGTCCCGTTTGTTTAGGGTTTAGTTTTTTTTTTCCTTCTCTTTCTTTTACAATGAATAATGTTGTCAGAAAAAGGCCGCCTCCGCAATGCTATTGTCACACCTGGGAGTGCGCTACCTAGGCGACATGTTTCCTAGACAGCGCATTGCCGGTGCTGCTTGGGCCCAGTGGCGCACACCCAGATAACGCCGTCTTTAGTAAAGGTGGGAGATGTGAGAGAGAGAGAGAGAGAGGGGAAAAAGTTTTGAAATGGTGTTTATATGAGAATGTTTGGATAATTTCTAAAACTTGATTATTAATAGTCTAATGTTTTGAAATGCTATTTAAAATACTTTTTAAAATAAGACTGATATATTATTAAGGGTCATAATATATCAACTTAATTTTTTGACTTTTAACGTCTCAATCACTTATGTGCTTATGTGACATTTAATCAAAGGAAAATTACAATAAAATACCCTGACATTTGGGGTATATGCAATCAGATTGTACTTTTATCAAAGTTACAATAACATACCCTTGACTAGTCCTTTAACTGTTACAGTTAACTGTTAATCGGACTAATATTATGAAATATCTAAATTACCTCCGAGTGTCATTACAACAAACTCATAATGTCGAATGAAAAAATGTCATGTCAATCAAATATTAAAAAAAAATTCATCTTAAAAAAAGTTTTTATTAAAAAAAGATATCTCCTCACAGCTCATTATGGGAGAGGACGACGTCGATGGTTATGAGGGGTTTGGAGGGTGGAGATCTCTTTGGAAATTTAATTTTTTGTTAGAGAATTTCTGATTTTTTGTTCGGTGGGTGGAGATCTAAATGGAGATTTTAAGTTTTTGAATAAGAAGAATAAGATTTTATTTTTTTGTCAGAGTTTTTTGTTTGGTGTGTGGAGATCTCAAAGGAGATTTTGAGTTTTTGAAGAAGAATAAGAAGAAGAAGAAATGAAGAAGAAGATGATTTGGTGGGTGAAGATCTCAAAGGAAATTTTGAGTAACAAGGAGAAGAATAAAATAAGATCGATAGAAGAATTTTTTTTTGTTGACGATGTTTGAAATAAAATAAAGATTGGTTCTCAAATCTCCCAAAAAATAAAAATCTTTATTTGTTTTCCTTTGATTTTTTTAAGGGCAATTACCAATTTGGTTATGGATATTTTTTTAAATTTAAGTTGTTTGCGACTTTTACAAAAGTGATCAAATTGATCCTCACATTTTTTCCAAGCAGTAAATTAGTACTTCTATTTTTAGAAGTGACCAAATTGATCTCTCTAACGTTTCAACGGTATTAAATATAATAGTTGACTTTAATAATTTTAGTTAAAGTACATAAATACCTTTTATTTGTCATATTACGCAAAATGTGGAATTACAGATTGGTCCTTATGTTTAAAGGAAACATTGTTTTTTACCCGACTTATGTGTATTAGGGTCATTAGTCCTCATCTTTTTGGAAATGCATCAAAAAAGTCCCTCTGACCAAAACATTGACAGTCAACGTTAATAGAAGTGTTAAAAAGACTATTTTACCCCTAAGCAATGTGAAAAGACTGAAATGCCCCTCTAACAATTACTCTTAAACCCTACGAAAAGACTAAAATGCCCCTCAAACCCTTTGACAGTTTATTAGAAAATTAAAATGCCTTTATCAAGAATTGAACCCTTGACCTTGTGATTAAAAGTCATAAGCTCTAACCAGTTGAACTATTATAACTCATTGTTAGTAGTTTGTTGATGTAAATGCATATATAGTTATATAATTTGTTTAAACTAATGTAAATTTGTTTATATAATTTAAAATAAAATCATATATATATATAATTTGAAATAAAATCATATTTAATAATAATATATCAAAAAAGATTTATTAAAAAGAAAAAGAAAACAAAAGGAAAAAAAGGATTTAATTTTTACCCTTTTCAGTTTATGGACTTTGATTTTCTAGGTTTTTTTTATCAAATCGAAATAAAATCTTTTTTGAAATAGAAAAAACAAAAACGAAAGGAAACCTAGAAAATCAAAGCCCGTTAGTTTTTTCTCTATTTATTTATTTAATTAATTTTTTTCCTCTTCAAAAAATATTTTATTTCAATTTGATAAAAAAAACTCAAAAAATCAAAGTCCATAAATTGAAAAGGGAAAAAATTAAATATGTTTTTTTTCCTTTTGTTTTCTTTTTCTTTTTCTTTTTCATAAATCTGTTTTGATATATTATTATTAAATATGAATCTATTTCAAATTATATATATATATATGATTTTATTTTAAATTATATATATGATTTTATTTCAAATTATATATATGATTTTATTTTAAATTATATAAACAGATTTATATTATTTTAAACAAATAATATAACTATATATGCATTTAAATCAACAAACTATTAACAATGAGTTGTAATAGCTCATCTGGTTAGAGCTTGTGACTTTTAATCACAAGGTCATGGGTTCAACTTTTGATAAAGATATTTTAATTTTCTAATTAACTGTCAAAGGGTGTGGGGGCATTTTAGTCTTTTCACAGGGTTTAAGAGTAATTGTTAGATGAGTATTTCAGTCTTTTCATATTGCTTAGGGGTAAAACTGTCTTTTTGACACTTCTAATAACGTTGACTGTCAACTTTTTGGTCAAAAGAACATTTTTGATGCATTTTCAAAAAGATGAGGACTAAGAACCCTAATACACATAAATCGAGTAAAAAAATAATGTTTCCTTAAACCATAAGGACCAAACTGTAATTCCCCCTATGCAAAATTGTTTTGTCTTTTAGTATTAAATTGACTTTTATAATTACAACAAAATGCAAAAATATTATTAATAAAACACTATTTGTACCTTTTTTAATTAATTTTTTTAAAAATCTAAAATATTTTAATAAGACAATGTCAATTATACCCTTATTTTATAAATAAAGTTACTATTCATTTCCAGCTTAATAATTTACAATTTTTATATAATTTTTTTTGTTAATATTATACTAGCACCGATGTCAAAATTATTTAAAAATAAAAACCGACAAATAAAATAAACTAAAATATACATGTGTTAAAAAAAAACTGTGCATGTGTTATTATTATATTGTTTAGAACTAAAGTACAATTTTACCCCTACACAATTAAAGTTGACTAATGAAAGTTAGTTAGAAGGATTACTTTGGCACTTGGGGAAAATGTAAGTACCAATTTGGTCAGTTTTGTAAAAGTCACACACAACTTGGAATTTAAAAAAAAATCTAGGACCTAATTGGTAATTGTTTTTTTTAAATTATAAATTGATGATGAGATCTAGGTTCTTTTATTGATGATAATGGAGATATGGGTTCTTTAATTGAGGATGATGATGGAGAATTGGAGATTTGGGAAAAAAAATCCTTAGTTTTTGGTCTTTTTCCCTTTAAAATTTGTATCTTTAAGAAAAGAAAAACATTAATTTAGGATGATAACAAAAGATAGATGATAGAGATCTCCGTTACTCTGTGTCTGATATCTCCAAAATACAAAAAACTCATTATTGATATATATTTTTTCTTTAATTTTTTTTTTCTCATTTTACGATTTTTTTTTATAATTTTGAACCATTTTTTTAATAATTTTTTTTAGAGAAAATGACCTTACTACCCTTTAGAAATTCTGATATCCGTTAACTCTAACAGTCAAAGGGTTAGTTAAGGGTACTTTCTTATAATTTTAGTAAAAGTACGATCTTGTTGAGTTTTTATCAAATGTTAGGGGTACTTTTTTGCAATTTTCCCTTTAATCAAAGATGTTGCAGTGAAAAGATATAGTTTGACACTATTTTTAATAATGAAAAAACGTTTTAAAATATGTTAGAAAAGTTTATGCAGTGAGTGTAATTAATGTGCCCACTAAACCCTTTTCCATCCAATCACATAGGAAATACTTGTTCTTCATGTGCGGGGGTATGTTATTGGTTGGTAGAATGGTAGATATGCAACCCATTTATTATTTTATGAAAATATCTTGGCTATAAATTGTACATACATAGATATATATATGGTAGGTTGAATACGGTACCATTAATATGTGCTCTTAAATTAATAACGAAAAAGGAAAATATTAAAAATTGTCTTAATCAATGCAATAAATATATATTTATAATAAATATTTTTCCATTTAAATAAGTTTTTAGTTGTTAACATGTACCCTAAGAACACATGTTAATGATATATATATATATATATATATATATGAAACTTTTCTCCTTAATACGCGATGATAAATATATATCAGTACGTTGTATATTGTAAATTATATTCAATTGTTTTGATTCAGTCTGCATGTATTTATCAGTACTTATCCATAATCTATGACCCCATGCAACACATTGATGTATTTTATATCGGTGCGCACCGAGGAGAAAATGAATATATATATATATAAATATATATATATATATATATGAAACTTTTCTTCTCAGTACCTTGTTTGTAGACCTTTAGATTCAATTGTTTTGACTTAGTCTGCATCACTTATCAACGCTTATCTATATTCTATCGGTGCGTACCGAGGAGAAAAGAAATATATATATCAATTTTAAATAAGCAATTCATGTCATTTTTTGATATACTGTATATTGGTATGCCGATTCGAATACATTGACAGACTGAAACTATCACTATATCACAGTAGGTGGGTAGCAATTCATGTCATTATATCAGCTGATTTTGTTGTAACGAATAAAATACATAAAGGGAAAGATTTGATCCATTAAAACTTATAACTTGAAGGTTGAACTGAAGTGTGTACGGAAGGGTGCAACCGTACAAGATATAATACTAGTATAAATTACAATAAAGTATTATACAACTGTTTATAACGTGTTTCTACTACTACGAAGTCAGAGAGTACATCCCATGATGGGCTTACACTGTTATACAAAACAAAAGCAGTAACTGGGTCATCTTCATAGAAATTCACTACTTCTTTGCACGTACATGTCAATTGCCAGTTGCCAATAAGCTACCATATGAATATATATGATTCATGACAAGTTTCATGATTTTGGACTAAGGGTTCAAACTTTGAAATATTGTTCGTACAAACTGCAAAGTGCAAAGCAATGATAACTCTGTAAACAACAAGGAAAGACCCTATTTAACCTTACAAAGATAATCAGATGAACATGAAATAGTATATATATTTTTGTGGTTTCTTCTGAAAACAATGCTTTTAACAGCTCTCTCTCTCTCTCTCTCTCTCTCTCTCTCTCTCTCTCTCTCTATATATATATATATGTAAGAGACTTCATAAATCATAATATTCCATTGGAGTATGTGGCAGGCGGTGATTCAGGTTTCGTGTCGGTGACAGTCGGAGAAATATTCTAGTTCTAACAGCTAGCAGTAAACTCATGACACCGTATCTTATCAAATATCAATGTAAATGCAATGGAATCGAATTATTATTGTCATCTCTGTCATCGCAATATTCGCATGCATCAATGTTACTTATCACCAACACATTTTACATATAAACAAACTTTTCAATTATAGCTACTATCTTAAATGAAATTATGAAAACTCACGGTTACGTGCTTTAGGCCCCGTCCTGCAGCTGTTTTTGTTTTTTCGTTTTTGTTTTTCAAAAACGATTTCGAATTCGCGTTCGTTAACCGTTTTTCATTTTATTTTCGAAAAACAAAAAAAAATTGAAAAACATAATTAGTGTCAAAAGTGAAAAATTTGAAAAACATTTGAAAATTGTTTTTCGTTTTTGTTTTTGTTTTTCAAAAAAAATTTATTAATTTTTTTTTCTTTTTTTCTCTCCATCGTGCATCATTTCTTTCTCCCTTATCTTCTCTTCCCATCTTCATCTTCTTTTTTCCTCATCTTCTCTCTTTCCGAACTGGTATTTCTTGTTCTTCAGCTCACCGCCGCCGCCGACGATCTAGTCTTCTTCTTCTTCGCCACCGCCGATCAGCTGGTCTACTTCTTCTTGGCCGCAGCCCGATCTGGTCTTCTTCTTCTTCAGCTCGTCGTCGTCTTCGTCGCCTGCTATTCGTCGTCGTCTTCGTCGCCAGCAGATATTCGTCGTCCTGCTCTTCTTTGTCGCCGGCTGCTGGTCGTCTTCTTCGTCGCCGGCTGCTAGTTGTGTTGTTGTTAACCCTCAGAGCAACTAACAAGCTCTCATGGATCTTCCCAGTTCTGTTGACAAATTAGATCAATTTTTTTTTTCTAAAACTCAGATCTTAGATAATTGCTAAAGGTTGATTTTTTATTTATTTAATCAAAATCTAGCAATACATTTTGTTTAGTGGTTAATTATTTAATCAATTTGTTTATAATTGTTATACTATTAAACAAAATGTAAAAATTAAAATTGAAATTTTTGATAGTTTTCAGTTAGCCTACCAGACGCGATTTTTCCGTTTTTATTTTCAAAATACGGATTTCAGTATATGCTACCAGACGTGTTTTCGGATTTCGAAATTGAAACCAAAAACACTGTTTTTATTTTCATTTTTCGTTTCGAAAAACATCAACTGAAAAACGCTTACAGGACGGACCCTTATATTTTTATATCATGGCATTCAAGCAATATAATACAAAGACCAACTTCACAGTAAGTAAGTAATAGTTTTTATTCAACTTGTGAATAATGATTGATAAAAAATGGGCAACAACCTATTAATTTCTGATTTTTTTTCTTAAATTCTAAATAGTTTGCAATATGTTTGTTTTTGACCGAATTGGTCCCTGTTACTGATTTCAGTTGGTAAGTTAGTTTTAACTACCGTAGGGTGAATTGCATTAAATTACCCTAAATTTTTCCCTTAAAATAAATGGTACGATATTGTCACCTATAAAACTAATTAGTACACCCAAAATTTATTAAAAAATTTAATTATAAAAATATCATAATAAAAATTTACCAAAAAGGATAAATTACTTTAATTAAAATAAATCAAATATTATGTACACTTATTAATTACACACATATATTCAACTATATCTCTTCATTAAAAAAATTATGATAAATCCTAATTTTTATGATAAACCCTAATGATTTAACTCTAATTTTATTACAAGTATCAAACTTTCTCATCATAACATAATTATCATATAACAAAGTAATGTAAATATTTTTTTTTAGAGGACTATGATCATACAAGGTATGTATTATTTTACTTTCTTTTATGTCTAGTTATAACTTCTATCGATAAACAAAATATATTTTTTTTTTATAAAAAAGATAGCTTTAGAGTATAAATATCAATGAGTTATTTATTTTTAAGATAATTGTATATATAAGCCCTAAAAAAAAAGTGACAAATAGTGACATATTTCATTTTGACAAATTTCAAATGTATCATAATATGTATTATTTTGTGATAAATTTTATTGGTTATCATTATGTTTTGTTTAATTGAGACTTTTAAAAGATAATTGTCTCAATTAATTAAAAAAACTTGATAATTTGTGACCAATAATATAATTAGCCACAAAATTACCCTATAAAAAGGAAAGATTTTATTTTATAAATAATTAGGTTTTTAAAAACATTAGAATCAATTAATTTTATTTTAATTGGAAAAAAAAGCCACAATCGTCGTGTGACATATCGTGTGTAGGGATGGCAACGGGTCGGGTTCGGGCAGGTTTTACGAAATCCACACCCGCACCCGCGAAAATTTACCTCACCCACGCCCGCCCGCGAACCCGCTTAGGCAAGCGGGTTCGGGTGCGGGTTTGCACCCGCGGGTTTAGACTGCACCCATACCCTCACCCGCGAACCCGCGAACCCGCGAACCCGCGAACCCGCGAACCCGCGAACCAATGCGGGTTCGCAGGTGGATGCTTCACCCGCAGGATACCCGGGAACCCGCGACCCGCGAACCCGCGATTTGTCACTTCTAAATTTCCATATGTAATCACTAATCACCTGTTTTATACTTGATTAATTGAATTGAATTTTCATCTCTAATTCCCTACTTGATACATTTACAAAACAATAATAACCAAAAAAATAAATTGACCAAAAATAATTCAAAAGTCCATAATTTAAGGGTTCATACTTCTTAATCCATAAGTAGTTAAGTACATAATCTATAAGTCCATGAAAATATCAAAAGTACATAGAACACAAATAAATAACAAGACAAGTTCATAAATCACAACCACACCAAAGACAAGTTCACAAATCACAACCACACCAAACTTTTTGATTCATCATCTCATCCTCACTTCCAAGTTTCATCACCAAATTTATCACCAAGTTTTTCACAACCTTGTTATTCCTACAATATTAAATTAAAAATCAATTAGGTATACATTCAATTAAAATCAAATAGTTATAAACTCATTAATAACGAAATTATTTTACCTCATCAATCATCATTCATTATCATCTTCTTTCTCAAATGCTTCAAATTCACTTTCCACTGTTGAATCAAATTAGAAGCAAAATATAAGAGTTCAAAAAAAATGAAATAAATAATATAAAATATTCAATAGACAATAAAATATTCATACCATTTAATTCAGTCCATAACCAATCTTGAGTACACATTAATGCCTCTATTGTCTTTGCATGCAACCTACTACGGTGAGGACTCACAAATCTACCGCCGGTGCTAAAAGCTGACTCAGATGCAACCGTAGATACAAGAATAGCCAAAATATCTCTAGCTATGCAATGCAAAGTAGGATACTTAGATGCATTTACATTCCACCATTTGAATATGTCAAAAGTATCGTCTCTTGGAATGACAGGTTCATCCAAATAATAATCCAGCTCCGTCGTCATTTGAGTAGTAGCAGAAGGGGCCGAACTAAGATACTGATCAAATATAGACAAAGAATTTAATCTTGAATGAACCATTGTTGATTGAGACAATGAAACAAGTGTAGGTTCACCACTTAAGGAAGAACTTGAAGCTTTCAACTTTCCCTCATACTCTCTAACAATCCTTAACAAAATATCTTGTACCTTTTTTATCTCACTTGAAGCTCTGTCCCCATAGATAATAGGAAAATAACAGTCAATGATTTTCATCTTAAATCTCGGATCCAAAATTGTTGCCACAACCATAAGATCATGAAATTCACTCCAATAATGATCAAACTTTTGTGCCATAGCTAACGCCATTAGTCTTATTTCTTCAACCGTGGATGTACCCCAGTGACTAATGGCACACCTAATGTCACACAAGATTGGTAGATAATTGTTGGCTGTAGGATACTTGGTTCCTGAAAATTGTTCCGTTGCCACAAAAAACACTTCAAGCCTATCACTAATCTCTTTTGCAAACACCCAATCATTCTCGGTTGGCACACATTTATATTGTGAATCTCTTTGTCTCAAACGAGGAAAAACAGTCTTATAAATTAAAGCAGAGCGAATCATTAGAAATGTAGAGTTCCACCTCGTTTTACAATCTAGGGCCAACTTTTTAGTGCTCTCAATTTCTAATTCGCGAACAGTTTCAAGAAACTTTTCCTCTCTCTTAGGTGATGCTGTCCAATAAGAGACGCTTCCTCGAATCCTATTAATACTATCATTAATGACATCCAACCCCTCATTCACTATCAAATTTAATATATGAGCAGAACAACGCACATGAAACATTTCTCCATTTAACAAAGTCGAGTCACTAGAAAGCTTGTCTAAGATAATTGGAATCATAGCATTATTAGTACTACAATTATCCACAGTTAACGCAGATACCTTTTTCTCAAGACGCCAATCTAGTATGCAAAATGTGTTGTAATTGCCATAAACCCCTTCCTTTGATTATTGCATGTCCACATGTCAGTAGTAATTGCAATCCTCCATTTATTTCTCTTCAATAAATCTAATGTTTTAACCCTCTCATAATCATACATTTCATGATATCACTTTTCAATGTATTCCTTGTGGGTATTTTAAACATTGGTTGAACCGAGGTAAGAAATCTTTGAAACCCAAAATGATCTACAATACTAAGAGGGTACTCATGCAAAATGACCATATTTGCAAGGTCTCTTCTAGCAATATCTTGATCAAATTGAAAAGTACTAAATTTTACATCTCCCTCTTTTGTTTTCGTAGCTTTTAGCATTTGTTTTACATCATGAAATATTCTGCAAGGACATCGGTCCAAATGCCCACGTAGATGAGTTGTTCCATTTCTACTCTTTGCCGATAATCTCTTCTTACAATTTTTGCAAATGGCAGCCCATACACCATCATGCTTTTCTCTATCAAAATGGAGCCACACATCCGATGTCAACTTTCTTTTCCCATTTTCAATAACATTGCTATCACACTCAAGAGTATTAAATTCAACATCTATATTATTAATCCCGTCACTAGTTGATTGACTAAGCAACGGGCGTTGATGTTCTTGGCCTTGGGTACAACTTCTTTCTGTTGACGGTGTTTCAGACATCTTAATTTTGATGAGAATAACTATAAAAATAAAAAATACAAACCAGCAAAAGAAAAAAGAATCAAATTAATTCAACTACATAATCAAAAATAAAAATATATAATTTGTACAAATAAACAGGTCTTGAACTAACTGCATATTGGACAACATTCAAGCATTTAGAAACTAATATTATATGTACCTAACTACCTATAGCTAATATTATAGTCATTCAAGCACTGCAATTATCATCTATGCCTATAGCTAATATTATAGTCAGTTTAAAGCATCTAGAAACCATTATTATATGTATCTATAGGCTATAGCTAATAATATAGTCATTCAAGAACCTCAAATATCAACTATACGACTGTACCTATAGCTAATATTATATGTACCTTTGTTTTCTTGTTGTTGCGTTTTCTTGTGCTCTTTCTCCCTTGTTTTTTTTTGCTTTTCTCTGCTTGGTCACCTGGCCTCGATGTTTGGCTCGGGGCATCTTGCTCTGTTTTGTTTTGGGGTTTCTGCTCCGTCTTTAATACTAAAATAAAGAAAATGAAGAACAAATGTTGGCTCAAAATCGTAATATATCTACAACTTCACAATAATATTCTAATTTTTAAAAGTTCAACACTCCAAATAGCATGATTATTAACTACGTAATTAAACCTTGATTACTGAGTTATACATGTTAAGATTTACTTCACATACACACGATAATGGTGGTGACAATGATGACAACTAAGACAGCAAAAGTACATGACAATCAACCATAATTGGTAAACCACATAATCTCAATTTGTTCAATCTTTATCCAGCAAGGCAATAAGGATTATTACATATATAGCGACTGGTGGTCTTTTTGGTGGACTGGTACATACAGTATGGTACTCTAGAAAGGCTGTCTTTTTCCACAAAAAATATCTCCGCATATACACAAATGAGATGCCAGCATCTATAAGACAATTCATAACCAAAAACAGGTTCTTCTTCTACTTATTTATTTTTTTCCACCTTTGTTTCCTTGCATCTTATATTGCTCTCCTAATCACCAGGAACTGTGAAGATATTGCAATGTGAAAAAACAAGTTAATAGTTTTTTTTTGTTTTTACCAATTCATGGTATCTAATATTTTAAAATGTTAATTTGAACAATATATAACTACCAAAAGCTATACTGTTTTCATTTTAATGGGTTCCATCAGTTTGACATCTGTTATCCTTGGGTTGTGGAAAAATAGATATTAACAAAGAGGAGGAGTTTGGGGTTAGCAATACAATTAGCTCACAGACCTCTTTTGGTGCAGTCACCGGTCTATATTGGAATGATAGAAATCATCTCAGATGACATTTTCATATTCATTCTTGCTATCTAACGGAAGCAACTGTTTTTATTGAGTTCTATAATTTTAGCACAAGTCAGGCAGAAACAATCAACCATAATTGGTAAACCTAAGTTCTTCCCCAAAGATTACAATAATTATTGGGTTCATCATACCTCTCATAAAAATGTAAACAGCTGATACACAAGAGCAAAAATTCAAGGGTAGATAATATCCCCCAACAAATGAATTGATTTCTTATAAAAAAATGATAAATCAAATAGCAAGTAATAAGAAATCATGGATCAAAGAAGCTCAAATTGGAAATTTTGATTAAATATTCAAAACTGGATCCGTGATGAATATGAAAAAAAAAGTAAAAAATTGTTCACAAGATCTGAATCAAAGCCATTGTTGAAAAAGAAGGAAAGAGAGAGAGAGAGAGAGAGAGAGAGAGAGAGAGAGAGATGAGACCTTCAAAGCCATTGTTGAAGTTGTGATTTTTTGGTTGAAGTTGCTCTATTGCTGTCCTGCTGGTGAGTGGTGAAGGCTGAAGAGTGATAACAGAATGAGAAACGGCTGAGTGTGAAAAGAATAGAAAATTTGGAAGGGTTTTATTACATGATATTTTATCATACAGGTTCGCGGGTTCACCCGCGGGTCCTTTTTCCTCGCCCGCACCCGCACCCGCACCCGTCGGGTTTTTATTTAAACAGGTTCGCAGATTCACGGGTCGTAAATTCTCCACCCAAACCCGACCCTCCAGGGTCGGATTCGGGCGGGTGCCCGCCGGTGCGGGTTAAATTGCCATCCCTAATCGTGTGTTTATGTCGTGAATGATATCCCTCAAACAACTCCTATCTCCCCATCTCACATTTCATTCCATTTGACAATTTCATTCTTATGAGATATTGAACCTGAGACCTTAAACATCAGGTTGTTCAAGCAAAACCTTGACCAGTTTTGCTACTCATTTGAATTTGTTAATAATTGCATAATGTTTATATATAAACTATAGATGTTATTAAATTTTTATTGATTATTTTTAAATCAAAATTTTATTTCCAATAATATAAAAATTTACTTTATATGATAGACAAATTAACATTTATTTTAGCATTTAATTAAACTTTCTTTTTAAATTATCAGATCAATGGATATTCATTAATAGTACCCGAGATAGAGAGATGATTCTCTACATTTTACAATTTAATAGATAAATGTAAGACTTGAATCCCTATCACAAAAGGGAGGGGGAAATGTAAATAGACTTTTCTAAAAAGTGGTTTTGCATTTTCGATTCTTATTATTTTATTTATAAATGAAAATAATATATTTTTTCTTAATTTTTTGAATTAATCTATATTAATTAATATAAAAAAATTGAAGAAAATTTAGTTATTAATTCGTCTATTAGGAAAAACTTAAAAAAAATCAAGATAAAAAAGGAAAAATGTAGTCCCTAAAATCATTATCAACAAATTTTATTTTTGTCTCAAAACACCAGCCTAACAAAAAAATTAAATTTCAACCTTAGTGTTCATTTTAGAAGTCAAAAAACTTATTTTTAGAAATTGTATACATGGCGTGAATTGTATGTCTTAAAAGACTCTGAAATAAGGCACGCAATATGTAAGCCGTAAATAATCCATTTTTACGGCGTTCCACAAATGCACGCCGTCTTTGAGAAATTATGCATCACTTTTACAACTTGCACTGAACGTAAGTCGTGAATAATAGCATTTACGGCACGCCATTTATGTGCGCCGTAAAAATCAAGCTGTAAATGACTAAATCTGGTGTAGTATGTGGCCACTATTATTCCAACTCCTAATTGGAGACCATGAAAATCTCTACATATGTTTGTAAAATGTGCATAGTAAAACTCGAACTCTCAACTACCAACATGAAAGGGAAGATGCACTACCGCCTATGCTAAAGAATGATGTGCATCTCACATATATATTTTTTTAAATACACGTGCATTGTAGAACAATTTACATGTAAATTTTGTTAAATTATACCTTGGTCCCCTAATTGTATATAGTTCTAGCTAGAATCTCAAAGAAAAATTTGAAGATCTGGATTTTTTTAGCTCTAAAGAGGTCAAAGAAATAAGATGATGTATTTATATGATCCAAAAAACAAGCAGCTATGAAATGCCCAAAATGCCTAGAAAACAGGAAAATCGACAGCCACGGGTCGTCGAACACATGGACAGTTGAATCCACTAGAATCATTCGGCAGTTTAGATCAGTGGCCCCCAACCGCTGAACACCAACTGCCGAATCCACTTGAGAAAATCCGCAGTTTAAATTGGCGGCTCCCAACCGCCGAACACCAACCGTCGAATCCATTGGAAGAAATCAGTGGTTCAATCGGCGACCCCCAACCGTCAAACACCAACCGTCGAATCCACCTTTCATGAAAAAATCAAGAGAAGAAGATGTCTTCTCAAGCGTTTGATCATCGCGCAAAAGAAGTACACAATCGTGCACGTGCAGACGTTTTCGATCATACAAACGAAATCGAATTACACCACACTTAGAGCTAGAAATGAAGTGCAAGTGTGTTTGTGTAATGAATGCACAACACAAAGAAGAAAGAGCACAATGCAGGAGAAACTAAAACGCATGAATATGTGTGTGCAACTAGATCTCTTCAAAGAGTCAAGAATAAGTGTTATACCTTTGAAGTGCTCTTGAGCATGAGGTTTTGGAAAATGCCATTGAAGTTTGATCACAAACGATGAAGAACCTAATATACCCTTACATACTAAACCTCAATGTGGTTTGTCAACGAAATAAGTAAATTAAAATATGTGGAACTCAGTGGGGAACCAAACGGGGAGGAAGATACAGTATTTGAGAAGTGGAAACAGAGGTGGGTACAAAAATGGAAAATTTATTAAATTTTGAAAAGTTGAAGGCATCACAAGACATTTCACCATGAAGAAAAAATCCTCAACAAAATGGTGTCATGAAGAGGATGAATAGAATGCTCTTGGATTGTGCTAGATGCATGAGACTTCATGCAGGGTTTCCCGAATCCTTTTGGGCAGAAGCGGTTAATCATGATTGTTATTTAGTTAACCAGACACCATCGAAAGTACTTAAATTTACTCAGCGGAAGAAGTATAGACATACAAGGAAGTTGACTACTCTAATTTGAAGGTTTTTGGATGCAATACATATGCTCTTATTCCTAATGATGAGAGGCACAATCTACAATCAAAGTCACTTGAATACATATTTTTCAGGTTTAAGAAAGAAGTGAAGTGATTCAAGCTTTATGATATGGCCAACAAAAAGAAAATTCTTAATAGAGATGTAGTCTTTGATGAAGCCTCTATGTAGAAGGAAAAAGCTTCCTATTACTACAAAGTTTAGTGATAGCAGAAATGAGGAGGTACAACAAGAAGTGGTTTCTGAGGAACCCAAATCCATAGTTTAAGAAAGGCTAATGAGAGTCTCAAAGTCATCGCAAAGGTATGGTTGCATGGGATAATAAGAATGATGAAGTGCATTTTGCACTCATGGCTTGTGAGGGAGATCCAACTACATTTCATGAAGCAATTAGTTGTCATGATAGAGAAAGTTGGGTGAAGGCTATGATAGAAGAGATGAAATCTCTTAAAACAAACTCCGTTTGGGAGTTGATTCCTAAACCTAAAGACCGAAAAATTGTTGGTTGCAACTAGGTATTTAGGAAGAAGGAAGGCATACATGAGAATGAATCAAAGAAGTTTAAAGCACGTTTGGTTGCTAAGGGGTACTCACAAAAGGAAGGTGTTGATTACCATGAGTTTTTCTCCCTAGTAGTGAAGCACGCATCTATTCGGGTATTGTTAGCCTTGGTAGTGCAATATGATATAGAGTAAGAATAACTTGATGTGAAAACGACATTTTTTCATGGGGATTTGGAAGAGGTCATTTATATGGCACAACCGGAAGGGTTCAAAGAAGCGGGAAATGAGAACCTTGTTTATAGATTCAAGAAGTCACTCTATGGATTCAAGCAATCTCCAAGATAATGGTACAAGCACTTCGATTCCTACATGTTGAAGATTGACTACAAGAGAAGTGGGTATGATTGTTGTGTTTATCCTCATGTGTTTGATGATGGTATAATTATCTTGTGGATGTTATATATGGATGATATGTTTATAGCATGTCGGGATATTTCAAAAATTGATGAACTCAAAGGGCTTTTGGGTAGAGAATTTGACATGAAGGATATTGGTGTTGCTAAAAAGATCACATGGATGAAGATTAAAAGAGATCGGAAAGCGAGGAAGTTGTGGTTATCTCAAAATAGGTATATTCACAAAATACTTGATAAGTTTAGTATGCTTGATGCTAAAGCCATATGTTATAGGGATTTTTTGGTAACATGAAATGTCAGTAAAGATAGCGGATAATCCGGAATATATGTCAGACCATGTCATCAGAGAAGAAAAATAATCGCTAGTGATTGGTGAGCGGTCGGATGAACCGAACTGGTAAAATAGACTTGATCGGGTATAGTAAACTGATCGGGTAAAATAAATATGGTCGGGTAAAGTCAACCGGTCAACATTCGACCAATTCACAATTGATGTTACTAGACAGGGCGGTCAAACTGAACCGATCGGCCAAGATAGGTCTAAACCCGATCGGGTAGCAAAATCGATCTGGGAAAGAGTGCCCGGAGATTGGGAAACTGTAGGCCAAAAGATGCTCAGTCAAGATAGTAACACTAGTTCAACTATGATTCAATTACGAAGATGAAGAATCTTACTCAAGCAAGGAATCTAGAACCACATTCCGATAAGGAAATATTATTATTTCCCATACATATCAAAGAGTCCAAATCAAGCAATAACTCTGCTCTTCTAGAAGATTGCACACCAATCAGGAAATAAGTCCTAAACGGACTACTCAACTAAAAGTCCTATGAAGATTCTAATTCAATGCGCAAGATTTTCGAAACAGAAAAGGATTTAAATACGACTTCAACAAGTAACAAGTTCTAATTAAATACCACCACCTTTCCTTACTTGTACAATAATGATTATGGTTTTATGCACATATAAATAGACCCATAATCTCATTATGTACGAGAAATCGAAATATCTGAGTATAAGGGGATCTATCGATCTATGTGTAAAAGCATAACAACTACTCGAGAGAAAGAGAGATTGTGTGTGTAATCATTCTATTCATAGTGGATTTCTTCCCTCCGCCACCGGCAATCGTGGATGTTTCCCCGCCTTGGGGTTTTACCACGTAAAACATGTGTTATGTTTTATTCATCTTTTATTTCCTACTTTAATACATTATCAATCACAAATACAAACAAATCGTATCACATCCACGTGGAGAAAGAGGCTTTGATTATTCAACCCTAGATTGGTTAAAGCTTCGATCTGCCTAAGTGTTAATGTTTGGCAGTTGGCTTTTCATCGATCCAAAAATCACCGTCATCACCGTATCTACTCCACTTGTTTCACACTTTGTCTTGAGTGAAAAACAATGTCTTTCCATAGATGCTGAGATGGTGAAGGTTCTATATGCAAATACGGTTGGTTATTTGATGTATGCAATGGTATGTAAAAGACCCGATATCTCCCAAGTAGTTAGTATAGATTCCAAGTACATGGAAAATCCCAGCAAAGAGCATTGGAATGTAATTAAATGGATTTTACGGTATTTGAAGGGTACTAAAGAGTTGAGAATTTTGTTTGAAAGACAATATGGTGAAACTAACATTGTTGGCTTTGTTGATTCCGACTATACTTGCAACTTAGGTAAGAGGAGGTCTACGACGGGGTATATATTTACATGTGCGAATGGATTGATTAGTTAGAGGTCTATGCTCTAACCGACTACTGCCTTGTCTACTATCGAAACAGAATACATGGAAATCACGAAAGCATTAAAAGAAGCAATATGGTTAAGAGGCTTGATGAATGATATGAGATTGAAGCAAAATTCGGTGTTGCTTAAGTGTGATAGTCAAAGTGTGAATGCTCTAACTAAGAATCAAGTGTTCCATGCAAGAACGAAGCACATTGACATCTGATTCCATAGAATTAGAGTTTGGATTGTCTCCGGTGAAATTTCCATTGAGAAGGTTCACACGGATGAGAATGCATCCGATATGCTTACCAAACCAATTACAAAAGACAAGTTTGAGCATTGCTTGAGCTTGCTAAACCTTTTTTCTTGTTGAGTTTAGGTGGGCACCTCACCACTTGAGGTGTGTGGAGACAAGAATTTTCTTGTTAAGGTGGAGGTGTTATAAACACAGTGTTATCCAACGATTTCTGATGGTTGAAATTTCTTTTCGACAAGGTGGAGATTGTTGATGTTTGTCTCAAAGTAACATGTATTTGTATTATGGGCATATTTGTAATTTGGGGTTTTATTGGACTATGTTGTAATTAGCTAAAAGTCTCACTATATAAGTGAGTTGTTAGTTGAGTTTTTTAGACTAAGTGTGTGTAAATGTATAGAGACAACAAAAGTTAGAGAAAACCCTAGAACAAAGAGTGATTGTGAGGTTGGAAGATTGAGACCTAGAGGAAGAGAGAAGGCTTGTGGATTAGAGGTAATCTCTTGTACTTGTCATTCTCAATATCTAATGAAATCGGTGCATCAGTGGACATAGCCAATTTGGTGAACCACGTAAAAAATTGCTTGTGGTGTTTTGTGTTGTGGTTTACTTGCTTTTAGTTGATTGTGTTTCCTAGTTGCTAATATTATCTTTATGTTCTTATTAATTCATTAAAACAAGGTCATGGAAGGAGTTGGTGGTAGCTTTTAGTTTTGGACGAAGTTACCAAGATAAATCAAGAGGGATGTTGTCGCACGTTAAACTTTTGTTTTCTCATTCATAATATATAGTAAGTTGTTGGTTGAACACGTACATATGTTGAAAAAATAAACTTTTATTTTAGATTTATAGATCACAAATATATATAGAAATGCTCTTTATTTATCAGGTGATTTAAATAGAGCAAAGAAACCCAACAGCGAATTCTAATACTAAATTCATCAGAGAAATATTTGGTCTCTCTAGGACTTGTTTAGGAAATTCTTGAACCAGAAGGCTGATTGTTTGGGATATCTTTTGAAGCCATCTTCATAGTCTACAAAGTTGATGCCAAATCTCACAGTATAACCAGAAGCCCATCCAAAGTTGTCTAAAAGTGACCATGCAAAATAACCTTTCACATTCACACCCTCCCTGTAATATAATCACACAATTGATCACCATTAATTATATAACAAGATGACATATATATGGTTATTTTCATTAAAATGAGATAAATTAATCACTTTTATATATATATATATATATATATATATATATTAATTTATTTACTCACTTAATAGTTTTGTGGAGGAAGGAAAGATGGCGGTGATAGTAATCTATCCTCATGGGATCTTTTAAGGCTTCTTAAAGCGGTAATGTACTGTTATTCAGCTCATCAACCCCTGAAAAAGAGTTGGAAAAAAAATTCGAATTCAGTTTATTTATCTAGGGTTATATATATATATATATATATATATATATATATATATAAAACACATTTTCATTGTATTTATGAAATATAAATATAAAACGATAAATCAAAAAAGGATTAATTAATTCTTACCATTTTCAGTAATGTAAATTGTAGGATTGTTGTAATTTTCCTTCACATAAATGAGAAGATCTCTCAAGCCCCTTGGATAGACATGGAGCCAACTTGAAGCTGCCTGTGAATTCATTTCACACATCAATTAATATAAAACTAATTAATTGCTTCAAACCAATCAGTGCAAATTTATAACTTTATCAAAAAAAACATTTAACTACATGTACATGTACGTACTAGTGTTCCTTAATTATTAAATTTTATTTTTTAAAATTAAATTTTGCATATATGTATACCGGTGGGCAGATAAGGATCCCCTTGCGATCGGCTGAAAAAAAAAGCAAATTAATTACATGTCATATATTTATAATTTCATTAAATATCAAATGAAATCAAAATACCAGGTAGTATATAAAAAACAAAAACAAAGTAATTAAGCATTCTTTAATTTAAGTTTATAAAACTTACAAGTCTGATTAGCAAGAGAATCAGCGGAGTAGCTAATATTGACAGAATTGGCAACAACAACATTAGCCGCATAAAATGCAGTGTAGTAATTTAACCCAAGAAAATCCAAAGATCCTTTCACCATCATTGATTCTTTTTTGCTGAATTTTGGCAATCTTTCTCCAACAAGGGTGCGCATGCTAAATGGATAGTCGCCAATTTTAGGGATGGGCAAAAAACCAATAAACCGAACCGAATCGATGAACTGAACCGATCCAATCGGTTTTTTTTTTCGGATTTCTTATGTTGACCGGTTCAGTTCGGTTCATTTTTTTGAAAACCGATTAGATCGGTTTTTTTTTTCCGATTCGCTATCCCAAACCAGAAAACCGAATCGAGATCCAACATATATATAAAAAAACATTAATTTAATGTGTAATAGTCCATGAAACTATAAAATTATGAAAGTGTGTCGCATCATATTATTTTTTTAGTGTTTTTTTATGAATATTATTGTAAACTAGTATTTTCAATTTGTTCAAGCCCATAATTTAATTTGGTCCAAGTCCCAAAAGGATTAAAATATGAAAATATGTATAATAATTAAAGCCTAAGAATTTGGCCCAGTTGGCTCAAAACCAAAAAAACCGAACCGAACCGAACCGGTCCAATTCAATCGGTTTTTGATCGGTTCACAATTGTTAAGTTGATTGGATCGGTTCACTTTTTCAAAAACCAAACATTATCGGTTTTTCATCAGTTCACTCGAAAAGAGAACCGATCCATTAAACGCCCACCCCTAGTCGCCATAAGTCAATGGCTCCATAAACCTGTTATTTTAATTAATAAAAGTTTATATAGTTATGAGGGAATGAGTCTAAATAGCAATTTTTCAATCTTAATTTGTGCAACTAACACAGCTTTGATAACTCATGTTTTATTGGCACCAAAATAAGTGGTGAGACCAAAATACCCCCACTTATTATTATTATTATTATTTAACTTTTAATTTTCTACATATTTCTCTCTCTCCCATTCTCTCAGGCGATCTCTCTCTCTCTCTTCCCAATCTCTCCGGCGATCTCTCTCTTTCTTCCTCTCCTCTCATTCATCTTCTACCTCCAACTCAATCATTCTCCGTCGATCGATTCGCGATCGTTGTTTCGACTTGTGGGTTTGATTTCAGTTCGAATAACAAAAGAGAATGGCGGTGGAGAGAGAAAGAGAAGAGCGATGGTCCTCTGCTGGTTCGATCAACATCGTTCTCGCAGTTCCCGATCTCACTGCCGGATTCGATCTGGACGTCGCCGTGAGGCTCCGGCTGAGAAGATGAATCTGAATGGGGTTTGTTTGAATTTGAGAAGATGAATAATAGTTTGAATCTGAATGGGGTTTGAGAGATTCGATTTTTAAAAGAGAAATTAAAAAAAATGGTGGGTTTCGAATCTGAGAAGATGAATCTGAATGGGGTTTGTTTAAATCTTGAATTGGTGGGTTTGAGTTTGTTGAATGTGAGAAAATGAACAATAGCCGATGTTGAGAATTTATTTTTAAATTTCGAAACTTATTTGTTCCATTTCGAGACTTATTTGTGAATATCCGAGACTTATTACGATTATTCGAGACTTAATTTATGAATATCCGAGACTTATTACGATTATTCAAGACTTACTTATGAATTTTCGAGACTTATGCGTTTTCGAGACTTATTCATGCGTTTTCGAGACTAAATTCACGAATATTCGAGACTTATTCATTCGGTTTCCAGAAATTGTTCGATCTTCAAAGCTGAAACATGAGTGAACTTAAGGTAGCGAAAATGATTCGAACATTTTGGAAGAGGAAGAACTAGAGATCTGAGAGGATATGGAGAGAGAGAGAGGTGTTGTTTGGGAGAATCGAAAGAAAGAGAAATAAGTAGAAATTTAAGAATTAAAAAAAGATGAAAAAAAATAAATGGGGGTATTTTGGTCTCACCACCTACTTTAGTGCTATTTAAACAAGAGTTATTAATGTGGTGCTATTTGCACAACAACCATCCTAAAAAGTGCTATTTAAGTTTTTGACCCATATAGTTATTAGCATGTATATTTAACGGGCGCTATGTAATTACCACAACGACATTGCCCAATATGGTTTGATGATAAAAGCGCTTATTTATAAGTGTAAAAAAGTCTTATGTTCAAATTATCGTCAATACATGTGACATATATATATATATATATATATATATATATATATATATAGGCATTAGGTTGAAAAGATTCACTCACCATCCGAACATGAAATCAAGGGCTCTTTTGGCAGCCTCGACATTAGGTTTTGTTTTGGAGTAGGGTACCATCCAATGGGACACTAGTGTTATCCCAATCTTCCCTTTTTGAATCCACTACATAGTCATGTTTTTTCACAAATATAAATAAGTTCTGATAAAGATAAATAACTTATAGTCCGCACTTCGCACCAAATAAATTTCACACATATATATAGTTATTATATATGTAAAAAATAATTATTAAAGAGTGACATGGTTGTAATTACAGAAGTACTAGTACTGACTTGGTATTTTTGCTTGTATAGTTTGACTGCTGCAGCATGAGAAAGAAGCATATGGTGGCTGACAAGATAAGGCTCAGTCGAAGAGTTTCCGGCTTGGCACGCAGCGTTCACCCATTTTGAACACCGACCCGGTGCAAGTGTGCCCAGATCATAACCCATACTACTATATGTCCATGGTTCATTTATAGTGATCTAATACTTTACACGATCACCAAATTCCTTGTAACAAACTTCTGCTAAGTCTGGAAAATCATCCCTGTAATTATAGTTCAAAAGAATCATGAATTTATTATTATTTTATATATAAAAAAAAGAAACAAGAAAAAAAGAGAGAGCTAGAACTGAAGTAATGTATATTTTACATACACAATGTGAGGGCTTAAAAAGCCACCGTACTCATCTTCTAGTGCTTGGGGAAGATCCCAGTGAAAGAGAGTCACAAAGGGTTGCAGACCTACACACAAATTTATATATATATATATATATATATATATATATATAATTGCATCAGAAAGATCATGAATTTATAATTTTAACCAGCCTAATCACTGTAGATTTTTTTTTATTCATATGCAATAGAAGTGAAAGTTCTTGTAACAAGTTATTATGGTTGTGATTACATCTCACTATGCTCTAGACCAAAACTATATAGGGTTTTATGTTGTTTATTTATTTCAAATATATATATATATATATAGTTTTTTTTTTATCAAATTTAAAAGATGATTTGACAAGCGTATATAGTCAAGTCAAAGCATTTAAATCTAATGGCTTACATATAAGGAACTGATATATCTTATATCAGTTCGAACTGACAATAGAAAAATTATATATATATATATATATATATATATAAAGTGAAAAAAAATTATATAGTAATTCTTATTGAAAAATGTTACGTATATATGTTATAAATTGAAAAAGAGAAAATATATATAGAAGTTGTACATTGATGTATTACAAATAATTTATTTAATTGAGTTTTAAGTATATTTATCATGTGCCTCTCAACAGAACCCCTACTTATTCATCAAATTAATAATTTTTTATTCATATATTATTTGAATTGTCATGTCACCGAAAATAAACGAGTAAGAACTAACATGATACACACGTGCGAATGTGATAGAATTATTACCGTTGGATAGGAGGTCGCTGATGAGATTGTTGTAGAAACTAATGCCTTCCTTGTTCACTCCCCCACTTAGCTTCCCACCTGATTTATAACAACAACAAAAAACAATATATATATATATAAATATATTTATATTTATATATATTCTTAATCTTTTTATTCTAGATGACTATAAACTTGTGAGTTGTGACTGCCTACTATGATTTGGTACGGACATGTTAACTTGAATTATAATATTATTAGATATTATTTAGAAAACAAATTGTTTCATTTTCTCATCAATTATAAAAAATTAAAAATAATAACAATAGTAAATGAAAATTAAAAATGTATAGAAATTAGGATTTTCGTGGTATCTTGGCATCGTTCTAGATCTAGAATAGTTAGGAAGGATGTCAAAATCGAAGATAATATTTTTTTTTGACTAAATAATAAAAACTTCTTAATTTGTTTGTCACCCAATGTTATTTTATTAATCTTTTATCTTTACAATCCTTTTGTTTTTCTATGCAAGCAGCTAATTTGAAATTGAAGCTCCAGCTGTTTGACAATTAGATTTTGCTGAATCAAAATATAGGCACATTTTGCTATTGGATGAGATGTTGATTGAGTGCTCGTGGAAGAATATTAAATTAAGAAAATAATTTTTTTTAAATAATTAAATGAGAGTTTTTTTTATTGAAAAGAATTAAATTAGATTTGAACATATCGTGAACGTATGTTAAAAGGTTATTTTTGTAATAAAACTTTTAGTAACTTTGTATTATTATTATTTGAATTAGGGAGTGGAGATTTAAATTAAAGTTAGTATCTCAATATTTGTTAAGAGGTGCTATTAACACCGGTATATGCATGCGACCACCTCAATACCACATATTATTATCATTACCCTTTTATAATGCAATTGGAATATATATTGAGATTAGTTTATATGTATAAAGGTCATACCGTTGATTTAATAACGAGTTGTGTGAAAAATGATGAAAATAAATAATCTTACGTACGAGGTAATAATCTTGACCAGGAAATAGAGAATCTGAAAGCATCCAAGTTCATGTCCTTCATTATCTGCACATCTTCCTGTCACAGTATATAAAATCATCATCATCATCATCATCATATTATCATTCACCAGCAAGTCAAAGCATCTATAATACTTTTTCAAAGAATAAAATGAATCTATCATCTAATTCGGTAGAAAACTAAGGAAAATAATTAATTAATGATACTACTTTTCTACGTCAAAATAATAATAATAATAATACTTTTCTAACCTTGTAACGGTGGTAAAAATCAGCTGCTTCATCTCCATTGCTTCTATCCGAAATTCTATCTGCAATTTCAAAAACAAAATGATTAAATATATAAATAATAATCTATATGTATTAACTAGAAATTAATTATGGGTTTGAGAGAAATTAGGATGAGAAACCTGGGGAATTGTGTGTGAAGGTATCCCATATACTGGGGCCCCTTCCATCTTCTTTCGCAGCACCTTCATACTGAAAATCATACACAACCAGCATATATATAATCAACAATTATTATTTTTCTTATAATTTAAGAGAAAATCTAGAATACGATCTATATTTAGTAGTACTGTATAATTTCCGATCAAATCATATCATATGGTCATATGGTATGTAAATAAATGTGATTAGTTAATCATGCTACATAATCCGATACTTAGTAAGAAGAGGAGGCTATCCCAAAAACGAATTCGGTTGGAAAACTGCTACGATTGAAAATAGACAATACTTCAGGATGAGTAGTATTTGCAATGATATAGTGGGTTTGAGCTAAGAAGGTGACCAGAACAAGGAGGCACACAAGAGAGCCGTGCATAATCGCCATAGCTATATGGTTTCAAGTTGGAAGGCATACAATACCTACCTCTATCTATATATAATAAAATTGAAGACATGCATACAATGAGTACAACACACACTAGCTAGCTAGTTTATATTATACGGGTTAGTCTATATTCTAAGGATGTGCGGCGGGTCAGATCCAATAGATTTACCATGATCCAAGATCTGATCCGATCCAATTGTAAAAATACTTCAATTCGATCCGATCCGATATGATCCGATGGATTGAATTAATATAAAGTCGTTCTTAATATATAAAAGTTATAATCTGAAATAAATAAAATCAAATAAATTATTAAAATATTACTAATTAATTCAAATAAAATTAACATTAAAAAAATACATGACATAATTTGTAAACTTTATATAATTTAAAAAGTTTATAAGCATTAAACATCAGCTCCAAATGTACTTAATAAGCTGTGATGTTGATGAAGAATGATAGAAGAAAAGAAGATGGTGGATTGTTGGCCGTAGAGGAATTGAGAAAGAAAACCCAAAATAGTAACATTAGAAATTGTATTTGGGTTAGGTCTTTACAGATATTCAGAGAATCAAATTGTATTTGGGTTGAGCCTTTACATTAGAAAGTAGTGGATAAAATAAATTGTCTAATATAAATATAATGCATAATATTTTAGGCGGATTGGAGGATCCGACAGATTTTCAAACGAAAATCCAAGATTCGATCCAATCCAATAGATTTTAGAATTTGGGATCCAATCACCTCATTGGATCCGATCCAATGGATCGTATTGGATCCTGCACACCCCTACTATAATCTAGTAGATTTTTAATGAGTAACGATATTTGCACCCATTAAAAACTGTATGTCCACCCCAAATTAATTTATTTTCTTTTATAGAAAGCAAACATTACACAGTAGGGGAGCTACAAAGAGGACTGCTAGCTAGCCACAAACGCTCCCTAGCAGAAGAAAAAGCAAGCAAGGCTAGCTTATGGGCTAAGGTATTACCAGATTTGAAGATCACTTGACCCAGATTACCGCCAACAACAACAAGCATAGCCAAGATATCTTTGACTAAGAATTTAGAACCCACTCCATGAGCGGAGGGGTCGTTAAGGATGGAAACCACTAATGGAAAGGCAACTTCCGCAATTTGAACTCTAAAGTTATAGAAAATAGCTAGCTGAAGTCCCTCCCGGAGAGCAATGAACTCGCTCACAGCAGCAGTGAAAGAGCCATGCATCTAATTGGATCGAGCAGCCAACACCAAACCTTTGTCGTTTCTGATTGCAACACCGATTCCTCTAATATTGGAAAACTTATTAACAGCAACAGCCATATTGAGTTTGAAGCGACCCGGAGGGGGATGAATCCAGGTTGGTGTAAGCTTTGGAGAAAGAAAGAGGGTTCTGGAGGAGAAGACCCGTATGGAACTCTGGAACTCCTGCAAAAAGGCATCTGCCCCTAACAGAACCTGCTCTAGGGATTTACTACTGTCGCTATCCAAAAGGCAGTTTCTATTATCCCAAATGGCCCATGCAATCATGCAAATGAGATCAAGGTCATCTGTTCTAGGATGAGAATTGGCATATTGGAACACCTCAATAACAGGGAGGGCACCCTCATAAGCAAAAGAGGTGTCAAAACCAGTCAGACACCAAGTCCTTTTTGCCTCCTTACACCAGAAAATATCATGACTGGAAGATTCTACCTGGGCAGCGCACCTGTTGCAACGAGGGGAGGCCACCATTTTCCTTTTCCAAATATTCTCCACGGAAGGGATAGCATTCAAGCAAGCCCTCCAAAAAAAAATGAACTTTTGGGGGGATGTTAAGACGCCATAGCGAGTTCCACCAACCGAGAGAAATAGAAGAGTTTGATGAGGATGCACCGACTCTTAGATCGAGAACCAGTCGATAGCCGCTTTGAACCGTATAAACACCTTTGTTATCAAAATGCCAAGCAATAGAATCCTTACCACCTCTCCAGCTAATTGGGATGGACATAATGATATCATTTTCTATTGGGAGCATGACACAATTGAGCTTGGTAGTACTCCAGCCTCGATGGTTTCTGTCTAGAAGGTCAGCCACCCGAAGATCAATTCCGGGATCGACCGTGATTGGCTTGAAAGTATTGGGACCGTGAATCCATTGGTCTTTGAAGACACGAATATTGTTACCGTCTCTCACCACCCACCGAATGCCTTTTGAAAAATAAGATCTGCCCCACAACAGACTTCTCCAAATGTGAGAGCAACCTTTCTTAATTGTAGCATCCTGGAAGTTATCATTCTTAAAGTATTTTGCCTTCAAGACTTTGGCCGCCAGGGAATCAGGCCTCTCCAGGATTCGCCATGCTTGTTTAGCCAGGAGGGATTGGTTAAACAAATACAGATCTTTAAAATCCATTCCTCCATGACTTTTGGGCAAACAAAGGGTATCCCATTTTACCCAACTAATCTTCCGGTTGCCACCTCTAGATCCCCACTAGAATTTGGAAAACATGAAACTCAAGTCCTTACATAAACCGACAGGAATCTTGTAAATGCTCATAGCATAAGTTGGGACGGCCTGAGCGACTGCTTTAATCAACACCTCTTTGCCACCGAAAGAGAACATACTGTCATTCCAACCTCTAAATTTCTTCCAAACTCTATCTTTAATATCATTGAAGAGCAGCCTTTTATTTCTTCCAACCATAGAAGGAAGACCAAGATACTTGTCTTGACAATTGTAGACATTAACACCCAACAGGCTTTGAGTTTCACTCATATGACTAGCAAGAACATTCAGACTGAAGGTAAGCTTGCTTTTTTGAAGATTAATTTGGTGGCCCGAGCCACGTTCGTAAACCTCCAAAATCCTCAAGATTTTTAAACTGCAGTCTTTCGAAACTCTACTAAAAAGAATGCTATTGTCTGCGAAGAACAAATGGCTAATTAGTGGGCCACCTCTACTGCTTCTAATGCCCAGTCCCCTTCCGTTCCTCTCAGAGTCCGAAATCAGACAAGAGAACGCCTCAGAGCACAAGAGAAAAAAAGGTATGGAGAAAAGGGGGCAACCTTGTCTTAGCCCTCTAAAAGGAATCACATCGCACACAGGGATACCATTAAGATGAAATGAGAGGTTTGCGGTAGAGATATAATCCATTATCAAGGTACTCCAGCGAGGAGGGAAGTTCATCTTAGTCTTGACAGCTTGGAGAAAGTTCCACTCGACTCTATCATAGGCCTTGCTCATATCCAGTTTGAGCGCCAGCATTCCCTTTTTTCCTGTCTTCTTCAGGGAAATAGAATGGAGAGTCTCAAAAGCAATTAAAACATTATCGAAGATTTGTCTTCCGGGGACGAAAGCGGATTGATTAGAGGAGATGATGTTCTGAAGATAAGTCTTTAGCCTTGAATCAATTACTTTAGTAACAGTTTTGTAGATCACACTACACAAAGAAATATGCCGAAACTCTTTTGGATGGGAGAGGCTTTTGATTTTCGGGATTAGTGCTATGTTAGTTCTGTTGAAAATCCTGATGGACGAGTGACCATTTAATACACTAAGACAAACTCTGTAGAAATCTACACTCACTACACTTCAGAATCTTTGAAAGAAAATTGCTTGGAAACCGTCCGGCCCGGGAGCTTTTATAAGGCTTAAGTCGAAGACCGCTGCTCTGACTTCTGCTGCTGTAAAAGCAACATTAAGATATTCTCTTTTATCATCACTAAGTCTTGATTTAATCGCATCAGTAGCTTTTCTGGTATCTTGAGGGGAGGGATCCGTGGTTCGGAAGATAGACTCAAAATAATCCTGAATCAATCGAGCCATGTCCTCTTTTGAGTATTGAATGAAAATGACCCATACTGTTGAGGAGTCTGTTAATAGAATTCTTTTTCTTTCTAGCCGAAGCTCTTGCGTGGAAGTACTTTGTATTTCGATCACCCGCTTCCAGCCAATCAACTTTGGACCGTTGTTTCCAGTACAAATCTTCACACTCTAAGAGACCGTCCATCGAGTTTTCCTGTTTCTTAATAGAGTCCATATCACCCACAACCTCACATGACTTATACAAGCGTTCTATTTCTCTATTTTTTTCCTCAATCTGTTTGCTAAGGTTCTTGAAACGAGAATTACTCCAATCAACTAATTTAACTGCACATTCATTAAGTTTCCCGTCAAAATCCTTATTTGTAATAGAGAATCCATTAATCTTCCATGCTTCATCACAACTCTACCTATATCTTCTTCTTTCAGCCAAAAAGGTTCGAACCAGAAACTCCTCTGTCTATGCTTCTGATGCTGGCTTTCATGAGAGAAAGTCAGGAGAATAGGGCGATGATCCGAAGAGTGAAAGCCCAAGTGGTTGACAGTCACAGACTCAAACCTGTCTCTCCTCTGATTATCAGCCATAAATTTATCAATTCTTTCCTGGACATTACTGCGACCATCTCTTATATTATTCTAGGTAAGTCTCGGTCCTGAAAACCCCAGGTCTATAAGAGCACTGTCATCAATATCTTGTCTAAACCGAATTATGCGTGCTATACTCTTGTTCGAACCCCCAATTTTCTCATTCAATCCAAGCACTTCGTTAAAATCCCTACCACAGACCCAAAGGAGACTATCAACCTCTCTCATGCGGTGTAAGAGAGCCTAAGAATCCACTCTCTTGCAGGGATTAGGATCCGCATAGAAGCCAGAGAAACGCCAGAGGTAACCATCATCCATTTGAATTCTCGCATCAATATGACCTGTGGAATAAGACAAAATGGAAACAACCAGATCTTTTTTCCACATTAACATCAAACCACCACTCTTACCGATACAGTCTACAAAGAAAACATTATAAAAGCAAAAACAATTTCTTACATGATCTGCCTTCCTACCAAATATTTTAGTTTCTGAGAGGAAGACAATGTCTGGGGAATTTCTCTTGAGCAACCTTGACAAGGCCGCGGACGCACTGGGATTCCCCATTCCCCGAATATTCCAACTGAGGCGTATTATTGTTCTCGGCAGGCCTGTGGTCCAGGCTCCGCGGTTATATCAGTCTTCAAATTTTTGGTCACCAATCTGCCTTTTTTAGAGTCGTTTCTCTCTTCCGAAAAATCTACAGCTATCTTCCTTTTACCATTTTGAATTTCCCTTCTCCTGTTTGGGCTTGAGATATTATCATTTGCTTTTGGTGGAGGATAGGGAGAGATATGATACTATGAATTGGACTTTTCCTTTTCCCAAGTGACTTTCCTTTTGGGGTGTTCCTCCCTTTATTGCCTAATCCTAGCATTCTTCGGAGAGGACTAGTAGTAGTGGGTAACTTCTGTTCATTTTTTCCTCCCATTGCTTGTCTTTTCCATCGCACACTACAGAGAATGCCATGTAGCTATATCACATTGTTTAACAGGGCCTGAGTTGGAGTTGCTCAATTGCAAGTGTAATTTGGACTTCGTTTCGTTGGGCTCACTTGCATCTTTGGCTGGCCCTGAGTGGGCTTTGTCTTCCATTGTTCCTGTTTCAGATTTATCCTGAAGGGGAACCTTTTCTGGGCCTAAGGCCCACTTTTCTAGGATTGTTGGAGGCCCAACTTCAATGATTGATACTATGGTTTTCGTATGAGCTACAGTAGTCATATCCCTTGAAGCTGCCTCTATGGTATTATGCTCCCCTATTTGGGATCCAGGCAAGGTACTTCTCTTCCGGAAGCTGCCACTATCATCCTCCTTGGTGATTCTTCCGGAGGTGTTCCTTTTCAAGCTGAGCCTCCATCTGATTGTTGCAAATGTCGTACTTTGTGCCTTTCTGGAATCGGTGCTCTCATCCATGAGCCAAACTTGGTAGAGGTCCTATCTAGAGCTTCTATCTTTGCCTTTTCATTTGAGCATTCCTTTAAACAGTGTCCTATTCACTCGCAGGCATAACAGAACTCAGGGAGCCTTTCGTACTTTAGACCCACCACCACAACTTTATCAAATTTATCCAACTTCAATCGAAGCCAGCGTTTCAATGGTTTGGTAATATCTATCTAGACTTTAACTTTCATGAATTTTCCCCAACACTCTTTGGAGTCTGCCAGGATATCTAACACACCCTCTATCTGCTCAGCTAGCCATTTAGTTGTTCTTCTGTTCATACACATTATTGGTACATCATGGATTTGTACCCAGAGCTCGACCTTATTGAACCCTAGGAGAGAGATATCTCCTGCTCCAGCTGGTATCTCCATGGCTATTAGGCTTTCGTCGAAGTACCAGGGTCCTCTTTGCTAGATTCGATTTCTATCCTCCTAATTATTGAAATAAAACATGAAGATATTTTCACCTACTGATTCAATAGCAACACTTCCGAAGGGACTCCATAGCTGTTCTATTAAACTTTTGAAAGCTTCCCTATGAACTTTCTTGCCTGTTAAAATCTTGCCCACTAGACAGTGACCATATCTGCCTCGCCCTCTTTTTGTTCTTCCATGGGCAATTCATGAATAGTGCCATCTTCATCCGCTAAAGAAAGGTTTTCATAAACTTTCGCTATCTCTGCCGCTAACATTTCTAAAGAACCTATGTGGAGCAAAACGAGATCTGAGAAAAAACAGCTTCTTTAAAACAAAAGACCCATAACCCGAAGGACAAAACCTACTTTTACTTCTTTTGACTTTCAGAGAGAAAAGGGAGAAAAAACCTTAAATTAGTTTGTTTTTAAAAATCCAATAATACCATTGATTAAAATTACTAAGATGACTAATTGATTGTTAGTACATCCACCAATATTATTAATTAGTTTCCTATTTTAATTTTTTGTAAGAAAAAAAATTCATATTAATGATTTGATATTAACACATATCATAAAAACTCTTTCCATTTTAATAAACCCTAGATTGTCTTTTAAATATATTTTCAATCTCTTTTAATGAAATACAAATCGATTGGTACAAGTATGGAAAATGAATTAAAATCATGAGACAAGTTTGGTTGTGAAAAAGTAAGTTTTAAATTAATTTAAATTATTTTTATTAGAAGAACAAAATCATTATGTATATAAACAGACTTTTAAATTAACTATATTATCTATATATTTTTATTTATTTCAAACTCACTTTAGACTTTTTTTATTTATCAATATTAGATGTTTTTTCTTTTACACACACACACACACACACACACACACACACACACACACACATATATATATATATATATATATATATATATATATTAGATGTTCTTCAATTTTTTCGAACACATTTATATATATATATATATATATATTTAAATATCATTTAACACCCATCTACTTCCACGTCAATTGAGACATGATACAAATCTTGCATCCCTAAAACTCTTTCAAACAGAAAGTGGTTCTCTAATAAAAAAAATATCTTAAAATGGATTTTTTAAAAGAAAAATGGAGTTTGATTTTGAAAAAACGAGAAGAGAAAGAATAGTAAAAGAATTAAAGATAACAACAAAGTCTGAAATAATAATAAAGTTGATTAAATAACATAATAATAATTATAGATGGTATGTATATATATATATTTTTTATGAAATTGGACTGACTTAAGGGGAAAAAGCATCACAAACGATCATATGCTGAAAAACCCCTAGGCAGTATCCAGAAATATATTAATAAAAAAAATAGTAACAAAAGTAATAGCAATACATCACAAACCAGAGGACGCAGCCCTAAAATAACTAGAGGCACGCAAGCCACACAAGAAAAATAAAGCTAGGAAAACCTAAACGATTCTCTACCCATACAGTCATTACCAACAAACGAAGAACAAAACAAAGGAGTGGAAGACCACCAGGAATCAGAAGAAAGACCCAAAGCGTGTTTAGAGAGAGCATCCGCCACTTGATTACCTTCCCTGAATATATAAGAAACTTGGAACTCCATATACGAGATCCGATGAATGCAGCGCTGCCAAGCTTGACGAACACACCAGGTAATCTGATCAGGCATAATCGAAAGAAGTTGCATAACATAAGAAGAATCACTCTCGAGCCAAATCCTATGCCAACCTAAATTCCAAGCATAATTGATGGCTAAAGAAGCCACAAGGATCTCAGCCTCAAAAGCAAAAACCTGACCAAGGGGGACTGCAAAACATACCTTAACAAAAGATCTACAAGTCCGAAAAACACCCCCACAACCTCCCACACCTGGCGAACCCAAAGCTGCACCATCCATGTTAACCTTTATCCACCTCGGAGCCGGGGGCGACCAAACCACACTCCTAATAATCGGAGCTTTACCAGGTCGACCACTGAAACCAAACTGGCAAAGAATCAGCATATCATCAACACAGTTTCGCATGCAGCCGATCCCCAAACGATTCGTGTCATAAACAGAGTGCCACATTAGAGATAAAGCAGCCCTGAAATCAACAGATTTTCCTTCACAAATCCACTGCTTACGGGAATATCACACACTCCAAACCACCGCATGAATAACAGCTCTCCACAAACCATAATCTGATCTCTGAAAGAAACAGACATGGCCTGCCTGAAAAAAGAACCCCAAGTGTCAGCGGAGACAAGCCTCTGAAATGCGGAGAAAACCGCCTCCTAAAGAGCTGTAGCAAGATGACACTTCAAAAAAAGATGATCCATTGATTCCGAACTAGCACCACAAACACTACATCTAGAAGCTAATTGAAACCCGGACCTGTACCAACGATCTTCGGTGGGGAGCCTATCAAGCAAAAGTCCCCAAGACAAAACTGAAAGAGAGGGGGGATATAGCGAGACCAGACGTCCCTCCACCAGGGGACCTGCGGGATGTCATGAAACATCCTAGAGTAATCCGCTTTACAAGAAACACTACCTTCCCTAGAGTGAGGCCACACCAAATAATCTGTCACCGGAGAAATCGTAATCCTACCAATCCGAAAGCAGAGATCTGGAAACCGAGCTTAAAAGTGATAATCCAAAATCCATCTACCATCCCGAATGAAGTCAGAAACCCTACCATGAAGATATGTGACGAGGAAATCAGGAATCCCAAGGAAATCCAAAATGGGCACCCCAAGTCAGTTATCACGCCAAAAATCCCTCTGGGAGTTTTCCCCGATAAGCCAGATACCATCCTTAATGAGCTCAATATAGTTAGTCCTAAAAGAATTCCAGATGGAAGAGGTGATGTAACCACCATGCGGTTTCTATAGCTGCCTAATATACCTTTCGGGTAAAAAAGTGAAAGCAAAACTGTTCGAAGTTATTAACATCCAAGTGAGCTTTCGAAGTAAAGAATCGTTCAACAAATCCAGATCTTTCAAACCAAGACCACCAAGAGCATAAGGTCTACAACAACGGTTCCAGGCAACACGGACCAACTTAGTCTCCTCACAAGAACTTGTCCATAAGAAATTTCTGATCTTCTAAGTAACCATCTGAATTAAGGAAATCGGCCACTTATAAACCGTAAAAGAGTGAACAAATGAGCTAGTAATCACCGAGCGAATTAAAGTATCCCGACCAGCCAAAGAAAGGGACTTACCTTTCCACTTGGCAAATTTAGACAAGATCTTATCCGCAATGAGCATCAAAACAGATTTACAGGGCTTACCTCGGAAAAGAGGAACCCCTAGGTAAGAAAATGGAAGTCTACCAATTTGCATCCCAATTAAGATGGAGGACTTACTCCAGTTAACAAGTTGACCTGAAATGCTACCATAAACTCTGAAAGCATGTACAACCCTCATCAGGTTTCTGACCGTGACCCTGCAAAAGTTTAGAACATCATCGGCATACAACAAATGAGTGGGAGCAGAAAAATCCCTAGGAGAAGAGATATGCAAAATCTGGTCCGACGCCACCATCCTTGAAAGTAACCTACTGAGAAAATCCTCAGCGATACCAAAAAGAAGAGGAGAAAGAGGATCCCCTGTCTAACCTCTCTCGAGCAACCAAAATAACCAGCCGGAGATCCATTAATCAAAACAGACAGTTTCAAAGAGCCCAGAATGCTAACAATCCAATCCATGAAGGTTTGAGAAGAACCAAAAGCCCTAAGAACTCGATAAAGGAACTTCCAATCAAGAGTATCAAAAGCCTTACGGATGTCTATTTTCATAGCCACATTACCCCCATAGCATTTCTTATGAAGCACCTTAACACAATCAGATGCTAGAGCAATATAATCCTCAACGTGCCGATCCCTGATGAAACCAAATTGTTACGGAGAGATAATTCAGCAGCAATCTGAGCTAACCTGTCTGCCAAGATTTTGGAAGAAACCTTGAAAAGAAAATTACCAACACGATAGGACAAAATTGATCAATTGTGAATGAATCCCTCATCTTCGGAAGAAGAACGGTATAATTTGAATTCAAACTCGGGGTAACATCTCCAGAATGGAAGAAATCCTGATCCAAAAGAATCACATCTCTACCCACAATCTCCCAACAACGCTGAAAGAAATGGCTGGAGAAACCATCAAGCCCAGGAGCCGAAAGAGCATCCATGGCAAACACCGTATCATGGATAACACCAGCAGAAGGAATAGCCACTAGAAGGGAGTTCTCCTCTTGGGGAACTAAAGAGGGAACAATGTCATCCACAATAGCAAGATCCTGATCAATCAGAAGAGAATAAATCCTTATAAAACCTGACAATGTGGTCTCCGATAACAGTCTGATCAACCGAAATAACCTTATCAATCGAAAGTGAGGACAAAACACTCCGACATTGCCTACGCTTGATTGAAGAATGAAAAAAGGACGAATTACGATCCCTATCCTGCAACCATTTCACTATGGATATATCACGGAAAAAGCACTCATGTCTATGTAAAAGCAAGTTAAGATCATGATGAATACTTGACTCGGTCAAAAAAAGCTCATCAGAAAAACCTAAATCAAACATTTGGCTCTAAACGGACCGAAGCTCGCTAGATTTCTTAGAGATGTTAGCATTGAGATCATCAAAAACCTCCCAATTCCATGACTTGAGAGCCTTTTTTAGATTTTTTAGCTTACCAATAACTACATGAGGAGGTCGACCATCACAAGGAATGCTCCACACCCTGTGAACCAGGTTCATGAAATCAGGATGATCCACCCACATCTTTGAAAACGAAATGGTCTAGATGTAGAGACCTGGGACTCAGCTAACCGAATCCAAAGCTGACAGTGATCAGAAAACCAACGGGGAAGAGCCACACATGAGATATCTCGCCAACAGGTGGTGTAACCCTCAGAAACCAAAGTCATGTCCAATCTCCGCTCAACTCTAATACGACTAGAACGACCCCTAACCCAAGTAAAACGAGCATCCTGAGACCGAACACCAATCAGATTGCAATCCTCAATCATCGACTTAAAGTCCTCATAACAACCCCTAGCAGGAGAACGAGAACCCAAACACTCATGAGAACCCAAAACTGTATTGAAATCATCAACTACCAACCAAGAGGAAGAAAAAGAAGCAGCCATCTCCCGAAGAGAATTCCAAAGCACATGACAAACCGAGGCAGATGTACTAGCTTAAACAAAAGTGTACCAATTCATCAGAGACCTGATAGAAATGGAGAGGGTCAAATGATGCTTGTTACACAAAACTATTTGAGGATCCGAAATAGAGTCACAAACAAATACACAAATAGACGGAATCAATCCACCCATATCATTCATACCCACCAAATGAAAACCAAGAGAAGACCAAAACCTAGCAGAAATCGAAACAAAAGCCACCATGGGCTCCGAAATGCAAACCAAGGAAGGTCGATGGAAATAGCATAAATTACTGAGAACTCGTTTCGACGAGTTGTTCCCAATACCACGACAGTTCTAATAAAGGATACTAATCATGGGATCTGCTGGAAGGAGTCCGAAACTCAGACTTATATGCCTCTAATCTTCGTTTGGCCATCATGGTCCTCTGAGCCAAACCATCAGAATCCAAATCACCAGCTTCCACCTATTTAGCCTAAGAAGAGTCAGCAATAAAACGAAGCTCAACCTGAGAATTCGATAAAGAGGACTCCGATCTCATATCCCGAGAGGGATTGATCCCATCCCTCATAATACGTCGATCATCCTGAATAGTCGGACCATAAGAAGCAACCGAAACTCCAACACCTAAAGACTGACTAGTAATGCCCAAAGAGATAGCTTCCATAACATGAGAGCCTGAAGAAACAACAATAGAGGAAGTGAGAGGAACTTTACAAGGCAAAACGTTACAAACCTGCTGAACATAAGGAGCGTCTGTTAAAGGAATTGGGATTGAACCCATAACAGTGGATGAAGGTCCTGAATGAGAATCATCCGAAGAATTAATCAAACAAGATTCAGAGGACGGAATAAAAGAATGACCCGAAGTAGTCGACTGATGAACCACCACTGAATCTATAGGCCCCAAATCTTGATAAATAGTAGTAAAGGCATTGGAAATCGGGATCTTCTGAACTGTCTTATCTATCGGACGATAAACCATTTTAGAAGACCGAGGGGTAATTGGCTGGAAAGCTATCCCCTCAACTGAAACCTCAGCCATTGGCTGAGAGGACTTCCCCTCACTAGCAGTAGGAACCTTAGATTTGTTCCAATGATAAGAACCGGGCAAATGTCCTACGGAGGAGCAGATGAAGCAAAATGACGGCAAGTTTTCATACTCAACCGAAATGAAAGAGCTATGAAACTCGTCCCTCTCTAAAAGAACTGAGGATGGAAGCAAAGCAAACATGTCAACATCCACTAAAACCCTGGCATAGTGCCCAAAATCACCATCAATAGTAGCCTTATCCAATCTCAACGGGACCCCAATACCTCTGGCCAAATCAAAAATGATCTTCGGATGCCAGTATTCCCAAGACAAATCAGAGAACCTAACCCAAACCTGTGCGTTAGTGGACTTCTGCAAAGAGGGATTAAAATTCGGAACCCAAGACTGAAGATGGAGAACTCCAGGCTTCAAATTAACCGAACCCAAACCCCAAACCCCCAACCTTGTTCTTGTCCCCAGAAGACTTTAAAATGATTTGAAAATAGCCTTTCCCTAAAGATATAAGTCTCCAATCCATTGAAATCAACTAATGTTTACTAAGCTTAGCCTTAAGGTCAACAAGCTTCCAATGACGCTCACCACTAGCAAAAACCACACGCCCGATAAGAGCATATTTGCATAACTCAAGTCTGGATTGATAAGCAATCAGATCAACTCGAATAGACATAAATACTCCCTTTTTTAAAGGTGGAGAAGTCATAGGGAATGATGGAACAGAAGCTTGGGGAGCCCTCAAAAGATCCGCATACGACTTGCTACCCATAGTCAAGGGATTAGAATTCATAACAGGACCCTGAATCGAATCTCCAACAGTAATCGGATTATCCCCCAAAGAAGATGTAGTAGGCAATACAATACATAAACTGCACCCCCTACTATAAGAAGAAACCGTACCCTCACCACAAATAGAAGCAGTAGTCGAACTTGTCTGCGGAGAGGAAGACAAAGACACCTCCAAAGACATGGGAACCTCCGTGAGGCCATGCAAGAGAGGAGAAACCATTGTCCGAGACACTGCAGCTGTGGGGAATACTATAGCAGAATCGCTGTAGGGGGGGACTGTAGCGCACTGTAGTGGATACTGTAGCATCAACTGAAATACTGTAGGGGACACTGTAGCAGCGACATAATACTGTAGCGGCACTGTAGCCGAGACGAAAATACTATATGGACACTGTAGCAGTGACGAAAATACTACAACAACATTGTAGCAGAGATGGAAATACTGTGGCGGCACTGTAGCATCACCAAAATACTATAGCGGCAATCCAGTATGAACGAAATTACTGTGCGGCACTGTAGCATCAATGGAATTACTGTAGCGGTAACCACTATAAGCTCTTTTTAAATTAATTAATATTAATTCAATTTTCAGATGGTGTGTATTTATAAAAATACAATACCTTATAATTAAAGAAAGTGTATTTTTGGCATTAAGTGAGGTTTATTTACAAATTAGATATTTTTTTTAAATTTTTAATAGGTGTGATTACGAAAGGGGTGTAAATACAGTGTTTAAGAAGTGTCATTATCACAATTCTTTATTAATACGTTTCAAATCATGACTAGTCTAAACGGTAGCTTTGCTGGATTAAGAGGCCTCTGTAATATTCCTTAATCACCACATTGATTTGATTGTGGAATTTGAGTGTCAGTGCGCTTCGTAGATGTAGTTTTACCTCGAACCATTTAAAATCTCGTATTGTTTTATTTTATTTTATGTTTTGGTGTGTTTTAATTATTTATTTGTATTTACATATTCCCGTAAAAATATTGTTCATTTGAAAATAATTCAAAATTGATATCATAAAACAATTGAAAAACTGTAATACTAACCAGTATTTATAATTGTTGACGGTGATTTTTAGGATCATGTAAACTTGATCACACGTCCCACAAAATATATCGAATTGACAATCGTTTTATGAATAAAAATAAATAACTAAAATTATGCAAGTAAGAATTTACGTGGAAAATCTAGAAGGGAAAAAACCACGGTTGCCGATGATGGCGAGAAAGCAACCGTAATACTACTAGTATTTGTAATTGTTGACGATGATTTTTGGGATTATGTAAACTTGATCACACGTCACACAAAATATAACGAATTGACAATCGTTTTATGAATAAAAAAGAAATAACTAAAATCATGCAAGCAAGAATTTACGTGGAAAACCCAAAAGGGAAAAAACCATGGTTGCCGATAATTGCGAAAAACCAATTCACTCTGAAAAAAGCGTTACAATCTCAACCTCACTTGCTTTCTTTGATATTATATGATTTGTTCACCCTCTTTTTATGTTTTTAGGATCTATTTATACATTCATAGAACCCTAATTCTTAGAGTACAAGTAAAAGTATAGGTGGCAATGATTTAATAAAACTCTGATTTGTTGGAGTTGTAGTTGCCTTCTTTCTTGTTTCGTATCATTGATATTTCAAATATGTCAGATCTCTTGCCTATTCCAGATTCTGATATCTTTAAGGAAATTTGTTTCCTTATCAGAATACGCTTCATGAAAGCTTATTTGTGGAAGATTCTTTCTCTGTGTATTTGAGTCGTGATTGCAATGAATTCTGTGATACTGGCGTGTCATGATTCTGAACGTGCCTGTAAATGATTCACATGTCGCTCAGCTAACCATCTGTCAAACTCGACCAAATTTCTTTCCCTCCCGACTAGGGAACAAAACTCGATCGGGGTAACCAAAACCCTGACCAATTTGAGTTCCCCCGATCATCTTCTTTATTTTGATCACTACCATTACTTTGGCTAAGTATTTTCAACCTGACCATCTAAATAACTTTGATCAAATATTATGGGAGCAACACTATGGTCATCTTAAGTTGGTTTAACATCTATTGACGTGTTATCACTTAATCGAAATGTGGCGTTTATGCTGACATGTCATCTTTCCTGATTTTACCAATAACAATACCCCTTAAACATTCAAACCGAGCATCTTGCTCAGTGAAGAAAACTCGATTGGTGAGACATGTTTAACTCGGGAGTCTTTTTTCGTGTAGCTCATTAATGTTTATTAATGCTTGACAGCTTGTCTTTAAATTCTAACCGCAAAAGTTCGATTTGCGTAGGTGACTTGACGCACATGACGTAACTGACGACGACGGTTCAAATTTCAAATGGTGTGTTATCTCCGGGATCCGCAACCCAACCACCACTCTCGCATGACGTCATCTTCGCCTATATTTCTTTTCAAACCCTTCATTTTTCCTCTCCCGCAATTTCTACATTCTTTTCCTTCGAAATTGCAATCTCATTTTCTTTCAAACTTCTTTGTCTTCTTCAGACCTTCAACTTCGTTAGGCGTCAATGTTCTCATCCCCTCCATTTTAATCCTCAGGTATGGATCCTATTACCCGGCATTGATTCGTTAAGTTATTGATGCGTGCTATTGAAACTGGTGATAAAGAAAATGTTGCTAGGATTGAATTTATTTTAAAGGGGCGATCTCAAAATTTCTCCCTTCCACTTCAACCCATATCTCTCAACGTTGATTATTAAGTTGTTCACCCTGAATTTCAACTTTCCTCTTTTGATTTGAATACTACTAACCCAAATGTTTCTTCTCCTAATACATACCTAGATATGTTGAAGACAATAGGATCGGTCGGGGAAGTAGACCAGGCACAAAGGATTCCTTTACAGTTGACTTGAAGATCCCTTCTCAGCTATTGAAGATTGAAGAAGTTCCCAAGAAGCTTCGAGCCCACCTTATGAAGTTCTGTGCCGAATAACCAAACGCATTCGACCTAGAGGTGAATGTGGTAGGCATACAAGAGTTAGTGAAGTATAGCGAGAGATTTGATCTCCCTTGGCTGGCTGAACTTTTCCTGAACAGCCAACACGTAATCTTGAATCCCCATCGGGGTGCTGTGGCCGTTTACGGAGCGATACTCACATCCGGGGTCACGCTGCCCTTTCAACCTTTCATTGCCCGATTCCTTACTGAAGCTGAGATTTCTCATGCTAAACTCACACCAAATTCCTATTGGGTTCTTATGAGCTTGCGGCATCTGTGGAAGAAAATCGGTGTCAAGTACCCCCCGACCCTATAAGAAATTCTCAACTTTTACACTCTGGGTCGGTCAGATAATGGGGGTACTTTTCATCTACAATCCAGCTCAATCAGCCACTGGATTTCCCAAGGATATAACTAACGACCCACTCCCCCATCCATCAAGGATCACAAAGGCTTCATCTAGGGTTTCTCTACTTCCAACAAATATTGGAAGAGTAGTTGGTTTTTCGTCCGAGGTGAATAGGGAGAATCTGTGGTTGCTGACCATCGTCAGGAACTAGCTAGAAGCACCGTTCTCAGGTCCTTTTACAGTCCTGAACTATAGAACAAGACTACTACAATGCTTATAGAAGATCAGGCCAAGAACGTTGTCAAGGGCACTCAGACAACTTGGGAGGCCAAAGATTGGCGGGTGTTGTTCATTGAGAAGGAACTCCTAGAGTTGGGATTGTTCCCTCATATCTCGAATCGCCGCAAACGCTGTAAGTGTTGCGTTTCCCCAATCTTGATTTATCCGGGTTATATTTGCCTTTTCTAATGTTCTGTTAACTGTTCAGTGTATGAGGTGAACATCGTGGCGAACGAGCAGGCCGAGAAAATTAAGAACCTTAATAAAGTTAGTCATGCGGAGGCTGCTGCTCAACTGGCTTAGGGGATCGCTCCTCCCCAACAAGTAATGATCGAGTACATTTATGAGTCTGATCCTAACATATCTTCAAGTACTCTCGATCGAGAAAGAGAGAAGAGATCCTCCAACTGGGAAAATGAGCCAAAGAAGTCTCCTAGGGGTTCGAAGAGGAGATTCACCAAAGAAACTGCTGGTCTTCGGGCGGCCAAATATTCTGAGAGATCACCGATCAGAAAAGTGACCAAAACAGCTGAGGGGTCCTCTACCCCTGATGCTGCTTGTAAAATGAAGAAGATTGAAATATCGGAAGGCCTGAGAGGTCATCAGACTGGAGTCAAACCTATAATTCTCGAAGAGGAAGATGAGGATCATGACACGCTGATTGATCTGATCCTATTATGTCATCCGAGTGTGGAAATTTGGTGCTAACAATTGTCCCTCAAGTTCTCAACTCTGGAAGTCTTTTGTGATGGAGTTGGGGACTTGACCAGTTGTATATTATACTATGTAAATTTGAATCGGTGTTTAACTTGGTCGCTTCGATTATCAAAGTCTTATTATAGCCTTGGTGTGCTTATTTGAAAGGTGTCTCTTCGGAGATCCTTTTCGGAGGTAGTTTGATTTCGTAGAACTTTTAAAGGATTTTGTTCCTTCGGAGATTCCTTTCGGAGGCAATTTGGCTCCGTTTAACTTTTGAAACATGAAAGTCTAAATCAAGTCCCATCATTGGTTTTATGTTAAATCTGTTGACTCGGGGTTTGTCTCTACATTTTTTAATCACCTATGATGATGAGATGAATATAAATTTTAATTTGATTTGAATTTATTCCCAAGTTTAACGGCTTGGTTGTCGTATATCGTTTCTTTTTATTATCGAGCATTACTGATTTGTAGTCTGAATTGCATTATTGATTTATCGGTAGTCGATATTTTAGGATTCTGACAAATTTTGACGTTATGACACATTGGGTCTAATCTTTGCATAAATAGTGCGGCATCATAGGTTATAATCTTGGGACGTATGTATGCTCAATTTCTTGGAGTCTTATTTCTTGCATTGGGGGTGCCTGTATCGGAGGTCGTAGCCTTTGGATACTTTTATTTTACTATTAATTTAATTTTTATTATTGCACTAAGCGTGCTTTGGTACTCTATTTCGGAGGCTTTATTTTTTGTATTGGGTGTGCTTCGGTGCTCTATTTCGGAGGCTTTGAATTTTTGCACTGGGTGTGCTTCAGTGCTCCATTTTGGAGGCTTTGAATTTTCGGATTGGGTCTCCATTTCGGAGGCTTCGAATTTTCGCACTGGGTGTGCTTTGGTGCTCTATTTCGAAATCTTAATTTTGCACGTTCGGTGCAGTCTTGGGGTCTTGACTCGGTAGAGATTCAATTGTTCCATTTTAGAGTCTTTTTTTAGCAGACTTTGTGCAGTCTCAGGGTAAAGACCCGGCAGAGACTTAATTTCTCCATTTCGAAGTCTTGCCTTCGGTGCTCCATTTCAGAGTCTTATTTTTGTACACTCGATGCAGTCTCCGGGTCTTGACCCGGTAAAGACTCAATTGCTCTATTTCAGAGTCTTGTCTTCGGTGCTCCATTTCAGAGTCTTATTTTTGCACACTCGGTGCAGTCTCGGGGTCTTGACTCTGTAGAGACTTAATTGCTCCATTTCAGAGTCTTGTCTTCAGTGCTCCATTTTAGAGTCTTTAGTCTTCGATGCTCCATTTCGGAGTCTTAGTCTTCCGTGGCGTTTCAGGGGATTATGCTCTCTGATTCTTCAGTTCCGTGATGCTTCCGGGGACTCTGCCCATCTGATTCTTCAGTTCTGTGACACTTCAGGGGACTCTGCCCATCTGATTCTTCAGTTCCATAGAACTTCTGGGGACTTGTCCCTTTGATTTTCCAGTTCCGTAGAACTTCGAGGGACTTTGCACCTCTGATTTTCCAGTTCCGTAGAATTTTTGGGGGACTCTGTCCCTTTAATTTTCTAGTTCCGTAGAACTTCTAGGGACTTTGTCCCTCTGATTCTTCAATTCCATAGAACTTTTGGGGATTTGTCCCTCTGATTATTCAGTTCCATAGAACTTCTGGGGATTTGTCCCCCTAATTTTCTAGTTTCGTAGAACTTCTGGGGACTTGTCCCTCTAATTTGAATGTATACACAGAATATTACAAATATCTATATAATAATCAAAAAAAAAATTGGCGATGATACCTTTCCTAATGTTCGGCTGACATCGGCAAAGAATGCAAAGTTGTAGATCGGAGGATTCCAGTCCAGATGGTGGTGGTGGTGGTGGTGGTGGTGGTGGTGGTGGTAGTGGTAGTGGTGTCGGCCCACTCTTTGGTTGGCCAGACAGCGGCCATTCTTCGAACTTCAGCAGTGGTTTTGGCTGCATTCTGATGGTCATCGATCACCGGCCAAGAAGGGAAGGTTGTAAATCGGAGGATTCCGGTCCAGATGGTGGTGTTGGTGTTGGCCCACTCTACAGTTGACCAGATGGCGGCCGTTCTTCAAACTTCGACGGTGGTTTTAACTGCTTTTCAGTGGTCATCGATCGCCGGCCAAAAAGGAAAAGTTGTAGATCAGAGGATTCCAGTCCAAATGGTGGTGGTGTTGTCTGCCCACTCTCCGGTTGACCAGACGGGCGGTTGTTCTTCGAACTTCGGCGGCGGTTTTGACTGCTTTCCGGTGGTCATCGGTCGCCGGCCAAGAAGGAAAAGTTATAGATTGGAGGATTCCGGTCCAGATGGTGGTTTTGGTGTCGGCCCACTCTCCGGTTGACCGGACGACGACCGTTCTTTGAACTTCGGTGGCGATTTTGACTGCTTTTTGGTGGTCATCGATCGCCGGCCAAGACGAAAACGTTGTAGATCGGAGGATTCCAATCTAGATAGTGGTGGTGGTGTTTGCCCACTCTCCGGTTGACCGGAAGGCTGTTCTTCAAGCTTCGCCGACTGGTTTGACGCTTTTTCGACGATCGGCTGGTGACGGTTTGGGTGGCTCTTCCACGACTCATTTGTGAGTTGTGACTTGTTCACTAGGGTTCCCTGAAGTTGAGTTCTGAAACTCCTCCTTCTAGCACCTAATGTTGTGACATAAAATGAGGCTTTTAGAGCCTTTTTGCTTTGATCCAGTGGAAGACCCCCTTCCTTGATTTTAAGGAGGGTTATTTATAGAGTTTGTGTGTGTATTGCTTGCGTGTATGTACGTTGTACATATTATTATGTGTTATGTAATCTGAGTGTGGACATTTGGTACTAACAGCGACCTTAGGGAGGTTTGGATGAGGTCACCTTAAGGTCGTTTTTTTGTCTGCTGATGAAACTTTAACCCGAGGAAATAGCAACCTTAGGGCAACTTAACTAAGGTCACCCTGATGCGCTTTCTTGTCTGGTTGAGGGACTCTTTAGCCGATAGGATAACGACATTGGGGCGACTTGGATGAGGTCGCCCTGAGGTCGCTTTTGCGTTTGTTCTGGCTTCTCATGCCTTTTCTGGTCCACTTCAACTCCAACCAATACCATTTAGCTCCAAACCTATCATTTGGCATGCACAACTTGTTTAAATGGTCAAAAACACGGTTTTACCCGAGAGATGAGCACAAATTGATAAAATTATGGGGCTACATTACATGTAGAAGTGGAGTAGTCAAACATATATATCCTTTCAATCTTTTTCACGAATTAAAATACTAATCGAACTAGTTACCTCGAATATTTATGCACAACAGTTACCCTAAGGCTCTTGATGACATTAAAATTATTGTCATTATGAGATCTAACATAACTTGATCTTTGTAAGAACCATATCCATGTAGGACTACAAATTATATACTCTCACTAGGCTTTTTAATTTTGATATATACTTGCAGAGATTCGTCCTTTTTGGATTTTATCAGTGTTTTATTGAAATAATTCTTTTTTGGGAAATCAATTCTCTTAGGAGAAATTTTTTTAATTAACCCTTCGAAGTAATAAGCTCTTTGTAGAGCAATTTTATAATTTACCATACTTCATATACTTGGGAATTTGGGATATAAGCTCTTTTTGGAGCAATTTTACAATTTACCCTATTTGGCCGGATAGATAAGATATGCATCTTTAGAAACTTTGAATCATAATTCAAGTTTTGCTTTGCATATTATTTTTGGATATCATCCCATTGAAATAATCATATTGTCATTTTTAGTTTGAATTGTTGATTCAAGTTTTGCTTTTCATATTGTTTCGGGAATCTTTCCATTAAAATAATCATACTATTTTTTTTAGCTTGAATTATTGATTCAAATTTTGCTTTGCGTATTGTTCCTGAGTAAAATCTGTTTTGGATTTTTCCTAGTGTTGTAAATAATTTTCCTTTGGGAGATCAATTATTTTTGGATACATTTTTATAATTAACTCTTTGAAGTAATAAGTTATGTTTAGAGAAATTTTATTATTTATCCTACTTGTGGAAAATGTTCTTTTTAGAGCAGTTACATATTAACCTTCTTTGTTTGATCAAATAAATTAAAATAAAGTGCTTCCTCTGTGACTAGGGATGGGCGTGGAGGTCCATTGGGCGGGGGAGGGTCCCCCCACCCCCATCCCTATTTCCAAAACCTCCTCCCATCCCCGCCCCCAAAGCCCATTTGGGGAAAGTGGGGATGAGGGTGTTTGGGGGGAGGTTCCCCTGTCCCCACCCTCGTCCCCCATTTTCTCTATTTTCAATCATAACATTTTTCAATCCGAAGTCCGAAATTTATAATTCTGGATTCGAAATTCGATCATTCCTATCCTACGAATCACCATGTTTCGATATCCAATCCATATAATTGTCCAAAATTAATAGAAATAACTATAATAATTTAGTATTACACGTAAAAGTCTAAACAAATTCATAAAAAAACTAAGTATATTCAACTGTCAGGTAGTCAATTAGTGATGGAACCAAGAATAATAAAATTAAAGTTACTTTTTTAAAAAATATATATTAAAAATATGTAAATATATATATATATATATATATATATATGCAATGTTGGGTTTCTATTAAATACCATTTTTTATTATTTCCAGCAAGGATTAATCTTCATTATTTATACATTGACAAAAATTAATGTAATGATCAAGCAATCAAGTGAGCTTTCATATGTAATTAAATTGTGACTGGTTATTGATGATGACGATGATATTGATCACCTGATCGGCCATATAATATTAGCAGAAATTAAATTTTGGTGTTGAAATGATCATGGTTGTAAACTTGTAATTGATAACTTATATTGTTAATGAGTGTTTAATGGATTTTTTTGGGTCGTTTGTTTTTTTTTATCTGAAAACTGAACAGTTCTGAATTTTTCTAAAGACTGAATAGAGACTGAAATCTAAACTTGAATGACATGTTTGTTTTTTTCCTCACATCTGGATGTATTGCCAACACGTTTGTTTTTAAAAGTGAAATGGTCTGAAACTAAGTAATTTTACATTTATACCCATATTAAACAATTATACATATAATATGGAATAAAAACAATTCAAAAATAATTATTATATTTGAACACATACGATCATGATCTTCTTCTTTGATTACAAATAAACTTCATTTTTACAAAAAAAAAAAGGTTTTTTTTTCTCAAAAAATTACTCTAAAAACAATAATATATAAATACATCACCCTAATATCATAATAAAATATTTATATTAAACACCAATATGAGAAGTGATTATGGTTCTTTTTTATTTTTAAAACTATTTAAAATAAGTAATATATTAAAATAAAGATTTTTGTACCACATATAATTATGATAAAATTGGAAATATGTTATATATGGGGGATAGTATCAGAAGAAAATATTTTGGATTGTATTTAATGACATTCAGTGATTTGTAATTAAGGGGGGTGTATTGGATTGAGATTTTAATAGACAATTTTGAAGTGTAAGGATTTTATAGATTTACAAGACTATTATGATTATTAGGATTGTTATAATTATACTTTTAAGATTATTAGGATTATAGGGATTAGACTTTTAGGATTCTAAAATAGTCTTTGGACTTTATTTATAGACTATTATGATTATCTAGACTTTATTTTAATACTTTTTAGACTTTTAAAAATACGGACTTTCAAGATTCGATTGTAGTATTCAATTTTCTCCCCAAGTTTTAGAAGTGTCGATGATGCTAAAACACAACTAGAAGCCTTGTGCCCTGTTGTCGTCTCCTGCGCTGATATCTTAGCACTTGCTGCTCGTGATGATGTCGACTTGGTATCTTCTTCATATCATTATTATATATATATATATATATATATATATATATGTACATGAATGCTCTGCTCAACACACTTTTCAACTGATCATCAATAGCCTATCACTTTTATCGTATGTACTTGAATAAATTAAATAATGCATATATCATTTTGAACTATTAAATTTTTTTTTGCTATATGTTAAAATTAAAAATAAAATTCAAAAATAATAATTGATATTATTAAAATAAAATGGAGTGTCTTTGATTTTTTTTTAAATGGAGTGTTTGGAATATGATTGCTAAAAGATAAAATGGATAATTTTGGAATAAAAGGAATTGTCTTTAGAATTGTTATGACAGCAACTCAGAAACCAAAGAGAGCGAAGCAAGAGATAAAGTGAAGTCATGAAGATGATTTTGAGTGAGAGAGAAAAGTCGGGAAAGTATTGAGGGAGAGGGCAAGACAATTTTGGGTTCAAGCTATTTATACAAATCACTAAAAAGTCTGAAAAATCCATTTTGTCATGAAATCCTACAAATCTTGATCTCAATCCAATACCACCAGACAATTTGTTGCCCCTTGAAAGTCTAGATCAAATACCACAAGACAATATGGACTTTTTAAAAAAATCTTAAAAGTCTAGATCCAATACCATAAGACAATATGAACTTTTAAAAAAAATCTTAAAAATCTTAATAGAATACCAGTGGACTTATCTAAATTGTTAAAAAGTCTCAATCCAATATCACCAGACTTTTACTTCCCCAAATTGTCTAATAAAATCTTGAACCAATACACCCCCCTAAGTGAAAAGTCAGGATTTTTTACTTTTTATTTTAAATTGTTTTTTAGTATTTTTAAGTTGTTTGACCACTTATAAAAACAAACAAAACAACTTAATAATTATGATTCAGACCTATTAAGTTTTAAGTGGAAAAAAAAACCGACCCATAAGTGTATATATATATATATATAAAATTTTGTATTGTCAGTTCGTCCTAATATAAAATATATCAGGATGAAGAATGTTGACCGTTAGATTTACATAATTTGACTCAGAGTGTATGCATTTGTCAAAACTTCTCCATAATCTGTGGTCCACATTTTTTTCATGATATATTTTATATCAAGACGAACTGACAATAGAAAGACTGTATATATATATATATATATATACAATTTTTTTATTGTCAGGTTGTCCTGATATAAAATATATCAGGATGAAAAATGTGGACCATTAGATTGACATACTTTGACTCAAAGTGTATGCATTTATCAAAACTTCTCCATAATCCGTGGTCCACATTTTTCGTCATGATATATTTTTTATCAGGACGAACTGACAGTAGAAAAACTATATATATATATATAATTGACAATGGATGACAACTATAGTATTTTTAGAAAAAGTTAGTGCAGTGTGACGGAATGATCATTACTGTTATATTGTTTTTCTAAAACGAATTTCAAATTTAATGGTCATTTTGATAGCTTCCAACCAAGGTAATTATCCATTGATAAAATGATTAACTAACTCGGGTTTCCTCTTTTCCTACTCAAATACTTAATTACCTGATATGGAGACCCACCAAAAACTCATTTTGAAATTATTAACATATACCCTTAATGATGACAAATTAAAGGCAAAATCAAAATTTCGAGAAAACTAAGATGTTAATTATAACCCAGTATAATATTTTAAGATAAAAAGTAAGTAACAAAATCCTCGATGGATAATTCAACATATTTGAATTACATAATATTGACAAATTGAAGTTGGTGCTTTCGTAGGAAATTCTTGAACCAAAGAGCAGAATGCTTGGGATATCTTTTGAAGCCATCTTCATAGTCAATGAAGTAGATGCCAAATCTTACAGTATAACCATTGGTCTTGTTCTAGGGTGATTCCTTGGTGTACCGGTTCTTTCTACCTGGGTAGTCTTTCCCTTGACGTGTTGGGGCCTTCCTTACTGTTGTTCTCCACGCTGAGTGGACGGATAGTGCTCGGCGGACCAGTCCAAGGAAGGAGCTGTGGTACTGGGGTACCGAGTACCATGGACCGTGGTACCGAATACCATGGACCGTGGTACCGGTGCTCTTAGGTAACAAGAAACCGGCACGCTGTAGTATCGGGGTTTTCCGGGCCTTAACTTCAATATTTCTTGGTACCGGAAAACCAGGTGACCCCAATCCCGGGCCTGGTTTACACATGGTCGCTGTAGATATACTAGTCCTATTTCTTTCATGGGTTTTCTTGATGTTTCCTGTGGCGTCCTTCTACTCCAAACAGTCTTGGTAAGGAGAGAAAATCCTTCCTTGGACCCTTGCCTTTTTGGATGGTTAACAACTATATATGAAGTTTTAATTGTTAATAACAAATTGTAAAATTTATTTTCACATAATAACCACAAATTATGAAATTACACTTGTAACATATTTTCCATTTTTTACAAAAAAAAAAAACATGAAATCTTGAAAAACAACGTCAAATCTTGGAAAATAACTTGTCTTTTTTGAAAAAAAAAAGTGAAATCGTAACATATTTTTATACTAAAAATTATTGAAACAACCCTCAAAAACCATATTTTTACCTTTTGTTGGAGAGAAGGGCGTTTCAATAAGTGTCCCGTTTGTTTAGGGTATAGTTTTTTTTCCCTTCTATTTCTATTGCAATGAATAGCTTTGTCAGAGAGAGGCTGCCTCGGCAACGCTATTGTCGCATTTTTTTTTATGAAAACATAAACTATGAAAACTTCCATTGTTATTGTTAAGTTAAATAATACTGAAACCTTAAATAACTAAATAAAACGATAAAAAAGAGACTGTTTCAATCTCTATTGAAACAAGTTTTTATTCATCAATTGAATGCTTCCTAAAAAGAAAAAGTATTTCATTGAAACTTTCTCTTTCACTTTCAATTTAGACGATTAAATAAAAATAAGTTGGGCGCACGCTACCCAGGCGACCCGCTTCCTAGGCAGCGCACTGCCGATGCTGCTTGGGCTCGGCGGTTAGGCATGATGCCGGTTCGGTTCGAACCGGCGAACAGAACCGGAATCGGTGTCAAAAAATCGGAACCGAACCGAAAAAAATGGTTCATGTTCTGAGAATCGGTTCCGGTTCCGGTTCCTTAAAGGCCAGAACCGGCCGGTTCGAACCGGACCAGAACCGCCAGCCTTTTTAAATTTTGTTTCAAACCCACGTGAGACCATGCCTACCTTTTCTTTTTCTCTCCCACAGCGCACAACGCCACAACCTCATTTTCTTTCTTTGTTTCTCAGTTTCTCAGATCAAGCTTTTGATCTCTCTCTCTCTCTCTCTCTCTCTCTCTCTCTCTCTCTCTCTCTCTCTCACTCTTTCTTTCTTCTTCTTCCCATCGCCGACGATCGATCGATCCCTTCACCGGTATGCCGACCTCCTCTTCATCCCTCGCCGAAGTTCGATCTCCGATTTCTTCTTTCCTTCTCCCTCTCTCTCTCTCTTCGTTCTCTTCCCTCTGATTCCCTTCAAAGTTTGCAAGTTCAAATAGTAGTTGTTGGATGCGTGCGAATGTGTGATTGAGTGTAGGATGTGGTGGATTTTGGGTTTGTGGTGGTGTGTTTGTTTGAGTTTTGACCGGTGGTGTGGTGGTTGTGTGTGTGATTTTGGGTTTGTAGTGGTTGTTTTTGTGTGTGTTTGAACTTTGAACTGATGAAAGTGATTAGGGATTGGAAATTTAGGGTTGGGTCATATGGGTGAGCAGGGATTTTGGGTATTTCAAGTGGGTTTGATTGGATATTTCAGGTGGGTTTGATTGGATATTTCAGGTGTAGGGTTTGATTGAGTATTTGAGATTTTGGGTTTTTTTTAAATTAAAAAACAAAAACCGGTTCCGAACCGGCGGAACCGGAACCGAAACCGCTGGTTCCGAATCGGAATCGGAACCGGAACCGGAACCGGAATCGGCATCATGCCTATCGGCGGTGCACACCCAGGTGACACCATCTACGGCGAAGGTGGGAGATGTGTGTGTGTGTGTGTGTGTGTGTGTGAGAGAGAGAGAGAGAGAGAGAGAGAGAGAGAGAGAGAGAGGAGAAAGAGTTTGGGAAGGGTGTTTATATGAGAATATTTGGATAATTTCTAAACCGTGATTATTAACGGTCTAATGTTTTGAAGGGCTATTTAAAATATTTTTTTAAGAATAAGACTGAGATATTATTAAGGTTCAGACTATATCAACTTAATTTTTTGACTTTTAACATCTCAACCACTCTTGTGATATTTAATCCAAGATGTTGTAGTCAAAAGATATAGTGTGACACAATTTTTTTTTGAAGCAGCTTGTCCCACAATATCTATCTATCTATCTATCTACCAAGTATTTTTTTTGAAGCTTTTTCTATTGGTTGGATTCGAGCCGATGACTTGAGAATCATTTACCTAAACTTTAAACTCGTCTATCTACCAGTTGAGCTACGTTCCAGTTGACACTATTTTTAATAATGAAAAAACGTTTTAAAATATGTTAGAAAAGTTTGTGCGGAGTGAGTGACCGAGTGTAATTAATGTGCCCACCAAACCTTTTTCATCCAATCACATTAGCAAATGCTTTTTCTTCATGTGCTGGGGTATGTTTTTTTTTGTTTTTTTTTACGATATTTATTAATTCGGGACCATGTATTTTTTTTGAAACTTTTACCATTGGTACGATTCGAACTGCTGACTTGAGAGTCATTTGCCCAAGCCCCAAACTCGTCCATCTACCAGCTGAGCTACGCCCATGTTGGATGCTGGGGTATGTTGTTGGTTGGTAGATATGCAACCCAATTATTATTTTTTTCTTAAAGTATTTCTATGAAAATATCTTAGCAATACGTTATATATATATATATATATATATATATATATATATATATATATGGTGGTTCTCTGGTAAGGATGTCCTGAAATTATAAGTTAATGGCGTCCAACCACAGCCACACATTCATATTGAGTGTGGGTATTTGTTAATGTGGGGTTGTGGGCTATCTGTGAATTTGAGGCTGTGGTTGAACGACCTGAAATTATCAAGTCAGGACCGTCCGATTGGAGAAGTATTATATATATATATATATATATATATAAAATCAATTTTAAACAAGCAATTTATTTCATTTTTTGATATACTATATGTGGGTGTGAACAAACGTCCTCTACCACTATGTCACAGTAAGTGGGTAGCAATTCATGCATTAATATCAGCTGATTTTATTGTAACGAATAAAATACATAAAGGGAGAGATTTGATCCATTAAAACCTATAACTTGAAGGTTAAACTGAAGTGTGTATGGAAGGGTGCAACCGTACAAGATATAGTACTAGTATAAATTACAATAAAGTATTATACAACTGTTTATAACGTGTTTCTACTACTACGAAGTCAGAGAGTACATCCCATGATGGGCTTATACTGTTATACAAAACAAAAGCAGTGACTTGGTCTTCTTCATAGAAATTTTCTACTACTTTGCACGTACATGCCAATTGCCGGTTTCCAATAAGCTACCATATGAATATGAGTGGTGCTATTGGCACACCTCTTACTGATCTATTCATGCCCCATTTTTTTAATTATATAATATTCTTTTTTTTCCTTTATCAAAATTACTTAAAGAGACATACAATTTAGTAAAGAAATCTTCTACAAAGTAAATCTATTAAAATCTCATATTCCTTTTCAAAAAAAAAAACTCAGTAATCTGTTTCTTAAAAAAAAAAAAAATTTACCTCTTAACCCTAAAATATGTTTCTTACATACATATAAAATATTATGAAAGAGTTTGAAAACGATATCAAGAATATAGAAGAATTATCTAAGAACGATATCAAACATCTTAAAGAATTGTCTGAAAATGACATAAAGCAAGAATTGTCTGACAATGATAGTAAGTATCTGGAAACAATTCATTCTCTGAAAATAAGTTTGAAGTTTATTTTTTTTCTTTAGAATGATATCAAACTATCGTTGTGTTGAAGTACCCTGTTATTTTTTATTTTTTCGTTTCCATCATGAAATAAGAAGAAAAAAAACTAAAAAAAAAGGAAATAAGAAGAAAAAAATTATCAATCAATGGAGGTGAGAGATATGTATACAGATACAGAGATAAGAGATAGAGAAATCATATATGGTATGTATTAAGTTTGAAAAATAATTAAAATGGGTAGTTTTGGAAATAAACCAAAAAATTTAATAAAAACATTTAATTTTATTTAATTAAATCAAAATTTTAAAAAGTGAGGCATGAATAGATCAGTAGGGAGTGTGCCAATAGCACTACTCTTTGAATATATATGATTCTTGACAAGTTTAATGATTTTGGACCAAGGGTTCAAAGCAATGATAACTGTAAACAACAAGGAAACCCTATTTAACCTTACAAAGATAATTAGATGAACATGAAATATTATAGAGAAAATAGGCTTTTTTAGTCAAAAAATTAAGAACTTTATTAAATTTACCCAACATTAATATTGTTATTGTTTTTACCAAACTTTACCTTGAAGAGACAAAATTGACCCTCATTTTCCAATTTTCCTTTTACTTTTTATTTGTTGTGTGAAATTGTCCATTCTCTCTCTCTTTTATATCTCACGACTCTCTTCTCTCCCTCTCCTTTTTCTTCGCCATTAACACAACTATTTCTCTCTTCTCTCTCACGCCTAAAACCTATCGCTATCTCTTCTCTCATGCACAAATCAACTTCCCTCATATCTCCACCCGGCCACCACGAAACACACCTTCTCGCTGCCTTCTTTCTCCCCCATTTCATGTGATTTTGTGTTTGGGTTTTGTGGTAGTTGACTTGTTCGATTTCGGGTTTGGTGGTGGTGCGATTTCGTCGATTTCATGTTTGGATTTTGGTGGTGGTTGACTGGTTCGATTTCGGGTTTGGTGGTGGTGGTTGACTGGTTCCATTGATGAAGATCTGAAGATCCATCAATGTTCTTTTTTAATTTTTTTTTTGTTTTTTCAAAATTTTTATTTGGATTTCGTTTATGGGTTTGTGAAATGGGTTTTTGTTTTGTTTGGTTGCTGAAAAAATGAAGGAAAGAGAAGGGAAATCCTCGGTTTTTTTTAAAAAAAATTTGGTTTGTAGGTGTTGATGAATCTGGGATTGTAAAGATTGATGATCTCTTTAGTTTTTTTTTTCCAGATTTCTTTAAACACACCAGACCACCAATTAAACACACCACGACAACCCAATTAAATATATCGGGTGTAAACCAATTAAACACACCAAGGCAGACCAATTAAACACATCACGACACAAATTAAACACACTAAGACAGACCAATTAAACACATCAGGCCAATTAAACTCAATTAAACACATCATGGCAGACCAATTAAACACACCATAGCAGCCTAATTAAACACATCAGGACACCAATTAAACACATCAGGACACCAATTAAACACACCAGAGCAGACCAATTAAACACATCAAGGCAGACCAATTAAACTCAATTAAACACACCAGGACAACTCAATTAAACACATCATGGCAAGGCAAGGCGTAAATCAATTAAACACATCATGAAAAATCAATTAAACACACCAACTATAATACAATTAAACACACAATGGTAAAAATAAAAGAAGGGCAATTTTGTCCAAAAAGTGGATTTTTTTGATAGGTACAATATGCTAATTCATAATAGTCCATTGGCGTTTGTGGCAGGCGGTGATTCAAGTTTCGTGTCGGTGACAGTCGGAGAAATATTCTAATTCTAACAGCGAGCAGTAAACTCATGACACCGTATCTTATCAAATATCAATATTGTAAATGCTACGGAATCGAATTATTATAGTCATCTCTGTCATCGCAATATTCGCATGCATCAATGTTACTTATCACTAGTGCTATAAAAGGGGGCCGGCCCGGCCCACATCGGCACGGCCCCCAGGCCCGTTTAGGAAAATGGGCCGTGCCAGGCACGGCCCGTTTTCCTAAATGGGGGCCCGGCACGGCCCTTCCGTGCCGTGCCGTGCCTGCCCGTGGGCCAATTTGGCGGGCCAAATGGGCCGGCCCATATTTTTTTTTTTAAAATTTTTTTATATATTATTATTTTTGTATAATAAAAAAATGTTTATAATAAATTAATAATAGATTATAGATACATTTTTTATTTTATTTAATGAATTAATTCAAAAAATAAATAAAGATAAAACATGAAAGAAAAAAAAAGTAGATAAAAATATGAAATGAAGAATTCTTTATTTATTTCGGACTTTCAGTATTACATATTTACATGATTGCCTCATTAAAAACCTTACCAAGAAAACCCAGTGGGATAAAAACTTGGTAAGGGAAAAAGAGTGCAATCGTATTACAAGTAAATGTACATGTACAACCTAGTTCTGGACCTGGTTACTGGCGGAACCCTCATCGACATATAAATTGGAGAAATTTTGAATAAATTGTTCATCTACCGTTTCATTTTGCATCCTCTTTCGAGCATGCTCCCAATCCCGAATGCATATTAATACTTCCACCATCTCTGGAGTCAAACAATTTCTTCTTGGTTCAATAATTCGTCCACTCGTGCTGAATGCCTGTTCTGAAGACACAGTGGACACGGGGATAACCAGTATGTCACGTGCTAAGTGTGACAAGACCGGATACCTGTAGCTATAGGTCTTCCACCATAACAACAGATCAAAATTCTCCGTGTTTTCGTCGGCATCAAACTGTGCTTCAAGGAACCTATTCAGTTCGGCACCAGAAGATGCAGCAGATCGTGTAGTTGAAGAAGAAGAACTTGCTGATTTGTCTTTTTTCCGGCGTTTGAGAATGCTCCAACTTGTCGGCAACGGTTGTCTGTCCGGTTCTGGTGATGGTTCCGTGTGAATGCCGCCAAACCTGCGCTCATAAATACTAAAAACTTTGAACAACTTGTTTCGAATGTCAGTAATCTGTTCGGAATAATCTATTGACAATTTATTACCAGTAAACTCAAGCAAATATTCTAAACCAGCTAATTTAATTCTAGGATCTACTATAACACCTAAGGCATAAAGGAAAGGCATTTCAGACCAGTATTTTTTAAACTTGGTCTCCATGGCAACAACTGCATCGCCAAGCAAGTCATCTTCCCTATAAGTGTTTAACATGTCAGACATTTCCACAATCTGATGGATTGCCTGGGAAGATGTGGGGTAGTAGACCCCAGAAAGGGTTACAGTGGTATTGTAAAAAACCTGTAAAAATTCAACAAAAATCTTTGCCACATACCAATCGTCTGGTGTCAGTGATTGAGCAGGTGGACAGCCACTTTCGGCCAATTTCATGTTATAAAAACCCGAAATAGTTGTATCATATTCCAAACAATTTTTCAGCATTAAGTAAGTAGAGTTCCACCTTACCGGCATATCAGTTTGGAATCGTCGGGGTCGTAGACCGTTTAATGTACAGTGTCTGCCAAATTCTTGAAATCTTGGATTAGAGCTACCGATCCAAGAAATGGCATCTCTGATGCGTTCTATACGATTGCTTACTTTCTTCAAACCAGACTGTACAACTAAATTTATGATATGACATGCACAACGCTGGTGGAAGAAATAACCCCCAGCTTGCGGGATGTTTCTTTCAGTAAACAATGCAATAGACTTAGTATTTGCCGATGCATTATCTAATGTGATAGAGAGGATGCGATGAGTTATGTCATAAGTTTCTAAAACAGAAAGAATGACAGCAAAAATATTGTCTGCGGTATGTGCAAAATCCATAGGACGAAAACCAATAATTTTTTTTTGTATCCTACATTCAGAGTCTAAATAGTGTCCTGTGACACATAAATAGTCCTGTTTGGAACATGCGTTCCAAATATCGGAAGTTAATGCAATTGAGACAGTTAGATGCTGTAATTCAGCCGTCAAGTCATCTCGTTGGGTTTTAAACATTTTTATCAAATCGTTCCTAGTGGTGGTTCTAGAAACAATTTGCATTTGGGGGCAAAATGCAGATGTTATAAATTCTTGAAAAAAAACACAGTCACCGAAATTAATAGGTTGATCAGTTTGTGCAATGTACCGTGCCAAACATTCTCTAGCATGTGCGGCGTCGTAATGCCACGTCGTAACCGACCCGTCTGGGTGCCGTTGCAGTTGTGTCTGGGTTGTATTGGGTACCTGTACGTGTTTAGGCATGCATTTTTGCATATGTCTTCTCAAATGACCGGTTCCACCCTTAGTAGTGGTATAGTTCTTAGGACAAAACTTACATTTGGCTCTGGGGCCGACCGTACCGTCTGGAAGTGTCATTTCTACTACGTCAAAACACTGCCATACGTCTGATGTTAACCTCTTAGATTTGGTACGTGATGTCGGTGTGGCGCCGGAACCAGAAGGTCCCGCTCCGGTTTCTGCCGGTCCGGAGAGATCAAAATCATCGTCCAGCATGTTTAGACCGTCTGCAAAATAAGGATGGGTGGGATCCATTTCCTAAAAAAAAAAAAGTTTCGGTCATTAAAATTAACTCCTACACATACAATGATTATTTTACTAAAAATATATATTAAAATTAACTCCTACACATAAAATGATTAATTTACTAAAACAATATATTAAAATTAACTCCTACACATAAAAATGATTTTTTTTTTTACTAAAACAATATATTAAAATTAACTCCTACACATAAAATGATTATTTTACTAAAACAATATATTAAAATTAACTCCTATACATAACATGATTTTTTTACTAAAACAATATATTAAAATTAACTCCTACACATAAAAATGATTTTTTTTACTAAAACAATATATTAAAATTAACTCCTACACATAAAATGATTATTTTACTAAAAAAATATATTAAAATTAACTCCTATACATAACATGATTAATTTACTAAAAAAATATATTAAAATTAACTCCTACACATAAAAATGATTTTTTTTTTTTACTAAAACAATATATTAAAATTAACTCCTACACATAAAATGATTATTTTACTAAAACAATATATTAAAATTAACTCCTATACATAACATGATTAATTTACTAAAACAATATATTAAAATTAACTCCTACACATAAAAATGATTTTTTTTTTACTAAAACAATATATTAAAATTAACTCCTACACATAAAATGATTATTTTACTAAAACAATATATTAAAATTAACTCCTACACATAAAAATGATTTTTTTTTTACTAAAACAATATATTAAAATTAACTCCTACACATAAAATGATTATTTTACTAAAACAATATATTAAAATTAACTCCTACACATAAAAATTATTAATTTACTAAAACAATATATTAAAATTAACTCCTATACATAAAATGATTATTTTACTAAAACAATATATTAAAATTAACTCCTACACATAAAAATTATTAATTTACTAAAACAATATATTAAAATTAACTCCTACACATAAAATGATTATTTTACTAAAACAATATATTAAAATTAACTCCTACACATAAAAATTATTAATTTACTAAAATAAATATATTAAAATTAACTCCTACACATAAAATGATTTTTTTTAACTAAAACAATATATTAAAATGAACTCCTACACATAAAATGATTATGTTACAAACAAAATATATTAAAATTAACTACTACAAATAAAATGATTTTTTTACTAAAAAAATATATTAAAATTAACCCCTACACATAAAAATAATTTTTTTTTTACTAAAACAATATATTAAAATTAACTCCTACACATAAAATGATTAATTTACTACAAATAAAAATAAAAATTAACCCCTACACATAAAAATGATAAATTTACTAAATAAATAAAATTAATAACTGATATAAACATAAAATGATAAATTTACTAACTAAACAAACATATTAAATTTAAAATATAACACTTAAATAAAAATGTACCTTTGAAGTTTGAACTTTGGTGTCTTGGTGGAGAGATTAGAGAATAATAGTAAATTACTAATAAAATATTATAATAGTATATTAGTAGTGTAGAATAGTAGAGAGAGAGTAAGAATGAAATTAAGAATAATTGAAATTGTATAGAGAGTTTGAGAATGGAGAGATTGAGAGAATTAGAGAAAGTGAATGAAAAGTGGAATGTGTGGGAGTATTTATAGAAAAATTAGAAAAGTGGGTAAAAATATAAAACACAAGAGTTGAGGGGGCAAATTGTAATTTTTATTGTTTTTTTTTAAAACATAACCGTTGGCTGACGTCATCCATGACGTCAGCCAACGGTTATTTTTTTTAAAAAAACAATAAAAATATACTTAAATTTTTTTAAAAAAAAATAAAAAAAAAAAAAAATTCTGCGTGCCGACGGTCGGCACGCCGTGCCTGGAATCTTGACCCGGCACGGGCCAAGAATGGGGGCCGTGCCTGGCACGGCCCGCCATCCTTGGCAGGCCGGCCGGACCGGGCCCTCCAGGCCCGGCCCATATTTACAGCACTACTTATCACCAACAAATTTTACATATAAACAAACTTTTCAATTACAGCTACTCTCTTACATGAAATTATGAAAACTCTCGGTTACGTACTTTATATGTTTATATCACTGCATTCAAGCAATATAATACAATGACCAACTTCACTGATATATTAACCCTTCACTGATATATTAACCCATTGCAGTAAGTAAGTAATAGTTTTTATTAAACTTAGTGATTAATGATTGATAAAAAGTGGGCAACAACCTAATAATTTCTGATTTTTTTTCTTAAATTCTAAATAGTTTACAATTTGTTCGTTTTTGGCCGAATTGGTCCCTGTTACTGATTTCAGTTAGTAAGTTAGTTTTAACTATTGTAGGGTTAATTGCATTAAATTACCCTGAATTTTTCCCTTAAAATAAAGGGTGCGATATTCTCTCTCATAAAACTAATTAGCCTACACCTATAATTTATTAAGAATTTTAATTACAAAAATATCCCAATAGAAATTTACCAATAAGGATTAATTACTTTAATTAAAATAAATCAAATAGTATGTACACTTATTAATTACACTCATATCTTCAACTATATTTCTTCATTAGAAAAAAAACTTATGATAAACCCTAATTATTAAACTCTAATTTTATTTCAAGTATCAAACTTTCTCATCATCACATAATTATCATATAACAAAGTAATGAAATTCTTTTTTTAGGGGACTATGATCATACAAGGTATGTATTATTTTACTTTCACAGTCAAGGAGCAGATCGCTATGTTGACTGCCTAGATGGCTACGAAAGCTGAAAGACTGCGGGTGCTGAAAGCTGAAAGTCTGCGGGTGCTCGAAGCAGAGAACGTTGCTGTTCGAACTCATAATGCTGAACTCATAGTGGTAAGAATTCCCGCCTGTCACGTGGGTGACCCAGGTTCGATCCCCGGCAACGGCGCCATTTGACGAGTCGATTTTTATGTCGTTGTAAACATCGTCAAATATTTATAATAAAATCAACCTTGCTATAAGGCACGAGACAAAAGACATATATAGAAATAAAACTAGTTCAGCGTGCAAGCAATGGTATCATTCCACATGGATGTGTTGTTAACCGTTTCAAGTTCTAGAGTTTAGGGAAAGCAATGTAAATAGAATGTGAATGAGGTGAGAATGGTGTGTGTGGGGGGTGTTGTGTGTGTGTGTGTGCATGAAAATGAAAAGAAAATATGCAAATGTAGAAATAAACAAGAAAATGTAGAGGGGTGAGAATGGTGATTAAGTGAGAAATAATTAAATGGTGGATAAGAGAAATGCATGAAAGTGGTCACACAATGGTTTACAAATCCACCAAACATAAGTGCACACAACTGGGTTGTTGGACATTAAGCACATCCAATTTAAGTTAAGGGTTCGATTTTGCCTCAACCCGATTTATACCCATTCATAGAGCTAACGGTTGAAGAGTGTGTTGACAGTCTCTCAAACACGAAACCGCAACCAACAAATGTGAACCGATTCTACAAACCAATGCTAGATTGAGCCCTAATACTAACATGGTAATTGTAAAATGGCAACGTTAGGTGTAATGAATGTGGAAAGAGTAATTGTTCCTCCAACCATAACTTACCTAGAGCCCCTAGCACAAGAAATAGCCGGATTTCCAATTATTGTAACTCCAACCACAACTCACCTAGAGCCCTTAGCGTGAGAAGTAGCCAAAGTCCAAAATATAACAAAAACAATGAACCAAGCCTCTTTAAATATGGAAATTAACAAGTTCATTCATTCTTCCTAGCTAATTAGTCAAGTCTATGCCCGGAATGGCCTTTTCAATGGCACAATCCTAACTCTAATTCACTCAAATCCATCCATACACATGCAAATTCGACTTTCCATCAACATACACACACAAATGGGACATTTGATTACAACTACTCCTACAATTACATTAATCTACTCCTAACCCCATTCATGAACACATATTAATTTCCAATCTCCATACACAAGCATTTCAAGATAAGAGATATAATCAATGATAACAAAAATGAATCAAAACACAAATTAGATATAAAAACAACCACACATTATATTGGGCACAAATTAGGTTTACAAACACTCCCAAGTGGGGATTACACAATTAAGAAAACAAGAAATACAAAGCGATGAGTTAATAGAAATACAACCCTTGAAGAAACCCCTCCAAGAGCTCTATCCATTGCTTAGCACGAAATTGGTTATATACCACTTCTATCTCTATGTAATCTACTCTCAAATGCGGTGGGTGATGGGTAGAAATGGTGTGAGAGAGACATCCATGGAGGTTTTCCTTCATGGTTGCTCTTGGAAGCTCCTCTTTCTCTTAGGAAATGAAGAAAATGAAGAAGAAGAAGTTTGGGGAAGAAGAAATCTGTTGGGAGAGAAGAGTGAAAGGTGTTTAAATAGTGTGGGGATGTTAGGGCTGAAGGCTGGGTGAAAGGACAAGATTGCCCTTTAATTTTCTGGCAAAAAATGACTTTCTGGAGGTAATCAGCAGTTTGGTTATGCGGCCTGGCCGCCGTTTGAAGTAGCTGTTTGGACCTGACAGCAATTCAGCATTGCAGCATCACGCGCCGTTACGGAAATGGGAATAACTTCCTGCAGAAAGCTCGGAATCACAATCCGTGAAATGTTTTGGAAACTAAACTTCCGGAGCTTTCCGGGTATATAAAGATATCAACTTGGTTCAATCAGCAAGTTGGCCGTTCTGCAAGAGCTTATATAATTTCAGCCCATAAGCTGTCGGAAAATCAGAGGGGTTCATGCACGCGGTCTCAGTGTTGCGTTCTTGCTCGATGACGGATCAATCGTGGGACACGGCTGGGCTTAGATCACACCACGGTCTTTGCCAACGGTGAGGCGCGGCACTCTGAATACTTCCATTTAATCTCTTTTTGGCAAGTTTTTGCCTCCCAAACGGTTCTTTAAGCTCAAAACCAAAATGTAGGGAATATGTACCTACACATGACTCAACAAACACATTATATACAAAATACGCTCGAAAACGAGAACAAACGATAGAAAAATGGGGACCTAAAATAGGTATAAAATAGTCTGATCAAATACCCTCAAACCTATCTTTTGCTCGTCCTCGAGCAAAACAAAAACAGAAAAACAAACAAATAAAACATATAACAGTAAAAATAAATAATAACTAGGCTAGTCCACTTTTGTAGGAAACACGATGGCACTTAGCACGTGACACAATCCTTTGAACCTATAGGCAGCCCTAATAGGAGGAGTTATAGTCTCCCGAGGGTTTACAGTTACGACTCCCACAAACGTATACTCTGCTAGAAAATGGTTGAGTTGCAATCCAAACTTACCAAGCAAAAACAACACATGCATGCTAGAATCTCAAATATACCAATCAATAAACATGTATCACATAATGCAAGTATGCCAATACTTAGGATGTTTTCGGTTTACCAAACAACTACTCTTGAATGCCCAAGACAAAATTCGCCTCGACTCTAATCCTCACCGGATTTCAGTCATATATTTTCACTCAGAATCCTAGGCGCACTCTCTAGCAAACATATGCGAATGAATTTATGTTAGTAAATCATATATAATCGCATATGAGTATTTTCAATAAAAGCACAATTTCTGAAAATCGATCTCATGAAAGGAATTGAAATGCCATGAACGTGGAAAGAGCATGCATTGACTCACATTCCCAAGATAGACTTCCTAAGATATCAAATGGACTTTCCCTAATTGTATTTGTGGCCAAGGGTGTTTGGTAATGTAGGGGATGAAGGATATGGTAGGAGTGGGAAGATAAAGCTACTAACCATGCCAAGGTGTTTACATTATAATTACATCACTTTGAGCTCATTTACACTTTACATTACAATTCAAGTGTCTAGGCAATAAACCTTTACATTGCACATTTTGTGCTACATTTGTACTCAAAGTTTTAGAGTAACTTTACATTTGAAGAATTTGAAGGCTTAAGTGTTTATATTTCACACTTTTTCTTTTTAAGCCTTTGCCTTTGCACAATTTACATACATTTGCCTAAGTACAAGCATTACACATTTTAGAGCTAGCTTCTCTAAAGCTATACACCTTAACATGATCAATAACTAGTGTATGTGAAAGTGTTTGGGTTATGTAGGTGGTGGAGGTTTAGTGTTTGGCCTCAATTTTTCTGATGAAAGCACATATCTATGGGCAAGTGTTTAGGCTATTTTAGTAGTTACGCTCACACTCAAGTCCAAAATCATTTCTAAAAGTCCATCTAGCAAAGGAATGCAAATCTCAAACAAGCAGTCCACATGATGATGTTCTATGGCAATCAATGAAAGACAATTGATGAACAATGAGATCACTAAAAATTAAGTACAAAATTGAGGAGTGTTTAAGAATAGAAATGACATAACCCTCACAAATAAAACGTTTATAAGGCACAAAATCTCACAAGGGTAGTCTCCACTATTTTCCTAAGTGAAGCAAGAATAGAGGTCTAATCCACCTCAACACCAAAAGATTGGCACTGTACAAGCATATTTAAAGTGATGCACAGAGCTAAAAGCATACATGATATGTCTCAACCGGCACATGAAGAAAAACAAATCAACAAAACCGGAACTATTACAAAAAATTTCAAAAATGACTGGTTTGCAGAGATTTGAAAATTTTCTAAACGTAACAAAACATATATAAACAACAAAACACATATACATGAAAGTGTCCACACCCCCAAACCTAAACTCAACATTGTCCTCAATGTTGCTCAAATGATAAAATATGGACAATGCTTAGCAAGATTCGGAGATAAGAACACAACAACACAAATACTAAAATCCTAAGATCTAAGCACAATACAATCTCACTCTTAGATCTAAACAAAAAATAAAAATCACAAACACAACAAACATAGCATTCCTATCATTAAGCGCATGGGCGGTTTCCGCTCAAGTCGACAACTAATCCACAAGCACTCAAATTAAGCAGAGGAATTACCTCATGTGTCGGCGACCAACGCGTCCGTTGTGGCGCTACAGTTTCACTTGATGGAATTGTTGCGGTGCGATAAACACACACTTTTTTCTCAAGAGTTGTGCAGTCCATAAAACCTGAAATTGTTCTTTCCTAGGACAAGCACAACTCAAAAACAATCAAATGCACATGCCATAAATAAAAGAAAATAAGAAAAAGAAATATCTAACCACATATATAAATATCCGCAAAGCAATTAAATCAAACATTTACAGAACCTATGCTAAAACAAAAAACAATTAACGAATACACATCCCCGGCAGCGGCACCATCTAACGAGTCGATTTTTATGTCGTTGGAAACATCGTCAAATATTTATAATAAAATCAACCTTGCTATAAGGCACGAGTCAAAAGACATATATAGAAATAAAACTAGTACAGCGTGCAAGCAAGGGTATCATTCTGCATGGATATGTTGTTAACCGTTTCAAGTTCTAGAGTTTAGGGAAAACAATGTAAATAGAATGTGAATGAGGTGAGAATGGTGTGTGTAGGGTGTGTGTGTGTGTGCATGAAAATGAAAATGAAAATATGCAAATGTAGAAATAAACAAGAGAATGTGGAGGGGGTAAGAATAGTGATTAAGTGAGAAATAATAAAAGGATGGATAGGAGAGATGCATGAAAGTGGTCACACAAGGGTTTACAAGTCCACCAAACATAAGTGCACACAAGTGGGTTGTTGGACATTAAGCACATCCAATTTAAGTTAAGGGTTCATTTTTGCCTCAACCCGATTTATACCCATTCATAGAGCTAACGGTTGAAGAGTGTGTTGAGAGTCTCTCAAACAAGCAACTGCAACTAACAAATGTGAACCGATTCTACAAACCAATGCTAGATTGAGCCCCAATACTAACATGGTAATTGTAAAATGGCAACGTTAGGTGTAATGAATGTGGAAAGAGTAATTGGTCCTCCAACCATAACTTACCTAGAGCCCCTAGCGCAAGAAATAGCCGGATTCCCAATTATTGTAACTCCAACCACAACTCACCTAGAACCCCTAACGTGAGAAGTAGCCAAAGTCCAAAATATAACAAAAACAATGAACCAAGCCTCTTTAAATATGAAAATTAACAAGTTCATTCATTCTTCCTAGCTAATTAGTCAAGTCTATGCCTGGAATGACCTTTCCAATGGCACAATCCTTACTCTAATTCACTCAAATCCATCCATACACATGTAAATTCGACTTTCCATCAACATACACACACAAATGGGACATTTGATTACAACTACTCCTACAATTACATTAATCTACTCCTAATTCCATTCATGAACACATATTAATTTTCAATCTCCATACACAAGCATTTCAAGATAAGAGATATAATCAATGATAACAAGAATGAATCAAAATACAAATTAGATATAAAAACAACCACACATTATATTAGGCACAAATTAGGTTTACAAATACTCCCAAGTGGGGATTACACAATTAAGAAAACAAGAAATACAAAGAGATGAGTTAATAGAAATACAACCCTTGAAGAAACCCCTCCAAGAGCTCCATCCATTGCTTAGAACGAAATTGGTCATAGACCACTCCTATCTCTATGTAATCTACTCTCAAATGTGGTGGGTGATGAGTAGAAATGGTGTGGGAGAGACATCCATGGAGGAAAACCTCCATGGTTGCTCTTGGAAGCTCCTCTCTCTCTTAGGAAATGAAGAAAATGAAGAAAATGAAGAAAAAGAAGTTTAGGGAAAAAGAAGTCTGTTGGGAGAGAAGAGAAGAAGGTGTTTAAATAGTGTGGGGAGGTTAGGGCTGAAGGCTGGGTGAAAGGACAAGGTTGCCCTTTAATTTTCTGGTAAAAAACGACTTTCTGGAGGTAATCAGCGGTTTGGTTCTACGGCCTGGCCGTCGTTTGAAGTAGCCGTTTGGACCTGACAGCAATTCAGCATTTCAGCATTTCAACATCACGCGCCATTACGGAAATGGCATAACTTCCTGCAGAAAGCTCGGAATCACAATCCGTGAAATGTTCTGGAAACTAAACTTCTGGAGATTTCTGAATATATAAAGATATCAACTTGGTTCAATCAGAGGAGGAAGATATGACCCCTGCAAGTTGGCCGTTCTGCATGAGCTTATATAATTTCAGCCCATAAGTTGGCCGAAAATCAGATGGGTTCATGCACGCGGTCTCGGTGTTGCGTTCTTACTCGATGACAGATCAACCGTGGGACACGGCTGGACTTAGATCACACTGTGGTCTGTGTCAACGGTGAGGCGCGACACTCTGAATACTTCAATTTAATCTTTTTTTGGCATGTTTTTACCTCCCAAACTGTTCTTTAAGCTCAAAACCAAAATTTAGGGAATATTTACCTACACAAGGCTCAACAAACACATTATATACAAAATACGCTCGAAAACGAGAACAAAAGATAGGAAAATGGGGACCTAAAATAGGTATAAAATAGTCTGATCAGGCACTAAACGACATAACTCTAGAACCCTTAGTCTTAGTACTCGATAGCGAACAAAATGTAGACAGAACATCATCAACCTTCTCTAAAAATCCTCCAAACCCAGAGGCAAATGCCAACCAGAGTTTGAGCCACAATGCGACTCAAACAATTCAAGTGGAAGTAGACCTGCCTGATCCACGAATCCAGCAGGAGACACCGCAAGCACCAAATCCAACCGTTGATCCACGATAGGAGAATGTTTTGAAGACTCCAGTGTCATTACAGTCGACACCGAATTTGGTAACACCAAATGCTGGTTTGTATTTGTTTGCTAACCCTGAGCTTTCTAGTAGGTTTACAAAAATGGAAGCCCTCATTCAAAGGATCCCAGAAGTACCTGCACCTATGAAGAAAAGCACGGCGAACAACTTTGTAGATTCACCATTTGTCGAAGCTATCGTGCTCATCGAGATGCTTAGGAAGTTCATCTTCGCTAAAATGAATCAGTTCAAAGGCACGACAGATCCAGACGACCACATAGCAGAATACAAGTAGTGCATGTTCACTGCAGTGATCCCACGCGACCTCAGAGAAGCGTTCATGTGCAAGGTGTTCAGATCAAGCCTCGGATGCCTTGCTTTGCAATGGTATACGAATTTACCTAACAATTCTATTTCTTCTTTTGCACAACTCACAGACACCTTCGTGGAGCAATTTACAAGTAGTCGAAAACTAGAGAAATAGTCAAACGACCTTTACACAATAACTAGAGAAGCGGAGAGAGCTTTAGAGCATACATCAGACGATTTAACAGAGAAAATGTGCAAATCCCGCATTGCAACCAGTCGACAACAATTTCAGCCTTTAGGAAAGGACTTTGATTCGACTCTGACCTTTACAAAGAGCTCACCAAATATCCATGTAATACAATAGAGGACGTGCTAGCAAAAGCATGAGCCTAGATCAAATGGGAAGAGGATGATACGAACTACATCGGAAAAACCAACAACTACAACAGGCGCCGTGACCACGTCGATCAAAGTTTGACCGATAGAAGAGTAGAGCCCTATCCAACAAGAAATCGACGCGACAATAACTCTTGCTATAATGGACATAACGACAGAAGGCCATACGATCAGAACCCACAAAGAACTGGTCAATCGTGAGCCCCAATCTCAGAATATAACCTTAGCATTGAACTGGTCGACCTTGTGGCAGTAATGAAGGATATTAGGAGAACAGTCAAGTGGCCAAGGAAGATGAACGCTCCACCAGAACATCGAGATGCCCACTTTCGATGCGAATCCCATAGAGATCATGGCCATCGAATGGAGGATTGCATCGCTCTAAAGCTTGAGGTGGCAGAACTCTTAAAACGAGAACACCTATTGGAGTACCTGATCGATAAAGGAAATGAGACTGTCGTTCGACAAGAACACCTATTGGAGGACAGACCACTAGCATCGCCCCAGCAAGAAAGGGTGATCAACTATATAGCTGGTGGATCAGAGGTTAGCGGTATGAGTTACTCAGCTGCGGAGAGACACGCTCGACAAGTGTGGAACACAGAGATTCAGCCCAGCAGAGACCACCCTTCAAAAATCGATGAAATGGTCACATTCAAGTCGACCGACAAATCATATTTGTTTTCTCCATACCATGACGCTTTAGTCATTTCTTTACATATTGCTAACTGCTTAACTAATAGGGTTTTAATTGACAATGGTGCTTTGGTAACATTTTGTTTAACTTTGCACTCAACGAAATGCTGGTCGAAGAATCTAAAATAAGTCATCGAGCAACAGTATTAAATGGATTCAGTGGAGAACAAAAGAGCACGCTTGGCTAGATTTTACTACCGATCTACGCCGGAGGAGTGAACTTATATATCAATTTCTTGGTGCTTGACTGTCAATCCCCCTACAATGCGATTTTGGGAAGGCATTGGATTCATGAGATGAAAGCAATCCCCTCGACCTACCATCAAATGATCAAATTCTCTACCAAGTGAGGAGTCTGTGTGATCAAGGGTGAATAGAGAGCAGCTAAGGAATGCTACCAGAATGCCATGAAAAAAAAGGAATGGGCAATTATAGCAACTACAGGAAACCAAAGTCGAGTCAACATCAAATAAGCCTAAGATTGAGATCTCGATGAAGTGTCAATTGACCTAGAAGAGCCAGAGCATAAAGTTGAAATCGGATTGAGACTACTAGAAGAGATACAAAAATAGTTAATCGACTTCTTAAAAGAGTGCCTCATTAGATTCGCTCAGTCACACTCCGATATGGTCAGAATTGACCCAGAGGTAATTGTTCATTATTTATAGGTAAACCCTAATCACCCGCCGGTAAAATAGAAAAGAAGGAAGTTGCACCAAAAAGAAACAAAATCATCAACGAAGAAGTCTAAAAACTGATCGACATCAGATCAGTCAAAAAAGTAAAGTACCCCGACTGGTTGGCGAACGTCGTTGTCGTAAGGAAGAAAAATGGAAAGTGGCATGTTTGTATTGATTTCACCGACCTTAACAAAGCATGCCCAAAGGACCCATTCCCACTTCTTCACATAGACATGTTTGTCGACACCACAACAGGGCATGAACTACTCAGTTTCATGAACGTTTACCCAGATTCTAATGCATCCGAACAACCAAGAGAAAACAGCATTCATCACTGAACGAGGTAATTTCTGTTATAAGGTTATGCTTTTTGGTTTGAAAAATGCAGGTGTAACATACCAACGGCTGGTCAACAAAATGTTCGCTGATATGCTCGGATCAACCATGGAGGTTTACATCGATGACATGCTGGTTAAATCGTTTGCCCCTCGACAACATATAAAGCATCTGAAGCAGTCATTCGACGTGCTCGACAAATACAGTATGAAACTTAATCCCACTAAATATTCTTTTGGTGTTTCCTCCAGCAAATTTTTAGGTTACTTGGTGACACAAAGAGGGATCGAAGCCAACCCATATCAAATTCACTCAATCAAAGCAATCGAATCGCTCAAGTGCATCAAAGATGTACAGAAACTTACAGGTCGAATAACAGCCCTGATCAGATTTATTTCCAAGTCGTCTAAATGATGCCAACCATTTTTCAACACCCTAAGGAAAATTAAAGTGTTCGAGTGGAACGAAGAATGTGAAGAAGCATTGCAAGAACTAAAAGAATATCTAGCTTCACCTCCATTACTGTCGAAGCCAAAAAAACAAAGAAACCATATACTTATATCTAGTAGTATCCAACTTTGCAGTAAGTGCCGTATTAGTTAGAGAGGAGGACAATTAGCAACACCCCGTGTACTATGTAAGGAAGGCCCTACTTGACGCAGAAACTAGGTACAACAAGCTTGAGAAGTTGGCTCTAGCACTTGCCGTAGCCGCATGCAAGTTAAGACCATACTTTAAATGCCATCTGATTAAGGTACTGACTTCTTACCCACTCAAAAATATATTTCATAAACCTAAACTTTCAGGTCGTTTGACAAAATGGGCAGTCGAACCCAACGAACACGACATCTCATTCCAGCCGTGAACAACCATGAAATCACAGGTATTTGATGACTTCATAGCAGATTTCACTCCTAACAAGATCTTGCAGGCTGAACAGGAATTGATGACTCTCGCTGGAGACGCAACAAGCAAAAATTGGACCTTGTCAGCCGATGGGTCAAGCAATATAAATAGGAGTGGACTAGGACTTGTGCTTAAATCCCCACAAGGGGAAAACCTGGAATAGTCGGTCCACTACAACTTACGAGGAGTTAATCACCGGACTCGACCTTGCAAAAAGCTTGGGCATAAAAGACATACAAGTACAAAATGACTCACAGTTAGTCGTACGACAATTGAACGGAACATACGAAGCCAAAGACAAAAGAATGGCAGCATATTTGGCCAAAGCCAAACAACTGGAGTCCACATTCGATAATTTTTCTATATTGCAGGTACCTATAACGGAGAATGCCCGAGTAGATGCCTTAGCCAACCTAGGGTCGACAACCCATGCTAATGGACCCAAATCAATACCTATCGTGCATCTACTTTTTCCCGCAATACATGATGAAGAAAATATAGCACCAATCGACAACGGCTCCAGTTGGATGGATCCAATAAGAGATTACCTACAAACCGACATCCTACCAGATGACAGAGTTAAAGCAAGAAAGACCAAAGCTAAATCAGTTAAATTCTGCATCATATACGGCAAACCTTACAAAATATCTTTTATAGGTTCATACTTAAGATGTGTCACACCCCGTGAAGCGTACGACGTCCTCAAGAGCCTTCATTATAAAGAATGTAAAAATCACTCGAGCGCAAGAAGTTTGTCAAACAGGGCAATCACAGCCGGAAACTACTAACCAACAATGTGATCAGACTCCCAAAAACATGTGAAGCACTGCGACAAGTGCCAAAGATTAGCCCAAGTATCTCACCTGCCCCCAGGTATGCTAAATTCAATTTCAGCCCCTTGGCCCCTTATGCAATGGGGTATGGATATTGTAGGTAAACTCCCAGCAGCACTAGGAGGAATTGTCTATATGCTAGTTTTAACAGACTATTTCACCAAATGGGTCAAAGCGGGAGCTTTTCAACACATAAGAGACATAGAGGTACAACCTTCTTCTGGAAACAAATAATTTACAGGTTTGGAATTCCAAAAGAAATAGTGACCGATAATGGGTCGCAATTCATATCATTCGACTTCCAAAATTTCGGTGACAAATACGGTACCCAATTGAGCTTCTCAACTCCCCACTACCCTCAAGCAAACGGACAAGCAAAGTCGACCAACAAAACAATCATAAACACATTGAAGAAAAGACTCGAAGCTGAAAAAGGTCAATGGCCTGACAAACTTCGTGAGGTTCTATGGTCGTATTGGACAACTCCTTGTCGATCGACAGGAGAAACATCATTTTCACTTGTCCATAATTCGGAAGCGGTTATTCCTATTAAAACACAAATGTTAACAGCTCGAAGTAAAAAACCCCGTGAAAAACAAAACGATATGGAACTCCAATTCGAATTAGATCACCTTGAAGAACGTCGAGAGCGAGCAGCCCTCAGAATTCAAGCTTATCAACAACAAGTCACTCAACATTACAATAAGAACGTAAAAATTAGAAACTTCAAAATCGGCGACTGGGTGCTAATGAGGGTTTTCCAAAATACCAAAGACCAAGAAGCGGGAAAATTGGGTCCGACTTAGGAAGGGCCCTATCAAATAACAGACGTGAAATGACGATAAGCCTACAAAGCTACGAGGCCTTGAAGGTTGAGAGATACACAGCAGCTGGAATGCTTTGCACTTAAAATAGTATCATTTCTATTCTCAATTATCTATTATTTCTACATTTATGTTTTTCATTTGTGCTTCTGATACTAACAAGTCGATCGACAAGAGCTATGATGACGCCTTAGCTGCAATTGGTTGCAAAACTGAGCTCACAAAAAACAATTTTTCAAAGTTCATTATCACTCACCATAAGGAGTTGTCGACTCTGACAAGCTATGAATCAAGTTCTTATAGGAACATAATTAGAGCAAGAACCCTGCATTCAAGGAATTGCGATTCAACATCTTGCATTCAAGGAATTATGATTCGACATCCTGCATTCAAGGAATTGTGATTCAACTCCTCACATTCAAGGTCACATGACTACAACCTCCAGTGTCTAGAATCGACAACACACAGGAAGTTGGGGGAATATCAATGGGAACAACTCACCATTTAATAACGCATGTATGCGATTTCTTATGTAATACCGCTTGTAAGTGATTATTTATCAATATAACGGTCGTGTCGACTTAAAATCCACTTGTAAGAGATTATTTATCAATATAACGATCGTGTCGACCAGAATTAATTACGTATGTACGCGATATCTTATGAAACGGTCGTGTCGACTGAAATCTCGCTTGTAAGCGATTATTTATCAATGAAACAACTTAATTGAGATCATGCTTGTAAGCGACTATTTAATAGTGTAACGATCGTGTCGATTAAAATGATTTACGCATGTACGCGATTCTTCAAGAATATAGTAGTCGCGTTGTCCTAAGTTAAACTACGCGTGTATGCGAAGCAAAACAATATGCGATAACATGATTACGTGATAAACGGTCAAGTCAATCCCCCATCTATTTAAATTGAAATAAAGTATTAAAAGTACAAAAATAAAAAGATAATATACACAAGTAAACGTTTTTTAAGTTGAGGTTGGTCCTGTGTCGAGTCTTGTACAGGAGGGTCAGGATCAGCAGCACCATCAAAGCCTTTGTTGGGTCCCCCAACATCTTCATCAGCAAAAGAAGATTTATCAGCATCAAGGCATTTGAGCTCCTCCCATTCTGCAATTTTGGCTTGGGGGTTCCATTTTGTATGCTCTCCAGCTAGATATTGCCTGAAAAGGTCGACCCTAGCAGCACACATGGCCTTAACCGAGATGCCCATAAGCTGCTCGTTCAAAGCAGCTAATTGTTGATCTCTCTCGGCAAGACTTGCATTAGCCTCAACCAGTTGTCGATCCCTATCAGCAACGGCCTTCTTAAACTTGGCCAATTCATCATTAAGAGCCTGATCTCTTTTCTCGAACTTTTGCGTATCCTTGTCGATTGATTCACGCTCCCGCCTGAGTGCGTTGTTCGCCGTTTGTTGCTTAGAGAACTTTTCTCGACTAGCGATGAACTTGTCTTTTAACAACAGCTGCTTCTAGAAAGCCTGCAAAAAATATATGCAATTAGTATTTGACACGACTATAATAAAAATATATATATATATAAAATGATTACATGCTCACCTGAAAAGCAGAAAAAAGGCCCGTGTCGATCACATCACCCTACTTTTTCCGCTTGAAATACTCTTCATCGGCTGAGAAAAGGAGGTCGTCCGACTTCTTTAGAAACCTGATTGGCTCTTTGAAAGAGGAAACCCCTTGAGGGATTGCGACCAAGGTCAAATTGGGTTTCTTTGGAACTATCTCAATCGCTACTTCCTTCGACCTATCGACGATCGACTTCCCTTTATCTCTCCCCTCAGTTGTATTCCTTTTATTTTGTGTCCTTAGGGGGTCCATCTCAGGGGACGACTTAAAGGGTGACTCTTCGACGGGGACGATCGACTTATCCGTCGATATGGTTCCCTATGCACTCTTCTTCTTGGTGAGTGTAGCCGCTCTATTCTTCGCCATTGTTTCCCTTTGCTGCTTCAACGCCTCCTTCGGGTTTGGTATGTTGAACTTCATGTCCGTTAGCTACTTGGCTGCGAAATGACATTTATCATCAGTTATAGTAGTCAAAAATTTTGTACCACAAAGCATCTCAAACCTTATTCTAATCAATGCGAACTATACTAAATATTTCATCAGAGGATAAGGCATTCATTGCACATTCCATGTAGAATGAACCCAAATGGTACTAGGCCTAAGGTTACCCTTGACCATTAACACTTTCCAACTTCTCTCTTCAGCTGGAATTGCTAATACTTTTCGCATACGACCGACAACATAATTACATTCACGTTTATTGTCTCTATTTGCTAACTCTACAAGGACAAGGATTTGTCAAAACTTAGGAAAACTAAAACAAATCTAAATGACATTAAAAGATAGACACTCACCACATCGATTCTAGACCCTTGGGTAGACATACTTCTCATTCCCAAAGGTGCCATCAATCAGTGGACCCTTTATAAAAAAAACGTATATTTCCATCTCCGGTAGTTCATTATGAGGTCCGTTTTAAGTTGTGTCGCATTAGACCTCAATATCTATGAGAATCAACCTTTCTTGTGCACATGCTGCTTTAGGTAGTAGTTGTGCAAGAGCGAGCCCACCCCAAATTGCAAATTGTATTTCTCACGAAGGACAAATAAACTTATAAGTATTCTCCAACTGTTTAAGCATCAACAAGCCATGGGCGATGTCGTAATAAACCAAAAGCCGTCGAGCCAGAGAGGGGACATGAAATCTAAACCACTGATCGAAGTTGTAATCATAGAAGCAAGTCCATCCAGGGATATACCAATCGGCTCGCTCGTGCTCCTTAGCAGCACGTAAAACTACATGGTCCGATATCCCATATATCATCCTTATATTATCCATGTCATCACCAGAAAGCACGGTTCCTGGGTTGTCACCAGCCAGAATACCTAACGGTCTGCCGGAACACGATGGTTCATCGACTTCTATATATTCTTGGAATTCGACTCTCTACGTGACTAGGGATGGCCAATGGGGAAAGGGGGGCGGATGTAGGCCCCCCACGCGCGACTTTTGTCTCTTCCTGGACTTGTCTATAACTACTTCTGTGGATTTCGCTACTGTTATCCATTGTTCGAAGCCTAAGGGTTCAACCTCTATACCCCGCTCGACCTCGCCTCCTGAACCACTAGTTGTTCAAGAAATGTTTGGCTCTAAGGTCGTAGACTCGTTCGACATGTCTTTAAAAGCTGACAAATGCAGAAAATGCAAGATTCAAGTGCAAACCAAAATCTAAAATCACAACCTATGATCTAAAGATCAAGACCTAGGGTTTCTATACATTTTATAGACCTAGGGTTTTCATGGATTTATCAGAATCTTAATCAAACTAGGTCGATCGACTACAAATCTCGACCAAAAGTATACGACAACAATACAACAATTTATAAACAAACTAAATCTTAAAGAACAACACCCCAGTGGATCAAATCCATTGCCAAAATAAATTTTATAACAAGAACGAAGAACAGCGCAGAAGGATAAAATAAAATATATGTATTATTTCCTAGATATTGCTACTCTGATTCCCTATATGCAGTAAAAATCAAGTCTTATGCAAGTGAAATCAACAGAAAAAAGGAATTTTCACTTACCTAAAAGTGTAAAATCGAAGATTACGCTAAGAAAAATGCCTTTGTCAAGTTTGCAGTTCTTCAAAAGATTTCAAGCAATCAGTTCTTGAGAGAATACGAAGTAAGAGGCTTAGTGTAGGAGTTTTTGGTTATATAAACTTACACTTTAACCATAGTCGCCACGTTTCGCAACCGCTATGGTTATCGACTAACCTTGGTAACTAATGAGTTAATTTGAAATTTGATCTTTTCAATAAGTGCGCCTAAAACTTGAAATCGTGCCAAAACATTGTACCACGTCAGCCCTAGGTATTGAATCACTTCAATTCCACCGGTTAAGTTTCTCAAGACTCGCGAAGTAGTCGACAACTTGTCGAAGTTAAGTTTCTTGCCAGTCGCTTTATTTGACATATTGTCGAATCTACCATCGATTCGAGTGAAATTGCACTCTCTAAATCAGAGAATTCTACTTTAGAGAGTGGGGGACAAACTGTGGTAGCTAAAAATGGGCTTCAGGTCTAACAATTAAGCCCACGACCAGCTTCATGATTTAACCCGATCCAAGCCCATTTAATTTAGGTCGACCCAAAAAGCTCTTTCAGAGTCATCTTTTGACTTAGTCACCCCTTCACTCCAAACTCCACAGATAAGGGTTAACCAGCTTGGCAGTTTGAATTCAAACACATGATCCCTTGAAATCCGGTCTAGATTTGAGGGATCATTCTCAACGACACTCCAACTTGTTTGACAAACCCGAGTAATCTATAAATAGAGTCAGTTACTTCGATGAGAGGGATTCTAATCTTTTTCAATTACTCTGAAGCTATTGCGTGCTGAAACTCTGTTAAAATTTGGACTCCAGTCACTGGAATCCTCTCACCATTTAAAAACTACGATCATTCTTCGTTTACTCGCTCAGCCCAAGCGCACCTAAAGCCATAATCACCATCCCCAACTTTTTCTTTTTTCTTCTTTTTCTGCCATTTTCATCTTTCTTTTTTTTGCAGGTTTTCTTAAAGAAGACGACCAATCCGACTCGATTAGTTCAACCAGGCTGCTTGAGCCTAATTTTTACTCAACCCAATCCACTTAATTGTAGAACGACCTTCTACACATAATAAGTATTATTTTGTGATAAATTTTATTGTTTGTCATCATGTTTTGTTCAATTGAGACTTTTAAAAAATAATTGTCACAATTAATTAAAAAAACTTGATAATTTGTGATAAATAATATAATTGGTTTTGTCAAAAATTTACCCTACAAAAAAGGAAAGATTTTATTTTATAAATAATTTGGTTTTTAAAAAAAATATGAGAATCAATTAATTTTATTTTATTTGGACAAAAAAAATGCCCCGAACGTGGTGTGGTTTTTTTTTTTTTCCTTATTCCATCTTCACATGTCTCTTGGTTCTCCCTTGATCACTGCCATATCTAGATTTTCTCTTTAGATTTACTGATTGGAAATTGAGAACATTAAAATGTTGTCAATTTGACCTCATCTGCATTAACCAAGCAAGTGTCCAGGACTCTATCAACCAAACTGTAATTGTATTCAGAATATAACTGGGAGGCCTCCAAATCCTCTCCTTATAATTCAAAGCTCATCTTATCTCCTTTGACGAATATGTTGTGTAAAACAGCCGCACACATGTTCTCTGGGTGTGGTAAGGCTGTGTCCATAAAAAAATCATATAAAGCCAAAACCGTCCATGATTTATTTTGATAAAAATCAAAGTAACATATATACCAAGACAAATTTTGGCCAAAGATATGTTCTTTCAAGATATTTCTTTTATAAAACCCGTCCCATCATTTCATTATTTGCAAATGACTAAACCTATATGGCCACTGTTATTCCAACCCCAAATTGGAGACCAGGAAACTCTCTACATATGTTTGTAAAATGTGCATAATAAAATTCAAACCCTCAACCACCAACATGAAAGGGAAGATGCACTACTACCTATGCTAAAGAATGAAGTGCAACTCACACATTTTTTTAAATACATGTGCATTGTAGAAAAATTTACACGAAAATTTTTGAAAATTATACCTTATTCCCTTAATTGTATGTAGTCCTAGCTAGGATCTCAAAGCAAAATTTGAAGATTTGGATTTTTTAGCTCTAGAGAGGTCAAAGAAAGAAGATGGTGTAAATACATGGTCAAAAAAACAAGCATCTATGAAATTCCCAAAATGCCTAGAAAACGGGAAAATCAACGGCCATGAGCCGCCCAACACACAAACCAATGAATCCATTAGAATCATTCGACGGTTCAGATTGGCGGCCCCCAAATGTCGAACACCAACCGTCGAATCCATTGGAGGAAATCTGCGGTTCAAATTGGCAGCCCCTAACCGCTGAATCCACTGGAGGAAATTGGTGGTTCAATCGGCGGCCCCCAACCACCGAATCCACCTTTCATGGAAAAATCAAGAGAAGAATATGCATTCTCAAGCGGTTGATCAACGTGTAAAAGAAGTATATAATTGTGCATGCGCAGACGTTTCCAATCACACAAAAGAAAACGAATTACACCACACTTAGAGCTAGAAATGAAGTGCAAATGTGTTTGTGTAATGAAAGCACAACATAAAGAAGAAAGATCACAATGCATGAGAAACTAAAATGTGTGAATATATGTGTGCAACTAGATATCTTCAAAGAGTCAAGAGCAGATGTTATACCTTTGAAGTGCTCTTGAGCATGAGGTTTTGGAAATGACCTAATCATTAATTAAGCATACATGAACATTTATGGATTAGCTATTTAGGCATAAATGACCTAATAATGCAAGCTATCACAAACAAACCCAATCATGCAATTTAGACTCATAAATATATGCAATAAAGTGAGTCAAGGTATTTAATCAAGCAATAAATACCTAATCTAGAGTAAGTAGAACAATAAATGATATTCAATGAAGTTCTAACTTACCTAGTCATGAAACCAAGAAGACCCATGCTCATATGATGTTGAATGATGCAAGATGGAGATGGGTTTTGGGTTTGGAGAGTTAAACAAACTCAAATGGAGCATTCTCTCTCTAGACTCTCTTTATCTCTCTCTAGGGTTTCTGCAATTGTAGAGATCTTAATGAAAAAGAAGAGATATGATGTATTTATAGTGGGAAAAAATGAGCTGACATGAGAGGCGACATGCCCAAGTGACCTAACATGTCGCCTTCTGTTATGGAAAGAAACAGATCAGCTAGAGGCAACACCCAAGGCGACATGTACAAGTCGCCTAACATGTCGCCTAATGTTCTGGAGAGAAACATAGCTGCCTGAGGCGACATCCAAGGCGACATGCACAAGTCGCCTAGCATGTTGCCTTTTGTTCTGGAGAAAAATATCAAGTCTTAGGCGACTTCTGAGGCGACATGCACAAGTAGCTTTGCATGTCGCCTAACACACAGGACAACACTTCAGCTCAAGAAACAAGCGACCCAAAGAATGACCAAACGACATCGAAACCTTTCGTATGATATACCGTTGGAAAGGTATGGAAGTCTACTTTCTACTCCAATTAACAAAACATGATTTGGATTAAAGTAGAAAGAATTATTGTCAAAAGAGTGACCAAAGGTCAGAATTGGTCAATAACAAAAATCCCACAATCATGGTATAAAACCATGTAACCAAATAACAATCCAAGAGAGCACAAATGAGCCTCTCTATGGTCACGAATCGCGCTAAGACTCAAGCACACCAACGTGCAAGTGCAGACACAACACAAGCACACCATCGTGCGAGTGAGGACGTTTCCGAACACACATGGAAAACGTAAAACAAAACAACCACACGTAAGGACAAACAAAGACATGCTCGTGTGAGTTGTATAACGAATGCACACATATAAACAATAAAGAACACAAATGCAAGATGAAAAAAGCATGCATGAAGTTTGTGTGTGCACCTAAACTCTTCAAGAGACAAAGTCAAGTGAGTATACCTTTTGCTCTTGAGGTCATGGAGATGCTTGGAAGCTTGCCAACATAGACCTAAGCTACCCATTACACAATCATCCCCAATGTGATGTGGTTTTTCGTGAATAAGCCAATCACAAAATCGAGGTCCTTACACGCACAAAAGATGATTGCATAATCATATACATAAACTTTATGCAACTTGAATAATTGAGAGAGATTCAAGGAGTTTTATTTTAACTAGAATGTGTGAAGGTGATGCTTTGCATACAAGACATATAACATCAAAGTTCAAGCAATGGTATTTGGCAAAGCAAACATCAAAAGGGTTCCCATAAGAATTCAAACCAATTTGTACCATTTTGTCATAAGCAAACATGATATAGTTTTTTGAAAAGTTTTCAACACACAAACAACTATATCAATTCTAAAAGGTAAATCAGACATTGGATCAAGAGATCCTTTTAGATTTTTCTATATAATTATCTGTATGATAGTAATCTTGTTTAACCATTAAGAAGAGAGAGAAGACTAATTTTGGATATAAAATCCTTATTGATTGCATGAATACAAGATCCTTATTGATTAGTCTTCTCATTTGCATTCTCACTCATTTGCATTAAAGCAATCAAAAACATTTCATGCATATCAATTAAAGCATGTCATAATCAAGTTCACATGTCATGGAGATAAATTATAGGTCATTCAAATTTACTTCTTAATCAATTATCCTAGTCCAAAAATACATTGTTGAACATAAATGTAACATGGCTTACAAACAAAGCAAGGTTACACATTTATTGAACAAAAATACCATATAATCATATATGAGCAACCTAGTATCTCAAGCAATTAATAAAGAGGCATAAAGTAGATCAAATTTTTGCACATTTCAAAAAATGCAAGTTCGCTATCTTTGCTTGAGCCCCCCAAATGGGGTCAATTCCAACCAAGCTAATGGGAGGCATGAGCCCTTATAGACCTACCAACTTCATTAGACCTAGTTGAGTCTATGGGTGACATGTTAACACAATAGCATGCGGGTTCATCTTTTCTAATCCACCTAGGTGACACATTTTCATTCCTAGTGGTTATAGTCAACATGTTACTACATTTCCTAGGATCATTTTCTCTAGTTTTCCTAGGCACATGCATTTTGGTTCTTTTAAGTCTATTCATCTCCATCATGCTCTCAACCCTACATTTCTTATTGAACATATGATAATTTGGACTAATGTGCCTATCAACACCACAAAAATGACAAGATGGCATAAATTGAGGAGTCATACCATATCCTTATGAGGTCATTGGAGACTTGTCATACATTTGATGTTGCCTTTGGTGTTCAGCTGGTTCTCTCATTCTTTATTGTTGAACCGGATTGCCATGCTTCCTTGGTTGAGCTTGCTTGGCTTGCCTTCTTGGTTATGGAAATCTTGGTTGATGGAAGCTTGGTTAAGGGAAGCTCGGATGTAGAGCTCTTGGTTGTTGAGATTGAGCTCCATTCTTTTTTGGCATCTTCAGTTGAACACTCTTGGATGACTCTCCAAGTTCAATCTTCTTCCTAGGATGTTGTGGAGGTGTGGCTTCCTTCATGCTATTTCCTTTGATAAACACTGTCTTGATCGAAGAGGGGGTTTCCATGTCATCAACATATCCAAGGCCTCTCTTGTCATTTGACTTCTTACCAATGCTCAACATTTGGTCTAGCTTTTCGGTGTAAGAGGTCATTCTAGCTAGTAACACTCCTTAGCTTTCTCAAGCTCCTTCTTCATCTTGTCTTCACTTTCCTTGACTCTCCTCACTTCATTATTCAAGTGAGTCACCTTGGTTGAAAGCTTGAGATTCTCCTCATTCAACTTTTGAATCTTTTTTTTCTTCTTCGACCTAAAGTCTTCAAAATGCTTGATGAAGTCTTCAAGGTCCATAGCTTCATAAATACCTCTTGAGTGAGATGAAGACCTCTCATCACTAGAGTCATTTCCTACACTTGAGAACGATTCACTCTTCTCACTTTGCCTATTATCAAGTGAGTCAACTTCCTCATCAAGATTTTTACCTGGGTTACTTGTTGTTATGCCAACAACATCACCATGTGTAGCTACATCAGTTACAATTCTAGCTACCACTTCATTTATCCCTTCTTCAAGGTCACAATTTAAGGCATTGTTGCTTTCTTTTTCAACTTGCATATAGGAGGCTCCAAAAGCTGTGTAGTTGAGTGCAAGCTCTTCATCACCCGAAGACTCTTCTTCACTCTCACTATCACTACACAAGTCAGCCATCGCCTTTCCTTTTCTCTTGTCCTTCAAGTTGCCACAATACATGGAGATGTGCTTGAATCCTCCACATTCGAAGCATTTTCTATAATGCTTCTCTTGACTTGGCTCAATTTTCTTGAAGTGGGTTTTCTTCTTTAAGTCTTTTCCCTTAGAGCCATAGCCACTCTTTTGTAGCTTCAAGAATTTCTTGAATCTCTTCACCATTAGAGCCATGTTTTCATCCAAGTTATCATCCTCATTCTCAATCTCGGAGGTCTTCAAGACTAACCCCTTTTACTTCTTGGAATGTGTGGAGGTACGACCCCATCTAGACTCATAGGCTAAGAGTCTTCCAATCACTTCACTCGGCTTCATGTTCTTGTAATCACTATTTTCTTCAAGATCCGTCACCTTGGATTCAAATCTAGCGGGAAGTGACCTCATGATCTTTTTCTTGATCCTCATATCCGAGTATGGGTCACCTAGTTGATGGCTTTGATTCACGATGTCCATCAATTTCACTTGGAAGTCATTGAAGCACTCATCCTTCTCCATCCTAATTGTCCCAAATTATGCTTTGAGGACTTGGAGCTTGGAGTCCTTAACCAATTCGGGTCCCTTATACGCTGTTTCTAGAATCTTCCAAGCTTCATATGCATTTTTGGTGATTTGGATGAGTTTGTATTGGTTCTCATCCATTGCACAAAATAAGACATGCATTGCGTTGTTCCACTTTGAAGCTTCAAATTCTTCCGAACTCCATTGAGCCTTGGGCTTGGGTACACTACTTCCATCTTCGGCGGTCATGGTGGGTGGTATGTATCCATCTTCAATCATCATCCACATTCTATCATCTATTACCGATAGGAAGGACTCCATCTTCCCCTTTCATGAGAAGTAATTATCCCCCTTGAGTAGTGGTGGTCTCACACTTGACGCTCCCTCTTTACTCACCCCAAATTCACTCATAGTGTTTGGTTTATATGAAAGCAAATAAATGTAACAATCAAATTGCACACAAATGCAAGACACACAAACAAGAGCAAGGATCACCTAAGTATGTCTAGGAACCCGTTCTGATACCAATTGAAAATACTACAAAACGTGTGTCGAACAACCTAGATGAGGGGTGAATAGGTTTTAATCAAGTTAATTATCAATTTTTTTCTTGATTGGTCAATATTAAAGAATTCACCCCATAACAAACATATAAAATCAAGTGTAAATGCAGAAATAAAAAGACACTTGATTTTTACATGGAAACCCTTCAACAAGGGAAAAACCACGGACTATCCTTCTAGCCACACCGATCCTCAAATCCACTATTTTAATGATGTTTACAACCTAGGTTGACCTCTAGTCACATCATTCCCGATCACTAATCCACCACTACAACCCAACGGGCCTTTATAGTGAATCCTTGATCAATTTGCTTACCAACTACACTTTGGTTGCAAGACTTCATTTGCTTGTGCACTACAACTTGTAGTCACAAGACTTAACTCCCAAGAAGAGAAAATTAACCTATGTGAATATATGAATATTCAAAATGCAATTAATGTTAGGCAACACTAAATGTTTATCTAGAGATTATATGATGGCAATAAGCACAAATCCTAGATATCAATGTCTATATGAATGCTCATAAAGACCTAACTAGATATAGATATGCAAGTCTAAAATCTAGTCATCAAACAAAGCCATATCAACACAAGTTGTCACACAAAATGGCAAGGACAATAAATGCAATTAACAAATGCAATCAATGAATCCTAATTAGCTAGAGGGCAAATATGTTATAAATGCAAGCTATCACAATACAAACCCAATCATGCAAAGGAACTCATAAATAGATGCAATAAATGAAGTCATAGCATTTAATCAACTAATAAATGCAATAAAAACATCATCTCGGAAAGTATAAACAAATAACAAAGATGAGCTTTTTGTCTAACTTAACAAGTCAATTTAATGATGAAGACTCATGCCTAAAGATGCTCAATGATGCATGAAGGATGATGGATTTTGGGTTTGGAGAGTTAATAAAACACTCTTGGAGCTTCTCTCACTAAGGAAACACTTCCTCTCTCTAAATATCAATTTCTGAAGCTATGAAACGAAATGGAAGAGAAAAGAACATTTGTATAGAAGCCCCAAACAAAACTATGTCGTTTTGAGAAAGTTTGCAAAAAGACAAGGCAAACTCGACGTAGTGAGCGGGTCCATTGCGTGGATAGGAACCCGCGCACTAACCTGCGCATATGGACTTTTCTTGTTCTTGACCAGCACACCACCAACGCACCACAAGCACCGATCTACTGCTCAAAATCCGCTGGTGTGGCCCATGATGACCAATGCATCAGTTCCAACTGGGCTGGTGGTTGCGCGGGTAGCTGCCCGGGTACATGGACCCACGCACAGGGTCTTTGCTGGTTCAAAACCAGCGAACCCGGATCTATAAACCGCACCAGGCTAACTGCGCGGGTAACTACCCACACACATGGACCCACACACAGGGCCTATCAATGCATAAAAAACAAGCACTTCAAGACGTGCGAACGCGGACGCAGCAACCACACTTAAATCTAGAAATGAAGTGCAAATGTGATTGTGAATGAATGCAAACATAAGCAATAAGGAATAAATGCTTGAAAATACAAATGCATGTAAGTGTGTGTGCAATGTGTAAATGATGCACACATATAAACCTAGAAATGAACACAAATGCAAAGAACAAAGCATGCATGAGTAGTTAGTGTGTGTGTGCAACTAAATCTCTTCAAGAAAGTCAAGTCAAGTCAAGTGATATACCTTCTTGAAGCACTTTGGGATGTCCGGAAGCATGTCAATCACAAACACCTAAGCTACCCGTTATATAACAATCTCAGTGTGGTTTGTTATGAAATAAGCCAATCATAAATAGAGGTCCTTACAAGTGCAAAGCAATGTCTTTCCACGGATGCCGAAATGGAAGAGATGGTGAAAGTTCTGTATGCAAATGCAGTTGGTTGTTTGATGTATGCCATGGTATATATAAGACCCGATATCTCCCAAGCAGTTAGTGTGGATTCCAAGTACATGGAAAATCCAGACAAAGAGCATTGGAGTATCATTAAATGGAATTTGCAGTATTTGAAGGGTACTAAGAAGTTGGGAATTTTGTTTGAAAGACAATATGGTGAAACTAATATTGTTGGGTTTGTTGATTCCGACTATGCTGACGACTTAGGCAAGAGGAGGTCTACAGCGGGGTATGTATTTACATTTGCAGATGGATCGGTTAGTTAGAGGTCTATGCTCAAACCTACTAGTGCCTTGTCTACTACTGAAGCAGAATACATAGAAATCACGGGAGCATCAAAAGAAGCAATATGGTTGAAAGGCTTGGTGAATGATATGAGATTGAAGCAAAATTCGGTGTTGCTTAAGTGTGATAGTCAAAGTGCGATTGCTCTAACCAATAATCAAGTGTTCCATACAAGAACGAAGCATGTTGACATTTGATTCCATAGAATTAGAGATTGGATTGTCTCGGGTGAAGTCTCCATTGAGAAGGTTCACACGGATGAGAATGCATCCGATATGCTTACCAAACCGGTTACAAAAGACAAGTTTGAGCATTGCTTGAGCTTTCTAACCTTTGCTCTTTGTGTTTAGGTGGGCACATCACCACTTGAGGTGTGTGGAGACAAGAGTTTTCTTGTTAAGGTGGATGTGTTATAAACACAGCGTTATCCAACGATTTCTAAAGGTTGAAGTTTCTTTTCGACAATGTGGAGATTGTTGATGTTTGTCTCAAAGTAACATGTATTTGTATTTTGGGCATATTTGTAATTTGTGGTTTTATTGGGCTATGATGTAATTAGTTAAAAGTCTCACTATTTAAGTGAGTTAGTTGAGTTTTTTAGACTAAGTGTGTGCAAATGTGTAGAGACACCAAAAGTTAGAGAAAACCCTAGAACAATGAGTGATTGTGAGGTTGAAGCGTGATTGTGAGGTTGGGAAAGGTTTGTGGATTAGAGGTAATCTCTTGTACTTGTCATTCTCGATATCTAGTGAAATCGGTGCCTCAGTGGACGTAGCCAATTTGGTGAACCACATAAAAAATTGCTTGTGGTGTTTTGTGTTGTGGTTTACTTGCTATTAGTTGAATGTGTTTCCTAGTTGCTAGCATTATCTCTGTGTTTTTATAAGTTCATTCAAATAAGGTCCTGGAAGGAGTTGGTTGTAGTTTTCGATTTTTGACGAAATTACCAAGAGAACTCAAGAGGGATGTTGCCGCAGTCGCACCGTTTACAGGAGGTGCACAACATTTGAGCTACGGGTGCATCAGAAAATTAAACTTTTGTTTTCTCATTCATCATAATATATAGTAAGTTGTAGGTTGAACACGTACATATATTAAAAAATAAACTTTTATTTTAGATTTATAGATCACAAATATATATAGAAATGCTCTTTATTTGATCAGGTGATTTAAATAGAGCAAAGAAACCCAAAAGCGAATTCTAATACAATATTCATCAGAGAAATATTTGGTCTCTCTAGTACTTGTTTAGGAAATTTTTGAACCAGATGGCTGATTGTTTGGGATATCTTTTGAAGCCATCTTCATAGTCTACAAAGTTGATGCCAAATCTCACAGTATAACCAGAAGCCCATTCAAAGTTGTCTAAAAGTGACCACGCAAAATAACCTTTCACATTCACACCCTCCCTGTAATATAAGCACACAATTGATTACCATTAATTATATAACAAGATGACATATATATGGTTATTTTCATTAAAATGAGATAAATTAATTACATATATATAGTCATTTTCTCCTCGGTGCGTACTGATATAACTTATATAAGTACGTTGCATGTGGACCAGTACGTTGCATGTGGACCACTGATTATGAAGAAGTTTTGACAAGTGCATACACTTGGAGTCAAAATATGTAAATCTAATGATCCACATCCAACATACTGATGAAATTATATCAGTGCGTACTGACTTGAAATTTTTTGTATATATATATAAATTTATTTACTCACTTAATCGTTTTGTGGAGGAAGGAAAGATGGCGGTGATAGTAATCTATCCTCACGGGATCTTTTAAGGCTTCTTCAAGCGGTAATGTACTGTTATTAAGCTCATCAACCCCTGAAAAAGAGTTGGAAAAAAAATTCGAATTCAGTTTATTTATCTAGGGTTTTATATATATTAAACACATTTTCATTGTATTTTATGAAATATAAATATATTCTATAAATCAAAAAGGATTAATTCTAACCATTTTCAGTAATGTAAATTGTAGGGTTGTTGTAATTTTCCTTCACATAAATGAGAAGATCTCTCAAACCCCTTGGATAGACATGGAGCCAACTTGAAGCTGCCTGTGAATTCATTTCACACATCAATTAATATAAAACTAATTAATTGCTTCTAACCAATCAGTGCAAATTTATAACTTTATTAAAAAAAACATTTAAGTACATGTACTAGTGTTCCTTAATTATTAAATTTTATTTTTTAAAATTAAATTTTGCATATATGCATACCGGTGGGCCGATAAGGATCCCCTTGCGATCGGCTGCAAAAAAAAAAAAAAAAAAAAAAGCAAATTAATTACATATATCATATATGCATAATTTCATTAATTATCAAATAAAATCAAAATACCAGCTAGTAAATAAAAAACAAAAACAAAGTAATTAAGCACTCTTTAATTTAAGTTTATAAAACTTACAGGTCTGATTAGCAAGAGAATCAGTGGAGTAGCTAATATTGACAGAATTGGCAACAGCAACATTAGCCGCATAAAACGCAGTGTAGTAATTTAACCCAAGAAAATCCAAAGATCCTTTCACCATCATTGATTCTTTTTTACTGAATTTTGGCAATCTTTCTCCAACAAGGGTGCGCATGCTAAATGGATAGTCACCATAAGTCAATGGCTCCATAAACCTGTTATTTTAATTAAAAAATAAAGAATAAATTAAAAAGTTTATATAGTTATTAGCATGCATATTTAATAGGCGCTATGTAATTACCACAATACTACCACGACATTGTCTAATATGACTCGATGGTAAAAGCGTTCATGTGTTGAATCTATCACCAACACATGCATGTGGTATATACATATATATATATATATATATATATATATATACAATAATTTTCAAATAAGTGCGCACTGATAGAAATTTATAAGGACATTGAATGTGAGCCACTCATTTTACATATTTTGACCTAGTATGTATGCATTTGTCAAAACTCTTTTATAAATGAGTGGCTCACATTCAATGTCCTTATATAATTCTATCAGTGCGCACTGACAGGAAAAATGACTATATATATATATATATATATATATATATATATATAAATATAAAGGCATTAGGTTGAAAAGATTCACTCACCATCCGAACATGAAATCAAGAGCTCTTTTGGCAGCCTCAACATTAGGTTTTGTTTTGGAGTAGGGTACCATCCAATGGGACACTAGTGTTATCCCAATCTTCCCCTTTTGAATCCCCTACATATTCATGTTTTTTCACAAATATAAATAAGTTCTGATAAAGATAAATAACTTATAGTCCGCACTTCGCACCAAATAAATTTCACACATATATATAGTTATTATATATGTAAAAAATAATTATTAAAGAGTGACATGGTTGTAGTTACAGAAGTACTAGTACTGACTTGGTATTTTTGCTTGTATAGTTTGACTGCTGCAGCATGAGAAAGAAGCATATGGTGGCTGACAAGATAAGGCTCAGTCGAAGAGTTTCCGGCTTGGCACGCAGCGTTCACCCATTTTGAACACCGACCCGGTGCAAGTGTGCCCAGATCATAACCCATACTACTATATGTCCATGGTTCATTTATAGTGATCTAATACTTTACACGATCACCAAATTCCTTGTAACAAACTTCTGCAAAGTCTCGAAAATCATCCCTGTAATTATAGTTCAAAAGAATCATGAATTTATTATTATTTTATATTAATAAATAAATAAATAAAAGAGAGAGCTAGAACTGTAGTAATGTAAATTTTACATACACAATGTGAGGGCTTAAAAAGCCACCGTACTCATCTTCTAGTGCTTGGGGAAGATCCCAGTGAAAGAGAGTCACAAAGGGTTGTAGACCTACATATATATATATATATATATATATATATATATATATATAATTGCATCAGATAGATCACGAATTTATGGATTACAACTTCAGCTTTCAACCAAAATTTTAACTAGCCTAATCACTGTAGATTTTTTTTTTAACAATTCATATGCAATAGAAGTGAAAGTTCATGTAACAAGTTATTATGGTTGTGATTACATCTTACTATGCTCTAGCCCAAAACTATATAGAGTTTAATGTTTTTTATTTATTTATTTCAAATATATATATAAAGTGAAAAAAAAATTATAAAGTAATTCTTATTGAAAAATGTTATGTATATATGTTAAAAATTGAAAAAGAGAAAATATATATAGAAGTTGTACATTGATGTATTACAAATAATTTATTTAATTGAGTTTTAAGTATATTTATCATGTGCCTCTCAACAGAACCCATACTTATTCATCGAATTAATAATTTCTTATTCATATATTATTTGAATTGTCATGTCACCGAAAATAAAAGCGTAAAAACTAACATGATACACACGTGCGAGTGTGATAGAATTATTACCATTGGATAGGAGGTCGTTGATGAGATTGTTGTAGAAACTAATTCCTTCCTTGTTCACTCCCCCACTTAGCTTCCCACCTGATTTATAACAAAAAAAAAACAATATATATTCTTAATCTTTTTATTCTAGATGACTATAAACTTGTTACTGCTTACTCTGACTTTGTAGTTGACTAGTTGGTGTGGACATGTTAACTTGAATTATAATATGATTAGATATTATTTAGAAAACAATTTGTGTCATTTTGTCATCAATTATAAAAAAATATAAATAATAAAAATAGTAAATGAAAATAAAAAATGTATAAAATTAGGACCTCGTGGTATCTTGGCATCGTTCTAGATCTAGAATAGTTAGGAGGGATGTCAAATTGGAAGATAATATTTTTATTTGACCAAATAATTAAAACTTCTTAATTTGTTTGTCACCCAAACTGGTTAAGGATGACAAAATAACTCGTAGGGACGGGGTTCCACGGGGACCTGTACTTATGAGGTGGAGATGAGTTTCAATTTGGTGGAGATGAGACGAGGATGAAGATAGATAATAAAACCCGTAATAGATATGGGTGCGGACGGGTTTTATAATCTCCGTCCCACCCTGTCCCCCTTAAAATATAATATTTTTTATTTAATTCAATGTTAATGTTTTAAAATGATTGAATTTATTTGTTTAGTTTTAAGATTTATATTTATGAAATGATTTTTAATAGTTTTTTTGGAATTACTTTACATATTATATCATATTCATTGGAATAAATATTTATTATTTTAATAAATTATTTAGATAAACTGGTTAAATGTAGCAAATTGGGTGGGGATGGGGAAAGCATACCCCGCCCCGCTCCATCTATTGTGGGGTTTTATGAGAATATGAGATTTCAACAAATAAATGGGGTGGGTTGCGGGGAGGGCCACCCCGCCCCGAATCCGCCCCATTACTATTCCTAAAACTAGTACTTAACCTATTTTAAAATTGTGAGATTTTAATTAATTTGAAATTGAAGATACCAATGTTATTTTATTAATCTTTTATCTTTATAATTTTTTTTCTATGCAAGCAGTTAATTTGAAATTGAAGCTCCAGCTATTTGACAGTTAGACTTTGCTAAATCAAAATATACTAATATAGACACATTTTGCTAAAGGATGAGATGTTGATTGACAGATTGAGTGCTCGTGGAAGAATATTAAATTAAGAAAATATTTAAAAAAAAAATTAATTAAAATTAGAGTTGAACATGCCGGTGAACATATGTTAAAAGACTATTTTTGTAATAAAACTTTTAGTAACTAAGGTATTATTATAATTTGAATTAGTATCTCGATATTTGTTAAGAGGTGTTATTAACACCGGTATATGCATGCGACCACCTCAATTCCGCATACTATTATCATTACTCTTTTATATTGCAATTGGAATATATATTGAGATTAATCTATATGTATAAAGGTCATAACTTTTGAGTTAATAATGATTTGTTTTGTTTCCTTCAAAAAAAAAAATAATGAGTTGTTTGAAAAATGTTGAAAATAAATGATCTTACGCACGAGGTAATAATCTTGACCAGGATATAGAGAATCTGAAAGCATCCAAGTTCATGTCCTTCATTATCTGCACATCTTCCTGTCACAGTATATAAAATCATCATCATCATCATCATATTATCATTCATCAGCAAGTCAAAGCATCTATAATACTTTTTCAAAGAATAAAATGAATCTATCTAATTGGGTAGAAAACTAAGGAAAATAATTAATTAATGCGTCAAAAAAAAAATAATAATAATACTTCTCTAACCTTGTAACGGTGGTAAAAATCAGCTGCTTCATCTCCATTGCTTCTATCCGAAATTCTATCTGCAATTTCAAAAACAAAATGATTAAATATATAAATAATAATCTATATGTATTAACTAGAAATTAATTATGGATTTGAGAGTAATTAGGATGAGAAACCTGGGGAATTGTGTGTGAAGGTATCCCATATACTGGGGCCCCTTCCATCTTCTTTCGCAGCACCTTCATACTGAAAATCATACACAACCAGCATATATATAATCAACAATTATTTTTTTTCTTATAATTTAAGAGAAAATCTAGAATACGATCTATATTTAGTAGTACCATATAATTTCCGATCAAATCATATCATATGGTAATATGATATATAAATAAATGTGATTGGTTAATCATGCTACATAATCTGATACCTGATAAGAAGAGGAGGCTGTCCCAAAAATGAATTCGGTTGGAAAACTGCTGCGATTGAAAATAGACAGAACTTCAGGATGAGTAGTATTTGCAATGATATAGTGGGTTTGAGCTAAGAAGGTGACCAGAACAAGGAGGCACACAAGAGAGCCGTGAATAATCGCCATAGCTATATGGTTTCAAGTTGGAAGGCATACAATACCTACCTCTATCTATATATAATAAAATTTAAGACATGCATACAATGAGTACAACACACACTAGCTAGCTAGTTTATATTATACGGATTAGTCTATATTCTAGTAGATTTATTAATACTTTTCAAATCATGACCAGTCTAAACGGTAGCTTTGCTGGGTGGTTATGAAGCCTATGTAAAATTTTTTAATCACCAAATCGATTTAATACTGAAATTTGAGTGTCGGTGTACTCCGTTTATATAATTTTACGTCGAACCACGTAAAATCTCTTATTGTTTTCTTGTTTTGGTGTGTTTTGATTATTTATTTGGATTTACATATTCCGTAAGAATATTGTTCATCTGAAAATAATTCAAAATTGATATCATAAAACAATTGCACATATACAAAGAACTGTAATACTAACTAGTTACTAGTATTTGTAATCGTACAGCCAAACCGGCTCAAGATATAAAATTAGGCTTTTCTTAATTAGTATGAAATGGTTTATTTAAAATTTATTCTTCTTCTTAAAATACAAAAATAATCATTAAATTATTGTATTCTAGTTTTTCTAGTAGATATATATTCGATATAGTATAGCTAAGTCATATTTTGTCATTAAATTAGTGATAACATCTTCCTCAATTACTTTTAATATACATATGAAATAATTAATAATATTATGAATGAATTTTGATTCTCTACTAATTTAAATTATTTCCTGAAATTTTTAACATTTCTAAAACATCAATTTTCTCAATTACTTTTAATATACATATGAAAAAATTAATAATATTATGAATGAAGTTTGATTCTCTACTAATTTAAATTATTTCCCGAAATTTTGAACATCTTCTAAAACATCAATTTTCTTATATACTAGTAATATGTAGTCAGAAGTTTTTTTTAGTTTTATTCAATCGAACTTTTAATATCTTCCATATTACAAATACAATAAAGTTGGTGAGTTGGAAACTTTTATCGTTTATAGGATTGAGAGAATTAATTACAGTAAACACCATGTCTAATGTGGTCGCATCCACCCCTTGGTTACTTATTTATTGAGTACTGTTATTTTGTCTAAATTAGGTGTCTAAATGATGTGGTAACACTAAACTCTATTCATTTAAATCATGCAAATCTAATCCAATTTAAATGAATGGATTATAGTATTACTATATTATTTAGGTATCAGATTTAGACACTAAATTTAGACAGAATAACATTATTGTTATTTATTTATTTTTAAATAAGTTCTCGAGTTTACCGCATTGAAGATTTTGCAATAGGACAAAAATATTACAATTTTATAAAAAAAATTCATCTCTTCCGAAATGGAGGAGATCTGATCAACTAGAGATCATCTCAAATTATTTCCTATTAAAAGTAGAAAAAATAATTTCTTTTCTTTTCTTTTTCTTCTTTTTATAATAATAATTATTTCTCCCCAATCTCCAAATTTGGCTCAATTTTTTTATCAACATCAACAATTAGGGGTCGTTTGTTTTTTCCACTTAAAATTTAATGGGTCTGAATCATAATTATTAATTTGTTTCGTTTGTTTTTTTAAGTGGTCAAACAACTTAAAAATACCAAAAAACAACTTAAAATAAAAAGTAAAAAAATCATGACTTTTCACTTAATTACAAATCATTGAGTTGCATTAAATACAATCCAAAATCTTTTCTTCTGATACTATCATTCATATATAACATATTTCCAATTTCATCATAATTATATATGGTATAGAAATTTTTATTTTAATATATTGCTTCTTTTAAATAACTATAAAACTAAAAAAGAACCCTAATCACTTCTCATATTGGTGTTTAATATCAATACTTTATTATGATATTAGGGTGGTGTATTTATATATTATTTTTTAGAGTGTTTTGTATGAGTTTTCTTGCAGCCCCTTTTATTTTATTTTTTTTTTAATTTTTCTTTTCTTAGTAAAAGTTAAGTTTAATTGTAATTGAAGAAGATCATGATCATATGTGTTCATATATAATTATTATTATTGAATTGTATTTATTCCATATTATATGTATAATTGTTTAACATGGGTATAAATGTAAAATTACTTAGTTTCGGACAATTTTACTTATAAAAAACAAACGTGTTGACAATACATTCAGATGTGAGGAAAAAAACATGTCATTCAGGTTCAGATTTCAGTCCCTATTCAGTCTTCAGAAAAATTCAAGACTGTTCAGTCTTCAGACAAAAAAACAAACGACCCCTTAGTCTTCAAATTATATATCTTTGGGTGAATATATTTCGGCTTTAAATATTTTATTTTGTTTTGAAATCTTAGGGTTATGGTTAAATATAGTTAATGAGATTTTAGGAATAATCCAATTTTAAATTTACCTCGAATATTTATGCACAACAGTTACCCCCAAGACTCTTGATGACATTAAAATTATTGTCATTATGAGATCTAACATAACTTGATCTTTGTAAGAACCATATCCATGTAGGTCTACAAATTATATGCTCTCACTAGGCTTTTTTGTTTTGATATATGCTTGCAGGGATTCGTCCTTTTCGGATTTTATCAGTGTTTTATTGAAATAATTCTTTTTTGGGAAATCAATTCTCTTAGGAGAAATTTTTTTAATTAACCCTTCGAAGTAATAAGCTCTTTGTAGAGCAATTTTATAATTTACCATACTTCATATACTTGGGAATTTGGGATATAAGCTCTTTTTGGAGCAATTTTACAATTTACCTTATTTGGATAGATAAGCATAAGCTGTGCATCTTTAGAAACTTTGAATCATAATTCAAGTTTTGCTTTGCATATTATTTTTGGGTATCATCCCATTGAAATAATCATATTATTATTTTTAGTTTGAATTTTTTATTCAAGTTTTGCTTTTCTTATTGTTTTCGGGAATCTTTCAATTAAAATAATCATACTATTTTTTTTAGCTTGAATTATTGATTCAAATTTTTCTTTGCATATTGTTTCTGAGTAAAATATGTTTTGGATTTTTCTTAGTGTTGTAAATAATTCTCCTTTGGGAGATCAATTCTTTTTGACACATTTTTATAATTAACTCGTTGAAGAAATAAGTTATTTTTAGAGAAATTTTATAATTTATCCTACTTGTGGAAAATGTTCCTTTTAGAGCAATTTCATATTAACCTTCTTTGGTTGATAAAATAAATTAAAATAAATTGCTTCCTCTGTAACACCCGTTCAATTGGATTGTTGAACATATGGTATACGGATTAACCCTACCCTTAGTTAAAAAGTAAAAATAAATTATTGAAGAATCTTGAGAAGATTCGTCAATGTTGACTTTTGTATAAGGTTAGGTTGCACGGTTCGCTCACCAACCACAAGAGAAAAGATTAAAAAAAAAAACAAACAAACTGTGTATTAAACAACCTCATTGAATGAGTTTTTCTTAGATTACTTTTGTTTTTTCTTCTGAAGACTGAATAATACTGAATTATACTGAAGACTGAATAATGACTGAAAACTGAAATTGAAAAATATATTTATTTTTTTTCATTGAAAACTGAATATAAGTGATAAGTTGTTTATTTTATTAAGTTACAAATATATTAAAATAAATATTTTTACATCTACGTCATTTCAACTATTATTTATTATATATTTATATTTTCATATATTAAAGACAACTAAAAAATTAATTTAATAATATAATAACAAATTTATAAAAAAAAAAATTACCATATAAAATATAACCTTTAAAGTATAAAAATTGAACAAATTAATTGAAGTTTAGTTTAAGAAATAACAATAGATTAGAGTCGGCCATTAATAATCATGCCTTCAAAAAAAAATACCCTTAATGATGACAAATTAAATGCAAAATCAAAATCTCGAGAAAACTAAGATGTTGTTAATTATAACCAAGTATAATATTTTTTTTTAAAGTAAGTAACAAAATCCTCGATGGATAATTCAATATATTAGAATTACATAATATTGACAAATTGAAGTTGGTGCTTTCGTAGGAAATTCTTGAACCAAAGAGCAGAATGCTTGGGATATCTTTTGAAGCCATCTTCATAGTCAATGAAGTAGATGCCAAATCTTACAGTATAACCAGAATTCCACTCCATATTGTCTAATAGTGACCATGCAAAATAACTTTTCACGTTTACTCCATCCCTGCATATATGAAATCACCAATTAGAGTTTATTTTTTGTGATTTATATAATTATTTTTCGACGAATAATGTTTGATGAAATGACTCACTTAATAGCTCTTTGGAGGAACCAAAGATGGCGGTAGTGGTAACCTATCCTCATCGGATCCTTTAGGGCTTCCTTAAGTGATAAGGTAGTGTTATTAAACTCGTCAATCCCTGGTTTAAAAAAATAATAAGGAAAAGATAGATTATTTTAATTGAATTTAACTCTATCTCTTTATATATTTATATACCGTTAGACAATATGAGATTAGTTCAGTAATAAATCCCTTCTACCTATGTCTAAGAAGTTGTGAGTTCAAAAAATCCTGAAATATTATAATAGTTCAAAATAAAATAACAGAAGATGGAAGGATTAATGTCTTACCATTTTCAGTGACGTGAATAATGGGATTGTTGTAATTTTTCTTCAAATAATTCAAAAGATCTCTCAATCCCCTCGGATAAACATAAAGCCACGTAGAAGCTGCCTGTCATTTGATCAATTGACTAATCATTATATAATCTACGGAAGAGTAATGTTACACATTCCACCTATCCATAATCCCATCATTTTTATCCCAATACATGTGACAACTGATATGTCATTTAATAAGAGGATACACATTAATTGTAATTTATCTCATTTACTTATTTATCCACTCAACAATCAATATGTATCCACTTATTAAGTAACACATCAACTACCACTTGTTTTAAAATGAAAATAGTAAGATTATAGATGAGATGCATAGCATTACTCTTTATACGTACGGAAACTAAAAATGGTCAAGGATACATTTACGTGTGCAAGTGAGATTCTGAATGGCCTTAGTAATTTTAACACATTTATAATATTTTTTTTAAATTTTTTATTTATATATTTTTAACCCATTGAAAATGATTCTCAGGATATATATATACCCGAGGACCAATAGGAATCCCTTCACGCTCGGCTGCAAAAGAAAGAAAAAGATGTTGCATGAGATTTTTTCTTTTCATAATTATGTGATCATCTCGACTGTTTATAAAAGACTTTTTATTCTACAAAAAAAAAAAAAAAGACTTTTTATTCCAACTTACGGGTCAATATAGTAAAAGAATCAGTAGAGCAGCTAGTATTGGACTTGGAGGAATTGGTAACCGGAACATCAACTGCATAAATGGCAGTATAGTAATTTATTCCAATAAAATCGTAAGAACCTTTCACCATCCTAGTTTGCTTCTCCGTAAATTTTGGCAATCGTTTTCTCACCAGACCACGCATGCTTGCTGGATACTTACCATAGCTCAATGGCTCCATAAACCTGTTTAGAAAAAAATAGACCAAATTAAAGAATTTGTAACGAGTTTATATCAGTAATGTTACACAACATGAATATTAATTCAAAAATAATATAAATGATATGAAACATAACTTTTTTTTTTTAAATATCATATGCGATGATACCAACCCTAACCTAGGATGATGGTGTTGTGTAACATAATTAATTTTTATAAGTTATATAGTTTTTTTTATATAGAAAATATATAGTTAATTATGGATATGTTTGGGATTGCTTTTACTTGAGAAATAATCATTTATTTCTCCAGTTTGAGTAAATTGGTATTTGGTAAACTCTCCAAAAATGGCTTATTTTCTAATTTGCTCCTCCAATAAACAGCTTTTGAGAAGCTGGTTGGGGGTTGCTTTTTAAGCAGAGACTAGCTTATTGTTTATACAATGTCTGTAATGCCCTCACTATTTAATTAAAAGACAATATTGCCCTTATATTTAATAATAATATAATAAAAACTAAAAAATAAAAAATGTGAAAAAATAAAAAACTCTAATCGGAAATAGAATGGAGGCATCTCACCTCCTCCAGTGGCCGTGGTGGCCACCGTCGGAAATCTGGAAATAGAAGAGGCATCTCGCCTCCTCCAGTGCCGGACGAGGACCTCCTCCGGCGACGTCGAAGGCCGCACGAAGCAGCTCCCAAAACGACCCTCGTGAGAATGGAGGAATCGGTCGACGAAACAGAGGTCGATGACGGCTGACGGAGACGAGACGAGCGACGGCACGGCACGAGCGGCGGCACGGGATGAGCGGCGGGTCTGTGCGAGGTTGAACAGCAGCGTTGGTGAAGAAGGAGGATGAGTTGACTCAGAAGAGGATGAGTTGACTCGGTCAGTTTTTTGTTGTGTTTTATATATAAATTGAGTTGACTCAGTTTTTTGAATGAGTTATTTGATAAATGGCTGAGTTGACTCAATGATAAATTTATTTCTTGTTTAAATTTGCTTTTTATTTCTTTTTAAATGCTTCATATTTATAATTTTTATTGATGTCTATTTTAGTCATTTTGTTCAATAAACTTTTCATCATTTTAAAAGTTAAGCAATTTTGAAATTTAGTTTACCAAACACAAATCTATTTTTTTCTTAAGTTGATTATTGCTTAAGTTAAGCTATAAGCAGATTATAACTTAAACAAAGCAATCATATATCTATTACTCTATTAGTGTCTTTAACAAAATATATATATATATTAGAGTTTTACTCACCACCCAAGCATAAAATCAAGAGCTCTTTTAGCTGCATCAACATTAGGTTGCGACTGGGAGTAGGGTACCATCCATACAGCTATTAGTGTTATTCCAATCTTCCCCTTTTGAATTGCCTAAACATTTGACAAATTTTGTGTCAAATATATACACAACACATTTATAAATCATAAACATTTGTAATTAATTAATTACATGTATTTAATAGAAATATATATGTGTAATATATGTCAATTTTCATATAGAAATTATTAGCAGTAGTACTCACTTGATATTTTTGCTTGTAGAGTTTGACAGCTAGAGCATGAGAAAGTAAGAGATGGTGGCTGACAATGTAAGGCTCGGTGGCAGAGTTTCCGGTGCGGCAGGCTCCATCTATCCATTTCGAACACCGACCGGGTGCCAACAACCCCAACTCATAACCACCATAACTGTATGACCATGGCTCATTTATAGTGATCCAGTGCTTCACACGATCACCAAATTCTTTGAAGCAAAGTTCTGCAAAGTCTCTAAAATCATCCCTGTACTAGCTCGAAACAATTTCTCGTTTTAAAATAAAATAGAAACCGAAAACACATAACATTACCAAACGGGTCCTAAGTATATTTACTTACACAATACGCGGGCTTAAAAAGCCACCATATTCATCTTCTAATGCTTGGGGAAGATCCCAGTGAAAAAGAGTCACAAAGGGTTGCAGACCTATACACATTAATTGTTTCTTAATAAATTAATTAAAGCCTAAAAAATAATCACTCAACACACTACACATGAATGCATGATGATCCACGTAAACTGTTAACATTATGATGTGATTAATATAAATCATATGAATTACCATTTAATAGGAGCTCGTTGATGAGATTGTTGTAGAAACGGATGCCATTCTTGTTTACTCCCGCACTAAGCTTCCCACCTGATCCAATTTGTTAATTTTCAATATATGTATGTAGAATTTATTGTAGTATTTTTTATTTTATTTTTTTGTAAAAAAAAAAATCAAATAAAACAGAAGTACAATGATGCACACTTGTTAAAATTGTGAGATTTGATTTTGCTTTTTTAACTATATTTTTTTTAATGCGTGCATATATACATATTGAGACCACTTAATTTCCAACTTCTTTATGCGAAGCTCATAGGCCATAGCAACTTAATTTCTTTATTCAATATATATATATATTAATTACAAACCATAGTTATAATAATTAGCGATGATCTTACGGGGTAGCAATCTAGACCAAGAAATGGAGAATCTAAAAGCATCCATGTTCATTTCCTTCATTATCTGCACATCTTCCTGTCACAATGAAGTATCGAATGACATCTATCAGTCACCATTTCTATATCCGTAAATTAAAATATATCTGAAAAAATGCATCTTCGTATATGAATCAAATTTTAAAAAAAATCTATTAGCAAATTAAACCATTTTTACTCATTTTCAATCTCTTTAGACACTCTGCGCTAACTTAATTCTATAGAATTTCTGTTGACACTCATTTTATTCCAAAATCACCCTTCATTCATATTACCAATCTTATAAATCCACACCAAATAACAAATAATAATAATAAAAATCCCCTTAAAATAATAATAATAAAAAAGATAGAAATTTTTTTTGTTAGTTGGTACAAAAATATCTTTCTTTAATTTAATTTCTTATTTACTTTTCTTTACATTAAGTTTCCATTAATATAATTGAATTTCATCACTAAGAGGCTCGATTTTTGACGAATGAGCTTTTAGGTTAGTTTTATTGTCCGGAAGCCAAGAACAATGACCCACTTAGTGATTTTTGATGTCAAAAATTGCAGCCAAAAACTTCAACTTAACAACCTTCATGGTGGTTGTTACATTTTCCGATGTCACCGAAAAAAGACTTGGTGATTTTGAATCAGCAAAAAAACATAATTTGTATTCTTATATGAGACAAACTACAATGTATTAGAAATTATTCAGTAGAAAAATAATTTGCTAAGAAAACGGTTATAATAAAATTGATCTGGAGACCATGTCCCACAGCTTGACAAATGACAACGACCGACGGTAGGAGACCCCTAGCCTCCATTTATAATTTAGGATCAAAATAGGAAACAGTAGGAAATGTCACTCTTTTTATGTTAAATTTTGAGATTATTACTAAACTAATAAGTCAAGTTTAAATTGTACCAATGGATTAAAATATCCTTATCCCCTATTTTTATTATGTTTATGTCATTTTTAGGGTTTTTTTTTTCTTCAAAAACCTCCATTAATGGAGTCAATAGAGATAAAAGACCACCATTGGAAGTCCGAAATCAGCCTCCATTGGACCTCCATTGGAGGTAGAAACCGGCATCAATTGGAGGTTTCAATAAAGAAGATAACCCCAAGAACAATTGAAATTTTTCATTTTTGTCCAATAAATTTCAGAAATTATAAATATACCCAATAAATCTTAGAAACTACCAGAAAATGCTCGGAAACTACCTGAAAGATCTCTAAAACTACCTGAAAAGTTTTGAAATCTACCTAAAAGGTCTCGGAAATTACCTGAAAGGTCTCGGAAATTTGAAATTAGGTCTCGAAAATACAAAATAAGTCTCGGAAACGCACAAAAAACGCGAGACTTATTTTGTAAATGTGTTGTAAGGGTATTTTTATCAGATCCATACTTTAGGTGTTATTAAAACTTAAGTTATTAAATTGATGATAGTTTTAAAACTCAATCTTTAAAGAGTACTATTAAATTTTTGAACCCGCAATATAAATACCCTTCCATTTATCTTAATCAATCAACAGCAATAATATTAAGTTATTCAGTTTAAAATAATCACGAAAATACAGTTTAAAATAATCACGAAATTATTTTCGATTTAATTTCATCATTGTACGGAAGAAATAAAAAAGAATAATCCTTTAGACCTTGTAATGGTGGTAAAAATCAACTGCTACATCTCCATTGCTACCATCCGCTATTCTATCTGTATATCGTTAAAAGAAAAAATTAATGTACATAGAAATAAATAAAGTCAGTTTCTAAACTATCAATTGTTAAGAGTCGTATATATTTTTGTACTTACTTATCAATGCCTCAAATGCTCGCCCGCGACCATTTTAGAACAAAATTTGTATATAGTACTCATCAATTCAATTTTTATAGATATAAATAGAATGGAGTCAGAGACGATTGAGAGGAACCTGGAAAATTGTGAGTGAAGGTGTCCCATATACTAGGGCCTCTGCCACCTATTTTTGCACCACCTTCGTACTTAAAATCATATAAAAACATTAAAATAGGCACCCATTATAATCTTCTCTTTCTAAACTCTGTTATATATTACCTGGTACGAAGCAGAGGCTGTCCCGAAAATGAAATCTGCTGGAAAACTGCTACGGTTGAAGGAAGAGTACCGGTACAGGTCACAACTTGCAAACGTGAACTGGGTTTGAGCTAACAAGGTGACCACAATTACCAGGAGGTACATCACAAGAAAGCCTTCGATGACCATACAGATACAGTAACTCTGATCGATATTGCCCTAGCCCAACCACAGTAGCTTCCACTCACATTTGCAGAGTAAACGTTTTCATGCTTTATTAGAGAATTTAATTCTTTTTTCAAGAATAAACTTTTTCGTACTTTATTCTTCATAACACTTGCTACATATAACATATAATTACTCATTATTTTGATTTTACTTTAATTTTTTTTTATTTAATTTTTACGTGTTTCTAATAATATGTCAAAAGCCATGAAAATGAATTGATGAAAAAGGTTAGCTAAATTATTAAATATATGTGATGTGGATGTAGGACAATCCATACTCTCTCTAGATAATTTTGAGTGGTACTCCAATCACGTTGGATTTGGATTCATAATATATATTGTGGAATCTGAAATGCAAATTAATTTCCAACAAGTAGAAGTATTGCAAGAGGAATATTAAGTGCTTTTGAATGGACATTGATCTGCTAAGTGAAAGCATTTGTTAACTTGGGTGGTTCTCAACTTCTACTTGGGCTGAGGAAGAACGCAATTAATCTACCTGATAATTAGCTTGCTGTGGATTAGGAGAAGATCTTGGATGCATCATGGTGTATCCCCATTGCACCCAAGTTTTTACCGTAGAGTACTTGACTACTTGTATTATATATTCTAAGATATACAACAAATATATAGCATTAAGAAACCTCCTACCCCTTTGTTTGATTCTTATTTTTATCTCAACCTCTAAAATGTCATCATAAATAACCTTATGCCCAAATAAGAAAGTAATATTATCTGATCAAAATGTTCATGCTAATTTTTTTTTTAAGTCTGCACTTGCTAAATTTAAAAGACCATAAGCTTGAAAAGAAAAAAAAAAAGGCAAAACTTAATAAATCTCAATCAATGGCAAATTAAGTCACCACCAAAGACTATTATCTTTCAATATTATGTAATTTTTATACATATTTTTGGTGTTATTAAAACTCAAGTTATCAAGTTTAGACCAGTGGTACAGAACAAGCACCACTAGGTGCTAAGAATTTATGCAATCCGCTTTTTTCTGACAAGATTGTGATACACGTTTTCAACTGGATAGACAGTATAGTATACTACTAAATACTAAACATGTATTTGATACCCAATCCTAATCTTTTGAAAGTGCCTAAAGCTTATTATATTCTAAAACTTCTGGCATAATTGTGAACACGACATGGGCTCTTTATACTAGTTCTTTTACACCTTTCATATATTTGGATAACTGGTGATGGAATAAGTTCCACACCAGCTGAAAACATCTGCATTAAGAGAAAAAATAAAAAAGGAAACGAAGATATGCTAATATTGAGTGGTGGGTTAGTTCTCGCCATAGGCACACCATCCTCAGTTGACGTAACCTTGAAATCTCCTCTGAATACATCCCTCACAGCTCAATCAAAAGATGGAAAAAGTAACAAAAAAGAGAAAAGGCCAAAATAAATAAATAAATAAACCATAAAAGATGGGGAAAACACACATAAAATCGTGGAATCAGCTCTTACACCCCAGCCCTAGAGACTCTCGAGAGAGTTAAGAGGCACGAATAAATAGATTCAATCAGATAATACTTTGAATCCATGCAATAGAAGAAAATAAATAGAATTTGAAATTTTAGTTTGCATGACTTGAATAAAACCCCAGTACTAGATATATTGTCAGTGAAATCCACTGCTCAAAAGATTTGGTGTGTTCCGGAACAGTTCTACAGATTTGAAGTATCATAAATTCATTATACAAAAAACTAAAACTCCCATCCACATTCATGCCCTAAATTCAAAAACATAGTAAGGTTGTGCGTCTTACATGAAATTAGTAGTTTGAATGCAGAAACTCTTGAATTATCAACAATCCAGAGTTACCACTATTCAGCTTGAATTTAATAAGTTGGACCGGAATGATTCTTCATTTACTATCACTGGAGGTATACTCCATGCTCCTAAAGGGTTTCCTGATTCTTTCCCACCTGACAAGCGTAAGGTCAAGGTCAAGAGCTCAGAAAAGAACAGGCTCCATTTTCATATAATTAATTTTTGATAAATTACCTTCTTTAGTAGCTTCTTCGCATCTTCTATGGTAGTTCAAGGACAGTTGAGGGTCTAAAGATTTCAGTAAACTGTTATACTTTTCTTCAGCCTCAGTAATGTATTTTGCCTAAAATGAAAAATTATTGTTAAACAAAATGATCGCAAGGTACTTGTTTGCAATATTAGAACGAACCAACAATAGAACATCCATGCATATAAATCACTGTCCGTACCACCCATGAAGAGTCACGAACAAAGTAATGAATTTTGATCTTTCATCAATACCCAAGACTAATGACATATCCCTACGTAATAGAACAAAGACCTAAATGTGAGTTAGACATGGGAATGATTTTGATCTTAGACCAGTACCCCTATGAGTCTAATGACATATCCCCTCATAAATAAGACCTAAACGTGGACTTTTAAGATGGGGAAGGATCTGCCATATGACTATGGAGAAGGCTAAATGCATGTTAGCTGCATAGACATAGACAAAATGAAAAGAATTGGTTTTTGGAATCCTGCCTTGCAATCCAAACAACATCCCAAGAACATCGATTCAAGCAAGAAAAATAACCAATCAAGTAAGCATATATCCCTCCTTAAACAATATCATGCATGCAGTTCCAACCATATTCTAAGGTTTGTTGAGCCTTTCTGAAGTTTTATGCTTGAAAGAATTTTTACCAACTCCACATAATTATTTACTAAGTACCAGCAAAACACATTCTAAAGCACTAATTTGTTTTTAAATAAAAATAATTAGTTAATTTTTATATTTGTAAAAAGTATTTTATTTAATTTATTTTTAAAAATAAAATAATATACATATATATATATATATATATATTGATAAATGAAGAGGCCACTGGCCTCTTTCAACTAGGGACGATTGGATGAAGGACTGAATTTTTTTGAAAAATAAAATAAAAATATTTATTTAATTTTATATTTGAAATAGAATTTTATGCAATATATTTTAAAAATAATAATTTCATTAATTACTTAATAATTTAACATAAAATATATTGGATATATTAATTATATTAAATACAGATACATCAAATAAACTAATGATTAAAAGGGTATGTCTTTTTACAAAATTTCTAGATATTTCTATTCAAAAATCATAATTAAAAAACAAACATGTTAAATTTCATTGATCCAAACCTATTCATACTTCAGGTTAAACTTTGAGGGGTTCAGATTTTAGACAGAAAAACAAACATTACCTAGGCAAAACATATCATATTGGGATGAATCAGTAACAGTAATGACTTATAAGCCCAATCTACCGTGAGCTTCAAAACTGTTCAAAGTTTATGCAAAATGAATCTGAAACAGTGGACAATCAGCGAGAAAATTCATTTCCGAAGCAGCATAATCATTCAATTAGAAATTAGATGAACATATTGGCATACTCACAAGCATGGCTGGGGCTGTTGATGGTCCATATATTCCAATAAACATGCGGAAAATGTTGAAATTATTCTCCAGAACATCATCCTGAAAGAGAGACCATAATTATTGGAATCAGAAATGGTTTATTGAATATAAAGAGTTGTCTGTAGTTAAAAACCTGTCAATAAATGAGCTCACCTCGTAGTCAAATCTACAGCATCATCAAGCAACTTGATATTCATAGAAAGATCACGCTTGCCACATATATAACATGGACAAATGATAGCATTAAATGTTAAACATCCCAGTAACAGCATAATTATTTGAGAAAAGAGTTGCAAACATTTATAAGCTGAAAAGAGACCAATTAAATTAAAGCATAAGAATGGAGAATAACAAAGAAGGAAGTACTTACAGATCATCAGATATTTCTACTAGAAATTCAGATATTGACAGAAACTCCATGTGCAAATCATTCACCTTCACAGTAGCTTCAAAGAAAACTGGTTAAGACTAAAAAAAAAGTATATACCAGCTCTAGCATGGTTGAAAGAATAATAAACTGTTATGTCACACTTGTAGTCACAATACCAGCAGCATTTCGGTCATGTCAAAAAGGATCACTTACAGGAACACACTGCACTATGATAGTATTGGATCATATCGTTGAGAGAAAAATTGTAAGGAAAAAAGATGGAAAAAGGAATTTAGCTTTTATTTTTTAAAAAAGAATTAGTTACTCTAGGTAAAGAGTAAATAAAAATTCAGAAACACTAACTGCAATATGGAATATTAGAAGACGAGAAAATAATATCATGTTATTAGGGGGTAAGAGACACCAGCAATAATCGTCACATAATTTAGCAGAAGTTTGAGGCTTTGTTAAAATGTATAAGTTAGAATGAATAAGAGTTCTGGACAAACATTCAATCTGAGACTTATATGTTAAAGCGATATATGAGTTCATGAAGTTAAAATATATTTAACATTATGTAATAAAGAAATCACCTTTTCTTGTCTCAACTGATACAAAAGAAGATGTAGCACCCGATAATCGAATGATTTTAGCTGGATTGCCCTCATCACATCTTCAATAGAGATCTGAGAAATGACCTTTTTATTAAAACATCTAGGAAGAACATCCTTGAGCATGGCTATGCTTGCAACTAATGTAACTTCAATTTTTGAAAAAGTATAACAAAAAATTGAAACAAAATAACAAAAATCAAAGAAATCGTTTCACATGTATATCAATATTCACTCCAAATTTAATTCAATAAGTGAGATTAAAAGGAAAATGTTCTTGCAAGGTCTAATGAAGCTAGCAATTTTTGGAAAAGTATAACAAAAAATTGAAACAAAATAACAAAAATCAAAGAAATCGTTTCACATGTACATCAATATTCACTCCAAATTTAATTCAATAAGTGAGATTAAAAGGAAAATGTTCTTGCAAGGTCTAATGAAGCTAGCAACACGATCTGCTGAAAAATCATATATTATGTAAAACAGAATGGGAGAGATCAACATAGTTATATAGACTCTTTTTACTTGGCCCTATCTCGACTCACCACAAATCCAAGATGATTGCAATAGCATATTATTTAGATAGGACTAAGGAAATTGCAAGATTGATTTGAATATTGCTGGTCCCCCTGCGGCCCTGCCTATTTGGTTTAAGCATGATTTAAAGAAGGATAGAACATCTCCAGATATGCTCCCAGAACAGACTATTCTTGTGGACAATGGAATATAATGACAATAAGATATTTGGATTACTTACAATTGACCGGTTAATGAGCACAAAGCACTTATTTTGTCATAAGTATAACCCCTACGATTTTGGTTCATTAGTTATTTTCTTTAAAGTATTTGATTTAATTAAAAATATTCTACATAAAATAGATTAAAAATAAATTTTAAGTTTGAATTTTACCTCTTTTCAATGTATATGACGTTATTGATGAAAGAGAGAGAAAATGCAACTCAATTTTGGCTAGCGCCAGTTAAATGTTGTCACTAGGAGTCTTGAACAGACCATTTTTCTCTTCCATTTATTACAAATTTTAGCTAAAATTGAATTGCATTTTCTATTTTTTATCAATAGTCACCTATACCCAAAAAAGTATAATTCAAACTTTCAAATTTTATTTTTAATCTATTTTATGTAAATTATCTTAATTAAATCAAAATCATTCAAAAAAATCACTAATCAACCTCAGGTTGAGAATTATAATTATGACAAAATGTGTGTTTGACACCGGTTATGCCGAAGCACAAAATTAATGGATTTCATGAATTAAAAGTTCATCAAAAGAAACAATGATTTCTCTTTTGCTTCCCTGTACTATTGAGTCAAACAGTATCTTTCTCATTTCTTTTGGATATGATTTGTCGTCACATAGTATCTGATTTCAATTTATAGAAGTAAACTAAAAGTACAGCATAATGACTCTTTCAAATGACCATTCCTCCTTGGGCACAAAATAGCGCCATTATAACTACAAGTAACAAACTTTTACAATTTTTATTAATAAATAAATTGTCTGTTCAAAGAGCAAGCAAATCACCGGTAAAAAAGATAAGTGAATATGATTCATTTACACAAAAGGGGTTCCAAGGATATATGTACCTCCTTTTTGTTCATTAATTGACAGCAGAGCTTTCTTTCTAGAGTCCAATACTCTGATCCACATCTAAATTCTTCTCTGATCCTTTTCCATAGAGCAAAGATAATATAAAAGAATTTATATTGTGAATTCAGATTCTCTTGCTACGCAAAAGAATACAATCAAATAAGATATTATACCTTTCTGTCATAAGGCCATCTCGTTCAAGTAGATACAGAAGTGGTCTGAATGGATCACTTTTGAACATGTCCGTTAACTTCGCAACCTGGCTGTCATTAAATTCCTGCATCACAAACAGTTCCCATAAGCTAGGTTAAAGTTTATTAACAAGTTGCAGATAATCAGTAATTGGTGCTTCCAAATTTCTTAATACTACCTCCTCAAATCTTCTTTCTGAAACAATAATCCCCTCATTTGGCATATCAAGTATCTTCTCATTCAATCTATCCAGCTGCATTAAGAAAACCATCGCTGTTGTAAGATACAGAAACAAAATAGGCATGATAGATCAATCAAAGATTTACTGGGGGAAAAACTGAGGCTAATTTGCACAAACTCCTACTTGTCTTAAAATATATTTCTCTAGGCAAGTATAGCAAGAAGAAAGAAAAAAGAAAACCAATGCTTCCTATTGAAGTGCATATAACTAACTACAGGAGAACCTCACTTCAATTTTGCAGCATTAATGTCATGGCAGCCACACCATCAAGCTTAACAAAGCTAATCAACTAAGTTGCTAAGTTTCTCATATATTAAGAAAATCAGAGTACTTGATACTGTTTTTTCCAGATTGTTACCTGATAAATATAACTTTCCGTGAATGAAAGCACTGGCAAATACTTGAAGATTGCTTGTGGGCTGTTAGCGCCCATTCCATGAAACATGAAATAAGATCTGCACTGTTTATTAGATGAAGTTAATAGCTCAATTAGCAAGGTTCAATTCAGTGCATGGTGCATGATATTTTCCAATACCTTGATATAAATATATTTGATCCGAGGTTTAATTATGTAAATGGTGAGAGTAACAACCCATATAGAGAACACTAGTAGCACATTGTCAAGTGTTTTTAGCATCAACAAAAGCACTTCCAAAAATTCAAAACCAATATGGTTTTCAGACCAAAAAACATTAATAACACATTATGTACATGCAATTTCGAGATATTTTTATAAACATATATAATAAATAAAATAAAATAAACATTTCTTGGATTAAAAAAACACTTAAAAGTGCTTTCCAGAAAAGCATGATATAAACTCTTGCATCAAACGTTTAAAGTATGTACAAAATTCATCCAGAAGCATAAGATTTGCCCAAAAGCGCTCTTGGTAGAGTACTTCCAAATAAACAATTGAGCTGAAAATTCAAGCAAAAACAGATAAGAGGAGATAACTGCTTACAAAATCCTCAAGTGTAGAATTTGCTCGCTGCATAGAATCCAGTCCAATCATAGCCATGTCTTCATAATTACTTTGCAACGAATCACATTCACTCTCTTTTAGAATATCACTTCCAATACAAGTCTTATGGCAATCTGCAATAAATTGAAAATTGGATGCATATTTGATATTTCTCAAAGCCAGCGCTAGAAAGAAGCCATGATTTTGTACCTTCCTGATTAATCCACCGTGATGCTTCCTCGAGAAACGAAGCTGAAATCTGCAAGAAACAATTAACATTATCAAAATCGATTCTAATTGCAAAAGAAATGAAGAAAATGCGAAGGCTCACATTAGGCAAGTGTTGAGAAATCAAGCCGCACTTTTTGTCCATGTCGAGTTCACCACACGGCTGAACCAAGAGGAGGATGAGATTAGCGAGGAAGCGATTATCGTCGTCGGTATTGTTATTGGAAGAAGCGGCAAAAAAGCCACTTGATTGCATGAATGACAATGTTCTCTGTACTTGTTCCAGCTTTCGCAGTTCTTCCATTTTTCTCTACTCTTCTTTCTGTAAGGAGTGTGGATTCCACGCAGCATTTTATATTGATAGTATTCTGGAACTAAGGCCCATCATAGGCCCATCATCTGGCCCATCAACTATGTAAATTCCTTCAATGAGGAGGCATAGGTTTACTCCACCATGAAGAAGGTTGTGCCTCCTTTTATCCAAAAGAGGTCCAGCCTCCATTAAAGATGGTGCAAAAGCATCCAGCATTGATGAATGAGAAGGCTCTGCCTCCTCCATAAACGATGGTGTTGTTATTGTACACATTTATGATTGACCGCAACGGATGTTTGGCTCAAAGGAGGGAGTGCTTTCTTTGGGTCAACCAAAGGAATCTGAATCTGAATCCGGTCAGTAAATTATACCAATCTAAATCCGGTCCGATTCTAAACCGGCTCTACAATCACTCATCTGATCCGACTTTTCGAATTCGAAGCATTTTTTTTTTTGTTGAAAAAATCTAGTTCAAATCGTTTCGGACAAAATCCGGTCCAAGAAAATACAAAAAATCTGAATTTGGATAATTCGGTCCGACTTGACACCCACTGCTTCAAACTACGAATTTGTCTTCTTTTATCAACAATATTTTAATTTTGGCAAATTTGTTTTCGTGAACATACAAAACTGAGACCCATGTAACTTGAAACTCCAATTAGGAGATTAAGTGGAAAAAATATTATTACAGTTTGTATCAAAAGTTTGAGGACATTGTTCTCATCCAAAAATGAAAAAGAAATAAATTAAATAACATTACCAATACAACATGAAATTACAAATACAAGCACAGGCACAGAAAACCTTATATCTCAACAGTATGATGCTATGCATAACCAGAATTAAGCATATAACTAATTTATTTTACCTCCATTGTTATTTCTTCATCTTCTTTAGCAGCAGATTCCAGAAACTAGGGTGCTTTTTCAGTGTGAAAAATGAAATGCCCCATGACATAGCTATGACAGAGGCCAGATGCATATATGCAGTGACCAGGAAGAAGAATCCAAACTCTGATCATAGCTTCCAAATTCCTAGACTCTATCGTTGTTGCTTCCCTTGATTGAACCCAAAGATTGAGTTTCTTGGGTTTTCCCATCGGCCAATTTAGATTTATCTAAGGTAACCTGTTCTTGACTTGGTTCTCGTCTACTTTCCAATAACTTCCCAGTCTTTCCGATAGCAAGAATCAAATCAAGTTGTTTGTGCTGCTGTTCCTACAGCAAACACTCAACCAAGAAATTAAAGTCAAATCAAAAGCAAATTTGCAACACAAAATTATATTCAAAAGAAAGAACTTGCGGCACCAAACCATGGTAGGGCAACATTTGTGGGGTCACAATTAGGTATGTAAACTAATCCTATTTGGTTCAATTTTTGGGAAAGTGCACAGCCATTTCAATAAAGGCACCGTCAAACAAGACCAGAACAAGTTTCGGCAGGCTTTCCTTATAAACCTAAATTGTTTTCAGAACTTTCTGAGCCACACAAATGAAGGCTGCATCACACTTACTAGAACAGAATAACTACATGGCTGATTTACCTTTTACACCTAATAATCAGTACATAAATAAGAATTAAAGACACTACTGAAGTTCGCCGTAGCTTCAGAGAGAGCAGAAATTCAGTTTACTATCTTTAAATGTAAACTGCATACAGTGATTTCTACTTGAACTCAGGAGATGTCAGGCTGAGATTTTAAGAAGCCAATATATAACTAACTTTGACATAAATATTTCAATAGCCCCTAGAATTTGATTCCCAAAATTAACATAATTAATTGTTTGCCAGAATTATAAACAAATAATCTCTCAAGTGATACAGCCATGTTATGGAACCTACCTGCATTGCCAGCAAAACCTTCTGAATTTCACCTAGCTCCTTTTCGAGAACTTCTTCTTGCATTGCTAATGTTCTAGTGGCCTCAGAATTCTTTTGGGCCAAAGTCGCAGTCTTTAACACAAACAGAAAGGATGAACACGCAATGAATATACTGTAAAATAATTGAGTTAACAGCAGTAACAAAGTAACCCACAGTACAACTCATTAACAATTCCTATACCAATCTTTTGAGTTTGCAACACCTATTTTTCTCTAGACCCAATTTGTCAAGCAATCATGCTTCTATTGAAGTAAGTATAAAGTCATCTTATGGGAGATTCATCCAAAAATATTTAGCCAGAACAGAATTCAAGCTAAATGATGGAGAAGATGAAACAAGATATATCTAGAGATTTTATAATTTGGTTAGGTTTGAATTTAATTTGGGCAAGAGTAAATATCTCTACAACAAATGATTTTGATATTTGAACAACCAAATGATGTCGAAAGTCGGGACAAAGGGTGATTTTTCTTTGGACCCCAAAGGAAAAAGAATTTACAAGAAAACAATTTTAAAAATTCCCACTTTTATACAAAAACACACTACTTCAGTGCTATCACTAAGAAATTATACAACAACATGCTAATACTGAGTACTGACAGCATATATATTAAATATTATCATTTCAGAATTGCTTTTGTAATACTAACAACTGTCTGGCCTGTGTTATGCAAAAAAACTGCTAGAAAAAACAATGCTGGGAGCACCCATTGTGGTCCTCCCTCATATCTTGCTAGAGTGGTTGGTGATCACTCCTAGAAAAAAGGGAAAAACAACCTGAAAGACAAAGAGGAGAGCATACAAAAATCCCTGCAAAGAATCAAAGATACGAAAAGGACACCCACCCACCCACCCACCCCCAACAAGCCAAGACTTTTACACCACATTGCTTTCCAATTATGAATAATGAAATAAAGAGAAGTGTCCTATAGTTGGTAATAGTCACATAGTTGAACCAATTAGTTTAACAAACTAGATATAACTTCTATTAAAATGGCTTGAAATGGACTCTGCAAAGCAACAAAGATTTGACAGATGAGACGAAACTGGGAAAATCTCACCACATAGACGCATGTAGCCCTGAAATTCAAAATTCTAAGATTCATACCATATCACTCTCTTTTGCAGAGTAACGCATGTCACTTCATATTTTATGAACGAAAATGAACAAGGAATCCGGATTACAAAGAATTTTTTTATTTTTATACGAAAGATAATTATTTACTTCTAGTTTTAAAATCCAAAAAAGGGATTAATCTAGGTAAGGGCTAGCTTAGTTGGTGTAATTATGTAAGAGGTATTGGAGAAGAATCAATCAAAACAGATTGAGATGGGGATTTGGTCTACAATTGTTGTATATTCATAAAGTAATGATATTTCATATATCTCCATTTCCCCATCCCAAATAATGTGAAAGCTAAATTATAACTGTCATATTATTCCATGATCTACATAGCATTTACTAATCAACCACCACATCACCACATCATTTCAGATGAAAATTTGAGAATTTTTTGGGTTGCATAACATTACTCATCTTCATGACTTCATATAATTGAAAACTATCTAAAAGTGGATTAGATAATGCATATCTTCTCCATCAATTAAAGAGTCCTACAACTTTTAGGTTTCTGCCATCTCCTCCGACCTAACCATCTCACTTCCTTTTCTTGCTCACATGTAAGTTTCTAATTTACATTTATACATTTCATAAAACTTCAGGTATTCAACAATTTTAATCATAACTATACACCTCTAACATTGCCTATCCTTATTATGTATTTCTTCTCAATTTGATAAAATCATTTAGTACTTAGATCTCTAAAACTGCCTATCCATCTTAAATTTCTACACTGTTAAGACTTGAATCAAAAGAGTTATGAACTAAAAATACTTCCTTCCTCCATCTTCTTTACTTAAAATTTATTATTATTAACTCATGGCCAGTTAATTGCAGTCCAGGATACAAGTTTCATTTTTTTAAACAAAGAATATAAGAAAACACAAGGCAAATTTCATTTTACTTTCGTAATTTTATGAGAAATTGCATTGAATCATATATCGAAACTTGAAATGTACTCTCAATTTCTAGTTTAAGAAACTGTATTGAGTCTGAAATAGCAAGCCAAACACCTCTAATTTTTTTATAATACATTTTTATTACTAAAGATTTGAGAAATGGAATTACCTGAGAAATGGGTTCTTTAAGAGCCTTGCGCGTAACCCGGAACCGAATTCCCAACTTCTCAAGCTGCCTTGACAATACTCTTATAATGGTGGCATAACTCCTCAAATCCTCTTCCAATTTCTCAATTCTCTCCACCAAATTGACACTTCCACCTGGCTGTTCCCTAGCAGTTTCCCTACAAATCCGCCACCATTGCCGCCGCCTTATAACAGACCCCATACACACCCCGCACACCAATCCCAACACACCACAAGCCAACAGCCTCTTCCCTATCAGACCCAAAAACGCATCTTTGGATCCCAGAATCAAATTATTCACAACAAAACCAGTAGCAATTACAGTAGAGGATAGAAGACATACTAATTCGGAGATTGAGAGAAGCGAATCAAGATTGAAACTGTCACGTGTCTGCGGTGGTGTGATGCCGGTGTTGTCGTGGCAATTGAGTGGCTTTAAAGAGTGATAAGATTTCGAGTTGGGAGTGAAATTGAGAGGGTTTCTCTGTGAAATGTGGATGAAATGGCGGGAATTTAAAGGAGGAAGAAGAGAGAGATGTTTATGATTATGGTTATTGAGGGTGACGTTGAAGTAGACTGTGAGACGAGAGGAGGGAAGTGAGTTTGTGAAGAGATGGTGCGACGTGAGTGACATTGTTTGTTGATTTTCGTCCTAATTTCGAATTTTATTTAGGGTTTCGGTTGAATTGAAGGCATGCTTTAATGGTTACTGGTTTAGGGTTTTGGGGATCTTTGGTTTGAGACGATAGAAGAGAGTGAGGACAGGTTTTGGCGATGCGTCCAATGGCCAATGGGTCGGAGACTTGGCGCGCAGAGGACTGTCGGCGCAAGTTAGTGTAATATGCATGTGATGAGGTCAATGTGCGCCGTGATGGAGCAACGGGTCGACTTTGCGCACTCCATAGTCCATTCCAGCCTTCCGCACACTGCTACCTACGGTCCTACACTAATCAATCCTAATATAAAACCATTATTGGAAGGGTAAAATTGCATATTAGAAATGTTTCACGAGTAAATTATAAGAAAATTATACGAAACTTATATCTATATCAGAAGGTTGTGAGTTCGAATCATCCCCTCCGTTGCTTAACAAAAAAGGTTAATTGCTAGAAAAGTGGATTAATATTTTTGAATACTCAAACCATGATAATTATGCAAACTAAAAATATTTATTAAAAATATCGATTTTGAGTTCTCTATGAAATGATAGGATACTCATTTATTTTAGGTTTTGTCTCATTTTGTTATACGACATTCTAACATCATCATATATGTCAATGGGATATGAGTAACATATGATTGTATTGACGAACATAGGCTAATGTTTGAGATTGTTTTTTTTTTTTAGTTTTCACAGTAGTTTGGGAATGTTTTAATTAAAAAAATAATTCATTTATAGTTTAATTATAACTTAACTTAAGAAATAATAAACTTCAAAGACTAGTTGATCTGTGTTTGATAAATTGATTTTATAAATAATCAACTTAATATAAAAGCATAACAAATGTATTTGGTAAACTTTAATTGATTATGGAAAATGATTAAAATGATTAAAATGATTAAAATGAATATGATTATTAAAATGTAATATGTTATTCAAGTATTTTTTTCTACTTTTTTTTCTTTTTTTTCTAGCTTTTTTAATCAATTATTAAAAAGAAATCTACCTACTGAGTCAACTCGCTTTTCTCCAACAACAAATCCCACCGAGTCAACTTTCTCTTCTCTAACACAAATTCTGTCGAGTCAACTCAATCACTCTTTCAAGCTTCATTAACGGAAACTCATCGAGTCATTGGCAAATCTTTACAAATCTTGACGAGAACCAGCCTCCACCGGTGACATCGGGGGAATAGGCCGATTCTCCTTCAAACGGGCAGTGGAGGAGGAGACGAAATGCCTCATCCTGTTCTCACGAGATCCGTCATTTCGGTTGTATATAACCGACTTCTCCGGCACCAGTTCTAGATTTAGACCGCGTCGGAATCTCGTTCTGGATCGCATCAGAATCTCGTTCTCCATTCCTGCAATCCAGATCCAGATCGTGTCAGAATCTCGTTCCTCCACTACGGAGGAAATATGCTTTATCCGGCGACGATGATGGCGACCACTGTGGCCACCATTGTCACCAACAACAATGATAGCCAAAGTTTTTATTTTATTTATGAAAATATTTTATTAATATTTTTTAGTTTAAAATAATTTTGATATATTTAAGGACATTTTTGTGTTTTAATATAAATAATGAGGATAATACATAAACTTTACAAGTATTGAAATAGCTTCTCAAATAATTAGCTTTAAAAAGCAGCCCTGAGTTGTGGGTTTGAATATTTCCATAGTTAATAAAACCAAGTCACTTTCTCTGAGAGTCTCAGAAACTTTTGGTGAAAGTAATATGTGGATCCTTTGGGATCACTGTTTTTTCACTCCTTTTGGAGTGTTGGTTTGGTTTTTGTGGGTGGGATACGCAATGATGAATGTGAAATTTCCTAAGATGGATATTTAGCAACCTAGAGGGGGTGAATAGGTTGGATCCAATTTCAATCACTTTTTTGGACTTTGATTGTTGCAGAAACAAACTATCAAAACACTCTTGAAAGCAAACACCAAAAAGCTTCACAAGATAGTTAGTAGTAACAAGTATAAAAAATATGGCAATTAAGAGTGACTACTACAATGTAAAGTAAATGAATTCAATAAAAGAAAATCAACACAAGTATTTTTTTAACGTGGTAAAACCTCAAAACTTGAGGAAACATCCACGGGTTGATTCCACAACCACCGGCAAAACTATCTTTTACTAGATGATAGAGTGTACACCCTCAAGCGATCAAATCACATGATCCACCCTCTTGGATCGTCCCACTCTAACCTACCATCAGACCTTCTAATGAAAGACATGCCTACTTTATATCCAAGACACATCACATGCCTCTGGAAAGTATCCTTGCTTGACTATCCGGATTATCCCAATCCTAGCCAAGACTTCCTTGCTTTACTATATGAATCACACTGATCATAGTCAAGTCTTCTTGCTTAACTATCTGGATTCTCACAATCCTTAGTTAAGACTTCTTGCTCAATGTTAAAGCTTCACACTTCAACAAGAGACTTCCACCTTTTTGCAAGACAATGATCTAAGTGTAATGTAAACATGCAAACATGATGCAAACACAAGCAAAAAGAGTATGTAGATCAAATACACTCTATGAAGAATTAGTATTGCACAAATCAAGCTTTCAAACAAATGTAATTAATTATTATGAACATGTTATAGGAAATCTAGAATATGAAATTCAATTCATACTTCAAATATATATATATATATATAGAAACCTAAACATGTCAATCAAAGCTAGGATACTAAATCTATAATATAAAGCACAACACTAGTTTCAAATCAAGTTGAATTCCACAAAAACCTAACTCTTAGAAGAACTAGATTCATATATTCAAAATCACAATCAAAGTATTCTAGTCCTAAAACATGTGATTAAACTTAGAAATCTATAATCAAACACAAACACACGTTTTCTAGTTCATGTTTCTAAAAATTAGCTAGAAAGATATTCAATTAAAATCATACGAGTTAAGTTCAAAAATCACTCAAACAAGTCTAGAAATAGAATCAAAATCATTCTAAACATATTTCATATTCAAATCAAGAGATTCAATAAATTGATCACAAGAAAAGTGTAGAGACTATGATTTACTTACAAAATTGATGAACATTAGATGAAGATCAAAGTAAATCAAAAATTTAGACTCTAATTAGCTTTGAAACCTTTTGGGGCTTGTTTGTCTTTGAAAGACACTGAATTTTGGCTTTTGAATCACCAAAATCGGACTTGAAATGAGTGAGATATCACAAAAATAAAAATTGAGAAGTTATGAAAATTTCTACAGATTTTTGAATATATAAGGATGGAAATGATATGGAGAGAGAGACATCTCGGGTGGCAGCCAACACCACACCACCTCAGCTCCCTATGGAGGGGAGTGGCCTCGATAGGGGCAGAAGGGTGACCATCCCCGTGGAGGCCACACGCCTCCACGAGAGAGGGGTATGTTTGGTAAAAAGCCATATCTCTTCCTTTTTGCTCCCTTTTCGTGCACCTCTCACTTTCTTCCACCGTTCTTCGGCCTCCAAACTCGAAATTTGAATCCATTTTCGGATTACGAACCCTAACTCATTCATGGACATGGAAATTTACAAAACTTTTATCAAAAACTTGGAATTCGAATCGATACACAAAGACGAAAACCATGGACGATAAACATAAAGAAAGTTTCATAACTTCCAACTCGGAACTTGAAAACTAATGAATGAGTAACCAAAACATTCGAAACTCAGTAAGGAATAATATGAGAACATATTCAAGTCCGATATCATGAAAACATAAATAAATAAACACAAAAACACACAAATATGCCATTTCCTAGAGATAGTCCTAAAACATGAAATTTTACAAAAGTTGTCAATTTAAATCTAATGCATGTGCATATAGCAATATGTGTGGGTATGTGTTATACCACTTGAGCGCAATGATGCAGGGACACAAATATATGCAATATGTGTGTGTGTATGTGTGTGTGTGTGTGTGTGTGTGTGTGTGTGTGTGTGTGTGTGTGTGTGTGTGTGTGTGCGCGCGCGCTTACGCCTTGCAAAAGGAGAAAGAATCTCAATACCTTAGCATCCAAGTAAGCATCTTTCCTCTTGAAGAAGAACTTTGCATGAGAAGTTGATTTCCTTTTTTGAAGGTCATATCAAACACGAACCACCTAAGCAACTTGTCATTACAAACAAATAGTTTTTTTATGGAATTAAGTCAACACATATCTAAAACCCAACAGAATGCTGAGGAAGTGGCTAAGTTATGTGCGGTGCTGACTCTAAAGGAGAGAGAGGTCCGCTGCAGCCTTTGCAGGTGGATCTGAAAGCTAATGAAGAGAAATGTCTGGCTTGCCGCTTAGAAAAATACTATCCAATAAGCAAGTGAATAGGGATGCCTTTATCTCTGTTATTCCAAATATCTGGAAGTTTGTAGAGGATTTTGAAATTGAGGTGGTTTCTAGAAATACTTTCTCCTTTACTTTTAAGAATGTGAATGACCAACATCAAGTTCTTCTTGGAGGACCGTGGAGTTTTGATAAGGCATTGCTTGTCTTGGAAGCACCAGTGGGAAATGGCGATGTGCAGAACATGACTTTTAATAAAATGGCTTTCTGGGTACAAATACACAATGTGCCCTTGTTTTGCATGACGGTGGATATAGGGAAGTTTTTAGGGGGGCATGATCAGAGAGGTGAAGGAAGTAGATGAAGGAAAATCAGGTGATTGTGTTGGGAAATACACTCGAGGTCGGGTGGTCGTGAATGTAGATGAGCAGCTCCGTCGGATGCTAAGGGTTGATCTGATGAGATACGGTAAAGAGACAACTATGTTGCTACGGTATGAGTGTTTACCGAAACATTGCTATTGTTGTGGGCGGATTGGCCATGTTGTTCTTGAATGTGAGATAGAACAAGAAAAAGCTGAGGATCACAACCTACTATATAGACCATGGTTGCGGGCCTCCAGTCTTGTAAAGATGAGCAATTTTCGGTAGAGAAGAGATAGCCATAGAGATTTTGAAGGAAGCAACAGAAGGACTCGTAGAGGGCGGCATCAATCGGAAACACATGAGGAGGGTAGGTCTTTACGTTTGGGAAATAATCTGACTAAAATGACAATGGTGGGAGTAGGTGTGATGGCGGTGGGGGTGGTAAAAAATACAGTAGGAATTTTGAACGAATCGTGAGATCTGGTATAGGAGCCGAGATTATGGGAAAGGTTGCAATACGATGGAAAGGGAAAGATTTGGTTTACGATTTTGTCTAGGATAAACTAGGTAAGGAAGATTCGGTTGCACCTTAGATTCGGGGGGAAATTCAACCAATCAGTAATGATAAACCCATGCATGGAAAGAAGACCTATGACGACTTTACCAACTAGGAAAGAGATAGTGATTGGATCGGGTGAGCCTGGTGTGGTTGGAGGTGCTCAAACTCTCACTGGGCTTAAAGATTAGACTAATAAGGTTTTGAGCCTATACATGTATATAGAGATGGATTTTGAGTTTGGTAAGTATAACACTTTAGGAGAATAGCATAACTAATCAGATAGGGATGTAATGTGTGGGCTGAAGGATAACAAGCAGTGTGAGCCAAAGGCTGGCAAGTGAAAGAGTTGGGCTATAGATAGGGTCAAAATCAGCTCTGGTATTGAAACTGAGTCACATCTAGGTAAATAAACTGGGTGGATATGTGTTATGAGACAAACAAGAAAGCAAGAGTTGAGACGGTTTTTGTTAATGACAGTGCTACTTTGGATGTTTTATTGGCTGGTAGGTCTCTGCTGACTTGCCGAACCCAATAAAAACATTATTCTAGAATGTTCGGGGAATGGGAAGTAATTAGGCGTTCCAAGTTTTGCTTAGTTTCAAGCAGGCATATAATCTAGAGATTATTTGTTTTGATGGAAACTATAGCTAATCATGTTTTTATGGAAAACACTAGGGTTAAGTTAGGTTGGTAAGTTAGTAGTGGACAGTGTTGACTGAAACGGAGGCTTATGCCTTTTGTGGTCAGATGCAGTTGACATTACTTTGTTATCTTTCTCTAGATTTCATATTGACGTTCCAGTAGTTTCGTAAAGAATTAGTAGTTGGCGGCTAACTGGTAACTATGGACATCCGGAGGCTGATCAACACCACCATGCTTGGTCTCTTCTTTGTCGTTTACACGGGATGTCTGATCTTCCGTGGGTTTGCGGCGGCGATTTTAATGAAATTCTAAAGGATAGTGATCCAGAGTACTCCTTGAAAACTTTAGGTCCGCTCTTGATGATTGTGGTCTTTAGGACGTTGGCTTTTCAGGTCCGCTGTTTACGTGGTGTAATAAACCCGAGGGGTTTGAGATGATCCAAGAGACGTGACCGTTGTTTTTGTTCGTTCCAATGGAAAACTTTTTCGGTGACCTTTTGGTGAGTCATTTAAAGCTATATGAGTCTGATCATAGACCAATCCTCTTTGATACTTCTCCTACTCAATCGACTGGTATTGGGTCTGTTAGGGGTTCATGTCACTTCCATTTTGAAGAATGTCGGGCAAATTTGGATAGCTGCAATGAGCTTATTAAATCTTCTTGGAATCGCAGGTGTGATCAGCAGACCATGCAGGGGTTGGTGTCGGACATTCAAGACTGTACTGATCACCTGGTAGGTGAAATACACAAAACAATATGAGTTTACCGAAGAGCATCTTGTCAAAACATAATGAGCTTCGTTTGGTGATGAATTCAGTTAATATGGGATCCTGGCAGGAGATTCGATGAAATGAAAAAGATTTTGATGTCTTACTTGATCAAAAGGAAACCTACTGGAATTAGAGGTCTCTTGAAACATGGTTGAAGAATGGAGACAAAAACGCTAAGTACTTTCATGGAACGCGTCGTTGAGACGTGCACAGAATAAAATTAGAGGTTTTTTTTATGTCTCTGGTGTTTGGAGGGAAAATACGGAGGAGATTTCTAGCATTATCCAAAGTTATTTCGCTGGTAATATTTCCTCTAACGAGCCAAACCAGTTGGCGATGGAGCAAGTTTTCAAGTGTGTTTCTCCATGCTTATTGAAGACAAAATCACATTTCTCTTGATGCTGATTTTTCTATAGAGGAGGTCACAAAGGTTGTCTTCGACATGTTTCCTACGAAGGTCCCGTGAATTTATGGTCTCCCTGCTCTTTTTTTACGAAAGCTTTTGCCTATTGTGAGGGATAAGATTACTTCAGCTTGTTTATGGGTGCTCAATCATAACCACAGCTTAGAGGATGTTAATGGGACACTCATAACCCTTATTCCAAAAATTAAGAGAACAGAGAGAATGAATGATTTTAGGCCAATTAGTTTGTGTATTGTGATCTATAAGGTGGTGGCGAATGCACTTGCAAATAGGTTTCAGACTGTGTTGGATGTAGTGATTTTAGAAACCCATAGTGCCTTTATTCCTGGACGGCTGACCTCTGATAATTCCATTGTTGGTTATGAGTGCATGCATGCTCTTCATACCTGCAAGAAAGGTTTAAAGGGAGTGATGGCGCCTAAGTTAGACATATCCAAAGCTCATGATCGGTTAGAGTGGGAGTTTCTTGTTGGTATGATGAAAAGGCTCGGCTTCTCAGAGGCTTGGATTCGTTGAATTATGAACTGCATTCGGTCTACATATTTCTCTTTTCTAATTAATAGGAAGATTAGTGGTTCGGTGAAACCTTCCAGAGGCCTTCAGCAAGGGGATCCGCTCTCCTCTTACTTGTTCCACATTTGCACAGAAGGCCTCTCCTGTCTGATTCTAGACGCAGATCGTAGGAGAAAAGTGGCAGGGGTTAGATGTAGCAGAGACAGTCCGAAAATTACTCATCTCTTTTTCATGGATGATAGTATGATTTTTACAAGGGCTTCAAAGGTAAATTGTCGTGTCATCAGACAGATCCTTTATTGCTAGTCTAGTGCCTCAGGTCATGTTGTTAATTTTCAAAAGTCTACTATGTGTGTTATCATGAGAGTTCTTCCTTCCCGAGCGAGTCTTATGGCTAGTATTTTGGGGGTGCAATTCGTTGAATGTCATGATCGTTATTTGGGTTTACCTAGCTTTGCTGGTAAGTGTGAGACAGGGTGAAGGGCTAGCAAAATAAGCTATTCTCTTCAAGTGGTAAGGAGGTGCTCTTGAATGTTGTAGTTCAAGCCATCCCAACTTACTACATGTCCCTTTTTCGTTAGCCAAAGCTGCTAATTAAGGATCTTCATAGGCTCAGTGCTCAGTTTTGGTGGGGATAGGATGAAGAGAATAATAGGATTCACTGGTGCTTTTGGAAGGCTTTATGTCATAGCAAGGATTTCAGTGGTTTGGGTTTTCGAGACTTATCAGTGTTTAATCATACTTATCAATGCTTTAGCACTCTCGCAACCAGCGAAGTCAGATTGAACAAGAGTCGACATCATTGCTATTTCCCTGACACATTTGATTTGAAGGTCGTTTATGTTTCTTTTTGCTCCTTTATTTGGCATAGCATCATGTGGGGTTGTGAGTTAGTTAAGGCAGGTTCTAGATGGCAAGTCTGTGTCTGTTTACAGGGATCAATGGTTTCCAAGACCACTCACTTTTAAAGTTCTCTCCTGATCGTACCGATTTATATACCTAAAAGAGGTCCCTATGTTCTAGCTTTTGTTCTCATTTTGAGCATATTTTGGTATATAATGTGTTTGTGAGCGTTTTGTAGGTACATGTTCCCTACGGGAGGTATTTGAGCTTAATTGAAGAGTTTGGAGGTTATTTGGGTTGATTTGGATGCCGTGCAGTACACTCAACTTTCAGGGGCCATATCTCCCTCCTCAGAATGAACTACATTGCTCATTACCTATTTTTGAGAAGCCCCGAATGTCTACTTTCCAACGGTTTTTACAGATCATAATTCTGGATTTTCTCGAGGAAGTTATGGTTATTTTCGTAACGGCGCGTGCAGTTGAAAATTCTGCTCCAGAGGCGATTTGTGAGGCGACTTCCCACATGTAGCCTCACATGTCACCTTTAGCACTGTCAAAACGTGATTTTCAGCTCCATAATCAAATGCGACATGTAAGGCTACTTATATGTCGCCTTGGATGTCGCCTTTTTGCCCAGAACATCCATTTTCAGCACGTTTTTTTAGGGGTGATCTTGTCTTTTCACACCCAATTCTTGCCCTAACCTCTCAACTCTATAAATACACCTTTTTCTCTCATTTTTTCAGATTTCTTCTCTCCCTCTCGCACCCAAAACACCTTTCTTCCATTTTCTCATCTCTTTCACTTTCTCACCAATTAATGATTGATTCAAGCTCCCATGGAGGTTTTTCCTCAATGGGAGCTCACCATACACCTCTACCACCACTTTATACACTTCATCCACCCAAATTGAGAGTAAATTGCAAGGAGATAGGAGGAGTCTTTGACCAAAAATGAGCCAAGCATGGAAATGAGCTCTTGGAGGAGTTTTCTTCAAGGAATGTATTTCATTTACTCATTCTCTTTGTATTTTGTGTATCACAAATTTGGGATATTGTAAACCTACACTTGTGTAATAAATGTATTTATTGTTCTTAAATTCTTTGGGTTTTGCTCTATTATTTGATTTAAGCATAATTTCTCTCTTATTATGATATGAATGTGTGTGGATGGTCAAAACTCAATATGTGTCCATGAATGGGTTTAGGAGTAGAGTAATTTAGAGTAGGAATTTAGTTGCCCATGATTGTTGATTGATTGGTGGATGACTAGAAATGCCATGAGTAGAATGATTTGAGTGTTAGAGTTTTAGCTCCAAAGAATGGGTGAAGCTTGGTTGGTTATGCATACAAATGCTAGATTAGGCTTTGGTTCTTTATTGTTGTGCTTAATGGGCCTTGTTTTAAGGCACAATTGCTCATCCCATGGCTTGGGTTTGGGTGATGAATTGATTTTGGTGAATGCCATAATCAAGAGAATGAACCCTTAATTCAATTGAATGTTCTTTATGTTTAACAATCAACTTTAGTGCATATAGTTGTTGGTAAGCTTATTTCCATTTTAAGCCATCCATCTTAGGGAGTTTAGAGAGATAATGAGAGAGCTTTCTCTTTTGTTGAGAGGGATGTGCATTCATGAGAGAAGAGAACATCGTAGTCATCCAGTGGTCAGGACATCTTGGATTGACACCCGAGAAGACCCGGTGTTCGATTCCCGGTTACGGATGATGGATCTCTTTTCTATCCATTTTGTATTTCTTTCTTTGTATCTTCGTCTCTTTTTCGATATGTACTTCCATTTATTAGGGAATTGATTTAAACCTAGCATTGTTGCCTCTTTTGTTGCATATGCTTGTTAATGGTTGAGTGGCCCTTCGAAGTGCTTAAAGCTTTTGAGTGGCTAGCCACCACTTGAATGAACTTAGGTTGTTGTGTGAAGAAACAAGAGGTGAAGCACTCAACGTGCACTAGTAGGTTGGCCACTACATGTAGAGCCAACCGGCGGTTTTGCATGTATTGTCACTATGTGTGTCTCATTGTTCTTAATGAACTCGAGTGCAGTTCGAGCAACCATGTAACAATAGGTTGCTGGTGCATATCGGTATAACCGATTGTTGCTGGAGTGAGAACAATTGGCGAGGATTAAGTGAGCATGACATTCAAAATTGACTATGCATGTTTGTATGAAATTGTGTGATTGCTATAGTGGAGTCATTTACTTAGTGTAACCATTTACATTCCATATCACTCCATTCCACCATATCATTATAAATATTATATTTATGTAGTTTATTTATTTATTTTATCCTTCACTTTCCGCAACACACGAGTTCGCCCGGCGTGTTGTAATATTAGTTAGAACTAGAGACGGTTGGTGAATTCCACCTCCCTGCGGAACGATTCCTTGCTTGCCGCTGTGCTAGTCTCTGTGACTCACATACTTGTGAGGCTGAACTTAAATGTTCAATCTTTTGATGGCACTTCAACGAAGTGCTCGTTATCTCCCTAAATATTTTAAGTGCTAACGCTATGGTGAAGGATTTGACGAACCCTTCTAGTTTTTAGAACACAAATCTGATTAATAAGTCTTTCTTACCTGAAGATGCAACTCTTATTCTGAGCTTACTAACTTCTTCCTTGCATGTCCGTGATTGGATTACCTGGCACTATGAGAAATTAGGGTCATACTCTGTTCAAAGTGGGTATCACCTTTGCTATAATTTGGTCTCGAACCAGGGAACTTCGGCCTTGAGTTTGTCTGAATCACGGTGGAAGTTTTTATGGAGCCTAAAAGTGCCACCCAAGGTTAAACTACTGATGTGGAGAGTTTTCCATTAGTGGATTATGGCGATGAATAATCTAGCTAAGCATGGTATGAATGTTGCTAGGTCGTGTTTGGCATGTAATAATAGGACGGAGAGCACGATCCATGCTCTTCGGACCTACCCATATTTGAAGCCTGTTAGAGCCTTGTGTTCTGCTATGAAAGGATTTAAGATTAATGATCATTTCCAATTCACTGATTTCATAATCTCCTATAAGAATTGGTTGCTTCTAGATGAAATGGAATTAGTATGCATGGTTTGTGGTGGAACTGGTATAGAAGAAACGGAAAGGTGATAGATAGCTCTGATTCATACGGTGGATAGGGTTCCTTAGGCAGGATCCTTTATATATGATTTCTAGTCTGCAAACGACCTGAAAGAGGATACCTCATGTGCTTGCAGGATGCCAAAGGTTCCTAATTGATGCTCACCTGGTGGTGGTGTTTACAAAATCAACATGGATGTAGCTATTGCGAGGGCTGATCGGAGAGTTGGTATTGGTATCATTGTTTGAAATTGAAGGGCGGAGGTTATGGGTCCAGTTCTCAAACGAATTTTACTGGTTTTGATCCTCAGATTGCGGAAGCAATAGCAATTTTGAAGGGTTAAAGCTAGCCCATGATATTGGTTTCTGGCCTTGTGTTATTGAATCTAATGCTCTAGTCGTGGTGAACCTGGTGAAAGGAAATAACATTGTTAATTCTAAAGTTGGTTTGATCATCAATGACATTATTCAGCTTTTGCATTTCTCTCCTGGCTGTAGTATTTGTTTTGTCCTTATAAAAGCAAATATGGCTGCTCATAGCCTTGCTGAATTGGGTCTGTCTTTTAGCTATGATAGATTTTGGATGGAGGAGGCTCCACTTAGTGTGGCTCCGGTTGTGTTGGGCCACTGTCCAAATCAGTTGTAGTTTTCTTTTCTTGTTATTATATTTATCTTTCAAAAGAAAAAGTTATGGGTTTGAATACTCCCCTCCGCTACTTAAAAAAATTTTGAATTGCTAGAAAAGTAGATTAATTTGTTTTGAATACTCAAACCACTATAATTGTGCAAACTCAAAAAAATATTTAAAATGTCGATTTTGACTTGTCTATGAAATGAGAGGATACTCATTTATTTTAGGTTTACATTGTCCCATTTTGTTATACGACATTCTAACATCAGCACACTTGTTAATGCTATATGAGTGACATATGATTGTATTAACGGACATAATTTGGGATCGCCTCTCAAATAAGAACCCATAATACTCTATGGAAAGTCAACTTTCTCAACTTCAACTCTTGGAGACTTAAAAAGAGAACATGAAGCATCAATGTTTGGTGAAAAAAAATAGTTCTACTCGATTGACCATCAATCGCTTTATTTTATAAATTATGCAGAGTTAGTTTTGATTTTGTCTGTTTTGATATATATTCGTTTGACATTATAATCTAATTTTTGTATGCGTTGATTTGGTCATCTAATTTTTTTATTCTCCGAATTTTGGCTGTCTAATAATTTCATGAGAATCCTGAAAATTTTAATACCTTCTACCTTCCCATGTTTTAGTCTTGATGATCATTGTTCTTCTTATAGACAAACAACTTGACAGATTACATACAGAGTTAGCAAAGTGTTTGTGAAATGTCACGGAGAAGGATTGTTAGTAGTGTCCATGACAATAAAGATAGTAGGAGATATAGAGGAGTTTTGCCAATAATCACAAAATTAAATTGGTAGTTTTCGGTGTGATGATTTGCAAACAACCAAGCATGAACTAGATAAGAAAACAACCATACTTGTTTCATTGTTTGGTTGTAAAACGTCAAAGCCAAAGTAATTAAAATTGTCACCACTCCAAAAGCACTTAATTAAAAATAATGTCTACATTTTATGAAAAAGATGTTCTACATCACATAGTTATACATGTCTCTGAATCATTGGATACAACAAACAATTGAGGAAACAAAAAGAGAATCCTCTTCTAGGGGATATATTTGAAAGTGTTACCTCATTAAGAGAACAAGCTATTATATCTATTGAAGGTTGAGCTACTCTTGCAACAACTCGCCCAACGGAAAATGCAGGTTGGGTAGGTTGAGGAAGTTTAATGCTACTTGCTAGCATAACAACAAAATATGACATAAGAGGTCTATTTATAGGGTCTTTTTGAACGCACAACAATCCAATATGGATGCATCTCAATAGTTCAACCGAAACACAAGACTACATGATTACTGGATCCATCAGCTTTAGTGTTTGTCCTTCACACCATAGTTTCCATGTCTGCAATGTTATATACAAGTCATGAACTAAGATCACTGTATCAATCATTTAAAAAAACAATCCTAAAAAGTAAAGTTAGATTTAGTTACATACATAATTTAGTAAACTTAAACCAGGTTCTGAAAGATAAAATACACTATTCTTTCTTCCACTTATAATCTCTAGTAGAAGAACTCCAAAACTAAAAACGTATGATTTGATAGAGAATAGTCCTTCCATAGAATGCTCTGGGGCCATATATCCACTATTTTAATATAGTAAAAACAAAGAAAAGTTAAATTATTATTGAGGATCCAAGGGCAATATCTCGAAGAGCACATAGCAGCATATGTTGTTATTGTAAGAAATGATTTGCAATAGCAAGGAAACAGAACCAACTAAAAAGAAATATACTTACTATGTTCCAACAACTCTATTGGTATTAGATTCAGTTTGATTCTCACCAAATATGTTGGCCATCCAAAAATCTGATATCTTCGGGTTCATATCATGATCTAGCAAAACATTACTAGCTTTCATATCCCGTTGAATAATTCTGAGTCGGAAACCTTTGTGTAGATATAAGAGACCTCGTGTAATTCCATTAATGATGCTCAAACTTGTTTTCCAATCCAGTTGCACACTTCTTGTTGAATCTAACAATGAATGGAAAAATAATATTAAATTCATTAATCTTACTCAAGCTTCGTGGCTAAAGGATAAAAAGGACTTGGATACAATTCTAATAATTCTGGTAGTGGTGCTTCAAAAACAGAACAAAGCATGTAAACATTTCACAACTTATTAGCTATTAGTAAATTTATCCAAATCTTTGTTTTCATGTGTACAATAACAACTTATAATCATTAGAAAGTTTGTGAGGCAAACCAAAAAGGAGTAAATCAAGACTTTTGTTAGGCATGAACTCAAGATGAGCATCAATTTGTTCCCCTCCAAGCAGCAACCCAAGAGTCTGACAAGATTTTTATGTTGTAATTTGGCAATCAAAGTGACTTCATTCTTGAACTCTGTAACCTTTGTCTGGATGTTTTTGAGAGTCTCTTCATTGCAATTTCCTTACCGTCTGCTAAAATCCCCGAGTTTGAATTGTTCCATAAAACACAATGAAATAATTCCTATATCAGAAAAATTGATCCTTTAATACACCAATTCTATTTTAGATAATGCATTTGGTTAATTCTTTTGAAGTCTGACAAACACACTACATGACATATATTATATGTCTCAACACATGACTTGCAGAGTTTAATTTAGAATTTGTTTGAAGAAAATTTAAAGCCATTACCTTACAATTATTACATACCTTGTAGATAGGGTCGAACCCACCTTCTCCAAGCTTATTTTCATAAAAGAACTGTTGTGTTGCCTCGAGGGCGAGACCTAGCGGAAACAAAGGGAACTCTTGAGTTTCCACTTGCATTTCTCCTTGCAGATCATCATACGAGTAGTCATTCCCATTCTACCTTCTCTCAAGCAAATGAATTGAACCTCTTAACTGTTTGCTCTCTCCTCTACAAGCCACACTGATTTAGTTTAGAGTAAAAAAAAAGAATATGAGATCATGTAATGTGATCGTATAATATGATATTATAAGGTCAAACTCTATTTGTTTATATGATATTATCATATTCCACCTGCGGTGAAGGCGGCTAGAACCTATAATATTGTCAGGCTGAATGAGTGCACTTTCACCAAACCACATTAAGCTGTGTGGTCGGACTATATTGAAACATTTGCCAAGAAACTAAAAGAAGGGTAATATATATATATATATAGCTATATAAACAATCAGGGCCAGCCATGGGCCTGGACTAGAGGGGCAGTCGCCCAGGGACCATCATTTATACGGCCAAAATTTATATGAAATCAATTATTAGTTAAATGTATACGGGTCCAATAAATACTTTGCAAATGAATAAAAGGGCCCATATTATTTGTTTTAATACTAAGTCCAATACTACAATGGTAACTTAAAAACAATGGCACAATGTCGATAATTCCCAATTCCATTCAATTTTGTTCATACCTTTTTTTTTCTTGGGCTATCAATTATCATCTGGCATCTTTTTTTCTTTTGCCTCCACCAAACGCATTAACGCAGCTGCCCATCTCTCTCTCTCTCTCTCTCTCTCTCCTCTAAAATCTAGCACTCTCACTAAAATCTTCGAGTCTCACTATCTCAGTTCGCTATTCACTTGTTAGCAGTTCTCACTCTCCCTATGTTCTAACTTCTGACTTGTGTATGTGGCTCTGTGCTCAGTAATAAGGTAATTTTGGTTTTTTTTTTTACAAATTGTAATTTTGTCTCTGCTCTGTTTTCTTCTTTTCACTTTTGTTTGCCTGGGAGCGGGGTTTTTGCCTTTCCCTATAGACAGTGGACCTGTGGTCTTTCATCTTTGTTTGTTGACCTTGTGTCCTTGTTTAATTGTTTTGACTTTTGTTGCCTCCTTATTCTTTATTCTTTATTCTTTAATAAAAAATTATGTTCAAAAAAATTGACGCTTTTAATTGAAACGATTATTTGATTGTAAATAATCATAATTATAAGTTTATGAATCCAAATTTACAAGAAAGGAAATCTAATAATTTATCAATACTTAACTTGAATAACTATTAGTTAGTTATTTAGTTAAGCTTATGTAGTTATATCCTTATTAGTTATCAGCTTATCCTAATAGGATAATAGGCTAATAATCTAATATATGAATCCTAACTGCTTGACATGTTTTATTGCTTTTAGGGGCTAGTGCGAGTGTGGCAGTGTGCGACCTGTTGATTCAAATTGCTTGATAGGTTTTATTATTCTGTTTCACTTTAGTTATCAGGGTTTTATTGTTTTTTGTTTGTGTCTTATTGTTCGTTGTTTGTTATTTTAGATATTAGTAACATGTTTCCTAAAAAAACAACTATCTAGATATGTAAAAAGGAAAAAAAAGACATATAATAGCACAATTGACTAAGACCCCGTTTGATTTTTTGTCTGAAGACTGAATAGTGTTGAATGTTGGTGAACACTGAATAGTGACTGAAAACTGAAAACTGAAAAACATGTTTGTTTTTTTTCACTGAAAACTGAATATAAGTGATAAGCTGTTTGTTTTTTTAAGTTGTAAATATCAGAAAATAAATGTTTTTACAACTATGCCCTTATAACTATTATTTGTTATATATTTATATTTTAATATATTAAGGACAACTCTAAAATGTAAATTAATTCTAAAATAAATTTATTTAGTTATTAATCATATTTCATACATTATTCCATTTGTTGAATTACATTAAAAATGAACATAATATTTAATAAAACTAATTATCAAATTATGGAAAAAGAAGGAAAGAGACCTTACCGGAATATGCTAGGAAAACAATCTCCAGTTGTTTGTGATACTAGGAAGCAGCTAGGTTTTCTGATGCTAAAGTTATTTATGGTGAAAAGAAAAGAAAAAGTATTAAAACGATTAGGGCTTTAACAGAAGACAAAATTGGAAATAGATTAAAATAGTGAGGAAAGTTTTGGAAGTAAAATTTTGCATTAAATTAAATTGGATTAGTGTTAAGTGAAAAGTGAAAAATTTTCACTTTTCAAAACAAGTGGTTTTAATGGTTCATTAAGTGATTTTAACACTTAAAAAATCAAACAAAATAACTGAATAGAACACGCTAAGTGTCATTCAGTGTTAAGTTGAAAAATCAAACAGGGCAAGTCTCAAAAGGGAGCTTTAGAAAAATTCTTTTCTAAAAAAGTAGTGTCGGGGGGGGGGGGGGGGGGGGGGGGGGGGGGGGGGGGGGGGGGTTCGTTCACTTGAAAATCAAGTTGAAGGTTTAGCCAATGATTCACAACATCCAACTCCTCATTTGACAAGTCAACACAATGATCAAGATGTGAATGATATTAATGATAATGAAAACTTGGGCAATGAAATTGAAAATGATAAAAATCAACTCAATGATCATGATGCGATTGACATGAATGAAAATGGGAATGTGGGCAATGAAATAGAACATAACCAACTTCTCATCTAGATAGTTATGATCCAAGTATTTGGGCAAACCTTAATAATAAAATGATTGATTTATTAGTGGAAAGTGGTCCTATAAGAGAACCTAATCTCATATTTCCTTTGGATGGTAATTCTAAACATTTTTCATGTTCATATTATACTCGAAAATTACCGAATTGAGAGACTCAAGATAAGAAATGGTTAGTTTACTCAAAGCATATAAACAAAGTATATTATTTCTGTTGTAAGTTGTTCAATATAAGAATGAAGGGTTTTTTTTATCACATGAAGGATTTAATGATTGGAAGCATCTTAGTGAGAGGCTTAGAGAACATCAGAATAGTATTGAGCATATCACTAATGTGAGCAATTGGATTGATTTACAAATTAGATTAAAAAAGAATGAAACAATTGGTAAAAATATACAAAAGCAAATTACAAAAGAGAAAAATCATTGGAAAGAAATTCTTGTAAGAATTATTGTTGTTGTGAAATGTCTTGCTAAACATAATTTGACTTTTGGTGGAACCAATGAGAAAATTTATGAAGATAATAATGGTAACTTTTTGGGTTTAATTGAAATGATAGCAGAGTTTGATCTAGTAATGCAAGAGCATATTCGACGCATTAATCATAACGAGATTCATTATCGCTATCTTGGTGATAAAATTCAAATTCTATGTTAGCTTCTAATATCAAAAGTGCAATCATGAAGAAAATCAAAGAGACAAAATATTTTTCAGTGATACTTGATTGTACTCCCGGTTTAAGTCGTCAAGAACACATGACTTTGATAATACGATGCGTAGACATGTCCACTAGTAATATACAAGTAGAAGAGTACTTTCCAGAGTTTTTAAAAGTGGATGATACATCTGAGATGGAGCATTTAATGTATTACAAGTTGTACTAGAATCTCTTGGTCTTGATATTAATTGAAAATACACCTCAAGCGTTTGTCTAAACAACCTGGGGGGGCTGTGAATGGGTTGTTAATCGATTACTTACCAACTTTTTCGATCAGTCAATATTAACAGTAAAACTCAATTCAAACAATAATAAAAATCAAGTAAAGTGCGGAAAGTAAAGAACACTTGATTTTTATGTGGACACATTCAACAAGGAAAAACCATGGACTAGCCAAGCTAGCCACCTAAGTCACAACAATCCACTATATGAAAAGACGGTTACACCTTCAAGTGATACACAGACTCTCACTCACGACAACCTCAGGCTATGGACACTACCACTCACTACTCTTGGTTCAATGCTAGTGATATCCCCCGATCCATTACTCTTGGCATGAACACCACTTAATCTACCCCTCGAGCCTTTTATAGCGATGCTTGACAAATGCTTGTGCAACTACCACCCGTAGCCACAAGACTTAAATTCAAGAAGAGATATGGTCTAAGTGAATATGACAATATCAAAAGCACAAAGTGTAAGACCACACACAAAATGCTCAACTAGGAAATCGATGAACAATCAATAAATCCTAATTGTTAATGTCTAAATGCAAAGCATAAAGACTTCGCTAGATGTTATCTATCACAAAACAATCCTAGCTATCAAACAAATCATACATGCCCATACATGTATTCTCAATTAAGTTGTGTAGAGAATTTCCAACACACTAATTGTTACTCAAACAACCTTGAATATTCAAGAGAGCTTAACTAGATTAATAAATATAAATCTACCAATCTAGTTATCAATTAATCTCTTAAGAATAATCAATTCTTAGCTATTTAGGTAAAAACACTTAATCATGCAAGCTGTCAAAATACAACACAAACAAATATTCATGAATATTAACTAGTTGATTAAAACATAATCTATCAACCTAGTCATCAATAAATCACACATGAATATTTATGACCTAACTTTTAGGCAAAAATGAGCTAATCAATTAAGCTATCAAAATACAAACCCAATCATGTTATCAATCAACACAATAATGCATTCAAAAATGATTTCTACAAATCCTATGCATTAAAAGCGAAATCTTGACCTTAAAGAACAATAAATGAAGATGAGATGTTTGTTCTTACTTACCAAGTCAATAATGATGAAGACCAATGATTGATCGATGCAATGGATGCATGGGTTTTGGGTTTGGAGAGTTAAAGAAGCAATCTTGGTGCTTTCTCTCACTAAGGGAGCTCTTTCTCTCACTAGGATCTGAATTTTTGAGCTCTAGTCGAAATGGGGAAGAAGATGAAGTATATATATGATCCAAATAAACTAGGTCATTTTGAGAACTTTTAAAACTCAAATTTCTGGGCAAAACGACGCAGTGCGTGGGTCTGGTATGTGGTACCCGCGCCGTACCCGCACACCGGCAAATCAGCCAACAACCTGATTTTCAAACGGCTCAAAACATGACCAAACGACATCGAAATTTATCAAATAATATACTATTGGAAAGGTATGGATGTCTACTTTCTGCTCCAATTTACAAAACAAGGTTTCGATATCTATAGAAAACGTTATGGTCATTTGAGTGACCAAAGGTCAAAGACGGACATCACCAGAGTTGTCAAGTTTTGAAGGTCACTTTGGAGATTTCAAAACCAATCCAAATGGTCATGAAATATTACAAATAATATACCGTTGGAAAGGTATGTGTGTCTAATTTGTACAGAAATTTTCAAAACTCATTTTGAAGCTTTGTATAAAACGTTATAGTCACAAGACCATACAAAGGTCAGTTTTGAAAAACATTTAAATCATTGAAAAAACTAATCTTTTGATACTAGACACTTACTCCAAATAACCAAACCAAATACAACACATATCCAAGAGAAGAAAGGGACCTTCTCAAATGGTCAACCATCACGCTAAGATATGCACACCATCGTGCAAGCGTGGATGTTTCCAATCACACAAACGGAAACAAATTACACCACACAAAACCACACTTAGATCTAACAATGAGGTGCAAGTGTAAAATGTGTAATGGATGCACATATAAAAACAATAAAGAACACAAATGCAAGATAAACAAAGCATGCATGAAGTGTGTGTGTGTGTGCACCTAAACTTTTCAAGAGATAGAGTCAAGTGAACATACATTTTGCTCTTGAATCTTGAAGTTATGGAGATTCTTGGAGGCTTGCCAACAAGGACCTAAGTTACCCATTACAAAGTCATCCCCAATGTGGTGTGGTTTGTCATAAAATAAGCCAATCATAAAATACAGGTCCTTACATTAATGATGTAAGGGGACAAAGTTATGATAATGTATCTAAGATGAAAGGAAAACACCAAGGTGTGCAAAAAAGATTACTTGAAATAAATCCTAAAGCGGTGTACATGCCATGTGCTTCTCATAGTCTTAATCTAACTGTGTGTGATATGGCTAACTCTTGTGTTAAAGCATTATCTTTTTTTGGAGTTGTTCAACAAATATATTCATTGTTTTCTAATTCTACAAAAAGATAGAAAAAAATTTCAAGATCATGTCCATGACTTAACTCTCAAAACATTGTCTGCAACACGTTGGGAAAGTCGTATTAATAGTGTTAAAGCCATAAAATATTAAGCCCCCAAAATAAGAATTACATGAAAGTAGTGATGATCTCAAAACTAAGAGTGAAGCTGAAAGTTTAGCAAATGAACTTGAAAGTTTTGAATTTTTTGTAAGCATGACTATTTGTTATGATATCTTGTTTAGTATAAACACAGTTAACAAAATTTTACAATCTAAAAATATGTGTATTGATGTTGCTATAGAACATTGGAAGGGGATAATTTTTTTTAAAAAAAAATTATAGAGAAAATGGGTTTACATCTGCCATGATTGATGCCAAAAGTATTGCATGTGATATGGAAATTGAACCAATTTTTGTTAAAAAAAAGTCAAATTCATAGAAAAAAACAGTTTGATGAGAATGCACATGAGGATATTGGGCCATCGGCAGAAGAATCTTTAAGGGTGAATTATTTCATTGTTGTAGTTGATATTGCTATTGCTTTCTTGAAGAGTAGATTTGAACAAATGCAAATATTTGAAGGTATTTGGGTTTTATATAATTTGAATAAGTTACTTTCATTAGATGATTATAAATTGAAATAATGTTGTTTAAATCTTGAATGTGCTCTAAAACATGATACATTTTTAGATGTTGATTCAAAAGATTTATTTTGTAAATTGAGAGTGTTACAATTTGTTTTACCAAAAGAAAAAAAAGACTGCTATTGAAATACTTGAGTTTGTAAAAGTTTATAATTGTTATCTGAATGTGTCAACTGCACATAGAATATTGTTGATTATATCTGAAATCTTATTGCGGTCAACTATGTCACTGCACATAGAAGTTTTTCAAAATTAATAATGTTGCAATCTTATTTATGATCAACTGTGTCATAAAAAAGGTTAAATGAGTTGGCAATCTTGTGTATTAAAAAGGAAATGTTGGAAAAGATTGATATTGAAAATATTATTAATGAATTTGCTTGTCAAAATGCTAGAAGAAGACATTTCAAATGATGTTTTTATACTCTCTCCATTGTTGTGATTTTGTTTTGTAGGATTACATGATAGTTTGAATATTATTACATAAAAATTTAATTTTGGTAACTTTTGAATTGCTATTTTATTGTGTTATAGTCTTAAGTCTGAGCTATTGTATTGATTTTTACAAGTATTAAATAAAGAAAAAAAAAATCAAGTAAACATACATAGAATACTGAAGGCCTCATTTTCTATAATTCGTCCCGTGGTGGGCCGGCCATGTAAACAATAAACATTTAATAACAAAATGAGATTAATGCATTACCATTGTTGCCGGAATCTGAAGGTGCAGTATTAGGGTCCCCGTAAAAAGGGTATAGCTTATACCTAAATTACAACTTTGGTTTAAATATCTATCACCTTTCTTGCTTTTGACTAAAACGGAGACGTTATAAACCGCTTCATTAAGACAATCACGGCAATCTTTTGTTGACAAATTTGGTAAGCACTGTGCAAAACTGTATAGTTTTTCTTTCTTATAAATGCTTACATTCCAGGTTCCATAGTTAGACAGCTTAAAAGTAGATAAAATCAATTGCTTTATTTAATGTCTGATTCAAAATCTCAGCAAGCACAACAAGTTCAGTAATGTTGTCTGAATTCCACATGTATGCAACTGGTTCTGTCTCCAACGTAGAGAAGAAAGATCTGTCAGAATAACGCACCATACACTCATCAAACCATATTATTGCAGTCTCGTTGCTCTTACATTCTTTTACAAGCCTATCGGTTCCATCAGCTATGCCATTCTGGCAAGTCTCACCAGTAATATCGAATCTACAAAGATAAATTCCATAAACCTTTTCTAGGTATTCACCGTAATAGATAGACTTGCTACCTCTTTTGTTAAGCTTTTGGTTGAAGAGGCGACCGACATTATACATGAAATTTGAGAAAGTAGTGTTATTTTGATCTGATGGCGAAAGATCATAGCGAAAAGTCAGTTCACCGTTTAACGATGGTCTCTGTGACATAGCAAAGGACAAAAAAGAAAGCAAGTGAAGCAAGAGCAGAGCTCCTGAGGACATCGTCCTTGTAGCTATTGTAATTCCAACTATGAATCAAAAGTTTGGACATTCAGTAGCAATTTAATTAGCTTGTAACAAAACTGGTGGTCATTGAGTAAATGGGCAGAAATAGAATCACATCTCTGTACAGAAGACGTGTGAGCGAAAATTTATACAGTAAACGAAATTTTTTGTACGGAAGACATGTGTGAGCTAACAAGGTGGATGAATGGCTCCACGACTTAGTAACTAATTTTACGGTCTTGGTAATTACCTTTACCTTTACAGGCTTAATAATCACTCGGTAAGTCGGTTACCATTTCACCGTTTCATCAAATTTTGACTTGTATTAACACAACAAAAGTTAAAAGCGGAACTGCTTTTAATTACTTGAAAATATTTTACAGCATTGAAAACAAAATACTTTCAAACGAACTCATTAAAATAAAATTCAGATAATTATTTAACATCAAACTAATCCTCAAATGAAAATTTACCCACCTACTACAAACTTATTCAAACTTGGAAATAAAATTAAACAACTAAACCACCAACTCAAGCAGATTTTGTGACACCGAAACTGCAAAGATCATCAACCTTCTCATACATGTCGGGGCCCTCTAAATAATAATATCTTTTTATCTTATTTCTACCTTCTTCGTTTTCATCAGTAATCTCAACCTTAATTTCCTGTATGCAATGCTGCCAACATGTAACGGGAAGAGATTTGCAGCAAGAAGCACTTTCTCCTTCATAAATTATCGGCTTCTTATATGAGAACTGATATACAAAAAGAAAAAACTTACATAAGCAAAGTTTATTATAAACACAAATTTATCTACCGCTCAAATACTATAAAAACAGCATTAAAAAGATTTGAAAGCTACTTTGTCAAATTCAAAAACAGTCCAAAATGTATTATAAGTAATGTATAATATATATGACTCTGTAAGCAAGCATATTCACAATAGCAACAATTCTAAATTTCTTGTTTCCCCTTAAAGCTAGAAGGGAAAATAATTTCCATGTTTAAAAGTCAAGCATCCAGCATAAAATTCTATATTTATCAGTTCAACTCATTCATGCAGGTCTGCATACAGGTACGTATTGGAGAAAGAAAAAAAATTACATAGTGAAGTCGCATATGGCTTCTTTGAACTATGAAAAGGGAGTGATCTTAACAAAAGACTTGGGCTCTATTGGGTAAATGGCTCTGGCGTTTCGTAGGAAGCCTAATTCATCTGGCACAGAATCGTTAGTAGCAAATATGGTATAAGCAAGATTGCAAGAATGGTCATAATAGAAATGATGTGGTTAGAGGTTCTGATAGATTTCCTTAGATCATTATTTCTCAAAGCAGTAATCTTTCCATACCATATGCAAGGTTGGTCGTAGGCTATGAAAGAAGAGCTCATTTTAAGAAAATTGCAGGATTGAGAGGCAGCTGTTTGTGACCTTTTCTCTCAGTTATATACGCTGGCTAATAGCCAAAATCAGACCATAGAGAATTTGAGGACAGCGGATGTGATCCAAGATGGATCGGATTTTAATTTTAAGAGAGATTTGATTGATAGAAAGGCAGTGCAGGGTGCTTAATGGCTGAACATTTTAGAAGTGGGTGTCATACTTCAGGACAACTTGACCGGATAGTTTGGGTGCTGGAGAAGTCAGTATACATTTCTGTAAAATCCTATTTCTCTCTCTAGTGGATGACCCCAACATTCCATAATCTGATACGAAAAGCTGAAGTGCCATACAAGATTGATATTCCAGCATGGTCCATTGTCCCAAGGTAAGTCAATACTAGCAACAACTTAGTACAAAAGAAAAGACTCGGCTTCACCACTCTTCACATTAGTGTAGTGTGTAAGAGAGCTTCAGATATATCCAATCATCTAAATTCAAACTATCCAGTAGCTTTGCATTGATGGAGCAAAATATTATTGATTTTCATCTAAACTGTGCAATTCCTTCCTCTTGTTGAAATTCCTAAGAGAAAATTGGAAGGTTTTTGGCAGTGGAAAGAAAGACAAAGTGTTGTGGAATTGTGTTTTAATGGCTACTCTTATAGGTACTTGAAATGAAATAAATAATAGTACATTTGAGGACTTCACAAGGGGAGGACAGGAAAGCATTGGGGCAAAATTAGTTTTGGGGATTCTCTTTGGGCTTTGTAGCTCCAAGAGTCAGAGATCTTCCTATGTTTTTCACATGTAACAACTGAGAGGCTGTAATTATGTGACTAGGGGATTTTGTTTCTGTTTTTCGTTTTTCTTTTGTGGACTGCTATTAATAGTCCATCATCCCAGCTGATCCTATAATTTTTGTGTCTGTTTCTCTTGTCTGGATAACACTTCATATATATATATATCCTCCCTTTTCCTTCAATACACAGTTTTCTTCTGTTTGAAATTAAAAAAGCAAAAAAATAAATGCAGTTCTGCATTTGATAAAACAGTGCAGAATGCAGAGCAAGGATATATAACACTTTTTTTTCCTCATGTTATGTAATAATTCAGAATTTGCAGAGCAGAAATCACATCTAGGTTTGGGAGGATAACCATCCATTGCCTTTCCCCCTACTCAATGACAGCCATTTCTACAAAAAACTTGTTACTTCATCTTATAAATAACAGCAAATAAGAGTTTGAGAGTTTCACCAAATAAGAGATTAGTATTTTTGTTCTCACATATAGACTATTAGGTATCAATTTTCTATCAAACCTAATCAGTGTCCATCACTACTAGACTAAATTAGAGACAGAAAGAAAATAAGCAAACAAAACAGTATCTTCAAATGCCAGCATGATCATATAAGACATCCTACAAGAATTGCAATGGGCATAAATGCTAAGGCGGAAAAGAGAAGCCAATTAGTTTCTCAAATGACAGTTACTCATTCACAGTTAGCAGATCTATCATTTGAGAACCTCATTTAGCCAAAATAATAATAATAAAATAATAAATCAGATTGTCCTAGCCATTGGATTCTTAAGAAATGCATCATATATTGTACCTCAAAAGAAGACTTGCTGGAATGACCATATTTTAATATCGACATAGTCTTCATATGAGGTGCAATCCAAAGCAAGCTATCAACAACTTTCGCAATTGAAAAATGCACAGGTATTTTATATATCGGTAACTTCAAATGTTTGCCGCTAGATAATGGAGAAGGTAGTATTTGCCTCAATTCTACCGGAACAATGACATCCTTCACAAAAGAAATTTAAGAAAAAAACCAATGTGATCTTCAAGATTAGTAATGAAAAATCATTATAGAGAAAAAAAAAAAAAAACTCTCAACCAAAAGTTGTTTGGGAGCATAAACATACCTCATCTGTGGCAACTTGAATATTCAAGAATTCTGAACAATAACGAAACTGTGCAAGAAGCTTAATATATCTAACATTCCACAGAGTGTAAAACTTGTTCTGAAACAAGAAGAGATCAATGTTTGACAAAGCCAAAGCATTTGAAGACAACGATATCATATCACCGAAATATTTGAAAAACCCTAAATTAGGAGTGTCAATATCAACTTCAGCCAACATCACACATCCATTGATACACAATTCCTTAAGCCTTGGACTTGAAATCTTAATACTCTCTAACTTGTGACAAGAGCCTATGTACAAGCACTCAAGGAGTGGAAGTTCAGAAATTAGGTTGCAAAGCCACTCATCCTTAATGAAAGTTGAAGACAAACTTAAGCTCTTTAGATTCTTACAATAGTCTACATTGATATCACACTCATCAAGTCGCCCGACAAAAGCTAATGAATGGACATTCAATGCCTTGATCACCACCCGTTCAAGTCTCCTATTGTACAGTCTAATTCCCTTATTGTACAATATCTTGATATCATTGAGTCTATCAAGACCAACGAACTCTAAATTTTTAAATCCATAACATTCGGACAGGCTCATCTCCTCGATCAAAGGGCAGCTACCAACCAGAGCCTCGATCACTTGATCATCTGCAAAAACTTGTGACAGGCATAATTTTCTCAAACAAGATAACTTCACATTACTTGGTAACTCTAACTTACAACCTCGCAACTCCAACAAATCAATTGATTTTGCACATAAAACAATCTTTGGAAGATTGTACAATTCATTACCAAACGGGAGAAATTTAAGCTTCAACTCTTGGACATTACTGCCAATTGCACAACCTATGCAACACACTACAAATGAAAAAAATTATGGATTCCTTAAAAATTGCATGTCAATTGTAAACTTGTTTAGACCCGTCAACTCCCTGAAGCAGCGGTTTCGCAGAGTTTGTTTCAAACCATTAAATAACCTCTTTCTTTTTCTTTGAATTTCCTTCTTTCTTCCATTATCGTCAAGAAAACGATCCCTCAAATCTAGACTAAAAACACTTGAATCAAATTCGATAGCCGGGTATGTACGCCATGTTCTTTCCCATTGTTTAGACAACACACTAGTTTGAACCACTTTTTTGAAAGGAAGGAAGGAGTAAATATGGTGCAATATTGGTTCAGGCAATTCTGATATCCAATCCACATCTTTAGTTCTGATCTTCTCCATTGTATCCAAATCAAGCAAAACCTAAATGAAAAAGAAGTAATATTGATGCAGAATTCTAAGAAAAATTAATATATAAAGACAGCTCGAAATATAAGTGTTAACAGAGAAGGCAGGGGAATCTAAAAGAATAATAAGAAAAAATACCCAATTCGATCTTTGTATGTCTACACAGCCACTGCGTAAATTGTCGGAATTCAACCATTCAAGGGTTCTTCTTCTGCTTCGTCAAGAACATATACACGGTATCTCAGAGAAACACAGATATTTCAGAATTTTACAATAAGGAACCTTTCTTGAGATAAATTAGGTTAACGTGTGTAGAAAGCCAATTAATTGTGGGTTGAACTGCATTAATACGACGCCGTGACAGAGATTGCGTGATAATAGTCACAATAGTAACGTGTGTAATTGCGTTAATAATAATACGAAGGGTTAATTTCACTAAAGTCCATACTTTTTGATGAAATATCACCTATTTAAACGTTTTTGGTATATTAGTTACTTAAGTCCCTTATGTTTATTTTCAAAATACATCGTTTTAGTCCATTTGACCAAAATAATAATGGTCAACTCTAATTATATGTATAAAAGTACAATTTTACCCTTATCAAAAATGATTTATTGAGTTTCAAAATAAATAATATTAAAATTGTTTATCAAAAAACGAAAAACATTTTTCTAAAAAGCCAAAAAAATAATAAATTAAAAAAAAAAAAACTTATGGATTATGAAAAATAATATAAAGTTAAAATAAATAATAAATTGAATGTATTTTCAAAAAAAAATTAATAGTATTTCAAAAAATTAAAAGAAAGTTTTTTTTTAAGTAAATGGATCTCCACTGTTGGATTTGGATTGATCCAATGGTGGAGATCTATTTACTTTTTTATATAAAAAAAGATTTTTTTTTATATTTTGAAAAACTTTCTATTTTTTAAAAAAATTATAAAAATATTTCAATTTATTATTTATTTTAACTTTATATTTTCCATAATCGATTAGTTATTTTTCCTATTTTTAAAATTATTATATTTTTTTTGTTTTTTTAGAAAATAAATTTCGGTTGTTAATTTATTTTTGAGCAAATTGCAATCAACCTCCCTGAGGTTTGATCTCTTGCACCCAGAAACAACTTTATCACTAATTGATACTCACACCCCCTGCCGTTAGGTCAAACTTAAATGTTTACTAACTTTTACCTTTAAAAGACTATACTACCCCTGATCCCCAAATTAAATTAATAAATGAGTAATTTCACTGAAGTCCCTGTTTTTGGGCGATTATTATATTAGCAACATAAGTCCCTTATTTTTCCAAAATACATTACTTTAATCTATTTGACCAAATATTAATGGTCAACTCTCACTATATATATAAAAATACAATTTTACCCTTATCAAAATGATTTATTGAGTTTTAAAAATAAATAATATTAAAATGGTTTATAAATATAAATTAACAACAAAATTTTATTTTCATCTCATTAAAAAAAACACCACATTCATCTCCACCTAATAAATGTGGAGATTAACACATTTCCACCTATTTTCATTTTCATCTCCACCAAATATAAAAAAAAAAACAAAAAAAAAAACAAAAAATCAAATAAATCAATCAAAAGAAACCCAAATTCATCTTCATCTTCATCAAACACAACATTCATCTCATATGTTCCAGTAACAAACACAACAAAATTTTAAAAGCCACAAATATCGATACCCAAACACTACATTCATCTCATCAGTTTCAATAACAAACATAACAAAGTTCTAATAACAAGAAAGTTTTTTTTAAGCAAATGGATCTCCACCGTTGGATTTGGATCGATCCAATGGTGGAGATCTATTTACTTTTTATATAAAAAAAAAGAGCTTTCTTTTTTTGAAAAACTTTCTATTTTTTTGTTTTTAAAAATTTTTAAAAATACTTTCATTTTATTATTTATTTTAACTTTATATTTTCCATAATCCATTAGTTTTGTTTCATGTTTTTAAATTATTATATTTTTTGTTTTTTTAGAAAATAAATTTCGGTTTTTAATTTATTTTTATAAACCATTTTAATATTATTTATTTTTAGAACTCAATAAATCATTTTAATAAGGGTAAAATTATACTTTTATTTATATAATTAGAGTTGATTATTAGTATTTTGGTCAAATAGACTAAAGTGATATATTTCGGAAAAATAAGGGACTTAAGTTGTTAATATGACAAAGACGTTTAAATAGATGACATTTCACCAAAAATAAATTAAAAAAATTGGGACTTTGGTGAAATTACCCCTTAATGTGAATAATGTCAGTGTAGGTAGGCTTAATTTGACATTGGTTTTTTTTTTTTGGACAAAAAGTTATTCTGGACATAGACTATAGTGTTTGGTAAAATTCCAAGGAATTGCTTTTGGTCATTTTTAGTTTCTTCCAAATGAGAAAATGAGAAGCTACATTTTGTAGCTTTTAAAAAATTGCTTCGCTCAAGCAATAATGAAAACAAATTATTTTCAAAAGGTTTTCTCGATATATTCACAATATATATGGCAATGGATAAAGAAAAAAGTAATAATGTGTTATGGTCACACAAAAATATAACAAATTATTTATTTATTTTATAATATGTTTATGGTAACACAAAACTATAACAAATTATTTATTTATTTTATAACAAGTTTATGGTCACATAAAAATAAAAACAAATTATTTATTTTCAAAACATCTTCAATATACATTTGTGTCATTTCTAGTAATTTTGCACTGTCAAAACACTTTTTACTTACAGTTTATCAACACACATTGAAATTGTTTTTGATTCTCACAGTACTTTTAAAAATCAGTTTACCAAACACTCAGTTGATTCTTCTCACTACAAATCCAAAAGCAGTTCTCCTCATAACAGAACCAAAAACATTTCTCCGCACAACACAGCAATGCCAAACTAAACCATAGTGTGGTAGCTTCTAGCTTGAGAAAAACTTGCTTCCAGTCGAATAGTATTTTGTCACTTTATATGATATTGGAATTATATATGATTTTAATATCACATAATATTGATTTAGTTTTTTTTAATACTGTATTACAATATTACATAAATTTAAGGGTGCAAATATCGTCATTCTTAATATATTTAATTGATTTGGGTTATAAAAATTCGGGACCCAAAAAAGTCGATTCAAAAAGTAGTATTAAAAAAATATGGGTCAAATAAGCTTTAAAACAGGTCAAATGCTCGTTTTAGACCCGAAATCGATGCGGGTTGGGCACAGACCCGAACTTATTGTTTATTTAAAGGGTTTGGTGCAAGTCTAGACTCTTTTAAATTTACAGGCCCGGTTTCGGGTAGGGTCTAGCCCTTATTTTTTCAACCTTACAGTGTAATTTGATACAGGATTTAGCAATTGTAGATAGTTTTATTTAACTACATTTACATCTTCCGTATCCATTTCATGGTTTTATCAAAATTTGACTTGTATTAACACAATCATGAATTGTACCAAACCACGCACACTAGATCACAATAAGGATGCCAAAAAAAAAAAAAAACCTAAACCCATGGGACCCTTTATGAGACAGGGTTTTACCAAATTAAATTGGGTCAGAGCGGGTTTGAGCCCGATTCCTACGCTCTGTTTTTAAAACGGGGCAGGGTTAGGAATTGTTTTCACCGCACTGACTCCACTTATTGTTTATTTATTAATAATATTAATATTTAATCAATAAAAAACTAACATAGATTCTTTTAATTAATAAAATAATTTTTATTTTATTAATAATATTAAGATATAAAAAACTAGAGTAATTGGCACAGATCCCCTCAGATTATATTCAAATTTGCATGGTGCCCCATAAATTTGTTTTAGGCATGAAAACCCTGAACTTTAGAAAATTGGCAAAATTAGACGGAATGCTAACGCCATCCATTTTTCTATCATGGAAAATTGCACTAAGTACCCCTTCTTATATACATAATTGCATCAAAACGGAAAAAATATAATAATATGATATAAATACCAGTCTGACCAAATTTAAAACAAATCAAATTTTAAAAATAAAAATTTAAAATTTAAAATTGAAATATTGGTTAAATAAAAATAAAATTATAACTTTTTGATAAAGAAAATTAAATAAATAGAAAAAGGAAAAAATTAAATTGATTTTACAATTATTTAAATTATCTTTTTTTATTTAAATATTCCTAAATATAAAACCCAGATGGATATTTAAATTATTTAATGGAAATTATCATTTAAACTATCTTTTTTATTTAAATATCTCTAAATATCACTTGTTCGTTTACAATAACAAGGGTATTGATGATGTCAAAATAAAAAAATTAAATAATAATAATAATATAATAATAATGATAATAATAATAATATATTATTAAAATAATATAATAATACTAATAAAATAATAATAATAATAATAATAATAATTTAAATACCATATACTTTTTTTAGCCATTATCATTTAAATTATCCTTTTTAATTAAATATCCCTAAATATCCTTGCACCTTACCCCTTATACTTTTTTTATTTGCTATTAAATCTATGAACTTTCATTATAATGGATATTTAAATTATTTAAGAGGAATTATCATTTAATTATCTTTTTTTATTTAAATACCTATGTTATTATAAATGAACAAGTAATATTTAGGGATATTTAAATAAAACAAATAATTTAAATGTAAAGGAGAAAAAAAGTACAGGGTATTTAAAGTATTATTATTATTATTATCATTATTATTGTTTTATTAATTTATTAGTATTATTATTATTATATTATTATAATGATAATATTATTATTATTTAATTTTTTACTTTTGTTTTTGACATTATAATAACCGTGTTATTGTAAATGAACAGGTAATATTTAGGTATATTTAAATAAAAAATATAGTTTAAATGATAATCCCCATTAAATAATTAAAATATTCATCTTGGTTTTATATTTAGGGATATTTAAATAAAAAAGATAATTTAAATAATTGTTAAATCAATTAATATTTTTCATTTCTCTATTTATTTAATTTTATGTATCAAAAAGTTCATAATTTTATTATTATTTAACCAATATTTCAATATTAAATTTTAAATTTTGATTTTTAAATTTTGATTTTTAAAATTAAATTTCGTCAGAAGGGTATTTATGTCACATTATTATATTTTTTCTGATTTGATACAATTATGTATATAATAAGGGGTACTTAGTGCAATTTTCCATGACAGAAAAATGGATGGCGTTAACATTCTGTCCAGTTTTGCCAATTTTTAAAAGTTCAAGGGATTTAGTACCTAAAAAAAATATTATTGGGCAACATGCAAATTCGAATATAATCTGAGGGGGATATGTGCCAATTACTCAAAAAATTAACATAAATCACTTTTTATCCAATTTAATTTTTATTCAAGTTAAAAACACCTAGTTATTGTGCAAATATGTTTTTGTTTTCAAATAGATGCAACAAAAGTAAAAACGGAACTAGGGATGGGCATTTCCCCCACAGGCCACACCCTTATTAGGGGACAAATTTTACTTCCAAATGGGGTTTGTGGGTAGGGGTGGGGGCAAACTTTGTCCCCAAATTCTAAATGGGGGTGGGGGCGGGGGAACCTCGCCCCACCCCTATTTTCCAATTTCTTAAATGAGGTGTGGTGGGGTTCCATTTTTCCATTTACCCAAACATATATATATATATATATATATATATATATATATATATATTTATGTATTAATTTTATTTATTTAAGAAAAATTTAACTCTAAATCACGGTCACCTGCCGCTAACCCACACCCATCTATATTACTATAAGTATTTGTATTAATTTAGGATTAAATTAAATCAAATAAATATTTTCGAGAGTGAGTCTTTCATAAGGGATCCCTTATTTTAATTTCGGTAATGACTACTATGAAATCACATCGATTTGAATGAATTTTGACCTGAATTTTTTTATAGATGAAAAATTCATCGAAATCTACCTATAAATAAAATTTGATAATTTTTCAAGCCCTAGAACTAATTTGTTTTTGAATTTTCATATATTTCGTCTATTTTCTGATGCCTTCATATTTAAAAAAAAATCGTAATAAATAGTTCTAGTGCTTGAAATTTTTTTAAATTTTATTCATATTTAGATTTCAGTGATCTTATCAACCACAAAAAAATTCAGATCAAAATTCATTTAAATCGATATGATTTTATGGTGGTCATTACCGAAATTAAAATAATAGATCATTTATGAGAGACTCACTTGTATTTTTGATTGTATATTTTGATTATTTATTGGTTGGGACATTGAAACGGTATTGAATCAAAAGATTATGATGACCAAATTCTAAATTCTAAATTCTAAATTTCGGATTGAAAATTTTTATAATTAGAAATGGTGGAATGGGGTACAGGGGTGGGAGAGGTTTCAGGAATGGGGGTCGTGGTGGCGGACCCTCCCCCGCCCCAATGGGCCCCCACACCCATCCCTAAACGGGAACTGCTTTTAATCACTTGAAAATATTTTACAGCATTGAAAACAAAATACGTACATTCAAACCAACTCATTAAAATAAAATTCAGCTAATTATTTAACATCAAACTTGTCCTCAAATAAAATTTTCCCCACCTTCTACAAACTCATTCAAACTTGGAAATAAAACTAAATAACTAAATCACCAACTCAAGCAGATTTTGTGTCACTGAAACGGCAAAGATCATCAATCTTTTCATACATGTCCGAACCCTCTAAGTAATATCTTTTTATTATCTTATTTCTACCTTGTTTGCTTTCATCCATAATCTCAACCATAATTTCCTGTATGCAATGCCGCCAACATGAAACGGGAAGAGATTTGCAGCAAGAAGCACTTGCACCTTCGTAAACTATCTGCTTTTTATATTGGAACTGATATACAAAAAAACTTAAATAAGCAAAGTTTATTATAAACAAATTTATCTACTCTCAAATCCTATGAAAACAGAATTAAAAAGATTTGAAAGCTCTTTTGGCAATGTCAAAAACAGTCCAAAATTTATATTAAGTAATATATATATATATATATATATATATATATATGACTCTGTTAGCAAGCATATTCACAACAGCAAAAATTCTAAATTGCCTATTTCTCCTTAAAGCTAGAAGGGAAAATAATTTCCATGTTTAGAAGTAAAGCATCCAGCATGAAATTCTAAATTTATCAGTTCTACTCATTCATGCAGGTCAGTCTGCATACAGGAACATGTTGGAGAATATATATATTCAATTTTTCTATTGTCAGTTCGAAATGATATAAGATATATCAGTTCTTTGCATGTGGGCTATTGGATTGAAATGCTTTGACTTATCTGTATGCACTTGTCAAAGCATCTTTTAAATCCAATGGTCCACATGCAAAGAATTAATATACCTTATATCAGTTCAAACTAATAGTGTATATATATATATATATATATATAGTGAAGTCGCATATGTCTTCCATGAACTATGAAAATTGAAAAGGGAGTAATCTTACCAAAAGACTTGGGCAACTCCTCTGGCAGGGAATCATTAGTACTAAATATTGAATAAGCAAGATTGCAAGAATGGTCAGAACACAAGATTGGACCAAAGCAGCAATCTTTTCATACCATAAGCGAGGTTGGTCGTAGGTCATGAAAGAAGGGTTCATTTCTAGAAAATTGCAGGATTGAGAGACGGCTGTTCAATTAATGATAGAAAGGCAGTGCAGGGTGCTTAATGGCTGAACATTTTGGAAGTGGGTGTCATACACACTCGAACTTCATGACAACTTGGCTAGTTGGTTGGGTGCTGGAGAAGTCAGGAAATATTTCTGTAGATGACCCCAACAATATTCCATAATCTGATATGAAAAGCTGAAGTGCCCTACAATATTGATATTCTAGCACGGTCCATTGTCCCAGGGTATGGCAATACTAGCAACTTCATGCAAAGTGTTGTGGAATTGTGTTGTAATGGCTACTCTTATAGGTACGTGGAATGAAAGAAATAAAAGTGCATTCGAGGACTTCACATGGGGAGGACAGGAAAGCATCGGGGAAAAGTTAGTTTTAGGGATTCTCTTTGGATTTTGTAGCTCCATGTAGAGGTGGGCACCCAAACCACCAAACCGATCAATCCGTCCAAACCAAACCAATTTGAGTAGGTTTATTAGGTTTTGTTAAAGAAAAAAAAAACCAATTGAGTTATTTTTTAGTAACCAGATTGGTTTATGATGGTTTGTGGGTTGTGGGTTGTGTTTTATCAACCCGTTTAACCCAACTCAAACTAGTATATACATATATATATATATATATATATATATATATAATTATCATAAAAAAAAAATTAAAGTTAACCTAATTTTATATTATATTTATTTTCAAGGTTACCGTTTTCCCGGTTCTAAGCTCTAACCCCCTATATTTATTCTTAAAGTTATTTCTTCTCATCCGAAGTTGTTGGCACTAAACAAATTTATTGACCATAAATAACTGATTTTTTTATTATTTCGTACAAAAACACATTAAGAAATACGGTTTAGTTTTTTTTTTTATATGTTTTATGCGTTCTACACTAGAGTTTTTATTTATTTATTTTTTAACAATTATTGTTATACATTTGGATTAAATTTAGTATTATTGTTTATCATATCAATAATGTGTTTAACTACTTATATTGATATTATTATATTTGTTCAAATAAAAAAATAACGTAATTATTTTCTTAAACCGCCAAACCGAACCAAACCGATTTTTATTGGTTTGGTTTGGTTTTACTTTATAATTGGTTTTGTTTGGATTGTTAAAAAATAACTCGACTAAGTAATGGTTTGGTTTGGGTATCGTCAAACCCAACCCAAACAAACCCATGCCCACCCCTAGCTCCAAGAGTCAGATCTCTCTCTATGTTTTTCACATGTATCAATTGGGAGGCTGTAATTACTAATTATGTGATTAGTGGATTCTATTTCTACTTTTAATAGTCCATCATCCCAGCTCTTGTTGAGGCCATGATCCTATAATTTTTGACTATCTTGTTTCTCTTTTGTGGATAACACTTCATATATATCCTCCGTTTTCCTTCAATATATAGTTTTATTCTGTTTCAAATTAACAAAGAAAAAAAATTGTAGTTTTGCATTTGATAAATCAGTGCAGATTGCAGAGCAAGGAAATATAACACTTTTTTTTTTCCTTCATATTATGTAATAATTCAGAATTTGCAGAGCAGAAACCACTTCTAGGTTTGGAAGGATAACCATCCATTGCTTTCCCCTCAATGACGACGCCATTTCTACAAAAATTTGGGTTTCTTCATCTTATAAATAACAGCAAATACGAGTTTGAGAGTTTCACCAAATAAGAGATTAGTATTTTTGTTCTCACATATCGACTATTAGGTATCAATTTTCTATCAAATCTTATCAATGTCCATCACTATTAGATTAAATTAGAGACAGAAAGAAAAAGAGCAAACAAAACAGTATCTTCAAATGCCAGCATGATCATATAAGATATCCTACAGGAATTGCAATGGACATATATGCTAAAACGCAAAAGAGAAGCTTCATCTATTGTGATTATAATCAGTCAAGGCTCTTATAAAAAATACTTATTGAAAGCAGAAGGTTAGCTAAGAGCTAATTAATCAGTTAAATACTTCCATTTCTGATGAAACATTAATCGGTTAGAACAAGTTAGTTTCTCAAATGATAGTTACTCATTCACGGTTAGCAGATCAATCATTTGAGAACCTCATTTAGCCAAAATAATAAAAAATAAAATAAAAAATATATATAATAAATCAGATTGTCCTAGCCATTGCATTCTAAAGAAATGCTTCATATATGGTACCTCAAAAGAAGACCTGCTGGAATGACAATATTTTAATATCGACATAGTCTTCACATGAGGTGCAATCCAGAGCAAGCTATCCACAACTTTCGCAATTGAAAAATGCACGGGTATTGTAAATATTGGTAAGTTCAAATGTATTCCACTAGATAATGGAGAAGGTAGTGTTTGCCTCAATTCTATTGGAACAATGACATCCTTCACAAAAGATATTTAAGAAAAAAAAAAACCAATGTGATCTTCAAGATTAGTAATGAAAAAATATTATGGAGAAAAAAAAAACCCTCATGGGCACAAACATACCTCATCCTTGACAACTTGAATATTCAAGATTTCTGAACAATAACGAAACTGTACAAGAAGTTCAATATATTTAGCATGCCACAGAGTGTAAAAATTCTTCCGAAACAAGAAGAGATCGACTTTTGACAAAGCCAAAGCATTTGAAGACAATGATATCATATCACCGGAATAGTTGAAAAAACTTAAATTAGGAGTGTCAATATTAACTTCGGCCAACTTCTCACATCCATATATACGCAATTCCTTAAGACTTGGACTTGAAATCTTTATACTCTCTAGCTTGTGACAAGAACCTAGGTACAGGCACTCTAGATGTGGAAGTTTAGAAATTAGATTGCAAAGCCACTCATCCTTAATGGAACTTGAAGACAAACTTAAGCTCTTTAGATTCTTACAATAGGCTACATTGATCTCGCACGCATCAAAAAGTCGCCCAACAAAAGCTAATGAATGGACATTCAATACCTTGATCACCACCCGTTGAAGTCCACTATTGTACAGTTGAACTCCCGTATTGTACAATATCTTGATATCATTGAGTCTATCAAGACCAAATAACTCTAAACTTTTAAATCCACGACAATCAGAAAGACTCATCTCCTCAATCAAAGGACAGCCACCAACTAGAGTCTCAATCACTTGATCATCAGCGTAAACTCGTGACAGGAATAACTTTCTCAAACAAGATAATTTCACTTTACTAGGTAACTTCAACTTACAACCTTCCAACTCCAACAAATCAATTGATTTTGCACAAAAAACCATCTTTGGAAGATTGTACCATTCATAACCATACGTGAAAAGTTTAAGCTTCAACTCTTTGACATCACTGCCAATTGCACAACTAATGCATCGGTCTATAAATGATACAAACTCTGGATTCCTTAAAAATTGCTTGTTGTCAAGAAAACGATCCCTCGAATCTAGATTAAAAACACTTGCATCAAATTCAAAAACCGGGTATGTACGCCATGTTCTTTCCCATTGTTTTGACAACACACTAGTTTGAACCACTTGTTTGAATGGAAGAAATGAAAAAATATGGTGTAATATTGCTTCAGGCAATTCAGATATCCGGTCCACATCCTCAATTCTAAACTTCTTCATAGTATCCAAATTGAGCAAAGCCTAAGCCAAAAAAAAAAAAACAGAGTAATATCGATGTAAAATTCTAAGAAAAATTTATATACAAGTGTTAGAACGAGAGATATGTAGGTATGTTAACAAAGAAGGCAGGGAAATTTAAGAGAATAATAAGACAAATACCCAATTCGATCTTTGTATGTCTACACAGCCACTGCCGAAATTGTCGGAATTCAACCATTCAAGGGTTCTTCTTCTGCTTCTTCGAGAGCATTTACACGGTATCTCAGGGAAAAACACAGATTTCAGAATTTTACTAACGAGAACATTTCTTGAGGTAAATTAGGTTAACGTGTGTAGAAAGCCAATTAATTGATAATGTCAAAACCAAAAATAAAAAATTAAATAATAATAATAATGATAAGAATAATAATAATAAAATATTAAAATAATACTAATAAAATAATAAATTAATAATAATGATAATAATAATAATAATTGAAATACCCTATACTTTTTTAGCCATTATCATTTAAATTATTATTTTTATTTAAATATCTCTAGGGGTATTATCATTTGGGTCCCCATGTTTTTTTGAATTATCTGTTTTTTACTCACTTATTCATTTTTCACTGGATTGGTCCTTATGTTATTAAAAACCCATCAATTTGGTCCCTCTGTGAGTCCAACGTAGTCAACTTTAACGGTTTCAAGGGTAATATTGTCTTTAAACCAATAACATGCAACGTGTCAACTAAAAAAATATAATTAAAAAAAATATATTTACATAATAAAAATAAAAAAATTTATCAACACCAAAACCATCAACAACAAAAATTGAAAAAAAATTATATCCATCTCAAACAAAACCATCTCAAATCATCGTCTAATCATCATCAACAATAAACCATCTTAACTCAACACCAAAACCATCCCAAATTTACAGAAGTCTAGGTTTAGTCATCAACACCAATACACCATCATAAACAAACTCCACCGCCGCCAGACCATCTCCTGATTCTCCACCTCACCGGATCTGGAATTTGCTCCTCCGCGAGCAGCAGACCTCCTCGCCTGACCATCTTCTCCTCGTCTCTAGATCCGCTTCAACTTGAAACCAACCATCGAACCACTTTCTTCTCTTCTGTCTGATTTATTGAATCATCTGATGATACACTGAGCTGGTCTTGCCACTTTTTCGGAGTTTTTTTTTTCGTCTAAGAATCCACCTGTTGTTTTGACTTCAACCCATGTCTAGAAATTGGGTTCAACTCATGGTTCATGGTTTGTCAGGTAAGTTGTTCGTGGACATTGTAAGATTTATGTGGTTGGTTGTTTGTGGGTTTAAGCGATCACCGATGGATCTTCTATGTGATGATTTTAACTCTTTATATAGATTTACATTTGTATGGATACTAATTGGTATTGAATTGGGAGTTGCGGTTTGGTAATTGATAAAAATGTGCTGGTTTTTTCTTTCGTTATTATTAATTGTATGATTTTACCTTGGGCATATGAACTTCTTACAAGGTTTTCTGGGTACAATTATTGGGTGTATTGCTTTGAAATCCTGTAGTTCGTATGAGTAATAATTATGAAGCCAGAACTAGATTTTAATTGCTATTAATTATCTTATTTGATTCAAAAGTTATTTGTTGTTTACTTTATACTTCAATTATCTTATTTGTTGCCAGAACCGGATATGGTTGGATCTCTAAAGATGGACGGTCCCTATCAATTTTTTTTCCAGTTTTCTTGTAATTTTTTTTATAAGTTTTGATCTCTATCTGGAGATCCATTTTTTGTTTTACAATTTGTTTTATTTTCTTTTAAGAAAATCAGATCGATTGTTAAACATTTTTTTATTTTCTTTATAAAAAAATTCATTAGTTTATATTTAGTTTATAAAAAAAATAAATCAGATTCATTAGTTTATTTTTTAATTTTTATTTTTAAAATTTAGTGCCACGTGTCAAATTTTGGTTGGATTACAAGCCAAGTTAATTTGTAAAATTTTATAAAGTTAGAGGGTAAAATCGTACTTTTAAACCTTTTAATTTAAATGAAGGGTAAGGGAGTCAGTTTACATTTTCTATGACCATTGACCGTCAAAAATCTGGTCAGAGGGACCAAATTGAGTAGTTTTTAAAAATAGAGGGACCAATCTAGCGAAAAATGAATAAGTGAGTAAAAAACAGATAATTCAAAAAACATAGGGACCAAAACAATAATACCCCATATCTCTAAATATCCTCGCACTTTACTCCTTATAATTTTTTTTCCATTAAACCCTTGAACTTTCATAACAATGGATATTTAAATTATGTAAGGGGAATTATCAGTTAAATTATCTTTTTTACTTAAATACATATGTTATTATAAATGAATAAGTAATATTTATAGATATTTAAATAAATCAGATAATTTTGGCGAAAAAAAGTATATGATATTTAAATTATTATTATTATTATTATTATTATTATTATTATTATTATTTATTATTATTATTATTATCTAATTTTTTATTTTTGTTTTTGACATTATTATTAACCGTGTTATTGTAAATGAACAAGTGATATTTAGGGATATTTAAATAAAAAATATAGTGTAAATGATAATTCTGATTAAATTATTTAAATATTCATCTGGATTTTATACTTGGGGATATTTAAATAAAAAAGATAATTTAAATAATTATTAAATCAATTTAATTTTCATTTCTTTATTTATTTAAATTTCTTTATCAAAAGGTTCAGAATTTTATTTTTATTCAACCAATATTTCAATTTTAAATTTTCATTTTAAAATTTTGATTTTTAAAAATTTGGTCAGAGGGGTGTTTATGTCACATTATTATATTTTTTCCGATGTGATGCAATTATGTATATGGTAAGGGGTACTTAGTGCAATGATAGAAAAATTGATGGCGTTAGCATTCCGTCTAGTGTTGATAATTTTTGAAAGTTCAGGGGTTTAGTGCCTAAAAAATATTTATGAGGCAACATGCAAATTCGGGTATAGTTTGGGGGATCTGTGCCAATTACTTTTTTTTAGGTTCCACACCCATGTTCAAAACCTGAAATTAATTTATTTTTATTTTTTGAAACTCCATGAAATTAATTTTACCACCACCACCTCAAATGTTATTTATTTATTATTATTTTTTTAAATTATTCTCCTATTCTATTTTTTTGGAAGTTAAAAAAATAGTAAAGAGAATAATTTACGTACAGTAACCTTAAATATGTCATTTCTCTTATTATACCGATGTTTCATTTCACGGTTTTTTGTTTTTGAACTATTACAATATTTCAGAATTGGGGGAAAGACATGTCTTGAACCTACAACCTATTAGTTGTAAGTGTGAGAAGTTTACCATTATGTCAACTCCGTCTTATCTATTTTTCATGACTTAAGAGCTTGTAATTATTTTTACCCTCTCTTCACACGTACAAGTTTTTCTAACAAAAAATGAAATTTATTGCTTGTATAATAGAAGAAGAAATTGTGTTGGATGAAATACCTCAAATATTAATTAGTAACTTTAACTATTATTCTCCCATACTATTAGTTATTTTACGAACCTAATAGTACGGGAGGATCACGGACCTCGAACCTTCGGATGGACGACTCGCGTGTGGGTACATCCTGCATACACAAATGTCTGACTTTTTGCTACTATTTAAAATTTCTTTTTTCCTAAGACAGTGTTTAATTGATAAGGAAATAACTAATTTAATTTCTTTTTGTCTAAGTCAAACGTTTTAAATGATAAGGAAATGTTAGTTTCCGTTTTGGATTCTGATACTTATTTGATCACTAAGTAATCGGAATCAGTGTTTAATTAGGAATAGATCTTTTAGAGATTATTCCTTAATTAATTTCCTTTATCACTAAAACCGTGATCATCAAATATTTCCTATATAATTCATACTGATTAGGTTTTCTATTTAGTCTATTTCTTATAATTTTATTATTCTGGAAATCACGAAAATTAGGTTTGTTTCGAGACACTGGTTTCAAATTAATTATCAGATTTAAAATTTGGTAAATTGGGTCTGTTAACAGACACTAGTTTAGAAATCAAGTGTGATTTCGACTGTGTAATAGGGTCTGATACCTGACACTGTTTTTGATTTCAATTCTAAAATCTAGAATCAATTATTGATTCACTTATTTGATATCTAATAATTGATATCAGTGCCAATTTCTTGATTCTAAAACAATTGTACTTTGTTTCAGATATCATGGAAGATAAATCAAACGTGAACTCGAGTGTTCCACTAGAGACTCCGAATGTTAATCCAAGTGTACGATTAGACACTTTGGCTATGAACTCTTTGCTTGTGGGCGAAGTGCTTATTGTGTTGCCAAGTGTGGCAACAATGACTCCGGCCATCAGCTCATTCGTTAGAAACAGACCAGTTCCGGTGATGAGCTAGTATGTGAGTCAAGGGAATGTTCTGATGGCAAACCCCTATATGAATTCGGTTATGTTACCAATGAATCACATGGAGAAGCTTGATAAGTTCAGTGGACCGAACTTTAAGTAGTGATAGCAAAAGATGCTGTTTTATTTGACCAAGCTGAACCTAGTTAGGTTCTTGACTAGAGAAGCTCTTGAAGCCAATAGTGGTGAAGAGCGAGATGTTCAGGTATGGAATGCTATAGATGCACTAAACCATTCGGATTTTCTGTGCCTAAATTACATACTAAACGGGCTATCAAATTCGCCATATAACATATATTCTTCAAAGAAAACAGCCAAAGAACTGTGGGAGTCGTTAGATCGGAAATACAAGACTAAAGATGTTGGATCTAAAAAGTTTGTTGTGGGCCGGTTTATTGATTACAAGATGGGGGACTCCAAGATAGTTATGAGCCAAGTCCAAGAACATCAGGTGATTCTGCATGAGATTCATGCCGAATGGATGACCTTGAGTGAAACCTTCGAGGTGGCTGTTATCACTGAGAAGCTACCTTTTTCATGTAAGGAGTTTAAGAAATATTAATCGAAAATTCATTTGGGTGTAGAATTTTGATCAACACCCTCAAGCCACAACCAGGGAGGTCGCAGCGGAGTAGGTACCTTTAGGTACCATGATTTTGATAATAAGACACAATAAAAAGGGAAATGCAGTACAAATCGAGGAAAACAAAGGAGAATAGACTCGTTCGAATGAGGTAATGGTGCTGGGTTGCAATAATTTGATCCCTTACCTCGTTTATGACATTTTCGAGTTAAAGCGACTGACTGGTGCCCCGATGGTTCGGGCTGCCCTTGGGATGATCGGAGCCTCATACAGGTATACTGCAAATTAGAGCTTACAGGTTTTTTTTATGGGTGTGGAAATCTTCCCACAGACGGTGCCAAAACGTGTTACCCGAAAATTCGTTTGGGTGTAGAATATCGATTAACACCGTCAAGCCATAACCTGGGAGGTCGCAGCTGGGTAGGTACCTCTTGGTACCGTGATTTTGATAATAAGACACAATAAAAAGGGAAATACAGTACAAATCGAGGAAAACAAAGGACAATAGACTCGTTTTATTAATCACATGATTCTTTGATACAATGATGATGATGATGTTCACTATAGGGCTCTCTCGCTCTCTCTCCCTCTTATAGATGGTGACGGCGATCTCATTCTAGTTGATAAGTGGATATTTCTTTGTAGGTGATGACGAAAACATTTTGTCAATCCTCGCCAATCCTCTCCCTCGGGGGTCCCCTTTTATTTTCCATTATCGATATCTTTCTGGTCTCCAATTCATCCACTCCATCCCCATAATTCTGGCCAATTGATCTGCAATCATCGAAGTTGATTGGCGTTGACTGAGGCTGTAGATTAGCACAGGAATTGCTCCATTTAATTACGTAATAGTTTCCGTTATATTTAAATTTAGATTGGGTTGATCATTTTGTCTCATTTATGGTGCTTTAAGTATTGAAGAGGTCAACCTTCTTTTCTGCCTTGTTAGAGACGAATGCTGGATTTGTTTTTTTGGGCACGGTACTGGTTCATTGTCCCTGGTGTACCAGTCTGTTGGGGGTTTTTTTCCATAAAGCTTGTAATTTGTAAATGTGAATTGAATATAAATAAAAGAAGTAGTTTATTCATTCAAATTGTTTCATACTTTTATATAACATATGTATTTAACATCCAAGATTGCCGGATGTAATTTCGAACTGAGTATATGAATGTCATATACACATGGATTCAATTTGAAACGAGCAATCTAAAGAGTCCTTAGATAGCAAATAAAGCTGTGTACTTTATTTGTAGTTAATCTACAGCTGCGGTCCATTCTGTAATGTACGGTGATCTTATCATTGATCATTGATATGGTGATATGAGAATGGAGGCACTTTGTATGATGTGATCATATAGGATTGGGCCACGATTTATATAAATCTCTAACTAAGATCCGTTTACGATGAGATTCATATATAACAATAAATGATGGCTATAAATAGGTGATCTTAATCATGAGTGTCTTATCGACTCCTTCAGGTTATATCGTGATTTTTGATGTACCATGGAGAGGTCAGAGTTGCATTCCTGATCAATATGCTCAGTATGTTGGGATCACGGTTTGGCTTGTGGTTGGGAAGGATTGTACACAATAGTGAAATCCACTCTTTCTTGCGAAAAGTAGATAGTAGTTCCCTTAAGGGTTGATTCGGGGCTTGAACAATATGAGTGCTCTCCTAATTCCGTGAGGAATCAATGGTACTTAATGGAAAAGATGTAATTATAGGGGTATAACAGACATTATGACCCAACTCTAATTATGAACTACTTGTGGAGGATTATACCATATGTAATAGCTATATCGATAGACATCGAAAGTTACTGGTTTGTGGTAAAACATCTACAGTTGAGAGAATGCAGCTTCGAGTTTTTAATGGAATAACATCGAAGTTAATAATCATGAAATATTAATTAAAAAGTTTAATTAATTATTTTTAAGGATTATTGGGGCTCTAAATACTGTGGGTCCATTAGGACCCCTTGCTAGCCAGATTGATTAAAGGTAAAAAGGGTCACAGTTGATTAATTGGATTGTCCAATTAATTGTATTACGAAACTGACACGTATCTATTTGAGAATTAATTGAATAATGAGATTATATAATTAAAGAATATTAGTGATTAAATTGATTAAATAATAAGATTATTTAATTATGCAATTAATCATTAGTTGGAGGGTGTTGATTGATATTTGTGTTTGAATGAAGATAAGATAATTTAATTATTTTATTTTTATTAAATTAAATATCAAATTTGAATTTAAAAAGTTTAAATTCAAAGTTATTAATTATCCTTATAAATATTAGATATTTTAAAGGATTAATTAATGAAAGTTATCAGTTAAAAAACAAATAAATATAGAATAATGGTTGTTTTTGAAAACTGATACACGTAGAGAAGAGAATGTATCAGTTATCTCAATTCAATTGCATTCAATTGCAATTTATTGAGTGAAATTAAAAGAAGAAAAATGAGAGGTGTGCTGCCAGGTTAAAAAAAACAAAACAAATATATACATATTTATTTTGTCTTTGATTCATGGTGGCCGAGTTCCACAAATAGAAAACAAGAGTTGTTTATGTAAGTTTCTTTTACCTCTATTCAAGCTCTTGAAACCCGTGACGCGCCCACACGCTGTTGCCAATCGCGGGACATAGCCAGAAGATCTTGTGGTTCAAATCAGAAAGCAGATCGAAAAAAGAAAGAATGAGCCCTCAAACTCTGGTATGAAATGGTTTCACCTTCTTTGTTGTTTTCGATTATTACTGTACAATTAGGTTTACCTGATGATTGCATAAAAAATTTTAAAACTCCATTCCGTTGCGCAATCCAAAACCTGGAACCTACACGGTCTGCTTTTGCTGGGGCGGTTCTTGTTATATCATGCTGGTACCTTCTCGACACCACTCTTCCTTCTGGGCAGACAAGACTCGCTTACTGGATTGGTCTCAGGTAGATATCGCGGTACTTGGGTACCAGGTAGGTGTCGCGATACTTGCATACTGGATAGGCCGGTTAGGGATGGCAATGGGGTGGGTTCGGGGTGGGGTGGCTCTTCCCGCATCCCGCCCAATTTATTTTTTGAAAACCCATCCCTCATAAAAACCCCACGATATATAGAGCGGGGCGAGGCGGGGCGGGGTACGCTTTCCCCATCCCCACCCAATTTAACCTATAGAACCTGTTTAACAAAATTATTTATTAAAATCTTGTCAAAAAAATAATATTTATTAAAATAATAAATATATAAACTAACGAATATGATATAATATATACAGTAATTCTAAAAAATAAATTGAAAATCATCGCATAAACATAAATCTGAAAACTAAAAAAATTAATTCAATCACTTTAAAACATATAAATTGAACTAAATAGTAAAAAAATAAGTATTGTATTTTAAGCGGGGCGGGGATTATAAAACCCATCCCCGCCCCATACCCATTGCAGGTTTTACTATCCATCCTCATCCCCGCCCTATTCCTACCAAATTGAAACCCATCTCCACCCTATAAGTGCAAGTCCCCACAGGTCCCCGTCCCCGAAGGTTATTTTGCCATCCCTATAGGCAGTATCGTGGTACCGATTCTCCTTAATACCAGGTGGAAGGCATAATGTGGCATTGACCATTCCTAGATCGAGGTATCAATATTTCCTGGCACCTGGGAACTGGAAACGATCCCGATCTAGGTCCTACCAGGTATCGACTTGGTAGAAAATTCTTCTTTGGACCTTCGCCAAAAAACGCTATTAATAGAAGTTTCCCCTGACTTGAACACTGGTATGGGGTTAGAGTCAGGATCTATAACGCTTGAAGAATTTTACACATCGTTTTGACTAGTAATCGTTACCTGGAGTGAAATCTTCCTTCTGCAGGTTGTCATTAACGGACCTTCCACGTGTCAAAACAGGAGAGGCTCGTCTTTTAAACGAAAGATTTTGGGGGGCACGCATTTCTCGGAACTGTCTTTCCCTCGTTTTCAATTATCCAGCCCCATGAATTACCTCTTCTTTCTCGTCCCAGTAACCTTTACTTCTCTCTATAAATAATTTAACCTTTCATCAGTCCTTCACGCTGCTTCTACCGTTCCTTACTTTTCACAAAAGATTCCCAAACACTTCACTGAACCCCAGCTTTCTTCCTTCTTCAATTTTCAAAACTCGATTCTCTGCAACCATGTGGTTTGATAGCTTGGAAAAGGTTTTTAAGTATAATACCGGTGATTTAGCCGATAGCTCGAGCCTTTCTCTAAGGTGAAAGAGAAATCGAGGCAGTGGCGTCAGCACGGAGAGCTCTACGCCACCTCAATGACGCCGTTCCAATAGAAGCACGACTATTGGGGCGGGTTTCAGGAACAACCCTGATTCCCCGGTTATCATTCTAGATAAAGACTCGATCGACGAGGCGAGAGGGGACGAAACTTTGGTCGGAGACGTCGCATTCGTGGCTAGAGGGGTTCACAACCTTCCTGGGGATTTCTGATGCATCCCTGATTCAACCTGTGTTGCTGACACCATCGAGCGTTTGAGGTGGGATTATAAGATCCCATCAGACATCACCCTTACCATTCCACACCAAGGTATGACATGTATTTTCCCCTCCCACCCACCCACCCCCCAAGACCAGCTTCATATCCACATTGCTGCCTTCGAGAACGGGGTCAGGTTACCTTTCCATCCCATTATTCGTAGGGTGCTCCATGCCCTTCAACTCTCCCTGCTTCAGCTGATACCAAGGACTTGGAGAAGCCTGGTGAGGTTATTGGTGCTCTGGAGAGAACAGTGTGAGATTAATCAAGTTACCAGAGAACTGGGTTTGGATGAGCTTTAACATGTCTTCTAGATAGTGACCATGGCTCCTGGTCCCAAGGGTCAGTTTTACATGAGACCAAACAAACCCTGGAAGTTCATTGTTTCTGGTGCTAGGAAGAAAGACATCTCCTGGCGTAGTGAGTGGGTTATCGCTGGAAGTGATTAGGGGAGCTTGTTCCATATTGGGGGGTCTGAGTTCCGGGTCCCTACTCAGTTTAATGGGAGAACTGAATGGGAGAAAGATAGTATCTCAACTGAGGCAGAGGGCATCTTAAAAGATATCATGGCCTGATCCTACTTAAACATCAAGTTCTCTACCTCTGACCCCTTTGAATCCGGTAGGGTAGATCACTATCTCCAGATATCGCATGCTTCCTTAGGTAATGTGTTACTCCATTATTATTTTGCTTCTCTCTAACTTGTAAATCTTTGGTTGATGCTAACTTTCCTTTGAATAGTTTCTGCAGTGCCTCAATCTTCTTCTCATCATACTTCTCCTGCTGCGCCTCTTTCCCTCCCCGATTCTACTCCAGGGGCCAGTACCTCGGCTGGACCGATCTGGATTGTAGCAGGCCCAGTACCATCAAGATCTCTTCATCGCCCACCTCCCTCGATTCGCTCTAACCTGGCTGAGATGGCTGCCAGGGTTGCCAGAATTAGAGGACCTCTTGGTAGTCTAGCCCCCATTACTTCGACTATTAGACCTTCCCAACCAATCTCTCATTTTCCTCCTGTTGTAACCATCGATCGCCCGACCTGGGTGGAGAGAAGTCTTGGTTCCGCTGCTGCTCCCCCAACCGTTCTTTAAGATCGACCCAGCTCACGATCGATGAATGCCAGTCAGGATGAAGTCCTATCCTAGTTCAAGGCAGCTTGTCCAGATGAAGGTCTATAGACCATGGCCTCGATGCTGGTTGACGTCTTGATTACCGATGGGTCTACTTTCTTGGATGAGGTATGATATTCCTAACTATTTTTTATCTAGACCAGGTGTCGGGAAGTACTTAACCTGTCTTTTTATTCTTTTCAGGCTTTTAAGTTTAACATGGCAATGGGCCAGCAGGTTGCGGCCCTCTAGGAGCAAGCCAACACAGCCAAGACGGATCTTAAAGAGGTCAAGAGGGAAATGGTCAAGGCGGTGGAAAATGTGGACTTCTTAGCTAGGGTTGTGGATGAGGTCGAGACCACCGCGACTGATGCGTAGGTAGACATGGAGCGGATCCAACATACCTAAGCTGACGGAAGAGAAGTGGCCCTTAGAGGAGGAGAAACGAGTTATTCGTAACAATGTGGTTGCTTTGGAAGCCAAGGTGGATGCTTCCCTCGCAGAAGGGTATTTCTTTGCTGCTTACCAGGTGGCAAAGGCGCTTTCTCCCCCCTTTGATCTGAGCTCAATTGGAGGATGGGACCGGGGAGATCATGGCCAACGCTGCCCAACTATTTGGAACCGTTCTAACCGAAGCAGGGCTTTCTCGAGCTGCTGACGCCCATGTTGATGAAGATGATCTAGTACCCATCTCTACCCTAATACGGAGCCAAACTGAAACGGAACCTATCTCGCAGTCCCCGGCTGCTGTAGAAGATGCAGCTTGTAAGCTCCTCATACTTTGATTGGCTTATTTCATTGACAAACCACATTGGAGATTTATTTTGTAAAGGTAAATTAGGCCTCATTGGGTGTGATCAAGATTCAAAGGCATCATCATTCTTAAGAGAACTTCAAAGGTATATCGCATGCTTAATTGTCTTTGAAGGGGTTTTAGTTGCACACACTCACATCTTATACATTTATATTGACATGCACGTACTGTTGCACACACACACACACACACACTTCTTGCATTTGAGTTGATTAAATCTGGAGTTGATGGGCTGTCCAGTGTGTTAGGCGACATGCAAGGTCACTTGTGCATGTCGCATGACAAGTCGCATTAGACTTGTATTTTTCCTCCAATATGTTAGGCGACATGCAAGGCCGCTTGTGCATGTCACCTCAGATGTCGCCTTAGTCTTGTAGTTTTTCTCACAGTGTGTTAGGCGACTTCCAAGGCGACTTGTGCATGTCGCCATACATGTTGCCTCAGGTACTTTGTCTTTTCTCATAGTGTGTAAGGCAACTTGTTCATGTTGCCTTTGTCACCCGAACTGGGCAATTCGGGTATTTCACACCAGCTCATTTTTTGGTCCCTATAAATACATCATCTTCTTTACCATTTAAACCTAGAGCTCTGAAAATTAAACCCTTAAGAGAGAGAAAGTAAATCCAAGAGAGAGAGAGAGCTCCGAGAACCAATTTTTACTCAACCAAACTCATACCCATGTGCATCTAGCTCCATTCTTGCATCTATTCTTCATAGGTCTTCATGCTTCTCTTGACTAGGTAATTAACTATGAACTAAAACTTCTTGTTTCATCTCTATGTTCTTAGTTTACCTAGGGTTAGCAATTATTAGTTGATTAATTGCATGTTTAATTTTTTTAGCAAGATTTGAGTATGTTTGTGACTTTGTTTGTTGGTTGATATTGCATGTTCATTTATAGCTATCTTTTAGGACCATTTTGCCCTTTAGCTAAATCTTCATGCATTTGCATTTAGATACTGATATCTAGGATTTACACTTATTGACATCTTTAAATCCCTAGATAACCATTTAGTGTAGCCTAGCATTAATTGCATATTAGAATATTCATATAGGTTGCAAAATCTTTTCATTGATTGTTAAGTTTTGTGACTAAGTGGATTAGTGCACAAGCTTGTTAGTCTAGGATCACTTTTAAAGGCCCGTTGGGTAGAGTGAAAGGGTTAGTGACCAAGTAGGTGTGACTTGAGGTCAACATAGGTTGTAAACTTTCATTCAAATAGTGGATTTGAGGACCGTGTGTGGCTAGAAGGATAGCCCGTGAGTTTTGCCCAGTTGGAGGATTTCTCACGTAAATCAATCCTTGTGTTTTTATTGTTTTCCGTATGTTTATTTTGGATTGGTTGATTGCTAATATGGGGTAACATCATTAAAATTTATTAAGTCAAAAATTTGATAATAAATCAACTAAAACCTATTCACCCCCGCTCTAGGTTAGTAGACACACGCTTTATAGTATTTTCAATTGGCATCAGAGCGGGTTCCTAGATATACTTGGGTGATCCTTGCTCTTGTTGTGTGTGTATCTTGCATTTGTGCATTTTGTTTGTTGCATACATTAGCATTCATCTCATTCATACTCAAACACTATGAGTGGGAACAGAGGTGGACATGAGGGAGCATCTAGCACAAGACCCCCCTTGCTTACCTGAGTGAACTATGCCTCTTGGAAAGGCAAGACGGAGTCGTACATTTTCCAAATAGATGACCGAGCATGGATGGCAATAGAAGATGGCTACACTCCTCCGGAAACAACTCTTGAGGATGATAGTGTAGTTCCCAAGCCAAAGTCGGAATGGTCACCTCAAGAGTTCGAAGCATCCAAGTGGAACAACAAGGCCATGCATGCCATTCTTTGTGCAATGGATGACACTCAATACAAATTGATTCAAATAAATAGGATTGCTAAATAGGGATGGGAGATTCTAGAGACGGCTGATGAAGGAACCGAGGTAGTTATGGACTCCAAGCTTAAAGTCCTCCAAAAACAATTTGAGCAAATTAGAATGGAGGATCATGAGTGCTTTAATTTTCAAGAGAAGTTAATGGACATTGTCAATCAAAGCCATCAACTAGGAGATCCTTACTTGGATATGAGGATCAAGCAAAAGATCATGAGGTCGCTCCTCGAAAGGTTCGAGTCTAAGGTGACGGCACTTGAAGAAAATAGTGACTATAAGAACATAAAGCCAAGTGAAGTTATTGGAAGACTTCTAGCATATGAGTCTAAGTGGACTCCCACACCTACACCTCCTAAGAAGCAAAAAAGTATTCCTTTAAAGACCTCTAAAGTTGAGAAGGAGGAGGAAGACACAGATGAAGAAATGACCCTCATGGTTAAAAAATTCAAGAAATTCATCAAATTTGAGAAGAAGGGCTTTGGATCTAAAGGAAAGGAAATGAAGAAGAAGACTCCTTTCAAGAAGGTTGAATCAAGTCAAGACAAGCCCACAAGGAAAGGGATCAAATGCTTTGAATGTGGAGGCTTTGGACATATCTCCACGGATTGTGGCAATCTAAAGAATAAGAAGAAAGGAAAAGCCATGGCCGCCACGTGGAGCGATAATGATGACTTGGAAGAGGAAGGAAGTTCCTCCGAAGAGGAAGACCATGCGGTAAATTTTATTGCCTTTGCATCTTCTATCAAGAGTAAGGTAGCAATAGATGATAAAGAGGAAAAGAAACAAAATGAAGATGACTCAAGTGATGGTGACTCTTCATCCCACTCAACAAATACGGATGTAGGAGGTATGGACCTTGAAGGGTTCATTGAGCATTTTCAAAGTTCAAGATTGAAAATGAAGAAAGAGATTCTAAGGCTAAAGGGAGAGAATCTCAAGCTATCTACCAAAGTTACTCACCTAAATGGAGAAGTGAAGATAACAAAAAGGAATGAGGCATTTGATGGAAAAAGAGCTTGAAGAAGCAAGAGAGATCATTGCTAAGATGACTTCGAGTACAAAGAAACTTGACCACATGTTGGAAGTTGGTAAGAGGCCAAGTGATAAGAAAGGTCTTGGCTATGATGATGACAAGGAGACCTCATCCTTAAGCAAGACCGTGTTTGTCAAAAGCTTGGACATCAAAGAGCCTCCACCTCCACAACATCCTAGGAAGAAGATTAAACTAGGAGAGTGCTCTAAGGATTCCCAAGTCAATGTGGCATAAGGGAAACAAGCTCAAGCTCAACCAACAAGGATTAATCAAGCAAGTTTTCCTCAACCCAAATACCACCAAGCCAAGAAGCAATTCATGTAAGCTCAACCAAGGAAGAAATCTACTCCAACTCAACAACCAAGAAGGAGAGAACAAATTCAACATCAAAGACAAGCTCAAAGGCAAGGGAAAGCTCTTTTGTACTCACAAATAAATGGTATGATCTCCTATTTCATTCATACATGTCACTTTTGTGGTGTTGATGGTCATATCAGACCAAATTACTTTAAGTATATTGACATGTGTAGAACTAGAAGCATGATTGAAAGAAGTAGGGCTAGAGCCACAATGCGTGTTCCTAGGAAACATAGAGCCAATTTGCATAAGCCTAGGAAATCTAGAGCCAATGTAACTAAAACCACTAGGAGAGAGAGCATTTCACCTAGGTGGATTAGAAGAGATGAATACTTTTGCCATGTGGCTCAAATTGCCTTGAAGGCAAATGCCTCTAACACTTGGTATTTAGATAGTGAGTACTCTAGGCACATGACGGGGAACAAGAGTTTCTTTGAATCTCTTGTAATGGAGGATGGAGGATTTGTCACCTTTGGTGATGGATCTAGAAAGAAAATTATAGGGAAAAGAACCATTTCCATTCCCTTGTCGAATGCTTTACTTGTTGATGGCTTGCAAGCTAATCTTATAAGCATTTCTCATCTAAATGATGATGGACTCTCCTTCTTGTTTAACAAAAATGATTGTTCTATTTTAATGCTAAATGAACAAACCTTACTAAAAGGAAAGAGATCTAGTGACAATTGTTATTGTCTTGAAGCTAGTGCTATCTCGTGTAATATGTCCAAGTGTAAGGAAGTTGAGTTGTGGCATCAAAGACTTGGCCACATGAACTATCAAGATTTGAGGATCTTAGATAAGTTCAAGGTTGTGCGTGGCCTCCCTAAGCTTGGGAAGAAAGTCGAAGGTGTTTGTGGACCTTGTCAACAAGGAAAACAAACCAAAAGCATACACAAGGTAGGCAGGTATCTCGCCACAAAGGAGCCACTAGAGCTTCTACATATGGACCTTATGGGTCCCATGCAAACCGAGAGTCTCGGTGGCAAGAGATACATTTTTGTTTGTGTTGATGATTTCTCTAGATTTACATGGACATATTTTCTTAGAGAAAAATCTGAAACATTTGAAAATTTTAAAATGCTTTGCACTAAAATTCAAAATGAAAAGAACTCACACATTAAAAGCATTAAGAGAATTAGGAGTAACCATGGGAAGGCGTTTGAAAATGCTTGTCTTGAAAGCTATTGTAATAGCTTTGTCATTTCCCATGAGTTCTCGGCACCTCGAGCTCCTCAACAAATTGGGGTTGTAGAGAGGAAGGATAGTGTCTTTCAAAAGATGGCCCGTGTGATGTTGCTTAGCAACAATGTCCCTAGGAACCTTTGGGCCGACGCCGTCAATACGGCTTGCTACATAGGAAATAGAGTATTCCTAAGGCCCGGTACTAGGCAAACCTCTTATGAAATATGGAAGGGTAGGAAGCTAAATGTTAGCTACTTCCACTCATTTGGGAGCAAATGCTACATTCTAAATGACTGAGATCAACTTGGCAAGTTTGATGCCAAGTGTGATGAGGGAATTTTCATGGGCTATGCCCTTAATAGTAAGGCCTATAGAGTTTTCAATTTAAAAACTCTAAGTGTCATGGAGTTATCTAATGTTGTCATAGATGATTGTAGGCCTAAGATTAGATACCATGATGAGGAGGTTATTGTGATTGATGATTCTTCCTTAGAGAAGAATGGTGAGACTTCAATTGATGTGAAGTCAAGTCTTGATGAAAAGGTCATTCAACCTCTTGATAGAGATCCATCTTTGGACTCTAAAGAACCCGCTCCATATGTTAGACATCTCCACAACAAGAATGACATTCTTGGAGATGTGAATGATGGTGTTAGGACTAGGCGTCAAATAGCTAATCAAATTAGCTATACTTGTTACACCTTTCAAATTGAACCCAAAAAGGTTGATGAAGCCTTGAATGATCAGTTTTGGATTCTTACCATGCAAGAAGAGCTAAACCAATTTGAAAGAAATGAGGTTTGGACTCTAGTTCCTAGACCCAAGGACATTAATTTCATAGGCACAAAATGGGTGTATAGGAACAAGTCGGATGAGAATGGCAACATTGTGCGCAATAAGGCTAGACTTGTGGCACAAGGATACTCTCAAATTGAGGGTATTGACTTTGAGAAGACTTTTGCCCTGGTTGCCCGTCTTGAGTCCATAAGGCTTCTCTTGTCCAGATCATGTGTGCACAAGTTCAAATTGCATCAAATGGATGTTAAGAGTGCCTTCCTAAATGGTTTCTTGCATGAGGAAGTGTTTGTTAAGTAACCCAAGGGGTTTGTGGATCCACACCACCCCAATCATGTCTATCGCCTCAAGAAGGCTTTATATGGGTTGAAACAAGCACCAAGGGCTTGGTATGAGCGCCTCACTCAATTTCTTGTTGACAATGACTACACTAGAGGTAGTGTTGACAAGACTTTATTCATCAAGAGGAACAAAAATGAGCTTTTTATAGCTCAAAGCTATGTTGATAATATTGTTTTTGGCTCCACCAACAAATCCAAAGTTCAATAATTTGTTGATGTCATGTCTCATGAGTTTGAGATGAGTCTTGTTGGGGAACTCAATTACTTCCTAGGTTTGAAAATCAAGCAATTACATGATGGGATTTTCATATCCCAAGCTAAGTATGCTAAGAACCTTGTGAAGAAGTTTGGCCTTGAGAATGCCAAACATTGTGACACACCCATAAGTACCACCTTGAAACTAAGCAAGGATGCTAGTGGCAAGAGTGTGGACCAAAGTCTATATCGTGGCATAATTGGTAGCTTGCTTTACTTGACCGCAAGTAGGCCCGATATAGCCTTTAGTGTGGGTGTATGTGCTAGGTACCAAGCGGATCCCAAGGAATCTCATCTCTCCTTAGTGAAGAGAATTATTCAATATGTGAATGGCATATCCAACTATGGGATATGGTACTCTTTTGACACTAATGCTAGCTTAGTTGGCTTTAGTGATGCAGATTGGGCAGGGAATTGTGATGATAGGAAGAGTACATCAGGCGGTTGCTTCTTCTTAGGCAACAACTTGGTCTCATGGTTTTACAAGAAGCAAAATCCCATCTCTCTATCCACAGCTGAAGCAGAATACATAGCCGCCGGTAGTGCTTGCACACAACTCCTTTGGATGAAGCAAATGCTTGTGGATTACGACTTTGATCAAGGTACTCTAACCCTTTATTGTGATAACATGAGTGCAATTAACATTTCAAAGAATCCGGTTGAGCACTCTAGGACAAAGCATATATACATTAGGCATCATTTCATTAGAGAGCTAGTTGAAAACAAATGCATTGCACTTGAGCATGTTGGCACTAATGATCAACTAGCGGATTTTTTTACAAAGCCCTTAGACTCAACTAGGTTTAAGTCACTTAGTAGGTCTATTGGGATTTGTCATATGCCTTGATGAGTTTTGGTAATTGACCCCATAGGGGAAGCTCAAGCAAAGAGAGCAATTTTGCATGTTGAAATAAGCAAAAACTTGATTAACTTTATGCTTCTTTATTAATTGCTTGAGCACTTTTGGTTATGCTTATATATCTATATGGCTTTTTATTCAATAAGTGTGCTATTTGCTTGTTTGTAATCCATGTGACATTTATGTTCAAACATGCATTTTTGGACTATGAGAATTGACTGGGAAGTACACTTGAATGACCTATAATTTATCTCCATAACATGTGAACTTGATTTTGACATGCTTAAATTTTATGCATGAGTTATATGTGTGCAAATGTGTATGATAGCAACTTGACAAGGCTAAACTCAATAAGGACCTTGTGTCCATGCAATAAATAAGAATGTCTCATCCAATTTAGCTTTGTCTCTTTTCTTAATGGTTGAACAAGACAACAACCAATAAGGATTCTATATCCATTCTATTAATAAGGATTTTAATATCCATGTCTTGATTGACTAATAAGGATTGGCATGGTTGCTTGTGTGTGCTATAAGTTTTTTTAAGCTATATCTTGCTTATTTATGACAAAAGGGTACAAATTGGTTTGAATTCCTTTGGAAACCTTTTGATGTTCACTTTGCCAAATACCATTTGATTGAGCATTGATGTTGCATGTCTTGCATCCAAAGCAAAAATTTCACACATTTTCTTTAAATAGAACCTTCTTGATTCTCTCTCAATTAATTGGGTTGCATAAGGTTGTTGTATATGATTATACACTTATCTTGCAAATAGCTCTCTTTACAAAAGTGACCCAATTGGGGAATACTCCTTTGCCTATCTCATGAAAAAAAAAGGGGAGTAGTGTAGGGAGAAATGAGTAGTGTTGAATATCTGGATTTTGTCTTGTTGAGGGGGAGTAACAATTTAAGGGGAGCATTTGCATTTGCATTACTGGTTGCATGTTTGTCTTTTTTATTATGCAAATTGCTTTTATTTATTACCTTTCTTGATCACCTCACATACACTTGTCTTAGAAAGTGTAGTCTCATTGTTTTGTATGGATGGCTATTCTACAAGAGCTTGAAGATTTGAAGACCTAGTATCTAGGTATCTATTTGTAATGTAGAATATCTTTTTGTTGACCTCTAGTTTTTATCCTTTCTTGTGAGGATGATTTGTAAGTGGTGGTTTTGTCACGAAATAGCCAAAAGGGGAGATTGTAAGTTCCTCATACTTTGATTAGCTTATTTCATTGACAAACCACATTAGGGATTTATTTTGTAAGGGTAAATTAGGCCTCATTGGGTGTGATCAAGCTTTAAGGGGATCACCATTCTCAAGAGCACTTCAAAGGTATATCGAATGCTTAATTCTCTTTAAAGAGGTTTTACTTGCACACACTCATATCTTATACAGTTGTATTGACATGCATGTATAGTTGCACACACACACTTCTTGCATTTGAGTTGATTAAATCTGGAGTTGATGGGTTGTCCAGTGTGTTAGGCGACATGCAAGGCCACTTGTGCATGTCGCCTGACAAGTCGCCTTAGACTTGTATTTTTCCTCCAGTGTGTTAGGCGACATGCAATGCCACTTGTGCATACCGCCTCAGATGTCACCTTAGTCTTGTAGTTTTTCTCACAGTGTGTTAGGCGACTTCCAAGGCGACTTGTGCATGTCGCCTTACATGTCACCTTAGGTACTTTGTTTTTTCTCACAGTGTGTAAGGCGACTTGTTCATGTCGCCTTGCATGTCGCCTTTGTCACCCGAACTGGGCAATTCAGGTATTTCACACCAGCTCATTTTTTGGTCCCTATAAATACATCATCTTCTCCTCCATTTAAACCTAGAGCTTTGAAATTAAACCCTTAAGAGAGAGAAAGTAAATCCAAGAGAGAGAGAACTCCGAGAACCAATTTTTACTCAACCAAACTCATACCCATGTGCATCTAGCTCCATTCTTGCATATATTCTTCATGGGTCTTCATGCTTCTCTTGACTAGGTAATTAACTATGAACTAAAACTTCTTGTTTCATCTCTATGTTCTTTGTTTACCTAGAGTTAGCAATTATTAGTTGATTAATTGCATGTTTAATTTTTTTAGCATGATTTGAGTATGTTTGTGACTTTGTTTGTTGGTTGATATTGCATGTTCATTGATAGCTATCTTTTAGGACCATTTTGCCCTTTAGCTAACTCTTCATGCATTTACATTTAGATACTGATATCTAGGATTTGCACTAATTGACATCTTTAAATCCCTAGATAAACATTTAGTGTAGCCTAGCATTAATTGCATACTAGAATATTCATATATATTCACATAGGTTGCAAAATCTCTTCATTGATTGTTAAGCTTTGTGACTAAGTAGATTAGTGCACAAGCTTGTTGGTCTAGGATCACTATTAAAGACCCATTGGGTAGAGTGAAAGGGTTAGTGACCAAGTAGGTGTGACTTGGGTCAACCTAGGTTGTAAACTTTCATTCAAATAGTGGATTTGAGGACCGTGTGTGGCTAGAAGGATAGCCAGTGAGTTTTGCCCAGTTGGAGGGTCTCTTACGTAAATAAATCCTTGTATTTTTATTATTTTCATATATTTATTTTGGATTGGTTGATTGCTAATATGGGGGTATCATTATTAAAATTGATTAAGTCAAAAAGTTGGTAATAAATCAACTAAAACCTATTCACCCCCCTCTAGGTTAGTAGACACACGCTTTATAGTATTTTCACAGCTGAATGAAGGATTTCAGATCTTCCTACCTATCCACCTGGACCAACCGAGAAAGCAGAGGCCTATACCGACTCTGTGAACGAGGTGGAGGTCCAGAAAAATCTGACAGTTGTGGTGAAGGCCCAGGTTGATCCGGCTGAGGTGGTGTTTGTCTAGGCTAAATGAGAGGTGCCCGGGGGTGGAGATCCTTCTGCTGACCCAACAGCCAGAACCAGAGAGGTAGATGCCAATGTTGCTGGGGATGCCAGTCGGGAAGGTGGGCAGGAAGCTAGGGAGGAGGCCATCACTGAAAACACAGCATGACCATATTTTCATTCCTTTTTTTATGCTTGAATTAATTTTTCTTTTTGTGGATGTAGCCCGGAAAAGGGGATTGGGCTCCTTGATTGATCAATGAAGGATTTCTCCTTTTTTTTCCCTATATATCAGATTACTGACTGATCTTGATACCGGTACCTTAGTAACATTCCGCACCATGCTTAGGTTGTAGTAGAAACGTAGCATTGATTTGGAATGACCTGAGAACTAGTCCCCTGCATGTACCTGACTTAAAAAATATCTGGTAATGGAAATCCCCTAAATTGTTAAAGACAAATATGAGACCAAACAGATAACCAGTATCAGGATCTTCTGGTACTCTTTTTCTAGAATTCTTAATGCTTATGTGGTGAAATTCTAGTAGGCTCTTTGAGAAACACTTTAACGACCAGCTCTCCCACATGGGAGGATCACTTTACCTAGCATTCATGCTCTGGGAATCTTAGTACTTAGGTAAAAACAGATATGCGAATCTGGGTACCTGGCCTTCCTACTTCATGGATCCTGGTACTTAGGTGAGAACACATAGGCAAAGCATTGTACCTGGCATTCTTGCTTTAGGAATCCTGTTACTCAAGCGAAAATATCCTGCTAGGCAACTATGTCATTTCATGTGCTAGACTTTTCCTTGGAGAGATTGGGTTCTGTCCAATGCCTCAGGAGTGCCATTTGGCTGTCCTAGTCATAAGGATTGAGACAACCAACCAGGGCCACAATTTCGCATCCTTCGTCTGGTAGGCAACTATACCATTTTATGTATCAGACCCTTCCTAGAGAGGGGTGGGTCCTGTCCAAGGCATCAGGAATGCTATGTGGCTTTCTTGATCTCAAGGCGATCATAAGCGAACTTCCATGGCGATTATAGGCGAAAGTACAATCAATCTGAAATTTGAAGGAGGAGAAAGAAATACTTCTTTATTGATTATTCATCAGGCGATACAAATTCATGGTCGTACAAGTGCAAGGTGGTACCGGTCGGTGGTCAACCTCATTTTATGAGCCTTCACGAGTAGAACCTCTTGAGATGATTTTCGTTCCAGGTGTGGTCAATGGGGCGACCCTCCATGTCTTTCAACTTGTAGGCCCCACTTCGGACTACCATCTTAATCAGGTATGGTCCTTCTCGGTTTGGGGCTAATACCCCGTCGGATCTCTTTTAGGTATTCTGGGTAACTTTTCGGAGGACTAAGTCATCTTCCTTGAAATTTCGGTTTTTAACCCTCTTGTTGAAGTATCGGGCGATCCTGCTCTAGTATACTGCTACCTTTTCTGCTACACTATCATGCTTCTCTTCAAGGGGTCTAGGTTAGTTCTCAACTTGGTCCCGTTAACTTCTGGTTCAAAATGTTAGACCCTAAAGGAGGTCAATTTGTGCTAGATAGGTAGGACCGCTTCTACCCCGAAAGTTAATGAGTAAGGGGTTTCCCCAGTAGCGATCATCCTTGTGGTCTGGTAAGCCTATAATACATCTGAGAGCTCCTCTGCCCATTTTTCCTTCTTCTATTGGAGCTTCTTTTTTAGGAGTTTCTTGATTTTTTTGTTCGTGGTTTCAACTAGTCCATTGGTTTGAGGGTGAGCTACTGATGCGAAACGGAGCTCGATTCCTAGGTTCTAACAGAAATCCTTGAATCAAGCATTGTCGAACTGCTTACCCAAATCGGTGATCCCATCGACGGTAGAGGGATCTTTCCCTACGGTAGAGGTACCAATCTACCATGCAGTATCAGGTAGCGATCCTTTTGAGCTTGCGTGCTTAATCGGGGTCCTCTGATTGTTTCTCAATCTGGAGGTAGTCAATGATGGGATCCATCCAACATGGGAGGTGACACATCTGGTCCTTGGAGACACTGTCTCAAGGGTGTACTGGGTGAGCTCCAAAACCCATAACACCAATCTTCCCGACACATCTGGCCCTTGGAGACACTGTCTCAAGGGTTGATCGGTGACCATCGCGATTGAATGAGCTTGGAAGTAAGGGTGAAGCTTTTTGGCTGTGGTCACGAGTGCAAGCGCGAGCTTCTCCAGAAGTGTGTAGTTTTTTTCTGGCTTGGTTAAGGCACGACTCACATAGTAGATGGGTCTCTGGACTTCATCTCCACACTCTTTCACCAAGGTTCCACTAACAGCGGTCTCCGATACCACTAGGTACAATTGCAGTTCCTCTCCTAGTACAAACGTAACTAGTAACAAGGGGCTAGCTAGATACTCCTTTAAAGACTGGAAAGCCAGCTCGTTGTCCCGATCCCATTTCATATGTCTTCCATGTTTGGTAGCTTTAAAAAAGGGAATGTAGTTATCTGTAGATCACGATATAAAATGGTTGAGGGCTGCTATTCGGCCAGTTAGACCTTGCACATGTTTGAGAGAAATAGGAGATTCGAGGTCCAAGATGACCTTGATCTTTTTCGGATTGGCTTCAATCCCTCTCTCATGTACAATGAAACCGAGGAACTTTCCCGCTGCTACCCCGAAGGCCAATTTGGCGGGGTTTAACCGCATCCGGTTCTCCCTGATCACCTGGAAAGTCTGCCGCAGATGATCCTGGTACTGATCAGCTATCTGGGTCTTGGTGATCATATCGTCTATGTATACCTCACTACAAAAAAAGTGACTATTAGCGACCAACTATTTTCGACGGCCCTAATTACCGTCAGTGATTCAACCGTTTTCGACGGGCATTTCAGTACCGTCGAAAATGATGAAAAAAATAATACAATATTTTCAATGGCCAAAGGCTGTCGAAAATAGTAGAATAAATCGTCAAAAATGACCTATTATTTCAAAGGAACTACTTGTACCGTCAGAAATGACCCACATTTTCGACGACACTATTTGTACCTTCGAAAATGCCCACATTTTCAACATAAATATATATGCTGTCGAAAATGACCCACATTTTTTACTGCACTATATGTGCCGTCGAAAATGACCTACATTTCCGACGGTACAAATACCGTTGAAAATGATGAAAGAAGTAATATCGCAATTCCGACGGCCCAATAGCCATCAAAGATAGTCGAATAATTTGGTACTATTTTTTATATTATTTGCTACGGTAATGACATGAAAAATATAATTAGTTAAATAATATAATATTAATTAATAAATTATAATGGAATATATTTATATATGTGATAATTTATACACTACAAAAAAAGACTTGTAGGTCGACATTTTAAATGCATCACAATATGTACTATTTTTTTTGTCACTACATTTTTTAGCGAAATCACTCTATTAATTTTTTCACCAAGTATTTTGGTTCAATTTTGAAATATCAATTAGTTTAAAAAAATTATAATTTGTAACGATCACTAATAAGAAGTCTACTCTAAGGATACATCGGGCTAAATTAATTAAGTATGAATTATTGCAAAGTTATTGTAATTACAAGAACATTTAGTTATTTTTAATTGTGTCTACTAAACATGACTATATTAAATTTTAAAAAATGAATGCTCTATAAATGTTTAATTTTTCTAAAAAATAATGCTCTAAAATAATTACAAATTTTACTGAAATGATTTTAAATTATTAATTAATAAAATTAATTAATTTTTCATTAAAATGTTGATCATAAAAAAAATCAACATGGATATAATATGCATTACCTATTAAAATATGCAGTTGTAGCAAAATGGTAAAAACAAGTTATACTTTTCTTTCAGATAAGAAAATGTTTTAATAAAATATTAATTTGAAAAACAATATCAAAACATAGATTCAATTGAATAATGTGTAAAATATATCAATATTTTATATATAAAGAGTATGCAAAATAGATCAAATATAAAGTTATAGCAAAATGTTAAAAGCAACACTTAACATCTCCAAGGTCCAAGGTTCGAACCATGTGAGTTGCATGAATTATTTGGGATTTAACAATGGATTTGGATGATGTGGGGTGTACCTGGTTGATCTTGGGATTCCTTAAGAAGGGTCTATGAGGTGGTGGAGCGTCAAAAATACATCTAATTTTAACAATTCTTTATTACTATTATCGACGGCCCGTCGATGAAAGTTTATTTTCGACGACCGTATTTTCGACGGCATTCAACGGCCTTTTCCTGTAGAAAAAACGTATTTTCGACGAGAAATCCTCATTTTCGATGGCATTTAGCCCTCGCTGATACCCATTTTTTTGTAGTGCCTCCATAGTCCTTCTTATCTACTCCTTGAACAACCTGTTCACAAGCTGCAAATAAGTAGCATCTGCATTTTTAAGACCGAACGGCTTTACCTTGTAGCAGTAAAGACCTTGCCTTGTGATAAAGCTGGTCTTATCCTGGTTGGTGGGGTGCATCATGATCTGGTTGTACCCCGAAAAAGCATCCATGAAGCTTAGGAGCTTGTTTTCGACGGTCGAATCCACCAGCTGGTCTATCTTCAGTAGCCAAAAATTGTCATTCGGGCAGGCACGGTTGAGATCTGTGTAATCAATGCATATGTGTCACTTCCCGTTTGCCTTAGTCACCATGACTACGTTGGCGATCCACTCAGGGTACCGAGATTCCTTAATGAATTTGGCCACCAGGATTTTGTCTACCTCATCTTGCATCGCGACATTTCTTTCTAGATTAAAGTGCCGCCTCTTTTGTTTGACCGGTTTGAGGGTAGCATCCACTGCTAACCTGTGAGCGGCCAAGGTAAGCAGGATTCCCGACTCCATGCAAATATATCATTAAGCTCTCGAAAGAGTCTTACTAGACCTTCCCCCACTCATTCCTCCAGTGAGGTTCCTATCTTCACCACCTACGAGGGACCATCCCCCTTGATAGATACCTCTTCTAATTTTTTCGTAGGGCGACCACTAGCCCACCCTCTCTCTTCTTCCTCCATCTTCTCCGCATATGGAACTTCTACCTCTGGCTCTTCCTCGATCACCCCTGACTCCCTTACTGCATCTAGGCTCTCGTGATCCCCTTCTGGTAACTCCATAGCTTGCATGACTGTTACCTGCACACACTGTTTGGCCAATGCTGCTGGATTGGCAGACATTGCATAGCACTTGCGCACTACTTGTTGGTCCCCACGCACCTCTCCTACCTTGTTATATACTGGGAACTTCAGGGCATTATGGTAGATTGATAGAACTCTAAAAATACAGCTCAAATGTATGTCTAAACAACCTAGGGAGGATGGGTTATTAATCGATTATTACTAACTTTTTCGATTAGTCAATATAAATTATAATTAACCTAAACAATCACACAATAAAAATCATGTAAAGTGCGGAAATATAAAGAACACTTAATTTTTACGGGGAAACCCTTCAACAAGGGAAAAACCACGGGCTATCATTCTAGCCACACACGATCATAGAAATCCACTATATTAATAAGAGGTTACACCCACAAGTGATACTCGGACTCTCACTCTTAACAACCTCAGGCTATGGAGACTACCACTCGCCACTCTTGGTTCAATCCTTAGTGATATCCCTTGATCCACTACTCTGGGCGTGAACACCTCCTACTCTACCCTGCGGGCCTTTTACAGTGGCACTTGACCAATGCTTGCCAACCCACCATTGGTTGCAAGACTTTACTTGTTTGTGCAGCTTCACCTAGAAGCCACAAGTCTTTGACTATATGAAGAGTATAAAGGTCTAAGTGAACAATCAATGAATGCTCAATACAAAATATGCTAGACCAAACATACAATTCTTAACTAGATGTAGATAATGCAATTCAACAACCTAGTTATCAAACAAGACTACATGCATACATATGAGGTCTCAATTAGATGTAGAGTAATTCTAACAACCTAATTGTCAATTAAACTCACATAAACATTCATGAACTTGACTAAATGCAAAAAGCTAACATAATCATCAATTAAACATACATGAATATTTATGGATTAGCCATTTAGGCATAAATGACCTAATGATGCAAGCTATCACAAACAAACCCAATCATACAATTTAGACTCATAAATATATGCAATAAAGTGAGTCTAGGTATTTAATCAAGCAATAAATACCTAATCTAGAGTAAGAAGAACAATAAATGATGTTCAATGAAGTTCTAACTTACCTAATCATGAAACCAAGAAGACTTATGCTCAAATGATGTTGAATGATGCAAGATGAAGATGGGTTTTAGGTTTGGAGAGTTAAAGAACAAAGCTTGAAGCTTTCTCTCTCTAGAACCACTCAATCTATCTCTCTAGGGTTTAATTTTTATTTCTCATAGTGAAGAAGATGAGAAAGAGTTGGTTATATAAAAGCCCTAATTGAAACTACGCTGTTTTGGAAGAGAAACTGATTTCTGGCATCAAAAAGCAACATGCAAGGTGACTTGGATGGAAGTCACTTCTAAAGTTGCATCTATCTCGAGACAAGGAGTCTAAAAATGACTTGCAAGGTGACTTGGATGGAATCACTTCAAAAGTCGCATCTGTCTCGGGTATAATAAACGTGACAGTGCAACAGCTCCAGATTCGAGCGTCCCAAAACAAGACCAAACGATATCAAAACCTTTCGTATGATATATTGTTGGAAAGGTATGGAAGTCTACTTTCTACTCCAATTAACAAAACAAGATTTAGATAACTATAGAAATATTTACGGTCAAATGAGTGACCAAAGGACAGATTTGAACAACAACAAGAATGTCCAAACTCATGGAAAAAATACCATGTGACCAAAGACCAAACTAAAAGAAGAATGAGACCTTCTAAAATAGTCACTCAATGCACTAAGAGCACACCATCGTGCTTGCGCAGACATTTTTGATCAAACATCGGGAAACGAATTACACCACACAAAAACACACTTAAGACTAAGAATGAGGTGCAAGTGTGAAGTGTGTAAAGGATGCACACATATAAACAATAAAGAACACAAATTCAAGATGAAAAAAGCATGCATAAAGTGCGTGTGTGTGTGTGTGTGTGTGTGTGTGCACCTAAACTCTTCAAGAGACAAAGTCAAGTGAATATACCTTTTGCTCTTGAAGTTATAGAGATGTTTGGAAGCTTGACAATGAAGACCTAAGCTACCCATTACACAATCATCCATAATGTGGTGTGGTTTGTCTTGAAATAAGCCAATTATAAAATAGAGGTCCTTACAAATTACCTTGATTGCTGACAGAAAAGGCTTCTCTAGAATCGCGTTGTAAGCGGATGGGGTATTGACCACAATGAAATCCGTCATGAGATTTTACTGGAAAGGCTGTAAGGATCTCGATTTTATGATTGGCTTATTTCATGACAAACCACCACATTGGGGATGATTGTGTAATGGGTAGCTTAGGTCCGTATTGGCAAGCTTCCAAGCATCTCCATGACTTCAAGAGCAAAAGATATATTCACTTGACTTTGTCTCTTGAAGAGTTTAGGTGCACACACACACTTCATGCATGTTTTGTTTATCTTGCATTTGTGTTACTTATTGTTTGTATAAGTGTGTATCCTTTTCTAAAACACTCACTAGCTTACATTAGATATCATATCTTGCATTGTATCTTAGTTGATAACATGTTTGACATGTTAATTGTGTGCATCTCACTCACTTCACACTTACACAACATTCATGTAAGATAGTCTTTTGTCTTGAGTGTTAAAAAGAGATTTTTCCCTTTAGCGCGGCCTAGACCGCTCGGCATGCTATGCTTGCACCGCGGCGCACGGAGCGGTATTCTCCAGTGCGTCATGCGCGACGTGGACCGCGACCTGTGCACTTGCACGCACAGCGGTCCCAACCGCGGTGTTGTCCAGACGGTGCACTGCTGTATGTACCACGGTCTGGACACTTACCTGTGCCGCGGTCTAGCAAGCAGTTTTGATGGGATTCAGTTTCCTAAGTTCAAAATGATGTATTTTTAACTAGGGCTTCATATATATTCTTCCTCTTCTCTTCTTGGCCGACCTAGAGCTCAAAAATTCATTTTTAGAGAGAGGTTAGAGCTCCTAGAGAGAGAAAGCTTCAAGAAAGCATCTTTGACTCTCCAAACCCAAAACCCATCTCCATCTTGCATCATTCAACATCATATGAGCATGGGTCTTCATTGTTTCATGACTAGGTAAGCAAGAACTTCTTTGAATATCATTTATTGTTCTTCTTACTCTAGATTAGGTATTTATTGCATGATTAAATACCTAGACTCTATTATTGCATATTTATGAGTCTTGATAACATGATTGAGTTTGTATTTTGATAGCTTAATTGATTAGGTCATTTTTGCCTAAAAGCTAGGTCATAAACATTTATTTGCGATTCATTGATAACTAGGTTGAAATATTGATTCTTAATCAACTAGTTAAGCTTATTGAATGTTTATGCATATTTTGTGTAACAATTAGTTTGTTGGAAATTCTCTACAAATCTAATTGAGTTTGTTTGTTGATAGACTTTTGTCTAAGACTTGCATTTAGTGAATGATTAAATGTCTTGTCTTAATCACATGAATATATGCTAAGTTTATGTTGAATACATTGTGAGCATATTTGTTGATTCATTGTGATTGTTTTTGATAGCTAGGATTGGTTGTTATTGATAACATCTAGCTAAGTCTTTATGCCTTGCATTTAGACATTTGACAACTTGGATTTGTTTCTACAAACTCCTAGTTGAGCAATTTGTGTTGTCTACCATAATTTACATTGAGCATCATTTACATGATCACATAGACACATAATTCTCTTCATTGAGTCAAAGTCTTGTGGCTTCGGGGTGAAGTTGCACAAGCATTGAAGTCTTGCAACCAAGTTGTGGTTGGCAAGCATTGGTCAAGAATCCATTATAAAAGGCCTGCGGGTAGAGTAGGAGGTGCTCACGCCAATAGTAGTGTATCAGTGGATATCACTAGGGATAGAACCAAGAGTGGCGAGTGGAAGTGTCCATAGCCTGAGGTTATCTAGAGTGAGAGTCCGAGTATCACTTGAGGGTGTAACTTTTTACTCATATAGTGGATTTGAGAATCGTGTGTGGCTAGAAGGATAGCCCGTGGTTTTTCCCTTTGTTTGAGGGTTTCCACGTAAAAATCAAGTGTTATTTATTATTCCGCACTTTACACTTGATTTTGTATGTTTGATTTAATTGGGTTATTTGTTTAATATTGACTAATCGAAAAATTTGTAATAATCGATTAACAACCCATTCACCGCCCCCCACCCCCCCCCCCCCCCTCTAGGTTGTAGACACAAGTTAAGAGTGTATTTTCAAAGGCACTTGGCCAATTATCACTGGCAGGATCATCGATCCTGTAGGTACCAATGAGTCCCAAGTGAATCCATACAGAGGCGTGGTACAGCTGTTGTAGCAAGGGTGTTTCAGATTAAATTTCTCGAGTGCATCCTCGAAGAGGATATCGACATTGCTTTCGATATCGATGAGAACGCGGTGGACCAGACAATTAGCTATCTGTACTGTAACGACCATGGGGTCATCATGGGGCTACACTGTGTTGTAAACGTCCTCTTCGGTGAATACGATCTGGGTCAAGCGAGAAAGTTCTGGTGACCCCCGGTTGATCCTAAGAACATCATGGCATGCGTCAAGCCGGGGTATCTTCCTAGCGTGATTCTTCCTGGAGTTATTGGTAGTTCCTGTAGAGTAGGACCTCTGTTGATAGTATGGACTATGTGGATCTGCTCCATCAGGTCTTTCCCTTCTCATTCCTTCTCTCATCTGCTTCCTTGACCTCTGCATGTACCTCATTCCCTACCTGGATGCTGTCACATACCTGTTGCGGGAATTAGACCAAACAACCTCCTCTTACCAGTCCTTCAATCTGGTTATGAAGGTTGTAACACTCTGACATGTTGTGTCTCACATCCTTATGGAAGTCACAGTACTTGTAGCGATTTCGCTGGTCAGCTGGTACCTTTATAGGACCAGGTTTTCGGAGCAACCTCTTGTCTCGGATGACAAAGTATATGGTCTCTTGGGAAGCGTTGAGAGGGGTGCAATAACTGTACTCTTCTTCCTCCTCCGCGCTACTTCCCTTGGTGGAGGCATCGCTCTGGGAGAGGTCTTTCTAAAGAGATACCACTCCCGTTTTGGTGGGAAGGGTGGCGGCCAATACATAGATCAGTTGGGAGGTCGATTCTGAACCTTCAGAACCGGTCCGGGTTTGGGTGAATCTTTCTTTGGGCGCTTGGCAGATCTCAAGTCGTCATACTCTATTTTGACTATGAGCTGCTCGAGGGCCCTATCATAAGCCTCATACTACGTCTCGGGTGGGTGCTTCGTAAAAGACCGGAATAATCTACCGCCCCACAGGTTTCTACTAAAGTTGGCTAAGGTTTCCTTCTCTGTAAAACCCCCCATCAAGACCACTTCTTTATGGAATTCTCTATGTAGGACCTCAGTGATTTTCCCCACTTCTGGACCACGTACTAGAGTAGGATGGGATCCTTGGGGCGAGGTTTAATTACCTGGAACTAAGCATAGAAATCAGTTGTTAAATGCGTAAAAGAATCGACACAACCTAAAGGTAACTTTCTGAACCACGTCTTCGCGCAATCAGTCAAGGTTGTTGGAAAAATCTTGCACATTACGGACCGCGTAGCGTTCTGGACCTCCATCTGGGGCACAAAGCTTTCAATGTGGCTCAATGAATCCTCTGTCCCATAGAACTTTTCAGCTGGCATCTTGAATTTAGGAGGCATCTCCGCCTTCTTGATCCTAATCGAGAATGGTGCATTCATGTCACCTAAAGGATCCTTCCGGTTCTCCTGGTGCTTACCTTTCTTTAACTCTTGAATCTCCTCGGCCATCTTGGCCACCTGGTCGCGGAGGCGCTTGAATTCACCATTCTTAGACTCAACCTCTGAATCTTCATTATCTGATCCCTTTGATGCCACGGACGCCTCATCTCGGTTCCCCCCTCTAGGGGGATTTGCTTTGGCACTCCTTCATTGACTGGTGCTACCACCAGCAGCAGTCCGCGAATACCTCTCCTCTGCTTTCGGCCTGGCTAGAGGAAGAGGCTCTTTGGGTGGGATATCAAACGCGGATTTGACCTACCGAGGTTGACAGTTTATGGACCTGTCTGGAACCGAGAGTGGTGGCCTGAGTCTATCGAAGGCCGGTATCCGGGAACTTGGTCTGGTAGCTTCAGCCTTGGTACAGGGTACCGTAAATTGAGGTGTGTTTCCTTCAACAATCAATCAAAGGCGTATACTCTCCACGAATGCTGTAACCTGATGTTCCCGAATGGCCTAACCAGCTCCCGGAACAGTTGGGACTTGGGGGCATGGCCCGCTCGTTTGAAAGAGGTACTATTGGTTGCAATGCTTCGATCCCTTCCCTCGCTTATGACATTTTTGAGTTAAAGCGACTGACTAGTGCCCCGATGGGTAGGGCTACCCTTGGGAGGATCGGAGCCTTATACAGTTACACTGCAAATTAGAACTTATAGGTTTTTTATAGGTGTGGAAATCTTCCCACTGACGGCGCCAAAAAGTGTTACCAGAAAATTCGTTTGGGTGTAGAATTTCGATCAACACCCTCAAGCCCAACCTGGGAGGTTGCAGCGGGGTAGGTACCATGATTTTGATAATAAGACACAATAAAAAGGGAAATACAGTACAAATCGAGGAAAACAAAGGAGAATAGACTCGTCTTATTAATCACATGATTCTTTGATACAATGATGATGATGATGATGTTCACTATAGGGCTCTCTCTCTCTCCCTCTCATAAATGGCAATGGCGATCTCATTCTAGTCGGTAAGTGGATATTTCTTTGTAGGTGATGTCGAAAACACTCTATCAGTCCTCGCAAATCCTCTCCCTCGGGGGTCCCCTTTTATTTTCCATTATCGATGTCCTTATGGTCTCCAATTCATCCAGTCCATCCCTATAATACGGGTCAATTGATCTGCAATCATCAGAGTTGATTGGTATTTACTAAGGTTATAGATTAGCGCGGGAATTGATCCTTTTAATTACGTAATATTTTCTGCTATACTTAAATTCTGATTGGGTTGACCATTTTGTCTCATTTATGGCGCTTTAAGTGTTGAAGAGGTCAACCTTCTCTTCAGCCTTGTTGGAGACGAATGCTTGATTTGTTCTTGTAGGCACGGTACTGGTTCATTGTCTCTGGTGTACCGGTCTGCTTTTGATGGGGCAGTTCTTATTATAGCATGCTGGTACCTTCTCGACACCACTCTTTCTACTGGGCAGACGGTACTCACTCACTGGACTGGTCTCGGGTAGATATCGCGGTACTTGGGTACCAGATAGGTGTCGCGATACTTGGATACTGGGTAGGCAGTATCGTGGTACCGGTTCTCTTTAATACCATGTGGAAGGCATAATGTGGCATCGACCCTTTCTAGATCAAGGTATCAATATTTCCTGGTACCTAAGAACTGGGAACGGTCCTGATCAAGGTCCTACCAGGTATCGACTTAGTGGAAAATTCTTTTTTGGAGCCTCACAAAAAAATGTTGTTAACAAGAACTATCTCAAACACAATTGAAAGGAGATGAAGATCGAAGATCTCGTCCTCAAGCTTCGTATTGAAGAAGAACGCATGGAGTATGAGAAGAAAGATGTTAGTTTGCCTGAATCTAAGAAGAACAAGCTTGGGAAATGATCCAAATTAGGTACAAAGGGATGAGTCTTTACGAAGCCAAAATTCCAAAGGAAGTGCTTCAACTGTGACAAGGTGGGTCACAAATTTTCTAAGTGTAGGTTGCCAAAGAAGAAGAAGAAGAACCATGAGGCAAACGTGGTTGCTAAGATTTCAAAAGATGTCTTAGAGATCAATCTTTCTACAGTTGTGACAGAAACAAACCTGGTTGGGTCAAACCAAGGGAGTGGTGGTTAGATACATGGGCCACACGCCATATATGCTCTAACAAGAAGATCTTCAATACGTTTGAAGCTGTGAAGAATGAGGAAAAGTTGTATATGGGCAACTTAGCCACATCCGACGTAGAGGGACCTGATCAAGTCGTTCTCAAGATGACCTCTAGTATAACCCTGAGCTTGAACAATGTGTTGTATATGCTTAAAATCCGCAAACACTTAATGTCCAATTCGTTGCTCAATCAACATGGGTTCAAGATGCAGTTTGAATCAAACAAGATAGTTTTGCCTAAGCAGGGAACTTATGTGCGCATGGGATATGTAACTGAAGGGCTTTTTAAGCTCAATGTATCTGTTGTTAAAAGAACTATCAAAAAAGTTACTGCTTCAGTTTATTTGCTTAAGCCTAATAATTTATGGCATGGTAGACTAGGACACGTTAATTATGATACTTTGCGTAGACTAATTAACTTAAATCATATTCCCACATTTAATATTGATCATAAACATAAGTGTGAAGTTTGCGTTGAAGCAAAACTAACAAGGTCATTTTTTTCAAACTATTGAAAGGAAATCTAAACCTCTTGATTTAATTCACAATGATACATGTGATTTAAAATTTGTTCAAACAGAAGATGGCAACAAATATTTCATCACCTTTATAGATAATAGCACAAAATACTGCTATGTATATTTGTTGAAAATAAAAGATGGCGCTATAGAGAAGTTTAGTCTCTATAAAACTAAAGTTGAGAATCAACTCAACATGAAAATCAAGGTACTGAGAAGCGACCGAGGTGGTGAGTATGAAGCACTGTGTGGTGAATTCTGTGCACAACACAGAATCATAAATCAAACCAATGCACCATATTCCCCTTAGAAAAACGGTGTTACAGAACCGAAAAATCGTACATTTAAAGAAATGATGAATGCAATGCAGATAAGTTATGGATTACCTCATAACATGTGGGGTGAAACTATATTATCTAGCAATTACCTTTTAAATAAGGTACCCTAAAAGAAAGAAGACAATACCCCATATGAGCTATGGAAAGGAAGAAAACCTTCCTATAAATTCTTACGAATGTAGGGGTATCTTGCCAAAATGGTCGTACCTACACCTAAGAAAGTGAAAATAGGTTCGAAAACCGTTGGTTACATTTTCATTGGATATGCACATAAAAGTAATGCTTATCTATTTTTGGTGTATAAGTCTGACATTCCAAATATACTCAAAAAACACGATAATGGAATCTAGAAATGCATCGTTCTATGAACATGTATTTCCATGTAAATCCAACGATGAAGCAAGTTCGTCAAAACGAACATATGTTGAAAGTTATGAGAACCAAGAACAAGAAGTTGAGGATGAACCTAGACGTAGCAAAAGAGTTATGACGGAAACATCTTTTGGTCCATTTTCTGACCTATTTGCTAGAAGGTGAACCTCGAACTTTCAAAAAACCGGTGAGCTCTTCAGAAAGACTTTTGTGGAAAAAGGCTATTAAGAGCGAAATTGATTCCATTCTACAAAATTACACTTAGGAATTAATGGACCTTCCTCCGGGATATAAACCGCTAGGGTCCAAATGGATTTTCAAGAGGAAAATAAAAACGGATGGATCAATTGACAAGTATAGGGCTTGACTTTTAATTAAGGGTTACAATCAACGAGAAGGAGTATATTACTTCTGAAAATACAGCTTAAGCGTGTGTCTAATAACCTAGAGGGGGGGGGGGGGGGGGGGGGGGGGGTGAATAGGTTTTAATCAAGTTAATTACCAACTTTTCTTGATTAGTCACTATTAAAAATTCACCTCATAAACAAACGTACAAAATCAAGTGTAAAGTGCTGAAATATAAATAACACTTGATTTTACGTGGAAACCCTTCAACAAGGGAAAAACCACGGGCTATCCTTCTAACCACACACGATCCTCAAATCCACTATTGTAATGATGTTTACAACCTAGGTTGACCTCTAGTCATACCATTCTCGGTCACTAACCCACCACTACTACCCAACGGGCCTTTATAGTGAATCCTTGATCACTTTGCTTGCCAACCACACCTTGGTTACAAGACTTCACTTGCTTGTGCACTACACCTTGTAGTCACAAGACTTAACTCTCAAAGAAGAGATTAATAACTAAGTGAATATATGAATATTCAACATGCCAATAATGCTAGGCAACACTAAATGCTTATCTAGGAATTAAAGATGACACTAAGTACAAATCCTAGATATCAATGTCTATATGAATGCTCATAAAGACCTAACTAGATATAGATATGCAAATCTAAAATCTAGTCATCAAACAACGCCATATCAACATATGCTGTCACATAAAATGGCAAAGACAATAAATGTAATCAACAAATGCAATCAATGAGTCTTAATTAGCTAGAGGGCAAATATGTCCTAAATATTAGCTATCACAATACAACAACCCAAACATCAACAAATATCTCAACTTGTAATTAATATCTAAATCTAGATGCAAACAAGTTATAAATGAGATTTCTTGTTAAGCAAGAACACTAGAATGAGTGAAGATTGTGTTCTACTTACCAAGTCATGTATGTTGATGAAGACCCATGTAAGAACACATCCTAGATGAGGCTAGATGATGCTTGATTCATGAATGAATGATGGGTTTGGGTTTTGGAGAGTCAAGGAACAAAGCTTGAAGCTTCTTCTCTCTAAGGGTTGTTCTCACTCTCAAAAATAGGTTCTTGAAGCTCTCTAAACGAATTGGGAGAGAAAAGAACATATATATAGAAGCCCTAGACAAAACTACATTGTTTTGAGAAAGTTTGCAAGAAGACAAGGCAAACCTGACGTAATGCACCGGTGCCACTGCACGGGTACCTACCCGCACACTGACTCGCACACATGGGCTTTGCTGGTTCGTGCCCAGCGAACTCACCAGCGAACCAGGGATCAAAATGCCCCAAGACCAACTGCGCTGGTCTACTGCACGGGTAGGGACCCCTACATGGACCCGTTCACACACACTTCGCTGGTTCTAAACCAGCGAACCGAGGTCTAAAAACCACACTAGGATAACTGCGCTGGTGGGTGACCCCCGCACATGGCCTATCAAGGCTAAAAAACAAACACTACAAGACGTACGAGCGCCAATGCAACAACCACACTTAATTCTAAAAATGAAGTGCAAGTGTGATTGTGAAAGAATGCACACATGAGCAATCATGAAACAAATGCATAACAATTCAAATGCATGTAAGTGTGTGAGTGTGCAATAATCAATACATGTCAATACAAATGCATAAGATGTGAGTGTGTGCAACTAAATCTCTTTAAGAGTTAAGAACAAGTGAACTACCTCTCTTGAAGCTCTTTGGGATGACCGGAAGCATGTCTTCGAGAAAACCACACTTGGAGAACCTATGATATCCATTACATAAACATCCCCAATGTGATTTGTCATGAAATAAGCCAATCATAAAAGTGAGGTTCTTACAACTTTGATACATATTCTCATGTGACGAGAATAACCTCCATAAGGATGATACTTCCAATCGCAGCTTTGCGAAATCTTAAAGTAGATCAAATGGATGTGAAAATAGCTTTCTTAAATGGAGATTTAGATGAAGAGATTTACATGGAATAACCTGGGGATTTTTCCTCTCTAGGGCAAGGAAAGAAGGTTTGTAAGTTTGTGAAGTGTGTATACGGTCTAAAGCAAACACCAAAACAATGGCATAAGAAATTTGACAACGTTATGATGTCAAATAGATTTAAAATTAACAAATGTGACAAATGTGTTTATGTCAAGGACACAGGAAATGACTATGTCTTTTTGTGCATTTATGTTGATGACAGCTTATCGTTAATAGTGGTGATAAAATGATCAGATCTACAAAGGATATGTTGAAATCAATATTTGATATGAAAGATATGGGACCGCCTGATATAATGTTGGGAATGAAAATCTCAAGGACATCTAACAGACTCATTCTAAGTCAGTCACACTATGTTGACACGATTCTTGAAAAATTCAACAAAAATGATTCTGAAATTTTCAGAACACTAGTAGATACGAATATACACCTATCCAAGAATAAGGGTGAGAGCGTCTCTCAACTAGAATATTCTAGAGTGATGGGAAGTCTGATGTATTTAACAAGTTGTACAAAACCAGACATAGCTAATGCTGTCAGCAAATTAAGTATATACACGAGTAATCCATGAACCGATCACTGGAAATGAATTGTAATAGTACTGAGGTATTTACAATTCACTCGTAATTATGGACTGCATTTTACCAGATATCATGATATCCTTGAAAGATACACTGATGCAAACTGGATATCTGGTATGAAAGATTCAAAATCTACTGCTGGGTTTGTGTTCACACTAGAAGGTGCATTTGTATCCTAGAAATCCTCCAAAAAGAATTGTATAGCCAGATCCACCATGGAATCTGAGTTTATTACTTTAGATAAATGTGGTGAGAAGTGATCGGTCTATTTCTACACATATTTTAGGTCCCCATTTCTTATTATTTATGCTTTGTTCTTGAGTGAAATTAGATATTTTATTAGTTTATTGAGTATGTGTAGGTCACATTTCCTTAGAAGAGGTATTCATTGATTTTTCCAAGAAAAGGAGTCTAAAAGTGAAGAAAAATGGCAAATCTGTCAATTACCGCTGTGGAGGTCGCTCGCTATGCAAGGTATCAAACGCTGTCTATCTAGCGGTAAAGTTCAGTAGGTAATGCTTTGTCAACCGCGGTCCATACCACTTGGCAAGTGATTCCTCAGATGCGGTCCATAAAGCGCTAAAGATCAGTAGGTACATTGCTGCCCAGACCGCGATGTAGGCATAGGTCCGCCAAGCGGTACAGAGAGCGGTCGTGTGTATTCCGTATTTTTGGAGGAAATCTTGAAGCCCTATTTTTGGAGAACCTATAAATATTTCTTATTCCTTTGAGAAAGGGTGTTTTTGGGGGAATAGACCATTTCTCTTTCATTCTTCCTAGAACAACTACACAATTTTCTTAACATCTTTACACATTGAAGATTCAAAGACGAAGAAGAATTCATCATCGAAGATCTTAATGGGTTTTATCTTTTCTTTCTCTTCTCTTGTTATTTTCATCATGTGTAACTAATTCCATAACTAGGGAATCAATGTGAACCTATGTAATGCTCATGTGATGATTCAAACTCCATAGTTTATTTATCAAATCAAATTTAGATTTATTCAATTCATTATATATCTTATTCTTGACTTCTATTGATCTATGGAAATTAATTGATGCTTGTCTAGGGTTTTGATAATTTATTAATTGATATTGGGCTATAGGAATATAGGTAGTCTTAATTACTTTTCAATTGAATAAGTATAATTGTTCTTGACATAGGAATATGCGAGACAATTTTGGTTTACAAATTCTTGCACGTAATGGGTTTTTAGTTATTCACACCTTGGAAAATGGTGAGTAGTAGTTGAAAGCACTTGGTTAAGCCTGAGTAGGAATAACGGTAATACTATAATTAAGATAAGAATGAACCCTAATTTGGATTGAATCTTGTTAATGGAGTTAATTGATGAACATTGAGTATTATATATAGGGAGCATCGGTTACCTAGTTCGGTTACCTAGTTCTTCTTCTCTTGATCACAAACAACCAATTCCTTTTAATTGCTTTCTTAATTTAGTTTAATTTAGTTTAATTTAATTCTCAGAACAATCTATTTGTTACTTTTAATTTAACTTTAATTAAAATTAGTTTTTAATCGGTAAATCACTTTTCCTCGTGGGAACGATCCTTACTTGTCACTGTGCTTATCTTCACGATTCGTGCACTTGCGAGTGAATATTTTATAACACAATTTTACACCATCAAGAAGGCTGAATGGATATGCCAATTCTTATAGGATATTCCAAGATAGCAAAAGCTTGTCCCGACGATTTGCATTCACTATGATAGTCAATCAACAATAGGAAGAGCGAAGAGCACAGAGCAACATGTATAATGGGAAGTCTAAACTAGGGATGTCAATGGTACGGGTTCGGTATGGGATTTCCATTACCATCACCAATACCAATTTGTATGAGAAATACCATCCCCGATAAATACCCGCCTTAAAATAAAAGGTACGGGTTCGGGGATTCCCCATTAGAGGATCAGTTTTTTGCCTCATACCATCCTCATCCCATTAATGTATTTTTTTATGACTTTTTGATAAAGATCATATAAATATTATTGAGTAATATGAAAATAATAGTGTGAGGGGCATATTATATATAATGATTTTGAATGGAGTAGTGTTTCAATGGAGGGAAAAAATGAAAAAAAAATAGAGAGAAAATTATGTTGGTGGGAGGGAAAAATATGAGAGAAATGTATGTATATATATATATATATATATGTTTATAGTGGGTACGGGTACGGGGCAGGGCAGGGACTTAAAATCCCGTAACCGTACCAAAATTAAATCGGGTGTTGAAAAAAATACCGGCCCTATACGACAACTTAAATGGTACGGATAAACCACCCCCCCCCCCCCCCTCTAACGGGTCGAGTCCCCACGGGTCCCCGTACCAATAGGTAATTTTGACATATCTAGTATAAACATATACGTCGAAGACATAATACCATTAGACAACTACTCTCAACTGGAGTTATCTCTATTGACTATGTAAAGTCAAAAGATAACATTGCGGATCCGTTAACCAAATGGTTAAATAGAGAATTAGTTAAGACATTATAGAGGGGAATGGGACTAAAGCCCATGAAATTAAAAGTTAATACAATAGAAACCTAACCTAGTTGACTAGAGATCCTAAGATCTAGGTTCAATAGGACAACCAAGTTGTAAGACTTAGTTGGATCATTGGGAGGGGGGTGCTTACCCTTTAGTCCATTCATATGATGAAACAGTGATGCCAGTAGGGAAAAAGGTTAAACTATGTTTTTAATGATTCTTATGTGTCGAAATTTCTGGCAATGGGAATCCAAGTTGAGTAATGCGGTTTACTTTTAATTAAGAAATCACATATGTGAGAGAGAAGTGGGGCCGCTTCTAAAAGAGAATAGTGAAAAACTATATTCTCCAGCAACTCTCACAGAACTAGGCGTATGTTCATGGCCAAAACAAACATAACAATGAGAACCAAATTGGATCTGGAAGATACCTGTGTGAGGTGTGCTATCATTTACGTAAATAACAGAACTGTTCAAGGATATCATATCTATTGATCAACCAATAAAGTAAGCATACATTTACGAGGGAAGATTTAAAGGGTAACACATACCTATCTTATGCAGTTTTCGACCATTCGAACTTACCAAAAGTCATTTCTCGTGTCTCCTAAGTCAATTTCATTAATGTGGGGGATTGCTAGAAAATTTATGGTAAACACACGTTTTGAGAGCGTTATTTGAGTATGATTGGTTTCATGAAAATGGAAGATCAATGTATATTCGAATTCTCCTCCGTGAGAGCATCGAAGTGGTATACTCAAACTCACAAAACGATTAATGGGTGAATGAGAAATTGTGTGTCAAAGTGAGCCCATTGTGTGGGGAAAAATAGGGATCCCACATTGCTTAGGGAAGTCTTTTATATGTGATCTATAAGTGGTTGTGTGACGGTAACTTATCAAATGTGTAGCATAGAGGCTCTCTCTCGCGCGCAAGGGGGGATGCAAATCACGAACCTCGAACATTAGGATGGACAACTCATGTGTGGGCGCGTCCCGCGTACACGAATGTCACACCGATTGGACCGTGAGAGTACAACCGACTTTTTGCTACTATTTAAATTTCCTTTTTCCTAAGACAACGTTTTATTGATAAGGAAAGAATTAATTTAATATCTTTTTCCCTAAGTCAGACGTTTTAAATTATGAGGAAAGGTTAATTTCCATTTTGGATGCTGATACTTACTTGATCACTAAGTAATCAGAATCGATATTTTATTAGGAATATATCTTTTAGAGATTATTCCTTAATTAATTTCGTTTATCAAAACCGTGATTTCAAGTATTTCCTATATCAATCCTACTGATTAGGTTTTCTATTTAAAACCCTACTATATTCCTTATAATTTTATTATTCTGGAAATCAAGAAAATTCAAAGCTACATAATTATTCTCTTTCTGGTTCTTCTGTTCTTCGCATCTTGGTAAGTTCAAATTCAATATGAGTTCGTTAAGAGTGGTTTGTGTTCTACACATCCACTATTTAATTATTGTATCCTGGGAGACAATCGTCATACACATACAGTGTTAGCCGGCGAAATTGCCTTAAGGACACCGTGTGAAACACGAACCTCGATTACCCTGACGTGCGGTTTCTGTATATTATTTTTTTGGTTTCCATCTTTTACAGATTCGAACCAGATTGTTTTTGGATTTACAAACAACATGCACAACAAATTTCCAGGGAATTGCACACATCAAAGGCAAGGAAACAACGGTGCCAAGACAAATAATGTATGAAATCAGATTCAAACAAATTTATTACCTTGTTTTCTCTATTCCTTCCCAAAAACTCATCGTTAGGTAAAGACCTTAACCTTAGCTTTGTGGTATTCCTTAGTAACATTTTGAATAAGAGAACGTTTAAAAAAAAAAAAAAAAAAAAAAAGCTTTTGAACAGACCTGGAATTTCCAGATCTGGAATTTTTCCAGATCTCTTCAAAAACAAAAAAGTTTTTATTTTGCTTCTCTACAGATCTCTTCAAGCTTATTATTGTTATGATTAAATATAATTGATAAATCAAACAAGATCTTCATCCTGATATGAGGTTTATATTACACTTGAAACACACAAAAAAAAGACTGAAACGATGACAGAATGAAATTGTGGTCAACGGAAGATGGCGAGAAGCAGACGACGACGATCATCGAAAAATTGTGAGAACCGGAAATGACAGTCACGGGATGTTGACGTCAAGATAGAGGATGAAGAGAGACAGGAAAATCTGAATCCATATGAAAATGGAGAAGAAGGGAGAAAATGAAAAATAAAATATATAATATGGATCCAGTTGGATTTTCTTTTTCTTTTTAGGTGTTGATGATGAAAGATTGATAGTGTGATATTGTGATGGAGATGTTGGATTTTAGGTGATAAAGATGAAGGTGTGTTGTGGAGAAAGAGAGAGAGAGAGAGAGAGAAAGATGGGATTCAGGTGAGGATATGTTTGTAATTTTTGAAAATTTTAAAGGGTACAAAAGTCTTTTTTAGACTTGTCCTTTACTATGGGACAACTTGTCCCACCTTTTTGGGTGGGACAAGTTTTGTTGTTTTTTGTCCAACCAAGTCCCTTTCTGTTCCACCTTGAAATCATGCCAAACGGATACTAGGAAATTGTCTCACACGTTGTTCCATCCCGTCCAATGTACCAAACGCAGTGTAAGGTTGTGAGTTTGAGTCGTGTCTCCCTTCTTTAAATCTTGTCTCCCTTCTCTAAATCCTGAATTAATTGTAGTAGCTAGACATAAATAAACTATTCTGAAATACTTTTTAAACTATTAAAAACATGCACTGGAAAATCGAATTAATTGGTCTGGCCTTTCTAAGATGAATAGAGTGGTGGCCACAACTGACGGTGAATGGTGGTTTTAATAATTTGGTCTTATGTATTAGGTACATCCAACACGTTTTCTACAGTGGTTTTACGGATGTTAGCGAAAGGTTATACTCATATACTAATTGATCGATTATTTTTAGAGAATTAGAGCAATTACCTAAATCTTTACTTATTTAGTACTTTAATACCACTTCCTCTTTTTTTAATATCATCAACATCACGTACGGATCAAAACTTTATCATGATTTACCTAGATCAAAGTACTACTATTGTCTGCCGGTTCCTCTCGTTTTCAACTAAATCTTAGATCAAATACTGCTAATACGATCTAGATATGTATCTACTCCATCTATGGGGAGAGGTCTCTTTATTTCATTCATCGTTTTTTTTTTAATTTTTAAATGTTGTTTCGGTATATTATGATCATGCCTTGAGGTGGTATATTAATAATAAAATGCAGGCTGGATATCAAATTGTTGAATGGGAGATCGATCCATCAGTTATTTTTGCAGGTTGATATCTTGTTGGACATTATGGTAGCCAAAAATAGCCTCTGGACCCAACGTTTGAAGCCCATACGATTTCCAGTATGGACTAGTTTAGGCCAAACAATCTGAGTCGACCCAAATTACCTTACCAGTATTGTCATTTGACTTGGTATCACCTTCACTTCAACTCAATAACTGGAATCGTGGATAACGCACGTTCCAGTTTGAATCATAAAATCAAATATACAATCCCATGAAATCCGGTATGGATTTCAGGGATATCTCCCAACGGCACTCCAACGTGCTAATGGGTCTAGGAAATCTATAAGTACGCCCTTTCTTCTTGAAGAGAGGATTCAGATTCTCTCACTCTCATTAACGCTATTGCTATTGCTAGCCAGACCTCTGCAAAAATTGTTATTCCGATCACCAGAATCTAATCACAGCTCTTATTTCAGTCTCTATTTACTGTTAACGCTCAGTACAAGTACACATAAGGCCATACCATCACCATCGTTTCTCTCATTTTTTCCGTTTCTGTTACTGTTTTCATCTTTTTTACAGGTTATTTTTTGAAGAAGACGATTTATCAGGTTCGATCAGTCCAACAGGCTGCTTGGGTTTACTTCGAACTCGACCCAATCCATTAACCGACCCGCTACAGAAATCAGAAAATCTGCATTCACATGCATTCATTTTGATTTGATTGCCAATTTGCCATGCACGTTCAATTTTCACTTCTTTTAACTGATATGCACGTTTAAATTTTCATTAATATTTGATGGTTTGCCATGTTTGAAATTTAAGAAGGTTTGAAATTTAATTTCTATTTTTAAATTTTAAAGCAAACGGAGTTAAATTGGTGATGGGGAATGGCGGAAACGGGGTAACAGAGTTAAATGGGGGATTGGGGGAAACAATGGGAAATGTAGAAATGGTGGGGGCGGGGATACCTCCCCTTCAAACACCCCAACTCATGTTTCCCCAAAATGAAGGTGGGGACGGAGGCGAGGCAAGAGGTTGGAGAACGGGAGCAGGGGCAAGGGAATTTCCCCCATCCCCATTTGAGTATTTGATCCATTAACATTCCTACTAGATACTTCTATTCGCTTGAATTTTTCACTTACAGTATAATATAAATATTCAACTTTTATCATTAATTACACACCTTAAAGCTTGTATTATTAGTTAGCTTTTGTCAAACATGCAGATTCACATTGAGAGATCAACATTGCCCCTTAAATAAATATTTATTATCAAATAAAAATAAAATAAAAATTATTTGTAAAAAAAAAAAAAAACAAATTGCACCAAACTCTACTGAGGTTTTCCCTTTTAGACCTATAAATAATTTTATCATTAATTGACATTAACTTCCCTTATCGTTAGTCAAACTTAACTATTGATCAAGTTTGACCGTTAAAAATACCAAAACAAAACCCTAAAATACTTATTGAATTTTTTTTTTTTAAAAAATGTAGACAGCGGAAATACCCCTCACATCACAAAATATATAAAAAAAATTCTCTTTAGAAAAAAATCTTTAAAAATTAATCCTTTAAGAAAAAAAAACTTTTTTTTTTCTAAATCTAACCATCCATCTCAAAGATGGATGGTGGAGATCGAGAATTGAATTAAAAAAAATTTTAAATTCAAATATTCAAATATTTAAGATATTCAAATATTTAAAAATAAAGCAATTTAAAAAAAATGAAAAAAATATTTATATTTAAAAATGAATCTCCATCATTCATCTTTGAGATGGACGGTGGACATTAAATAGAATTAAATTAAAAAAAAAAAAAAAAGAGGTGGAGATCCAATCTCCTTTTTCAGTTTTTTTTTCAATTTATGAAAATCCATTTTTTTTTTTCCAATTTCTTATACCAAAAAACAACTTGAAGATATTGTCGAGCTCTATTTTTTCTGTCACCATAAAATTTAAGAATCCAACCAAACATCTTCATATTTAGTCAATCCAAAGAACAAAAACCACAAATCAATCCAAAACGGAAAAAAACAATCAAAATCAAAGTGCCAAAATCAAAATGAAAAAAAACAATCCGGAGTATCTCGCTCCATTTGAGATGGAGCGACACCATCTCAGATGGAGCGTGACTCCATTTAAGATGAAGCGCGACTCCATCTCAGATGGAGGTCTCCATTAAAAGCTTTTCGTTTTTTCTTTTTCTTTTTCATTTGTTGTTGTCTGCCGCCGTTGTTACTTAAAGTGAGTTTGAGATATATTTTGTGTTTGTGTTGAGTTTGGATGAACAAAAAACACAGTTGTGTTTCCAGGATTTTAAATGATTTATTTCTTTAATTGATTGGATGATTGTGGATGATGTGTTTTGGTCGATGAAGATGAAGGTTTGGCTGAGAGATGCTAGTAATGGATTTTGTCGGATCTCATGTTTTTTGTTATTGTTGAAATCTCATCATTTCCTTTTACTAATTTTATTTTTTTATCAATTATTGATTTTTTTCTAAAAAAAAATTGATTTTTAAAAAAAAATTGATTTTCAATTATTGTTTTAAATTATAGGTAAAATGACGATATTATACTTGAAGGTGTTAAACTTAACTGCCAACCATGGTCAAACCCTAACGGTAAGGGAGGTGAGTGTTAATTAATGATAAAGTTTTTTCTAATTTTAAAAGGTAAACATCAAAGGAGTTTTGTGCAATTAACTCAAAAAATAATACATAATGGTTATTAATTGAAAATATTAAAAAAAAAAAACAAATTTCAACAGCGGTGGAGTGGTGAGAGATACTGAGATACAAATCATCCCTTGTTAGTTGTTATGGAGGAGATCGTATCTCCACGAGTCAAAGGAGATACACTGGTAGTAGAGTTTAAGGGTCCGTTTTGTAAGCATTTTTCAGTTGATGTTTTTCGAAAAGAAAAATGAAAATGAAAACAGTATTTTTGGTTTCAGTTTCGAAATCCGAAAACATGTCTGGTAGCACATACTGAAATCCGTATTTTGAAAATAAAAACTAAAAACGCGTCTGGTAGACTAACTGAAAACTATCGAAAATTGAAATTTCAATTTTTACATTTTGTTTAATATTATAACAATTATAAACAATTTGATTTAATAATTAACCAATAAACAAAATGATTTAATAATTAACCAATAAACCAATAACCAATAATATATTTAACAAATTTCTTCACATACGAAAATTATTTTTAAATGTTTACCTACAAAGTGGAGACCCAATTCTAGGATTTTCACATGTTCAAAGCTGATAGTTTAACAGATAATTAACCAATAACCAATAACCAATAACCAATAACCAATATTAACCAACTCTGATGAGGAAGCTGAGAGTTGATGAAGAAGAAGATGATGACCAGCAGCTGGTGAAGAAGATGATGACCAGCAGCCGGTGAAGAAGACCATAACGACCAACTGAAGAAGGAGACGGCGACGGCAACCAGCTGCAGAAGAAGAAGATGATGACCAGCAGGCGGCGAAGAAGATGATGACCAGCAGGCGGCGAAGAAGATGATGACCAGCAGGCGGCGAAGAAGATGATGACCAGCAGCTGGCGAAGAAGACGACGCCGACCAGCTAAAGAAGACGACCGTGACGGCGACCAGCTGAAGAAGACGACGGCGACGTCGACTAGCTGTAGAAGACGACGGCGGGCTGAAGAAGAAGCAGATCAGATCGACAGCGGTGAGAGGGAGCTGATCGGCGCTGGCGGTGAGCTGAAGAAGAAGACCAGATCGGGAAAGAGAGTATGAGGAAGAAAGAAGATGAAGATGGGAAGAGATAAGATTATGCACAGTGAAGAGAAAAAAGAAAAAAAAATATATTGTTAAATTGTTTTTTTTTAAAACAAGTTCTTTTTGTTTTTCAAATATTTCACTTTTAACACTGCTTGTATTTTTTAAATTTTTTTTGTTTTTCAAAAATAAAATGAAAAACGGTCAACGAACGCGAATTCGAAATCGTTTTTGAAAAATAAAAACAAAAACAAAAAAAAACAGCTGCAGGATGGGACCTAATATTGTGTTTCTTCGTAGTTCTAAAAAAGTGTAAATCATTACAGAGTCATTTCTGTATTTTTCTTTAGGTAGAAATGTAATAGTAAAAAGTTTTAAAATTATCTTCTTTGTTTTTTTTGACACATAAAATGATAAGTATACCTTTTGACCTTTAAATTAAAAGTCAAATCCGATGATGACCAACAAACCACATATTATATTTATATAAATATATAATTAATGATAAAAACCGAATATTATGCTACGAGTTAAAATTTATGGTTTTGTTAGTGTAATTTTCCAAATCTAAAATTACCTTTTTATGGGGTGTATTGGTTCATAATTTTATTAGACAATTTTAGAGAGTAAAAGTGTGTTGGTATTGGATTGAGACTTTTTAACAAGTTAGATAAGTCTGGTGGTATTCGATTAGGACTTTTAAGATTTTTTTTATAAATCTTGTGGTATTGGATCCAGACTTTTAAGAGGCATCAAATTGTCTAGTGGTATTGAATTGAGATCAAGATTTATAGGATTTCAAGACAAAATAGATTATCTAGACTTTTCAGTGATTTATATAAATAATTAGACCCCAAAATTGTATTACACTCCCCCGCAATACTTTCCATACTTTCCAAGGCTTTCTTCTTCTTCTTTCTCATCTTAGTGGAGAAGCTCAGTTCAACTCAAATCTCTAGCAAGTCCTAGTTTCTACTTCAAAACCCTACTCGGTACTCACTTTCAAGTATCCACAATGACAAACATAAAGACAACAATGGATCAATTTGATGCTACCAGTGTGTTGTTCGACAAAGTCAAGAGTATGGACTCTGAAATGCCTCCAAAATCATGGGTTACATTCTGATACAGGACTTCAAAGAGGGAGATCTGGTGTCATTGGCTTTTGGTCTCGAAACCTTTTTTCAGTCGCTGGTATTCAAAGCTATAATTCAATTGGGAATTTCTTCGAACAACATGTCTACAACTACAACCACTACCAACCACCACTCAGCGTTTCCTCACATGTCGCCTAGAGTCTCTAACAATGGTGGTTTTGAGCAGAACTTGTCTTTTTCAGACCCAAAGGCGAGTCCTTTTCTTTCTTATGATAATATACGTTATGGGTTGTGTTTGGTCCCTGGTATTTCACATCTCAACAACGGTGGTGGTGGTGATATTGGGAGTAATAGTAGAAACAATTTTGGTGTTGGTTGTGGTGATTTCGTTGATGAGTTTCAATTCAATGATTATCTATCTTTTCTAAACGAGACTTCAAAAAATGAGAAATTTAAATTGTGAGTGTAAATAGTCTCAAGAACGAAACTCAGATGAAATTTCTAGTGATAATGTGATATGAGAGGCTTCTATCACATTTTATTCTTTTTCTTTGTTCAAATTATTATGTTCATCTTTTCTGATGAGAACTCATGTCAACTTTTGATGGAAATTGAACTCTTTCTTGCTATGATTGTTTATCTAAGTTAGGTGCATATTACATCAGAGCTGGATTTGTTCATGATTCAAACTAGACAAGAAAATGTTATTTTTCTTTTTGATTTGATTTGAGTTCAAAGACTAAAAATCCATTGCTACAATATCAATCATCCAAAACATGCAAGAGTTAGAAGCTGAAAGGTTGAAATTAAAAAGGCAAAATACTCGGGCAGCAGGAAGAAGGAAAACGAACGCACTTGTAGTAAAGGGGCGGTAAGATCTCCATAAAGAACATGTTATCAATATCATAACAAAAACCCCTCAAACTCGATGCATTTGACAACATGTTAAAGTTATGTGTTTCACATTCTATGTACAAAAGTCATTGTATCAAAAAATGTAATTACAATCTAACAAAATGGCCTGATAATGCAAGAATGGCCTTGGACAGATGATTTGATCAAATTGCTTTATAGGGCCCATATCTAAAAATAGTCTAAAAAGTCTTAAAATAAAGTCTAGATAATCCTAATAGTCTACAAATAAAGTCAAAAGACTCTTTCAAAATCCTGAAAGTCTAATCCATATAATCCTAATAGTCTTTAAAATCATACAAATCCATAAAATCCTTACATCCAAAAATTGTCTATTAAAATCTCAATCCAATACACCCCCCTTAGATTAGCACTCTATGATTTTTTTTAAAGAGAATGTTTTTTAGATGACAAAAATACTTATATATATATATATATATATATATATTGTGGAAGAACATCTTCACAGAATCAAAGCTCCATCGGAATGTCTTCATGTCAAACCTCAGAGGATATGAGTGTAATTTCATTTTCTAGGTTCATATATAGCGCACATTTAGTGCATGCTACAAGAGATGGCACGGCCATGCCTGTTTTGGGTCTAATAGGATCAGATATTAAGAGAAGTGACAACTGACAACTGACTACTGAACATATTTTTCTTTTTTAAGTATAGATTTATCGACCTATCTAGATCATATACATACATATATATATATATATATATATATATATATATTTGAAACATTTTATCGTTGGTAGGATTAGAAGTTGACTTGAGAGTCATATACCCAAACCTGAAATTCGTCTATCTACCAGCTAAGTTATATCCCTAGAGGCGTGCCTTCAAAATTGTTAGGTTTTGGCTCGAATTCTCAAATAAACTCAATGTTAACGAAACGAGACTCAACTAATGTGAAACTTCCCAGAGACTTGAGATACGTTTGGAAGTTGGAGATAGTGTTTAAGGGAGGTTTGAAGACCATAAAGAACTAAAGAAGTTGTTCGTTTCAGCGTATGGATCGCGGTTTTCTAAGCGATATAATTTCAGGTGACTTGTAACGGTTTAGGAAGCGGGTGCGCAACCATGACCCGAATCGTAGTCAATCATAAACATGCGTGGAAAGGGAAATCTTCAACGGAAAAGGAAAGTAATTCTTTTGGGAAGTTCTTGTGCTTGAAGGAAAAGGAATACTCTTTACAAGAGGACTTGTCATAAATAGAAAATAGTATTTATGTGGAACAAGTAATTCTTGTACGTTTAAGAGTAGGATTTCCTTTTATCTCAAACTCTCTATAACTAGTATAAATAGACCTTATAATTAGGTTATTTTGTGTGGAGTCAAGAAACACCATGTAACATCAGAGAGTGGTGAGATTCGGGTGAGAGACTCATAGGAATATCCGGAGAGGGATCCAAGGGAATATTAGTGGATCAAGTATGAGATCCATGGGTGATATTCAGGGGAGACCTAGGGGATATTGGGGGTTCTTGGTGAGGATCTTGTGAGCGTTGTGAGCTGAGAGTCATGATGTAAAGCTCAGTTTGTGAGCTTGGGGACTTGGTAAGGCTCAATGGTTTGGGGTTGAGGTGTGAGAGAGAATTCTGAAGTATATGGTTAAAACAATTTATCATATAGTGGAACTTTCTCTGTTGTACTAGCGGCCTATGGTTTTTTACCCGATTTGGGTTTTCCACGTATATCTTTTGTTGTGATTGGTTTATTTTCTCTCATCTTATTTTTATTCTTTTGAGGTTAATTCCTATGAGTTATGGACGAATATTAGGCATGTTGTTTCCGCGATCATTGGTTCAAATTCCCAACAACTGGTATCAGAACCACATGGTTTAGCGATGACGGTTTCAAGTCTTTACGGGAGATCGTATGGAGGACTTAGTTGTATTGGGATGATGATGATGGTTGCCTAATATGTGTTTAGCAATGGAGATATGCTTTGAAAGCGGTTTCGAACTCAATAGGTTTTGATGAAAAGAAGAATTCGATAGAGGAGAGATTTGGCTTGTGGTGGCAGCTACGAGTCATGGAGATCCGATCATCGTTACACAAGGCGATAAAAAAAATTGAACGCTCGAAGTCTTTGGTGGTGGTCTAGGGCTTATCTGGTAAAGCACTCCCAGTTCTAGTAGCAAGTCTTTCACCAGGTATGTGATACAAGGATAAAAGGTCTTTCACAGGGTTGGGTGATGTAAGGACATGTTTATCCTTTTGGCAGTTTTCCCCAATGGTCATGGAAGAGGATATGTTATTACTAGTGGTCCATAATTTTGCACAAGGCATTGGTCAAAAAGCGATGCAATGTGTATGGTGGATAATGATGTCGATGACTGACGAACTCCCTGGAAATCTGACATGAGGAGTTGCACCACAATTTCAGTAGGCTATTTTTCGACATAGTGCCGGAACAACGAACACAAAAAAAAAATCTTAGGATGGTTCATTCCCAAGTGGTTATACCTTGTGGTGGGGTATGTTGATTCTCGGTATAGAGAGTCGTGATTGTGGTTGAGAATTCAAGCAAAAAGGGAGAATTGTTAGGTTTTGGCTCGTATTCTCAAATAAACCCAATGTTAACTAAACGAAACTCAACTAATGTGAAACTTCCTAAAAACGTGGGATACGTTTAGAAGTTTGAGATAGTGTATAAGGGAGGTTTGAAGACCATGAAGAACTAAATAAGTTGTTCGTTTCAGCGTATGGATCACGGTTTTCTAAGCGATGTAATTTCAGGTGACGTGTAACGGTTTAGGAAATGGGTGCGCAATCGTTATCCGAATCGTAGTCAATCATAAGCATGCGTGGAAAGGGAAATCTTCAGTGGAAAAGGAAAGTAATTCTTTTGGGAAGTTCTTGTACTTGAAGGAAAATGAATACTCTTTACAAGAAGACTTGTCATAAATAGGAAATAGTATTTATGTGGAACAAGTAATTATTGTACCTTTAGGAGTAGAATTTGTTTTTATCTTAAACTCCTTATAACTAGTATAAATAGACCTTGTAATTAAGTTATTTTGTGTGGAGTCAAGAAACACCATGTAACATCAAAGAGTGGTGAGATCCGGGTGAGAGATCCATGGAAATATCCGGGGAGGGATCAAAAGGAATATTAGTGGATCAAGTATGAGATCCGTGGGTGATATTCAGGAGAGACCTATGGGATATTGGGGGTTCTTAGTGAGGATCTTGTGAGCTGAGAGTCATGATGTAAAGCTCGGTTTGTAAGCTTGGGGATTTGGTAAGGTTAAATGGTTTGGGGTTGAGGTGTGAGAGATAATTCTAAAGTATATGGTTGTAACAGTTTATCATACAGTGGAACTTTTTCTGTCGTCCTGACGGCCTGTGGTTTTTTACCCGATTTGGGTTTTCCAAGTATATCTTTTGTTGTGATTGGTTTATTTCCTCTCATCTTATTTTTATGCTATTGACGTTAATTGTTATGAGTTATGGGCGAATATTAGGTATGTCGTTTCCACGATCATCGGTTCAAATCCCCAACAAAAATATTCACGTTGGGATGGTACCGTTGAATCCTTCCCCTCCGAAGACCCAACCACTAAATAATGTAATAATTTAATGATACGAGGTTGATCTGGTGTCCGATGGTATACCTCTCACACCATCACTATAAGGTTACGGGTTCGAATTCCTCAATCTTTAAGAAAACCTTAAATTTATATAATACTTAATAATATAATAATAGTGATTTAATAATTTAATTTATTTTTTCTCCCTTTAATCTATATGTTCAATATTTTTGTTTTATATACCACTTTTAGAATGACGATTCGAAAATGTAACATTAACTATTCTTTACAATCAAGTTATACTGAAATGTGGTTATAAGTTAAATATATATATTTTTGAATCAAGTTAAATATTTTTTTAAACAATAATTTAATATACTCAAGTCTAAAAAGTAATAATAATATAATTTTATTTTAAATACTTCTGAAAATACATTTTTTTAAAGTAAAATACATATTTCACTACTAATTTACATTTAATAAATAAGTAATATAAGTTATTTTATTGAAAAAATTATTTGAATAACATATTATTTAATTTCAAACTATTATTTTATCGAGGATATTATCACTTCTGTCAAATTTAATCCCAGTCAAAATCAATTTCTCAATCTTATAAACTAATTTAATCCAATCACGTGTGTCAAATAATAGTAGGTAATGAAGTATACGTGGCACCACCACAGAGTTGTAGACACAGGTACTCTAATAATTATAAAATCAATAATGTATTCTGCTCAAACGTGCTGAAATGATGTGATATTGAATTCATTCGTTTAAAATTTAAATTGCTTTCAACTTTTACGATTAAAATAAATAGATTATAATGATGTCACGTCATTTTAAATATTAAATTTAAATAAAATAATATTATTTAAAATTTTCAAAATACAATATACCTATCGATCCATGTGATTAGTCTCTCTCTTATTTCTATAAATTTCCTAAAATACCCCTCAGCCAACTAAACTTGCTCACACACTTGAATTGACCATTGAAATAATATGGCTATAGGTGCTAGGTAAATTATCAAAGCCAAACATTTTAACTGCCGTATATAAAATGTATAGTTATCGGATAGTTATTTAAGGTTGGCTAATTTATTTTAAATTCTTTTTTTAATTTTCAACTAACCTATATAGTAGCCAAATCCTAAAACTATGGGCGTTTAGATTATAAGAAAAATGTCTAGTTTTCACTTTTCACCAAACAATTACCGTAACGCAGCTAGACCCCTGTATCAACCTAAGCTTTCGAAACATAAAAAATTAGAATTTGTCTACCAAACAAACAACCCTGCCTCTCTCTCCCTGTATAAAAAAGCACCTCTACAAAACTCGAGTCGTCTTCAAAAGAGCCTCCACCACTTTCTCTCTTCACGAACCATTCTAGAGAGAGAGAGAGAGAGAGAGAGAGACAGAGACAGAGACAGAGTAAAAGAAATGGCTCTCGCAAACACATCAACAACGCTCTCTTCAAATTCTCTCTATGCAAACACTCACTCTCTTTCTCCAAAGCCTCACCAACCAACTTTCTCTGTCGTCCCAACAAACCCAAGATCTCTGCAACCCGTCAAAGCTGTCCATGCAGCAGAACCCACCAAGAACCCCGTCTCTGTCAAGGAAGCGGCACCGCCAACGTCCCTCCCCGGCACCGGAAAATGGACCCTCGACAGCTGGAAGGCCAAAAAGGCTTTGCAGCTGCCGGAGTACCCGGATAAGGCGGCGGTGGAGACCGTTTTGAAGAGTTTGGAGGCTTTTCCTCCTCTGGTTTTCGCCGGTGAAGCGAGGAGTTTGGAGGAGAAGATTGCAGAGGCTGCAATGGGTAATGCATTCTTGCTACAGGGTGGTGATTGTGCTGAGAGTTTCAAGGAATTCAATGCTAATAATATAAGGGACACTTTTAGATTGTTGTTGCAGATGAGTGTCGTGCTTATGTTTGGCGGCCAAATGCCTATCATTAAGGTTTGATTATTATGTATATTGCTTGGTGTTTTCTATCTTTTATATTACTTTCTATTTAATTGCCTCGTTTTGAAGTTATTTTAACTTGTGGGTTTAAAGTTTGGATGTTTTTAAGTTGGTGGATTTAGATAAAAACCATGCCTTTGGTTGCAATTGCATGAACATTTTGAAGTGTGAGCATTGATTAGTGATTTGTTTTGGTGATTATTCAAATCATAACTTTCTTTCTAATTTTATTCATTTTGAACTATTTTTCAGTTAGGGGTTTAGAATTTCAAGGTTGTATTTGTTTTCTAAGGGTCCTCTTTAAGGAAGACTTTAGAAAGGAACTCTTAAAGTAAATAATAGTAATAAAAATATGTTTTCTGAAACATGAGATTCTGGTTAAACTTTGATTTTTATTCAACTCTACATGTTAAAATGAGAGATGTGGATTGATTAATTTAGGTCGGAAGAATGGCTGGTCAATTTGCAAAGCCAAGATCAGATCCATTTGAGGAGAAAGATGGAGTGAAGTTGCCAAGTTACAAGGGAGACAACATAAATGGTGATGCTTTTACTGAGAAGTCAAGAATTCCAGACCCTGAGCGGATGATTAAGGCTTACAGTCAAGCTGCAGGGACTCTGAACCTTCTTAGAGCCTTTGCAACAGGAGGTTATGCTGCAATGCAGCGGGTTGCTCAGTGGAATCTTGATTTTGCTGAGAACAGTGAGCAGGGAGATAGGTATAAACCTTTAAACTTGAGTTGTATCGCTCTTATTAGTTAACTTAAAAGGATTGTGTAACGGATTGGATTATTTATTTGAAAGCTGAATGCATATTTCATTATAGAAAACCATTGGAAAGTATGAACTCAATGAAGTTGTTGTGATTATAAATTCACTTTAAAAGTAATATATTAGAGCTCGAGTTAAATTTTGAAAATTTTTAAATCTCTAAATTTCTGTTGTTGTGGTTTGCTTAACAGGTACCAGGAATTGGCTCATCGGGTTGATGAGGCCTTAGGATTCATGGCTGCTGCAGGGCTCACGGTTGAGCATCCTATCATGACATCAACTGAATTTTGGACATCTCACGAGTGCTTGCTTTTGCCTTATGAGCAAGCACTCACTAGACTGGATTCAACTTCCGGCCTGTACTATGACTGCTCCGCTCACATGCTTTGGGTTGGGGAGCGTACCAGGCAGCTGGATGGTGCTCATGTGGAGTTCTTGAGAGGAATATCCAACCCCCTTGGCATCAAGGTATTTGCAATTCAGACTTTTTTAATCTCAATGTTGTGGTTTTACAATCCCTTTAACTGAAAAATATGTAGGCTTTTCTAATTGCTATATAGTTCTAGTTAGTTATTTTTGCCTGTATAAGAGGAGACATCTGTTGAATAGACAAATACTTTTTAAAAGTGGTGTCCCTTTTTTCTTAAAAAAAATAACAAAATAAAAAAATAAAAGAAAAAAAGACATTATCCAAAATCTTTAGCGAATAATATTATACCATCTCATTCCTATTGCTATATAGCTTTAGTTTCTAATCTATCACCTCTGAATCAAAACTGAGATTGGCAATGTAACTATCCAGATCATTCATTTCATTGCTGTTGCCTGTGTTATAGCTGAATATCTAATTATACTAGGTTGGGCCTGTGTTTCTCTTTGTTTTTCTCATCATTGCTTTAATTTTAGGAGCTTTACTAATATTTACCCAAAATTTGTGTTGGTTGGATTACTTGGTCTTTAGCATTTGATAATTTTGTGATGTTGTTCCAACAAATTTTATCAGATAAGTTGCTATCCTCATATATGTAGAAAGTTCATTTACGGACTGTTACAAAATTTTGTTAAAAGGCTAATCTTTGTTTTATTTGAGTGATATATTACACTGACAATCATAGCTTTAGGTTGAAGTTTTGACATTGATTTTGTTTTAGTATTTGTATATATACAGAAACATGATATTCTTCTCCTTGTTATGTGTAATCTGGCATAATGTGATTTTGCTTTGTATCTGCCAACATAAGTTAAGTGGCTGAAAGTGAATCTTTTATTCAGGTTAGCAACAAAATGGATCCAAATGAGCTAATCAAACTCATTGAAATTCTAAATCCCAATAACAAGCCTGGAAGGACAACGGTTATTTGCAGAATGGGAGCTGAAAACATGAGAGTCAAGCTTCCTCATTTGATCAGGGCAGTACGCAGGGCCGGGCAAATTGTGACATGGGTTTGTGATCCAATGCATGGAAACACTATTAAGGCACCCTGTGGACTCAAAACACGTCCCTTTGATGCAATTCTGGTATTTTTTCTTTCCCACTCCTTTTGTTTGGATTCTTGAACATTAAATTCAGTTGTCATACTAGGATGGTGGGGTTTTTGGTAGCATATGGGAGTGAAAGTAATCAATTACAATATATATATATATATATATATATTGTGCATGCCTTTCTGTTTTCTATAGCAGGGTCATAAAAAATGTAGAATGGCATTTTATTCATAAATTGTACCATAACTTATATAGGCTGGTGTTAATTATCACTGTCAATTGTGTGAACATAACATCAACTAGAATAACTTCATTGTCATTGCTCCTTTCAGAGTTTGACCACTTTAATGAACTATAGCTGATCCCATAACTGATTAGATTATAGAAAAAGTGTGGTGTTACGATTCATGGCATGAATTTTTTTTATCTGTAATTAGGTGCCAGTAGGAATATTTCTTGCTGGTTGGAATTTACAATTTATTACACCATTCTGTATGCGGTTCATCATTTCTTCTTATTGCTTTTCTTAAAAAATAGTTACAGAAAAAGGGCAATCGTAACAAGTTTTTTTTGGTTATTAGGCCGAGGTGCGAGCTTTCTTTGATGTGCATGAGCAAGAAGGGAGTCACCCTGGAGGTATCCATCTAGAAATGACTGGCCAGAACGTGACAGAGTGTATTGGAGGATCTCGAACGGTGACCTTTGATGACCTAAGCTCACGCTATCATACACACTGTGACCCAAGGCTTAATGCTTCTCAATCTCTCGAGCTATCCTTCATCATTGCTGAGCGCCTTAGAAAAAGAAGAATCGGAACCCAAAAGTTGTTCTCCCTAGGCCTTTAAGAAGATTTGATGTCCTACTTAATATTCTAAGTGATTAGTACTCTATCTATCTATATTTGGTACTCAATAAATTTTTGAAGGGGTTTCTACCAACCTTATGTTGCAGCCACCCGTTATTGTTGCATTAGCAGAGCAAATGAAGCAATTCGAAAGATACTAATGAATGCTAGGAATCTAGTGTTATATAGTTTCTCCAAGTGTTTCCATTGTAAAAGATAAAATCTCTTTGCATGCTACAACTGAAGCTGCAAAACTAAGGTGTTGGTAACAACCTTGTCGAACTTTATAATTTATTTAGTGTTTGGATTTTGAGTGTTTATTTATTTATGGATGTAATCAAGTATTTGTCTGAGATTTCGGTCAAGAAATAAAGCTTGCTTCGGCTTGATTCAGTACTCTGCATTGTTTCTTCTCCAAATTATTGTCCAATGTGTGAATCGGAAGCATGGCAACCGGCAAGTATTACTGGCTCTCATATATATATATATATATATATATATATATATATATATTTGAAATATTATAATAATTCGTGGTTTTATGGAGGGATTCGAACCCACAACCTCGTGGTATAGGTGTGACTACTTACGGGACAAGAAATTAGAAGTTCAGGTGTAATGCAAAGATTTTTTATAAAGTGAAAGCACTTCCAAGTTAGTTGGGCAAAGAAATGGTAGATGGAAATACCAGTTTGATAAGCACAGCATAAGCAATGGTGGATGGAAATACCGGTTTGATAAGCTAAACTTGTGGTTATGGTGATTCTATCACGTGGCTGTCTGTCTGATAATCAACACCAAATTTCATTTGGTTGTAGATTTTTAGTAGATGGGGCCTAATAAATATAGGTTTCATTCGAGGCCCACCAATAATTATGCTCACCTTTCACTTCTCTTGATTGCAATTTGCATGTGGGGAGCATCCGTCGGTCTACAATCTACATCTCAATCATCTCATGCCACTCTGGAATTGGTCCACTTCAATCAAAATAAATAGTAAGCCAAAAAAATACATAACCTAATTTAAGGTTTTAGAAACGAGTTCAAACTCTTAACCTTATGTTTAAAAGATTTTACTGTCGGACCAACCTCGAAATTACAATGAATCACTTAGTTTTGGCTCTGTGACACTTGCATAAGTTCAAATATTCTATACAAACACCTTAACATTTAATTGTGCTTGGTTAACAACATTTGAGGGCTAATTTAGTCTTTTTAACAATTTTTTATTAAAAATTTAAAATTTTATAATAAAAAATACAACATTTTATTAATATTGGTTGTACACTTCGGTAAACGGGAAAATCAATCGATCAACTTACCAGGTAGGTAAAGTCAATGAGTAGTGTCGGGTAAATGACATGGAAGTTCCCTCAGAGGTGAAAATAGTGGTCACGAAAGAGTTCTCCCCTAATTTGGTCACTTGGAAACCATAATAAATCGTTAAAAACATCAACGGGTGGTGGTCATTTTTCATACTCAAACGTTAAGTCAACTAAATAATTCTATAAAAGTAAAAGAGAAGGCTTACTCCGGCTGTGGGTTTGAGCTTCTGGTATTAGTCGAAAAATGAAGATACAACTCCAACATGTAGTTCAACTTTATTATATGAAAATAGTTTTTTTTATCTTCTTTTTTAAATAAACTTTAAGATTCTAGTGAGTCTCTTATTTAAAAAATTATTAAATTTTATTCATCGGTAGATTTTAATGAACTTATCATCCACATAAAAATTCATATCAAAATTTATAAAAATCGATGTGATTTCATTAAAGTCCTTACCGAAATTAAGATCAGGGATCCTTCATGAGAGATTTACTTTGAAGATTCTTTAATTAATATAGGTAAGTAATGATATTTTTATATTTACATTAAAAGTGCTCTACAGTATATGCTTTCTCTCTACATGGTAAATAATAGATAAAATATGAGATTATATTACTTGGTCCTATTAAACTAGAGAAAGATGTGTAAAGTTATTTGTCATGCCAATGATGTAAATCCCCCACAAAGTAATATATGAATGACACGACAGTTAGATTGAGGATAGATGACTATTATGATGTGTTAACTCTTAACGGTTGATATAAATATATACATGATTGACGCAGAACGGAAGTTCTAGGATCACAAGCGTAACCCTAACAGAACATAAACTGGAATCCACCAGAAAAAAGAAACTGAAACCAAATTGTAAAATTTATTGAATACCTCGAAACTGATAACAAAAGCCTTAAATAGGCTTTGAAAACCCTAAAAACAGAAAAGACTAAAATATCCTCAGATAAATAAAATAAAAACGGAAAACAAATAAAAACATAAAAATCTTCGGATGCCCGATAACCTATCTTAAACAGCTCCGTTGAGGGAGTAAATGACGTCAACCGGGCAAGCCTCAATTATACCGCTATGGAGCTTCGAAAACCCTTTCCGAAAACATATTATAATAGGAAATCTGTCAACCGAGCGAAAAGTTATGCCCGTTTCATTGAAACACCTCTTTTGGACAATTTTCTATCCATCTCTTCTTCAAAGTCCAAAGCCAATTGTCCTACATCAGTCTCTCCCACCTGTGAAGAACTCGACCTCGAGTTATAATCTGGATAGAGCGGAACATCATCACAAAACTCATAAAGGTCAGCTACGTTGAAAGTTCGGGAAATGTTCATATCAGTAGGCAAGTCGATCATATAGGCATTATTGTTGATCTTCTTGACCACCTTGTACGGTCCATACTTCCTTGGCTTCAACTTATTATAGGTACCAACCGGGAACCTCTCCTTACGCAAAAACACCATAACCTGGTCTCCCTCAGCAAACAACTTCTCACGCCTTTTAACATCTGCTGCAGCCTTATACTTTGCATTCTTCTCCTCTAACCGTGCCTTCACTTCAGCTTGAACATCATGAACCTGCTCAGCCATAGTCTTAGCAGCAACACTCATACCAGTGACCTTGGGAAGCTTTGCCAGATCCAACGCGTGCTTAGGAGATTGTCGATACACTAAAGCGAATGGAGACTTACCCGTAGCAGTATGAACAGCATTGTTATATGCAAACTCAGCTTGTGCCAGAGCCACGTCCCACTGTTTTGGCTTATCCCCACAGATACTCCGAATTAAATTCCCCAGTGTTCGGTTTAGATTCTCTGTCTGTCCGTCAGTTTGTGGATGCACAGTGCTACTGAACTTCAGAGTGGTATCCATCCGTCGCCACAATGTCACCCAAAAATGACTAAGAAACTTCGAGTCCCTACCAGATGTGATTGATTGGGGTACACCATGTAAACGAACTACCTCCCGAAAGAACAACTGAGCCACATGTGATGCATCAGATGTCTTCCGACAAGGTATAAAATGCCCCATTTTTGAGAACCTGTCAACCACAACAAACACGGAATCTACCCCACGCTGAGTTCGTGGAAGACCCAAAACGAAGTCCATTGCTAAATCCTCCCATATGGCATTCGGAACAGGTAGTGGCATGTACAATCCCGTATTTTGAGCCTGTCCTTTAGAAGTTTGACAGACGTAACACTTGTGAACATAGTTACCGACATCGCGTTTCAACTGCGGCCAGTAATAACGTTCGGACACCCCACTAATAGTTTTGTCACGTCCAAAGTGACCACCCAAACCACCACCATGCAACTCTCGAATCAGTTTCTCTCTCAGAGAGCTCCGCGGGATACATAACTGATTGCCACAGAACAAATAGCCCTCGGTCATATGAAACTCCCCGTCAGTCTGTTTCAGAACACACTTTTCCTATATCTCTCCAAAGTCCTCATCATCAGGATACAATTCTTTCAGAAACTCAAACCCAATAATCTCTTGCTGCATAGTCACCAATAAGCTTGCACGCCGACTCAGCGCGTCAGCCACCTTATTTAACATTCCAGACTTGTGCTTCAAAACAAACGGAAACTTCTGCAAGTAAGTTGCCCACCAAGCATGCATATTACTTAAGCTTCTCTGACTGTTCAAGTACTTCAGAGCTTGATGATCAGTGTAAAGAATAAACTCGTGCTGAATTAGGTAATGCTCCCAATTCTTTAGAGCACGAATAATTGCATAGAATTCCTGATCATAGGTACTCCATTTTCGCCGCGCATCACTCAGCTTTTCACTAAAAAACGCCACTGGTTTCTTCTCTTGTGACAACACTGCTCCAATCCCGACTCCACTAGCGTCACATTCCACTTCAAATAACTTCTCAAAACTGGGTAGAGCAAGAACATGAGTGGTGCATAGTTTTTCTTTGATGACTGCGAAGGCTGTTTCGGCTGCCTCACTCCACTGAAACTTTCCCTTTTTCAGACACTCTGTAATAGGGGCCACAATACTACTAAAATCCTTCACAAATCGACGGTAAAACGTCGCCAACCCATGAAAACTCCTCACCTCTCCAACTGTCTTCGGTGTAGGCCAATCATGAATGGCTCTAATCTTTTCTTCATCCACCAAAATTCCGTCCGAACTGACCACATATCCAAGGAATAGTAACCGCGCTGTCATCCAACTGCATTTTTTAAAGTTGATAAACAATTTGTTGTTTAACAATACCTCTAACACAGCTCGCAGATGCTCCATGTGGTCTTCCTCACTACGGCTGTAAATCAATATATCGTCGAAATAAACGACTACATATTTTCCAATGAAAGGCCGCAATACCTGGTTCATAAGCCGCATGAAAGTGCTCGGCGCATTGGATAGTCCGAAAGGCATCACTAACCACTCATACAGCCCATCCTTAGTTTTGAAAGCTGTCTTCCATTCATCCCCAGGTTTGACCCGAATCTGATGATACCCGCTCCTTAGGTCGATTTTGGAGAATAATTTCGACCCCTCCAACATATCTAGCATGTCATCCAATCTCGGAATGGGAAAGCTGTACCTGACAGTTATCTTGTTAATCGCGCGACTATCCACGCACATCCTCCAACTGCCATCTTTCTTCGGAACAAGTAATGTGGGAACAGCGCATGGACTCATACTCTCTCGAATGAATCCCTTCTTCATTAACTCCTCCACTTTTTCCTATAAAATCTGATTCTCCTTGGGACTCATCCGATAGTGTGGTAAATTCGGTAAGCTTGCTCCCGGAACTAAATCAATCTGGTGCTGAATATCTCTCAACGGTGGGAGGTCATCCGGTAAGTCTTCTGTCACCAAATCACTAAATTCAGTAAGCAGGGTCTGCACCTTCTCGGGCACTACAATTCTTTTCTCTTCTCTGCTTTCTGTCACCAAAGCCCGCACCACTACAACATGAACCTCTTATGCCTCCTTAATCTCAGCTTCTAAATCAGTTACAGACGTGATTAAAGTGACCAAAGACTGCTCATTTACCGTGGCTTTAGTTGAACTCCCTATTGGATTCCGTTTCGGAACCATCGCAATTCTCCTGCCACCCTAATTGAAAACACAAACATTGTCACGTCCTCTGTAGGTTATGTCCACATCAAACTGCCAAGGACGTCCCAGTAATACGTGACCAGCATCCATGTCGACTACATCACATGCCACATCTTCCCGGTAGTATTGCCCAATCGAAATAGGAACTTTGCACAACTCTGTCACGTTCGCCTTAGGTCCCTTTTGAATCCACCCAATCGCATAAGGCTTGGGATGTTTCTCTGTATGTAGATTCAGATGTTCTACCAATTTTCTGGACACAAAATTCTCACAACTCCCGCTATCGACAATCACATCACAAACCTTTCCTTGCACACTGCAACAAGTCTTGAAAATACTGTTTCGTTGCGTTAAACCCTCCAATTTTGTTGCACACATGACTCGCTGAATCACACAGTTTACCGGCTCCCCTTGTTCCTCCGCAATTTCTGCACCTTCCAAGAACTCGTCCATGTTTCCCTCATCTTCAAAATTCTGTTCTTCTTCTTCTTCAGCATCTACGAAATTCACCGATTTTCGGGCTGGGCATTCATTCGAACGGTGGCCAGGTTGGCTGCACCTGTAACACTTCATACCGCCTGGTCTACTGTATGGATTTGGCGCTCCTCGCGGGGTTTCTTTTGTACCCATTGCTGCTGCTGCAGTTGATCGTGTCCCGTCAAAATTGTTACTTGGTCCCAAACCCCTTTGATCTGCAGTATTTTTAGCCTGACCCTGTCCATCACTTGGTGAAAATCTACTCATGTTCGCGGCTGTGTTGGATGACTCACCTATGTCCTTCTTGTAATGAGAAAAACAATTGGGTGGTTTTTCCATTAACTCCGCTTTCAAGGCCATGTTATGCGCCTCATCTACTGTCCACACGACTTGCAACCCAATTTTGTCTCGAATGGTCGACTTTAAACCCCCCAAATACCTCGAAACCTGCTGTCATTTTGTCTCATTGAGGTTGTTACGAACTGAAAGTCTGGACCACTCCTCAGTATAATCCGCAACGGTTTTGTTACCCTGAACACAATTCTGATAACTCTGAAAAATAAATTGTTCATAGTCAGCAGGTAAAAACCTGCTCATCATAAGTTGTTTCATTCGCCTCCAGGATCGTATAGGAACTTTGCCGTGTCGCCGTCTATCCATCTGTAATTTCTCCCACCAAACAGCAGCCCCGCTTCTCAACTTGTACGCTACCAATTTGACTTGACGTTCTTCTGTTATCTCAGCAAACTCGAAGAATCTCTCAACCTCTGAAATCCAGTCCAAGAAATCTTCAATCTGTAACTTTCCATGGAACAGTGGTATGTCTGCACGGATCCGATAACCAGGTTGATTTGGGTTCAATCGATGATCTCCTTGGTAACCCACGAAATCCTCTTCAGAATCGTTATCGCTCCATTCTTCGAACTGCTCGTGTCTCGCAGCCCTAGGCGGTCGTCTACCTACAGGACGGCCAAGGGCAACTCCCTCGACTCCTTCTCTGTTGGCAGGGGCAGGGGCAGGGGCGTTGGGATTAGGCTGCTGCGCCATCAGTTGCTGCATCATGGTCTCCAGCCTCGCCATCGATTGTCGTTGTTCGTCAATCGCTGCCCATAAATTGGTATCCCTTCGACCATCGTCGTCAGGGTTAACTCTTCCGGCTTCGTTGTTGGCCATCGCACAAGGCAAATCCCTCTGCTTTGATACCAATTGACGCAGAACGGAAGTTCTAGGATCACAAGCGTAACCCTAACAGAACATAAACTGGAATCCACCAGAAAAAAGAAACTGAAACCAAATTGTAAAATTTATTGAATACCTCGAAAATAATAACAAAAGCCTTAAATAGGCTTTGAAAACCCTAAAAATAGAAAAGACTAAAATATCCTCAGCTAAATAAAATAAAAACGGAAAACAAATAAAAACATAAAAATCTTTGGATGCCCGATAACCTATCTTAAACAGCTCCGTTGAGGGAGTAAATGACGTCAACCGGGCAAGCCCCAGTTATACTGCTATGGAGCTTCGAAAACCCTTTCCGAAAACATCTTATAATATGAAATCTGTCAACCGAGCGAAAAGTTATGCCCGTTTCATTGAAACACCTCTTTTGGACAATTTTCTATCCATCTCTTCTTCAAAGTCCAAAGCCAATTGTCCTACATCAATGATTGACACCATTACGTACTTGACACTCCCTATAACATTTTATGTCAGTCTGATCTTTAGACAACTCTGTTGCCCTATGTTAGATTGTAAAACCCCGAGCTTTGTAAATGCATTGATGTGTGATGGGGATAAAATCCACGCCCTAGATCATGAGCAACGGTGCAGAAAAACACCTTAATAAGAAAGTTTTTAAATTACTTGATTTCATGCATTAATCAAGTTAAATCAAACTTGATCTAACGAGTTTTCTTTTTTTCATTTTTCTCAGGCTACTATAGAAGAAGAAATCCTGAATTTTCTTATAATTAGTATCAACGTGAAAGACAAAGGTTGTGATCTTTTCGGGATATACATATATTTGGTTTTGACAGAGAACTGGCTTTCATCTTTTCCAAATTTAGAAGAAAAGCCGGTGATATAAATGATATGTGGGGTGTTTATCTCCGAAGTTGTTTATATCAAATCTCTAGCACATGTATGAGAACTTATGCATCAAAAGGTACGCAATGAACACCTTTAATCTCTATACATTTTTGGGCGACTTTCGTTATAAAATTTCTTAATTTCCACCTTACAGATTCGGAATAAGGCTTCTGTTGTCAAGTTGGCTTAATGCCACCATTATCTACCAGTAGCTATTACTGACTTCTTGCTACCATCATCATTCAGCAGCCATTTGTTAATGTGCAGCAGTATTTGTTGACAAATAGAGAAGCCATTTTTGTTGACAATTGAGGCTTGATTGTCTTAGATATTTCTTCTATAAAAGAAACCTTCAGCAAGAGAAGAAATAAGGCAGAGTTAGGCAAGGCAAGAAGCAATTCGTATTTGTGCTTCCAGAAAGAGTTCTTGAGAGTTTTGAGAGAAAACTCTGTTTTTTGTAATTCTGAAATAATATTAGTTTGCTGCCTCCCGTGGACGTAGGAAAATGCCGAACCATGTAATATCTATGTCTTTGTGTTGTGTGCACTTTTCTGTCTAAATTTCTAGGGATTTCCATAACAAATTGGTATCAGAGTTTTGGTTTTGGTAAAGTCTAGAAATTTCAAAGTGCTCGAATCACTGTTCGGGGGGTACCGTTGTGTTCCTCTCGAAAGTACGATTCCAACGCTGGTGACCGCATCACAAATGGAGCTCAAACGAACTCTCTAGCTTCGGTCAAATTTTGGTCAACTCTGGAAAATTTTCCAGAAATTTTCTGCAGATTTTTTCAAAGGTTGAAGATGACACTGTAGCGCCACGTCAGCAGCCACATCAGCGCCCAGTCAGCCGCCATATCGTCGTCCAGTCATCGCCACATCAGTGGTGATTTGTCACCACGTCAGCGCCACATCGCCTCTTAGGAGAATATTTCTTTATCTACATAATATTCCGTTACACTAACGGAATATTCCTGAGTCTACTCGGTTCAAAAGTGTTTTTTTCCCAACTCAGTGTAATTTTCACCCGTTTTCAACCGAGTCGAACTTATTTCCAGCTATTTCGACTGTTCCGGACGCAACCGTGTCATCAGTTTCAGCTAATTCCACTTGTAAGTACTAGTTTTACTTAGTCAAGCTTTATTAACTCTATTTTCGGGCACGATGGAAGATCCAAAAGCTGGAGAAATCTTGGAACAGTCAATTGAACCTCAGACCTCAGCATCAACCAGCAGTTCTTGGCAAAGAAGCTCAATATCAAATGCGAAGTTTGATATTGAGAAGTTTGACGGCACCAACAACTTCGGCATGTGGCAATGCGAAGTTCTGGATCTGTTGTTCCGGGAAGGATCTGATATTGCCTTGAGTTCCAAAGAATGAAGATTGGAAGTATGTAAATCGTCAAGCCTACGGCACAATTTGGTTGTGTTTAGCGAAGGACCAGAAGTACTTTCTCATGAAGGAGACTATGGCATCGAGTCTCTCGAAAAAGTTGGAGGACAAGTACATGACGAAAAGCATAGAGAACTGACTCTACCTAAAGAAGAAGTTCTTTCATTTCCAATACAAGAATGGTATTTCTATGATTGAGCATTTGGATAATTACAATAAAATTCTTGCCGATTTACAAAATTTAGATGTTGAAATTAGCAATGAAGATAAGGCACTAGTGTTGTTAAATTTCCTGCCTGATACATATGAACACTTAACAACAACTATGTTATATGGTAAGGATGAGGTTAAATTCATAGAAGTGTCTAATGCTTTGGTGAATAATGAGTATCGGAAGAAAGATCAGCTTGATCACAGAGAATCAACATCAGAAGCGATGATTGTTGCCCGAGGCAGGGCAAACAACAGAAGATCTAGAGTATCTAGTGAGGGTGGTAAATCTCGCTCAAAATCAAGAGGAGCATCCCGCTCAAAGCCAAGTGGAGAATCATCGTATAGACGTCCTGCGAAGGATGAATGTGCCTATTGTCACCAGAAAGGACACTGGAAGAAAGATTGTCCAAATAAAGACAAATCTAATGTGAATGTTACAGATAAAGCTGATGATAGGAAGGATTCAGCTTTTGCAATTTCATCATCAGACAACCATTCTGATCGATGGATTATGGATTCCAGCTGTTCTTATCATATGTGTCCCAACAGGCAGTGGTTCTCAAGCTTCCAGGAGCTTGACAGATGAGTTGTTCTTATGGGCAATGACAACACCTGCCAGATGAAAGGGATCGAAACTATCCGCCTGAAGATGCACGATGGTATAATCAGACGACTGACAGACGTCAGATATGTTCCTGATCTGAAGAAGAACCTCATTTCACTAGGGGCCTTAGACTCTAGCGGTTACAAGGTGACCATGGAAGATGGAGTCCTGAAGGTTGTATGAGGTGCATTCTTGGCAATGAAAGATACTCGACAGAGAAATCTATATTTTCTAGACGGGTACACAGTCACATGGAGAGCAGCCGTCTCCAGCAGCTCCGATGATGAGTCATCTGATACTTCCTGACTCTGGCATATGCGCTTAGGGCATGTCGGTGTAAAGGCTTTGCAAGGTTTGGTGAAGCAAGGTCTACTGAAAGGTGCAAAGACAGGTAAACTTGATTTCTACGAGCATTGTGTCATGGGCAAGCAGACAAAAGTGAAGTTCAGCACCACCATTCATCGTACAAAAGCAACACTGGATTACGTTCACACTGATGTTTGAGGGCCTTCCAAAAATGCTTCATTGGTAGGTAAACATTATTTTATGACGTTTATTGATGATTTCTCCAGGTATATTTGGGTATACACCATGAAGCATAAAGATAAAGTTTTGGATATCTTTCTTTAATGGAAGAAGATGATTGAAACCCAGACAGGTAGAAAGATTAAAAAGCTCATATCAGACAATGGCGGGGAATACAAATCAGATCTTTTTATGAAATTTTGTCAGGATGAAGGGATAATCAGACACTTTACAGTTCCCGGCACGCCACAGTAGAACAGTGTAGCAGAACGGATGAACCGTACTTTGGAGGAGAAAGTTCGATGTATGCTTTCTCAAGCCGGCTTGAGCAAGACATTTTGGGCAAAGGCTTTGGTGTATGCCTCTCATATAGTCAATAGACTACCTACTTCCACACTTGATGGGAAAACTCCCAAGGAGGTATGGTCTGGACAACCTGTTTTGGATTATGATTGATTGCATATATTCGGATGTCCAACATACTTTCATGTTACAGAATCAAAACTGGATCCTAGGGCCAAGAAAGTTGTTTTCTTTGGCTTTAGTGAAGGAGTTAAGGGATTCGGACTACGGAATTCCGAGTCAAGGAAGATCGTCTTAATTCGAGACGTTACCTTTGATGAATCTGCAATGTTGAAACAAATACCTCCAGACACAGAATCAGAATCCAAATTCTCTACAATCGGTGGAGTTTGAGACTCCTAAGAAGTCAGAAAAGGCTTTTCCGACAGTCAACCGTCGTGATGATGATTCTGATAGTCAGAACGAGATATCAGTTGAGGTGGAGGCTTCAGAACCATTATCTGAGATCAGACAACAACCAAAATCCATTGCCACCAGCAGACCGAAACGAGACATTCGGATGCCCGCCTGTTACACAAACATGGTAGCATACGCTTTTCCAGTAACTGACGATGATGTTCCGTACACCTACAGAGAGGCTGTGCATAATACAAACAATGTCAAGTGGAAGAAAGCGATGGATGAGGAGATGCAATCACTTCACCAGAATGAAACTTGGAAATTGACACAACTTCCAAAGGGAAAGAGAGCTATAGGGTGCAAATGAGTCTATGCCAAGAAGGAAGGTAATCCTGGCAATTGCCGAACCACGTAAATATCTGTGTCTTTGTGTTGTGTGCACTTTTCTGTCGAATTTTCTGGGCATTTCTACAATAGCTTCATATCTTCGATTAGGTGCCACCACCAAATAATCATTCAATGTGCATTCTTCAAAGAGAAAGAAAATGTTCAAAACTAAGGTAGAATTCAAAAATTAAATGGCACTTTTTATAGGTGACTTTTCAACACTGTCTCTATTTTAAAACTTATGTTTAAGAAGCACCTATTATGGTGAACGGACAAAAATGCTCCCATAGTTGTTCCACGTCAGCTATCTATAATATAGTCTAGTTTTATTATTATTTTTTACTTTTCATTTAACTGAAAGAGTAGAGAGAGAAATACCAGATTAGTAGCGAAAGGCTACGCAAAAAAGGAAGGAATATACTATAATGAGGTATTCTCACATGTTGTCAAGCATTCATCTATTCAGATTCTATTGGATTTGGTTGCACAATTTGATTTGGAGTTAGCTTAACTCGACGTGAAGACTGCATTCCCCCATGGTACTTTGAACGAGGAAATTTACATGTCTCAGCCAGAAGGGTTCAAAGTTCCAGAACCTAAGAACTGGGCTTGCAAGCTGAGCAAGTCCTTGTATGGTTTGAAGCAGTCACCGCGACAGTGGTACAAACGGTTTGATAGCTTCATGATGACTCAGAAATACACATGCAGTCATTTTGATCACTGTGTATACTTTCACAAACTCCAAGATGTATATTTGTCCATTTGCTCTTATATGTGGATGATATGCTGATAGCATCTAAGAGCAAGGTGAAGATCGATAGGCTGAAGGCTCAATTGAGCTCAGAGTTCGACATGAAGGATCTTGGAGAGGCTAAGAAGATTCTTGGTATGGAGATCAAAAGGGACAGAGCAAAAGGTACCATTTGTTTGACACAAACTCAGTATTTGAAGACTATACTTCATAGGTTTGGCATTGATAGCAAGACTAAACCTGTAAGTACACCGTTAGCTCCACATTTCAAACTGAGTGCACTGATGTCACCGACTACTGATGATGCAAAGAGGCAAATGGATCATGTTCCATATGCAAATGCTGTTGGTGCCTTGATGTATGTGATGGTGTGTACTAGACCCGACATTTCACACGCCGTAAGTATGGTGAGCTGTTACATGCACAATCCTGGTAAAGGCCACTGGCAAGCAGTGAAATGGATTATACGGTACATTCAATGTACTATATATGTTGGTTTGAAGTTCAAGAGAGATCAGACAATTGACAAACATATCGTAGGATATGTTGATTCTGATTATGCTGGTGATCTTGACAAACGCCGATCTACTACTGGTTATGTGTTCGCTATGGCAGGAGGACCAGTAAGTTGGAGATCAACTTTACAATCAACAGTGTCTTTGTCTACAACTGAGGCAGAATATATGGCTGTAACAGAAGTTTTCAAAAAAGCCATTTGGTTTCGTGGTTCGATCAGGGACTCGGGTATTGTTTAGGAAAATGTGGAGATTTTTTGCGACTGCCAGAGTGCCATTTGTTTGGCAAAGAACCAGGTCCTTTATAGCCGCACTAAGCATATAGACGTCCGTTACCACTTTATTCGGGAAATAGTAGATGAAGGGAATATTCTACTCCAGAATATCGGTACTGCAGACAATCCTGCAGATATGTTAACAAAAGTGGTAATTGGGATCAAGTTCCAACATTGTTTGGGCTTGATCAATATCTCTCGAGCTCGTAGCGCCTAAGGGCGAAATGGAGGTAGCATTGATTGGTGGATTCTCGCCAAGGTGGAGATTGTTATCAAGTTGGCTCAATGCCACCATTATCTTCTAGTAGCTATTACTGACTTCTTACCACCATCATCATTCAGCAGTCATTTGGTAATGTGCAGCAGTATTTGTTGACAAATGGAGAAGCCATTTTTGTTGACAATTGAGGCTTGATTGTCTTAGATATTTCTTCTATAAAAGAAACCTTCAGCAAGAGGAGAAATAAGGTAGAGTTAGGCAAGGCAAGAAGCAATTCGTATTTGTGCTTCCAGAAAGAGTTCTTGAGAGTTTTGAGAGAAAACTCTGTTTTTTTGTAATTCTGAAATAATATTAGTTTGCTGCCTCCCGTGGACGTAGGCAATTGCCGAACCACGTAAATATCTGTGTCTTTGTATTGTGTGCACTTTTCTATCGAATTTTTTGGGCATTTCCTCAGCAGCTTCATATCTTCGATTAGGTGCCACCACCAAATAATCATTCAATGTGCATTCTTCTAAGAGAAAGAAAATGTTCCAAACTAAGGTAGAATTCAAAAATTAAATGCCACTTTTTATAGGTGACTTTTCAACACTGTCTCTGTTTTAATAACTTATGTTTTAAAAGCACATATTATGGTAAACGGACAAAAATGCTCCCATAGTTGTTCAACGTCAGCTATCTATAATTTAGTCTAGTTTTATTATTATTTTTTACTTTTCATTTAACTGAAAGAGTAGAGAGAGAAGTTACTGCGATGGTTCAAAGCAGCCAACCAACCGGATTTCAACAATAGACGGCGACGATTTCTTAAGCATTTCGATCTCGATTTCAATTTCGGTGATGTCGAAGGTATGTAACTTGAACGATTTGATTTTGAATACCGATTTGATTGTGTTTTGTTGGGTTATTCATTGGTTTTGTATGTATAATGTGGTTTCTAAGGTTTTTAGTTTTAGATATGGTTTATGGTTATAGGGTTAGATTGGGGAAAACGATAAACAGTAAATAGGTTAGTAAAAGTCTTGGAGCATGTAGTAAGAGTCTCGGACAGTGTTACAAAAGTCTCGGATCAATAAAGTTTTTGTAACACTGACCGAGACTTTTGTAACATTGTCCGAGACTTTGTTATATTTTTCCGAGACTTACTAGGAAAAATTTCCAGACCCAAATTTTGTAGAGTTGTGAATTGCATATGATAAATTTGAGGATCAATATAAAAACTCCCCATGCCAACTAGTATGACACCAAGATTACTCTGACGCGATTTCTGGTGGTATTGTGCATCGGTTGCTATTGCGTGAGTTACACCACGACGGACCTAGTCATGAGATGAGGTTTATGTTGGATCCGCGTAGCATCTAGTTTTCTAAGGTGGAGTTTTGTTTGATCATCGGGTTGAAGTTCGGAGTCAACCCGGACACGGAGCTATATGAGGATGTCCCGAATGGCATACACCACAGGTACTTCGGTGGTCGAGATGTGGTCACTTTTGCTGAACTTGAAGCAAGAATTGAATAGGGTCAATGGCAACAGCAATTCGATGCAGTGAAGCTATGTCTCATATACATGTTGAATTGTGTTTTGATCGGAGCAGAAGAGAGGAATTTCGTCCCTAAATGGCAGTTGCGCCTTGTTGATGACTTGGATGCGTTCAATGCGTTCCCGTGGGGTTCACATGTGTACAAATACTCCACATTTAGGTTCAAAATGGCAATTCTCTCTAGGCCGCCGAGATACAACATTTTCGGGTTGGCATACGCTCTACCGGTGAGCCTTTGAATCTTAATTACCACAAATAATTTAATTATTGAGTTGTTGTGTTTCCCAACTAACCAATCATATTTCCGTTGGATTTGTTATAGGTTTTTGCCTTTGAAGTTATTTCAACCCTTGCTATGCAATTCGTGACTCCTAGGGCAGTTGAACAACCATTCCCGCGTATTCTGAGGTGGGACTTGACTCGGAGACCGAGGGGAGAGAAACTGGATAAGATTTTCACCGCAAAGGTTATAATCTAGCTAGTACACTTTTGAATATAATTCTCATTCCAAGTTTCTGATGTCAATTTTGTTTTTATGATAAAATTTCAGATGTTCGTGGAAGCAGAATTGACCCCCACAGCTGTGGAGGAGGGTTTATAGTACTACCAGGGGATTGACGAGGTAGGCAATCTGCACCCTAATGATGCTTCAACGGTGACTATACTGGGGGATCTGTCACAGTCTACCGAACATGTTAGGGAGTTACGAGAGGCATACATAGGCTAACCGACTAGATCCAGATCCATTACATCCGAGCAGTAGAGTACCAATGTTATTGCACCGAGTAGTGTCTCTACTGCACCTGTTAGGCCGACACGTGTCAGATTTTTATGAGCTACTCAGACAGTGGGCCATGATGCACCTGCAGTTAGTGTTGACTCTACCTATACAGAGTATGCACCTGGAGGCACTGCAGGTCACACGGACCGATGATCTCCTGTACGAAAGGTATATAAATTGTTATTGCATTAGGTCAATTTGAGATAAAAATTTGAATTATAATTCTAACGTGTAATTTTCTTCTTCAGGCAGTACCAGACCATTTGGAACGTTGGTTTGCCGAAGTCATCAGTTATGTAAACCCATTACGGAAGGAGGTCAGCAAGAGTGATAGGGAAAGACAGGAGCAACACCATGAGTTGGTCCGTATGATATGTACGCTTCAGGGGACATCTATTGAGATCCATACGGATGAGCCGAGGGTTGATGGGGCTACAGGGGTGACGGCCCAGCAGGACATATGCACACAGAGGGCCACTGCAGCTGTATAACACACATAGACAGCTCATCAGGAGACCACAGAGACATCTGATCAGGAGACCAAAAAGATAACTCATCAAGAGATTGCAGCTTTGTCCCGTATGGATTCAGTACCTACTCTCCGACAGGACATTACAGAAGTTGTGTCAAATACTGAGACTACCCCACTGGATGTTGATGCAGTCGTGCAAGATGTTGATGCACAGAGTCAGCAGGACACTACAGCTTTAGATAGTGCTCCACATAACCATGAAGCAGTGGCAGATGCTGCAGCTTCAGATACTGTTCAGCAGGACAAGGTCCCTACAACATTTACAGTTGTGTCTGAGGGGGTCGGGAAGCCGAATCGGAGTTTGTCCAGTTGCTCTGCAGATCCATGTCCATGCTGTTGTCATTTCAGACACTACACACATATCACAGGGGGCTTCAGACAGTTGGGGCCTAGCAGACCCTAGTTTGCAGATTGACCAACCATAGCAGGTGTATAAACCCGGTTGGCAAATGGCTACCCCTTACACTGACCCATGTAGGCGAAAGAGATCCTACAAATTTTGCCATGCTGAACCAGTTGATCTGGAACAGCTGAACACGTACATACAGTCCAAGGAGGACAGAACGACTAATTTTTGGTAATATTTTCCTAGATTTTTGATAATGACTTCTTAATTTTAATGTGTATTCTTCTTCAATGATACAAGCTGATATGGATATTGATAATGAGGTCGGAGTCCCTTGGTTAGGTCAGTCTCAGCAATACCTACAGCCTCTACCTCAACTTCAGGGGTCAGTCAATACCTGCCAATCCCAAGCTCAACCTCAATGCTATCAGCCACAAGTCAAATATGCACCTCAATCCGTAGCGCAAGAACCCGCCGTCGTAGGATCCCATCTCACTCAACCTTACCAAGATCTTCAACCTTCTATCCAAATCATCCCGCTAGTTGCCCCTCAGCCTACGCAATTCACTCCTCAAGACAAGAAAGCAACCTATCAACAACCAGTAGCTCAACCATCTCCGGTAGCTAATCCTACCTAGACCGTAGCACCTCAGACCACTCAACCTCAGGGGCCAGGCTGCGGCGGGCGTGGGAGGAAGAAACCTAAGAGAAGACGCTCTTCTCTTAGGTCCTTCTTTTTTCAGTGCAACATAGGAAAGCGCCCTCTTTTTATCATCCCTGCAGCTTTCCAGATTTTGAATCAGTTGATAGACTTGCTTGCGCATCTTGTCTTTGGTTTGATATAGTCCAGTGGCAAGATTAATGTCTTTTATTGGCTTCTCTGTCCCTGGAACGGAATTCAAAAAGTCCATACCTAGTATCAACACCAATATGAGCATAAGTAGCTAATACATAAAAAGCACCAGTAGCATACCTTGTTCTGTTGTAAGACCAGCACCACAAGCTAGGGTTGCAGGAGTAGAGCCATAAGCATATCCATACCTTGATCCGGTCAAAGAACCCGTAGTAGTGAAATTAGTACCAATAATAGCATTACCAGAGCTAGTCATTTATCTAGTTTTGGAACGAATAACCTGTTGACTAAGTTACAGTTCCTTAGATCCATATCCAGAAGATACGGGGGTGACAGTACGATTACCAACAGTGAATATCTAAGTACATATCCTAAAGTATCGAAAAGGTGGAACGATTCATTGCAAGTCTTGGTAGCTTATAGTGCATAACCTAAAAAAGCTAGGCATAGACAACTACTCTCGCTAGGCAACTACCCTTCTTTAATTTAAGAAAGGCTAGCAAACTTCTCACCAGTGAGCATAGATAGGGCGAAACGACATTCTTGTGACTTCGAAGGGCTCTCTACAAACAAAGATTCCTGGGATATCGGGGATAAGGTGAGGTGAGGCTTTATAGTCATCCATCTCCATAGCCCATTGCGGTGCTTTGTGGACGTTATTTGGCAGAATCTATCCCAACAGATCATAGAACTTATCATCTCCAGGATGACAGACCAGACCATAAGTTAAAAAAGAGTCCCCACTGGAAACACTAATCAATCATGCTGTTCAGGTTGGATTTTTTAGTAAGACGGTCTGTTAAATCAATCGAATAGGTCGGGTAGATGGTGGTAAATTTAAATGCTCTAAGTGGCATTCTTTTTTTATTTGAGTTTAGCATCCCTTGCTTAGTTTCCATATCCCGGTCAAGGCTATCAACCGATTCACTCCTCTTTCTTGCTCTTTACTTGTAGTAAAGTCGAAAAGACCAATTCTGTCTTGGGGTGTTAAGCTTCATCTGGCTCCAAGCCAAGGGGCTTCAAATCAACGTAAAACACAGGAGAAGTGGCATATACGGTACACTTGCTGGTGGTCGTTATGGGCCTGAATGAACCCAAATTCTCACAACCCCGCTATTATATATACGTGATTTCTATGTTATAGATCGATTCATTGAGTGACACATCGATATCTATCCTATTAACTGTATATCAGACCACAAAGAAGTAGGTCAGTAGTGAGGGCAAGAGGGAGGCTGTGAGTCACCTGGGCTACGGATTTTTCGGTTGGTTGATTCTCGAAATCACCTCCTAAGAAAAAAAAAAGGCCCTCGGGTCCCGACCCATAAATGAATAGGAAGCGGGGCGAGGGTCTTTCATTAAAGGGGAGAAAAGAGGGGTGTTCTGGGGGGGGGCCGCTTTTCGCAGCTTTAGAAAGGAGAGAATTTAAGAAAGTCACTCTCGTTCTGGCCCACAAACCATCTCTATCCATAACGAACCTATCACCACGATGTACCCAATAACATACCTTGACCAACAGGACCCATCCATCCCAATCACTATTCTATTTCATTCAAAACCGTCTACTCCGGGAACCCCAGATCCTGTTGAGGCAGAGGAAGAGGAATAGATCTCCGGCGAGCTTCCTCGATAAAGAAAGGAAAGCAGGTAGCCGCCCATGGCAGTATTGTTTGCGGGTGTACGATCTAATCCTAATCCTATACCCGCAGTCGTTTGGGACCGGGGATTCTACTGAAAAAAGGCAAAGAATATATATGAGCCCTTTGGCAACCACATTGTTGTTTTGACCAATCCTGGCCTAGGTCTTCTTTTCTGGATCGCCCCTGCAGGGAAGCCCATTCAGTTCTGATAGCAATGGTGCTCGATGAAACGATCCAGATTCCACACTATGCTTTGGGCTGGGGAGAGAGCTGCTCCGCGAAGCTGGGCATTCAGTGTTCTTATGGAGGAACCATACTAGAAAGAGAATATAAAGGCCTTCAAAACAAAGCGAGGGAGTGATGGGCAACCTTATTAGTCTATTCTATATGTTAGATTCTCACTTTCTCCTGAAGCGGAAAGAAGGAATTGACCTTGCACACGGACTCCTATTCAAGATATGGATACTAGACTGTCCCGCATATGAGACGGATTGCTCTTCTAGCCTACTTCGACTGATAGGACTCACTATATTGCATATCCATATCTATATAACATAACTAGACCGATACCTCAATCAACCTGGGAAGCAGGAAAAGAAGACAAGACGGCACTGGTTGTTCAATGCGCGACAAGTCAAGATTCAAGAAGGGATTCTTTCACCGGTGAGGAGGGATCCCACGGTGAAACCTGGAAATTACACTAGGCAAGACCCAGGGTAAGCCGCAGAGAGAGCGAGCTACCCGTTTCTTAACTGAAAACGCATTCCTTCGTTGACTGTTAGCGGAGGAAGAGTGGTGACCTTCCAAAAGCTAATCAATAACAGCTATACTCGATCGATAACGCCATACCTTCTAGGAATGTATGTAAGGGTAGTTTGGTTTTTAGTGAAGTGGATCTTTTTAGTGGTTTCGTGTTTCTGTGAGTTGGATTGAATTGAACGGATAGGAAAGGCGAAGGCAAAGGTGAGGAATAAAAAAAAGGGTTTCGTCGTCTTTTTCTCCCTTTTACTTTTTTTTTAAGTGAAAGGCGGTCCAATTTCAGATATTAATTAGATTTCGAAACCAACCATACGGAGTTGGAACACACGATATGAATGTATACATTGGCTCAATTTTTTTATAGATTGTATTTTAACGTTAGTTTTGGTTCCATTTGTCAGCATGTGGCTGTATATTTACAGATCGTGCGGAAGCGCCATCGTGCTTTTCCTGAGGTCTACATTCAGAGCGCAGAGATCATTAATTCACAATTCTATGTAAGTTTTTTGTTATTTGTTATTTGTTATATGGTTACAAACGTCTCGGATGTTTATATTGTTAATTGTTATATGGTTACAAAAGTCTCAGATGTTTATATGGTTAATTATGAAACAGACATATATCTACCTCTAGTGGGTGACTAGGTTCGGTGATGTCGACACACCAATAGACACATGATCCATGCCGACTCACACTTGGGACGAGAACGCTCTTATTTAGGCTTGCGGACTCAGAAAACCTGGATGTCGGCCATAACACGAGGTTAACACGGTAAGTGTATTGGAAATGAAATTGGAAATTCGATTTCATGTTTCAACGTATCTTAGGGTACTTTATATTGCATTGTAGCTTTTGGTACCGTGCAAGGATGGAAGGTATCATTAGATTATGGTCCATATTGATCTCATTCTCCGGTCGATCCACCTGATCCATATATACAGCAGGTTCCATTTGAGCATATGAACAAACAGGTTGCGTGCTTATGGTGGTTTTTACCATCGGTGTTGTCACAGGTCGGATTTTATACGAACAGAACGAGTGACCAGTCGCTCTGTAAGTTGGAAGCCGATCATTTTCATATGGCTATAATCACGAAATCTAAAGTGCCACAACAATCAAAGGGGTAAGTTAAAAGTGAAATCATATTGTTCATTTAATTGAAATCACATTATTGAGTTAATTGAAATCACATTGTTGTGCTTATTTTAATATGGATAATTGTGGTCCACATACACTGTTGTTGATCGAGCACACGGTGGAACGAAAGACGAAGTTTGAGTGGGAAGATAATCAAATGGAGGCAAGACAATTGAAGATGGTCGTTGAAGTTTATTGTAACTCCAAGGCTTACAAGTGAACACTTTTTGTAATATGTTTTTCTGATGTACATATTTTTTGTAATAATTTTTTGGATGTACATATTTGTAATATTTTTTTGGATGTACAGTTATACTTGTAAGATTTTTTTGGTTGTATATACTGTAGGTAATTGGTTGTCAAATGAAAGGCGAGGAAATATGGGGTTTTGTAACTTTGTGTCATTTACAACATAATCGTACGCATTCTGGTGCAGCTTACGTAACTCCTCCATGCGTCGGTTATATTTCAATTTTCGGTATGATTTCGCTACTGCAAACATTATATGTGCTACATCCTTTCTATGGAAACGTTTCCTTATATTTTCAAAAAAGTGCCAATCACATATATTATGGGTTGCATGTGGGATGACATTAGCTTTCCCGGCTTCTATGCTTGCATGTCGGTCAGAAATGAAAACCAAATCTTCAATATGACTGAGGGCACCCTTCAAGCAATCCAAAAACCACTCCCAAGAAGCGTTGTTTTCTGAATCCCCGTAACCAAAAGCTATTGGATATGTTTGTTCATTGCCATATTGGGTTTTTGCCATAAACATTGTACCCCCACATCTCCCTTTTAGAAAGGTACCGTCAACAGCAATCACATGACGCATACACTGCCGAAAACCTCTAATTGAATCCCCTAACGCCATGAAGAAATACAATTGTTTCCTCTATGCACTGTAATTATGTGATTGTGCCCGGACTTTGATGTTCCAGAACAAATCCAAAAGATGGCAGTAGTTGGAACGTTTCTTCATGCGATCCATAGGTCAATGCCAATGCATAATTCAAGGCTTGGTGAGCCTTACTATACATAACTTGGATGCCAAATATTGTTTTCGTATCGGTAATTATGTCTTTAGGTCGTATTAGACGACCATCGTGTTGTTAGAGTCTAGAGGCTATTACTTCACCAATTATGACCGCACTAGCCTATTGGTGGCGTACGTGGACCTTCTCCAAGGGACAACTTTGTTCACTTTCAAAACTTCTTTTTTGAAAGAATGTACATTCATCTCTCCTCACCGCCCTTAATTTCCACTTACATTTGTCAATCTTGTACACCAAATGTAGAACCGATTTGTTAAACTTTTTCACCTTCCATTCAAAGTTCTCCCTCATTGCATGAAGACCTAATAACCTCTTTAAATCGCTTTTTATTTTGGAAAAAAATGACATTTGTAAATCAAAGTGTTAGGTTCACGTGATCCCATGGTGTTATTCACTTGACCAAACGAATACGCTTCGAATCCGGGAATAACCCAAGTTGACTGATTATCGGAAGCTGAGAGATTAACATTTTCTGGGACATCTCATGTCCCCGACCTATCCAGTGCATTACCACGGGGACTGTCACCATGTACACACCTTCCTTCATCACCTACATGATCATAATTTGGCTTTATATTGGGCTCTACATTCGCCTCAAATTGACGCCCAATGCAATTGTCAAAATGAGGTTCACCGTCAACTGCTGGAGGCGGGACACTGCAACTATTTTCTGGACCTTAGGGATTTCCATCATTATATGCCCCACTCCATTGTGTGAACAATTGGTTACTACCGCTGACAGATGAATAATGTTGGGGATTTCCATAAAGAGGGATGTCATCACCTATCGCACCTCTACATCTCCTTTCAATTAGGCTAACACATACTTGAGGAATCACCCTATCTTCCCCTTGCATAAACTGAACATCATAGTTGTTTCTTATAAATGTGAAATATGTAGTGCCAGGAACAATTGATATTGACTGTAGATCAATATTGTATTTGTTTGGATCATATTTCACAATGGACTGCACGCACTCCAACAGCTCTTCAAAAGTCATATTCTTGGACACATATAATCCCTAATTATCAGAGCCAACAAACCTCTCACTTTCATCTGCTAGTTGCTCCCATCAACCGTTATATGATTTAACTATTCTAACCCGATCCATCGTCCTGTATAAAGATATATTAACAAAATAAAGTTGGTATCACAAAGCATAATAACATTGGGGATTATAGAATAAAAGTGAATAAAAACTTAAAGTCGGTCATGTTATAAGTCTCGAAAAATTGTTAATAATTCTCGGAAAATTGCTAATAAGTCTCAGAAAATGGTTAATAAGTCTCGAAAAACTAAACTAAAGTCTTGAAGACATTATGAGCCAATGGGATTTCACTATTATAAAAAGTTTCGGATATTTTGTCATTTGACATGCATGGATCCTGGATTGCTAAGTATATATGCTTGAAATATTTCAATACACTTAGTACTTAGCAACCCAGGATCATGCATGCCAAAAGCCAAAAAGTTCTAGACTTTTTATAATACTCTCCGAGACTTTTGAAATACTTTCTGAACTTGTATCCGAGACTTTTTATAAACTGTTCCGAGACTTTTGTTGAACTCTCCGAGACTTTTGTAATATTGTCCGAGACTTTTCTAATACTTTAGAAATTAATTGTACTTTTGGAAAATCTGTAAAAAAAATTACAGATTTTTTTACAGATTTCCAGAAAAAGTACAAACAATTTCATAAGTCAGTGATCCGAGACTTTAGTAAGCATTAAACAAAAGTCTCAGACATTTAAATGAAAAGTCTCGGATATATTAAACAAAAGTCTCAGATATATAAATGAAAAGTCTCGAAACATATAAATGAAAAGTCTCGGACATATAAATAAAAGTCTCGAAATGTCTCCAAAAGTCTCGAAATAAGTTATACAAGTATCCGAGACTTTCGTCCGAGACTTTTAAATCAGCTATTAGATTCCGAGACTTTTATTAACATGTTCCGAGACTTTTGATGAACAATTCTGAGACTTTTGAAGACATTCTCTAAGACTTTTGAATTTTCCGGATTGTGCAACTAAACCTAACTACCTCATAATAATGAAATATTCAAAACCAAAACAAGACAAGATATGAGATTACCTTAGCTTGATTTGTACACGAACGAAGAGGAGAAAAAGACGGACTCGGGACGGCAATTTGTTCTCAGCAACCATGAGTTGGAGAAGGAGATGAACTTCGAACGAGTGGGAGTCTTGGAGATGTTTGTAAATTTCAGTTTATCGAGCTTTTAAGTTAGAGAGAGAAAAGTAAGTTTCAGACAACATAAAAGTAAGAGAAAGTTAAAGTGAAGTCAGAGATATAATTTCAAAATGTGAAAAGTATGGGTATTTTTAGAAGTCATTTACTTTGCTGCATTTGAAACATAAATTATTAAAGTGGTGCCCCTCATGCAACACCAATTCAAAAAAGTGCCAAAACCCCCTATTTTCTGAGCCAAGGTATGCCAGCAACATGGAGACAAAATGCACTTTTACTTCACAAAGATGGATAGTTTTGTGAGAAACACTTGGACGTATGGTGATCATTTAGATGCACATTATATGGCTAAGGTTGCTATTATTTGTAAAGGCGGCCTGGCTTACCGGATGTTTGTGATTTAGAAACACTTTTTGGCATTCTCTAATTTATGATCTACATGATACTTGCAAGTGAAAATAGGCCTTAATTAATTATTATCCATTTACGTTTTGGTTTAATTGTTTTCTTGTAATTAGTTGAGCAGATCAACTAATATTTTTACTATTTAATTAATGGATCTAAAGATTGTACCTAATCGTCTTTACAAAGGTTTTTGAGCTCCACATGAGCTGGGGAATATCAAATGAGGTCATAACATGAATTTACTATGCTGAGTGTATCATTATTTGGAGCCATATTTTTGTCTATCATTAAATGCAAATAATCTGTATATGTTTTAGCATGTGTTTATATTTTAATGCATACATGGATTACTATTTCTGGCCCTTAGATAGCAATTCTCGGAATTGAACAAATAATGATACACGCACCATAACAATATCAAGTTTTTATCATCAACAAGCATCAAATTTTTATACTAAAATACATGGCATTTGTTTGAATTCCTGAGAGAAGAGTGGTTGATATTGTCATGGGGAGTGATAGGATTAGTAACTTTCCAGATGGTGTAATCTCTTAGGAATTTGGACATTGATAACCTAAGTTTTGACATTTACTCTTTTAGTGATACTGCTGAAAAGTGCATTGCCTTTAGGAATTTTGTCTATAATGTGCTGAACTACCGCAAGCCCTCTAATCTCAGGCAGCTCAAGTTTTTCTGCAGAGCAAACGATTCAAACTCGTCTCCCATGATCAATCGTGTTTTCAACTACGCAACGTCCCACAAAGTTATGGAGCTTGAAACCGATGTTACTAGCTTTCCTGAAAGCTTTCTAGAGTCTCAAACTCTAGACCTCTTAAAGTGGCCAGTCAGGTTTTTTCAGGTTAAAAAATTTATTAGTTTGAAATTCTTGATAACTTCACAACTCTCTGAAGTTTGTATATTAAACAATTGTTGTGATTTCTTCACCAATTGCTTGAATCTGGAGAATCTTGAATTGAGTAATTGTACTGTATGCAACCTGAAGACAAACTCATGATTTTAAGTAAAAGCTCAAAGGCTGGTTAATCCATGAGATTTGATTATTGTTTAAGCTCAAATCGTCTTTTTGGAGCATAAGAATTTCTGATGGTGGAGGATGTTTGTGAGTTGTGACCAATCCATGATGAGCTACTGTTACTAACATACTCATAGCTCCAACAAAAATCAAATTTTGCATTTTCTTTTGTCAATCATACGACGTCGTTTTAAGCTTACTGTATTGTTGTTGTTGTTGTTCTGTAGCGTAGTATATTGTGAGAGGAGGCAGAGATTTGATCAAGTTGCTGCCAGATTCTTTCAAGGTTATTAAGCATATTTGTTCCAAATGCTGCCAGAGGCTTCCATTTGTTCCATTTGCTGCCATATTATTTTTTGTTGTGATTAATGCAGTGATTACTTGGTGTACTTTGTTGTGATAAGTTGTAGTTGTTGAATTGATTTGGATGGATTTTAGGATTTGGAATTGTAGAATTTTGTATGTACAAATAGTATAATTGAAAGACTGTAACTTAATTATGAATGCAATAGGAGAAATGAGAAAGGAATAAATAATAAATGAAATTGTTTTGCAAATTCTGGACAAATTCTATGGTTGTTGAAAATTCCCAAAATTTTCAGTTTTCTTATGATAAGCAAAATGTCAAAATTGATATATCAATTTTTGATATTTTCGGTTAAACTACTAAACGCGTTTTTTCCTGTTTTCAATTTTAAAATACAGTTTCCAGTATATGCTACCAGAAGCGTTTTCAAAATTCGAAACTGAAATAAAAAATACTGTTTTCATTTTTCATTTTTCATTTTTATTTATGAAAAACAGTAAATGAAAAACGCTTGAAGGACGGGCCCTCATTTACTCTTTGAAACATTTTATTTTGTAATAGATTTTATTTTATATTTGTAATGGAATGTTTTTTTTTTATTTGTAATTTTTAATCAAATGGAAAACATGTGAATAGGGGAAACGGGAAAAAAGGGGAAAAACAAAAAAAAATGGGAAACTGGGGTTGGGGATGGATATACCTCCCCTCAAAATTGCTCATCCCCATTTTCCCCAAATGGGGAAATGGGTGGGGATGGGGGAAGGATTTGGGAAGTAGGGATCGGAATGGGGGGACCTATATCCATCCTTATTTCCCCATTATGCATCTCTATCTATATATGGTAAAATTGAGCAATTCCTTTATTATCCAAGCTTGTTGTTTTTGGTGAATTTTTTTTTTTTGGTTCTCCTCTCAAGATCTCCAATACTTTTTTTTTCTTTGATTTTTTTTTTAACTGAATCAACCGATGATGATTGAGAAAGCAGATGGAATTCTGGGTTTCCACTTCTCCAAATAAAAATCGTTTATTTTTATTGTTTTTCTTAATTTGATGTTGTTAATGATTATTGAAGAAGACTTTGTTATTTCAATTTTTTTTGCTTTGATTTTTTCTCTTGAAAAGAAGAATTGGAAGATCTGGGTTCCAGATCTCCAATCTCCCAAAAAAAGACTTCTTTATTTATTTTTAATTTTTTCGTCATTAATTTGCTTTTTTATAATAATTTTATAAAAACATCGTGAATTCCATGGTTTTCTTTATTAAAAAATTAGGATTTTTTATTATTTTGATTTATTTAAGGGTAAAGAAACCTTAATTCCCTTCTTTTATAAAATAAACCTAGTTAACTATAACGGTCAACTATTTGGTCAAGGGTACTAATCTGTTATTTTGTCAAAAGTGTGATCTAATTGTAAATTTAGCAAAGTTTAGGGTATTTTAATGTAATTTTCCCAATATTCTGTGATTACCAATTTTATTTATGTAATTAATAAGGGAATTCGTAGTTAATTAATTGTGTCGAAATAAAGAAGATTGTTTGAAGAATAGAGATTGCGTAGTGAGTGTTTTTTTTATGACGTACGATTTGGTGAATAAAAAAAATGGTCGGTGTACCTAACGTGCTCAACGTGCCTTTTAATTTGCTAGCTCAATGCCTCAATATCATATTAATCTTGTGTATTTGTATCTTAATATAATTGAAAAGCTATATGAAATTGTAATTCTGTCTATAATTTATAGTTTTTATAATTGATGTTTGGAAAATTTTATTTATATATATATATATATATATATATATTTGTTTTAGTGTATGAAATTGTGGGTTCGATTTGTTTTCCCTTCCATCAATTCCGAAAATTAAATTAGTTTTATATATTCATAAAAAAAATTAAAAAGTTGAAATATGATTATATGAACATTCATAAATTATCATCAAATTTATTATTAATTCAATAGGAATAAAGTAACTCATATATATAGTGAGTTTCTTGTAAGAGATCACTTATTTTAATTTCGGTAAGGACATTGATGAAATCATATCGATTTTTATGAGTTTTGTTCTGAATTTTTTTGTAGATGATAAGTTCATTGAAATATATCTATGAATAAAATTTGAGAATTTTTCAGTATTAGAACTATTTTTCTTAAATATATATTAGTTTTTAATAAATCACATGCATAAGATGAGAAGAAAACAAACCAAGAAACAAAATACTACCTTTCGCATCAATATATATATATATATATATATATACACAGAAATTTTCAAGTCAGTAGGAACTAATATAACTTCATCAGTGTTTTGAATGTGGACCATTAGATTTACATACTTTGACTCAAAGTGTATGCACTTGTCAAAACTTCTCCATAATCAGTGGTCCACATGCAACGCACTGATATAAGTTATGTCAGTGCGCGCTGAGGAGAAAAGGAATGTTTATATATATATATATATATATATATATATATATATATATAAATGTAAGAACCTCATTTCTGTGATTGGCTTATTTCATGACAAATCACATTGGGATTATTTGTAATAGGTAGCTTAGGTATTATTGTGGTTCTTCATCAACAAGCTTCCAAGATCCCATAGTGCTTCAAGAGAGGTAGTTTACTTGACTTAACTCTTTTGAAGAGACTTTAGTTGCACACACTCACTTGCATGCATTATATTCTTGTTTACATATAATTGGATGATGCATTGTATGTCATTCATCACACTCCACACTTGCACATTTTTGCATATTAGATTAGTGTGTTGAGTCTGCCTGGAAAAGAGGATTTTCCTCTTTACCGCGGTGCAGGTCGCTTGCTGGGCACCTGCCTCCGTCGCGGTCCCAACAGCGGTTGGTTCCAGAAGTGCATGCGTTAAAGACCGCGGTATGTGCACCTGTATGTGCAGCGGTCCATACCGCGGTATACTTCAGTAGGCCCTTGCTACCTAGACCGCGGCATGTGCTTTTCATGCACAGCGGTCCCCGCATCGATGTTGTCCAGACGGTGCACCGCTACATGTACCGCGGTCTAGGCACTTACCCGAGCCGCGGTCCGCCGAACGGTATTGACGGGATTTTGATTCCCAAGCCCAAAACGATGCAGTTTTGTCTAGGGTTTCTATATATATGTTCTCTTCTTCCCCAACTCGTTTTAGAGCTTCAAGAACCCATTCTTAAGAGAGAGAACAACCTTTAGAGAGAGAAAGCTTCAAGCTTTCTTCCTTGACTCTCCAAACCCAAAACCCATCATCTTCATGCATTTCTAAGCATCTTTAAGGCATGGGTTTTCATCATTAGTTGACTTGGTAAGTTGAACAAAAAACCCCATCTTTATCATTTGTTCATACTTTCCAAGATTGTGTTTTTATTGCATTTATTAGTTGATTAAATGCTAGGACTCTATTTAATGCATCTATTTATGAGTTCCTTTGTATGATTGGGTTTGTATTGTGATAGCTTGCATTTAGGACATATTTGCCCTCTAGCTAATTAGGACTCATTGATTGCATTTGTTAATTGCATTTGTTAATTGCATTTATTGTCCTTGCCATGATTAATGACAACATATGTTGATATGGCTTGTTTGATGACTAGAGTTTGGACTTACATATCTATATCTAGTTAGGTCTTTATGAGCATTCATATAGACATTGATATCTAGGATTTGTACTTAGTGTCATCTTTAATTTCTAGATAAGCATCTAGTGGTGCCTAGCATTATTTGCATTTTGAGTATTCATATATTCACTTAGGTTGTTAATCTCTTCTTGAGAATGAAGTCTTGTGAGTACAAGGTGTAGTGCACAAGCAAGTGAAGTCTTGCAACCAAGGTGTGGTTGGCAAGCAAAGTGATCAAGGATTCACTATAAAGGCCAGTTGGGTAGTAGTGGTGGGTTAGTGACCGAGAATGGTGTGACTAGAGGTCAACCTAGGTTGTAAACATCATTACAATAGTGGATTTGAGGATCGTGTGTGGCTAGAAGGATAGCCCGTGGTTTTTCCCTTGTTGAAGGATTTCCACGTAAAAATCAAGTGTTATTTATTATTCTGCACTTTACACTTGATTTTGTATGTTTGTTTATGAGGTGAATTTTTAATATTAACTAATTAAGAAAAATTGGTAATTAACTTGATTAAAACCTATTCACCCCCCTCTAGGTTGTAGACACACGTTAGAGTAGTATTTTCAATATATATATATATATATATATATATATATATATATATATATATTTATGTATGCTTCTCCATAATCAGTGGTTCACATGCAACGCACTGATATAAGTTATGTTAGTGTGCACCGAGGAGAAAATGACTATATATTTATATATATATATATATATATTTATAAGATCTATGCTCGTATTTACCACCATACATGGTTGTCATTATGTTAAATGATGTTTGTACCCTTATTAAATATATTTTTCATTAATATTTTATGTAATATTAAATATGTCACGGTGTAATCGTATTTACATTATAAACACAATGAATAATTAAAAAATGACAGTAAATAATATTATAAAAAGGAAAAGACACATCTACCCATACTTCCTTAATACTTTACACACTTTTCAAATAATTTTCTCACATATTGTAAAATTGTAAAACTTGAAAAGGTAAAACATTCTTTTCACTTACAAACAAATGAGACGGGTCTACCAAAGCCTTAGGGAGCTACAAATGGATTTCTCACTCGTTATTGGTATATTATTGTTTTATTCTCTTTTCTCTTTACTTTAATAGCACCTTGATGCTGCAGATAAATCGGTCGTAGTATCTCCTCTTATTGAAAGGAAAGAAGGTGCAGCTGCCACGATCAGGTGACATTTATATAATAGAGAATATATTCAATCAGTCAGTGCACCAACTAATGTAAATTTATATATAACGTTACCTAATATAAGAAAAAATATATTTGATTTGTGCTGACAAATTACGTGTAAAGGGAAAGTCTTAGCTATTAGTAATATTGAGGAACAATGAATAAATTCAAATTTGTGAATTCTTCTAAAAATGAAAATATCAAATATTTTTAAAACAGATTCGTTGGCTACCTAGACCATAGTCCGGGAAAATTATGGTGACAGAAATGTTGTCACTAACCGAATCCTTTTCATGTCTTCCTTTTCAAATAACATATTTTAAAATAGGATGAATTGAGTTTCCTAGCCATAATATACAATTCTAAAATGTTTGTGTAAACACAAATAAGAACAACCGATGCAAATTGTAAAAAATAAATAAATAAATAAAAGAAATAAAGGATAGAGAAATCAAATACGATGATTTTTTACGCTTTTCAAACATCCCACCAACATTGACGCCTCCAAGACTATCAAGCTTCATGATTCCATTATAACCGATTGGGTTTTCATATGTCAATCCAACTGTTTTCGACTTAAAATAGATTTTCAGGTACCACTTCAATTTTTATATCCAATGTGTATTCCCACTAGTGCTGTCCACGGTTCCAGTTCGGGTCGGTTTCTGTTCGAAATCGGCGGTTTCGGTTCCGTGGACAGCTCAAACCGAAACCGAATCGGAAAATTTCGGTTTTTGTTCGGTTTTTAACCGTCGGTTTCGGTTTCGTCCGGTTTTGTTTTCAAAAAAATGCCACGTGGCAGCATCTAATTGGTTGGTTTGTTTTTTTTTTTTAATAAAACCGGCGGTTAAACCACCGGTTTTAGCCGGTTTTTTGGACCTAATAATGTGTTTAGTTTTAATAGTTAAAACTTGGTAAATACACATTTAATAATAATTCTAGTCTTAGTAAACAGTTTACATAGATTTGAATTATCACTAATGAACTAGATTTTTAAGTGTTAAAAATCAATTTAGTTTATTAGTTATTGGAATAGGATTCTAATAATTTGTGATTAATGCACTTGATGCTTAGATTAAAATTAGCCGTTTAATCTAGTTTTATTTAGGTGCATTAATATTAATAGAAAACCCTTAATATAAAATAGTGAGTGGGAGAGGGATATATGACATTATATCCCGCGGTCTCCATCATTAGTTCAACACCGTGAGATTCCAGTGGGGCCTCGTGACGGCTTTGTTTTTCGTCCTCCCTAAGGAGGGTTTCCATAAGAATCAATACCAAGGTTGACTTCCTAACAGATAGGATTTCGGAGGGGATTTCAGGATTGACCGACCCTAAGGCGGCAATTCTCGAGTTAAGCTCTTGAGATCCGAAATGATGGGTTACACTCACAAGGTTTTAATTAAATTGGTTAATTAAAAACCTGACCTAATAAACGATGGTTGAATGATATTGGCATAATAGTTATTCTGGTATATCTTTTGACTGAGAAGGTCTCGATCCAACATGCAAGAATTTGACCGACCCTAAGGCGGCACTTGCTTGTGGTATGTTGGATTGTCGTGGCATAGAAACATTGTTTTTAGGGTTGTTCTTGTTCATTAAACATTTTCAAGCATCATGTTTAATTTTATGCCGAACATTAGCACATGTTTAGAATGTATGACTGAATGAATCTTTAATTTGTTTTTTCAGCCATGTCATCTGCACTATTACAAATACTTGCAAAAGATAAATTAACTGGTGATAACTACACAAAATGGAAACTTAACATTAATGCAATACTGGTCACCAAAGACCTTAAGTTTGTGCTTACGGAGGAATGTCCTCTGGTGCCTACTGCCAATGCCACACGAACTGTTCGTGAGGCATACCAGCGATGGGTCTCATCTGATGAGAAAGCCCGAACATATCTGTTAGCTTCTATGACAGACGTGCTTGTCACAAAGCACGAAGCAATGACTACAGCATTCGAAATTATGGAGTCATTGCAAGCTATGTTCGGGCAGACCTCCGAGCAAAAGCGACACGAAACTGTTCGTTCCACTATGCTCGCTCGCATGAAGGAAGGTACATCAGTTCAGGAACATGTCCTGAGCATGATGTCCAACTTCAACACGGCAGAAGTCAATGGCGGGGCCATTGATGAACCCAGTCAAGTGAGCATCATACTGACGACTTTTCCGAAGAGTTTCGATCAGTTTAAGAACAACTACGGGATGAACAAGTTAAGGTTTAGTCTCACACAGTTGCTCAATGAGCTCGCTACTTTTGAGTCCATGACCAAGGACAGCAAAAGTAAGACCGGTGAGGCAAATGTTGCCGAACCATCTTCCTCCAATAATAAGAAGAGGAAGAGGTCTGCTGGAAAGGTGAAGGGTAAGCCCAAACCCAAGAAGGTCCAAAGCAAAAAGAAAGGCACCTCCACCGACCAAGACAAAGGAAAATGTTTCCATTGTAACAAGGTCGGGCACTGGAAGAGGAACTGTCCTCAGTACCTGGAGGAGGTAGCCAAGAAGAAGAAGAAAGGTAAATATGATTTACTTGTTCTTGAATCTTGTTTAGTGGAAGATGATTCTTCACCTTGGATTGTTGATTCGGGGGCCACTAATCATGTTTGTTCTTCTTTGCAGTGGACTGATTCTTGGACACAGCTAGAGGAGGGAGCCTTCTCCATGCGTGTGGGGTCGGGGGATGTCTTGTTGGCCAAAGCAGTGGGAGCAATAAGATTGCAATTTTGTAATAATAATAGTTTTTTTATTATTGAACAATGTTTTTTATATTCCTGGATTTACACGGAATTTGATTTCCGTTTCTAAGTTGTTAGAACAATTGTATTCTGTTTCTTTTAATAATAAGTTTGTTATTATTGGAAAGAATGGTCTGAATATTTGTTCAGGAATTAATGAAAACAATTTGTATGTGTTAAGACCGTTAATACATACTACACTGCTTAACACCGAAATGTTTAAAGTTGAAAAACCTAAAACTAAACGACATAAGTTTTAGCCGGTTTTTTGGGCGGTTTTGGGCGGTTTTTTCAAAGGCTAAACCGAAACCGAACCGGCTTCAACCGGTTTTCAACCGGTTTTGTAACCACCGGTTTCGGTTTCAGTTTTCCAATTTCGGTTTCGGTTTTTAACCGCCAGTTTAACCAAACCGTGGACACCTCTAATTCCCACACCCTCTCGCAAACGTTTCAAGATAAAAAGAATTACACGGATATTTGGCTCTCTCTAGAGTAATATAAGATTTAAGCACAATTATATATTTTGATGCGTAAGAATGAAACTTTTTGACTCAAGAATATTTAGAACACTTCATGGTGGTATCGGAGAAGCTTGTCAAGCTCTCGTTAAGTCTTTTGAAAAAACTAGACACTTACATTTATACAAAAATTGAAAGGCCGGTCATTACATGCCTTACCGTAGGCGTTTGTCCTCGATCCAATCTAGGAATAGAATTGATTATAGAAACATGTGTTTAATTAGTCGATTTATTAGTGTACAATGAAAAATATTACAAGCTTGTATTTTACCTTCGCTACCTTTTCTTAATAATAAGAAACAGTTTGAAGGAAAGGTGTCGACCACCAAAACCCCTAAATTGTTTAAAGTATTTTACTATTTTACCCTTTTTTCTAAAGCCTTACAATCTCTCATATATAATCTTTTAGATTTTGTTTAAACTGTTGTCATATAAATGAGATTGTTAATTAAATTTAAACTATTAAAAAGACTAAATTGCTCGTAGTTATTCAAATTACAAAATAAAAATAAATCATTTTATAATAAACAATTAAATTAAATTAATTGAAGATAATCTTTTTAATGAAATATAATTATAAAAATAATTTTAAAAAGGGAAAAAAACTATTTTTAAAATTTAAATTATCTTCATTTTTAAATTTAATTTCTTTATGTAAGTTATTAAAAATTAAAACAATTTAATAGCTCATAACTACTTATTATGTACTATTTTTAAATTTTATATTTTAAAACCATCAAACAAAATTCTTAATTTAAATTGAAGATAATTTTAAAAAAAAATTATTTTCTTTAAAAATAGTAAAAAAAAAATTAAAAATAAGGAAAACTTAAAAGTTTAAAAATATTTTTTTTTTCTAGTATAAAATTATTTTCTAAATTTATATTCCTTTGGAAGAATTATATTTAATTAATTTAATTTAATTGTTTATTATTAAATGATTATCTTCATTCTTTATATTTTAATAACTAAAAAACAATTTAGTATTTTTATTAGTTCAATTTTAAAAGAAAGGGAGGTTTGAGTAGATTAATACATACTTTATTGCCATTGCCAGGATGAAGGGAAATATTCTTTTAGAGATACATGATGAAATTAGAATAGAATAAAATGAAAGTAGTCATTTTCCTTATTTATTTTATATTTTTCGAAGTATTAGTCCTTTTCTTTATTTATGTATAATTTTTTTCTTGACCTATTAATCTTTTATTATCAGTGAATATATTAACCCTCAAAACTCAAATCAACAGTATAGAATCCTAATCCAACGGAAGTGATCATAGCTGATATTTTCCCAAGACTATAATTTATAATTTTTTTTTGTTTTTTGTGAACTTTAAAATGCTAGACAGAAGGGCCTAAACATTCCATCTCTTCCATTCAAACTTCCATCAAGGTGTTTCAAGGGATCGGAAATACTTTCCACCACACTGTCACTTGTCTCACTTTCATCAGCATACAACCTTCCCTAAATACCAAAAGGACTCCTACCCGCAGCCTTGGCAGCTCCCGTCATCTAAGTACTTGTACACAAGCAGGCAACAAAATCGACTTTCAAATAAATAGCAAGGGATCGCGGTAATCTGTTGAACGGGAAACGCCCAATCCTTTCATATCCTTAAAGAAAAAACTGCATTCAACTCTTACAGGGATCTACCTCACAATATGGTAACAGTTCCAAAGAAAATCACAATTACATATAACAAAACATTCATAGGAAAAATCAGCTGCTAAAATCAATTCAACTTTGTCAATAGCTACAGTTTAACTAACTTTCTGACTGGCCAAAATCAACAAATACAATTTGCATGGAATTTCCTAAATAAACCTAATCACTAATCCTATCATCGCATGGCCAATCAAATAAAAATTGAAAGAAGTTCAATAGCCTCATTTTATGAAGTTGATCATGATTCATGCATGACATCAATAGCAAACATATAGCAATTTATACTTTGTTTTCCTCTTTAAAACATCTTACATGGAATTTAACTTGCTGGATGTACTCATCCATAAAGATATAATAAATTGTCATCGGCTATAACATAAGCACCATCTTCTAGTAGTAGGGCATGTACCGCATTGCCCTTCTGAACCTGGGAACCTTCCTGCAGCAGGTTGCAGAGTATAAAAAATCAATTAAAAGAATTAGAAATAACATGAAAATATCACTACCAAAGGAAGGAGAAGCAAAAGCATTGATCGAATCTTACCCATATCCATACGGAGAGTAGAAATAAGGAGGTACATATGGCCTCCTGCCTCGGTACCCCATGTAAGGGTTGAAACGCCTTGGACGGTACTGCTTCATCCCAGGAACATTCGTCCTTTTCGGTAAGACCTAAAGATCATATACCTCCATTAATAAGCAGAAATTAAGCAGTAAAATGATCTTCTGACAACCACAGTCTCATTTAAAATTCGACAAACCACCTGAGCTATAAAACTGACAGGCTTCACTTTAAGAACTAGCACAACAAGTTGCTTTCATTTCCGTAATAAATGAAATGGAGACTTACCTTCAATTGACGGCCATGCAGTTCAGACTCATTCAACTGCAGAGCCTCTTGAACACCTTCTACTTCAAGGAATTCCACATAAGCAAAACCCTTTGGCTGACCGAACTTGTCAGTCAGAATAGTTACCCTGTTCACAGTACCACAGGATTGGAAATGCTGCTGCACTTCTTCAGGAGTGCATGCATAATCAACCTGCAGGCCAAAATCCAACCAAATTCAAATAAAAGCTTTAATCAGTGAAAGCAATTAACGATTTCCACAAATCAGCTTTTCAAAACCCCAATATGTCAATCACAGTTATACAACACTGTTTCACTATTCATCACTAGCACCTTATAACTCTTATTCAACAAACATCTACCGGCCTATTATCATCAGTCTTCCTTACACTGAAAAATGTAGTAAAACAAAGTAATCCATTTTCATAAGCCAAGATGCTCTTTCTAAATGCTAGTATTTTCAATTTGACCAGAACCCTAATGTCAGCACTGGTACATATTTCCGCTACACAAAGACATGTACTTCAAAAGCTATTTAGTAATCATCTGATCAGTAACAGTAACTTGGCATCTCAGCATCCACTATTAAAAACTATAAATGAAAAAATTTCTTCTTTCTAATATAATATTGTTTCTAATAAAAGAAAAGGAAAAAAACCTTAAAATGGAAAAACAGTGCATCTATAGTGTATGAATGTAGTTTGCCATTTCCCATATTTTGACTTGACCAAAAAGTGGTATGAATATGAGAGCAGTTTGTACAATCAGCAAAGTATACCGATCTTCCAGACTTCCACAATGAAGTGCCCACCAGTGTTCTAGTGGGCGCTAGACGCCAATCGTACGGCAAACAAGCCCCTAGCCCCTAGACCGCCTAGGCGGTGAAGCCAAATAAAACAAAACAGCGCCGTTTTGGAAAACAAAATTCTAGGAAGGCCGATTAGGCCTTCCTCACGGCGATCAGGTTCGCCTAAGGCCTAGGCGGCCACCTAGGCCGATTACTAGAACAACGGTGCCCACATGACCAAAGGATAAGTAGATAACAGCAACTTCATGATTTTGAAAGTAGAATGAATGAATGTCTGAATGGTTCCTTCAAGAAAGAACTTCTCTAGAAATGGATTGCGGGAGAAAAATATGTAAACCGCTAATAGGTAGATCCACGAACCAAAATTAAATGATTGTGTTCCTTATTTAAAGAAGAAAACAGATTTACAAAATATGGAAATTGCTGCGAAGTGCATGGACAAGTAATTGAGGAAAAGTGTTACAATGACCCTTTTAATTTAAACCTGTAAGATCTAAGACCTGAATTACATAAAAGTATATTACTACATACAGGTTCATAGACCAAACCATATAATGCTCATTTCTTAATCACCAATGTGTCTAAAAGAAGTTTGTGATTACAAAGAGAAGTCAAGAGAGAGAGAAAGCGAGAGATTCATGTAGTGAAAATATTTTACCACACTGAAAAAATAGATCTGTAACACATGAAAAATGAATGATTCCCAAATTATATTTAATGAATTACAATAAAACACGCATGATTTCCACATTAAATTCCATAGTTTTTTTTTCTCCTAAGATACAATTTAAACTTCTCATGTTTATATGAAAATGATTCCCACTAAAAACTGAGCTAATTTATTTTTTTTAAAAAAATGAGCTAATTGACTGTCCCGTATACAAACTTTTTGGAAATCAAAATTATTGTCATTTGTAAGAGTAAATGAAAATAATTTTTGTAATTATTTAGGATATTTAACTCTATATCTAGGCAGTTGACTTATCCGAATATAACAAATTACTAAGAAGTCACAACCTTTAGATTCTTAGGAAAATTATAATAAACACTTGCGCGGCCAGTTCCACAAAATTGTAGGCTTTATTTAAGAAATCTGAGCATATGATGTATCTTAAATGAACTGAAACATCTCCCTGGCAATAAATACAAGCAAGTCAAGTTTGAGGAAACAGTAAAAGAGTTTTATTCTTTTGGGTAAAGAAGTGGTAACCACAAGGAAGTGAAAAATGTATGCCTCTCACCACATTTTGTCAACAGACCACAAATTTCGGTGGCTTCAAAATGGACAACACCATCAGCAGCAAAAGGCCTCTCCAACTTAGATTGCAAAACCAGACTTGCTCTCCTCTTCATAAGAAACAAGTTTTGTCCTCTCGCAGGTAGATTGCAACACCAGTCGTTCTTCCAAATGCCTTTAACCAGTAGATTCTTTCAACTCTGTCTTTAGTTCACCATTTCACTCAAATTGTTTTTTTCATATTTTCCTTTACTATTTTTTCTTTCCATTCCTTTTTTCAGTATTCTTTCTTTTCATTTTTGTTTTTTCATGGTATCCTTTTTTTGTTCTTTTTTTTTCTACTATTAAATGCTCTTCATTTCTTTTTTCTTCTCTCTTTTCACAAAAACACTTGATATTTTTTCCCCTCATTTTTTTTTTATCTTTCCATTCTTTCTTATTTCATTTTGCAATACAAACATGTAGGGAAGATTCTACTCCCTTCTAATGCAACCCTATTTAAAACAAAGAATTATATTTGGCCCATATAGTAACTATTCCAGCGCTAATATACAGAGAACTCGAAGAATAGGAACAACCCTGCGATCATAGTGAGACATAAAGTCAAACCATGATTCTAAAGCTTAGACGTGGCCACATTCAAACCAAAGACAAACAGAAACCAACATAAGTGAAGTTTTAGAGATTAAATGAATCTATTAAGCAGAGTATGAAAAAGATGACATAGTTCTGCACATAAGACATAAGACATGAAGCATAATGTAAATCAGTAGCTTCAGAACCACATGACAGCAAACTATTAGTATGCCCTTCCATAGAACCAACAAACGTAAAACTAAATGGAGAAAGTGTTTACCTACATGTATGTTGGATCAATAAGTAAATAAAACATGATGGCATAATGTATTTGTTGGTTGCATGTGATAAATATATGTTATCATTGGTGTGCTTTCCTAATCATCGAAAAAGTATATGCAGTTGAGAGTAATTGTATAACCATTGACTACTTCACTGTCTTTTCTCATAAAGCACTTACACTTGTGAGAGGGTAAATGAAATGAAACTACGGAAAGTCAAAGTTACAACTGCAACCAGAATATTATTAGCACATTCTTTGTGCCTAACCGACAGCCAAGTCTGCAAAACACTAAAAGTAACTATGTCCCTAGTTATCTCTAACTGTGTACCAAGAAAGATGGTGTTGCCACCCTTATTGCAATTAGATCTGCACAAGGAATTCTCCTTCGAGGTTTTTCTTTAAAACACCTTCTCTTATTTGAAACTTCAATACTGCATTTTGTACTGTTCTCAAGCTTCTTCAATGGCCAATCATCACTAAGGCTCTAAATAGTTGTTAATATATTGCTGATCCAGAAAAACAAACACAAGACTAGCTCCTACACAAGAATTGCATTCATTCAAGTCTTTAGCATGTGTAGAAATGTCACCCAAGTATGGAAGGTTCCAGCAACTATGGACCGCTTTAATTCTAAAAGAATGACACCTGACTGTATTTGAGAATTCTGTCAAAAGCATTGCAGCTTAGACTTATATTCAGGCATTCATAAATCTCGTATGGCTTTCCAACAAGCAATAAACCAGTCGACAGTACCTTAAATTTTTGCCAACTAGGCAATTCTCATCAAGATAATGCAGATAAACATAAAAATTTCTCCCAAATAGTTCTGAAGTCAAATTCTACCACACATAGAAACCAGTCAACCACAAAGAAATAAAAATACAGAAACAACCAAAAACCTGAACACTCTATACACTCTGAATTTTATCCTACAATCTACACTGTGTGCACTACAATGCCATTGTGTGCTATTCAACTAATTCATCCATGCAAAATTATATCTTTTTCAACTTCAACAAACACAAATTCATGATGGATAACAGCTCTCTTAATGAGCTAAGCGAGGATAGCAGAATATGGAAACTCAATTCTTCAAGAAGATTATCCAGAAAATCATTCTTCTTATGGATGATAGAAATTAGAATATAACTCCTACATGTGATTTGAATAACCGAAGTCCCCTGAAAACTCACAAATCCTTATAGGGGAAGTACCTCATTGCAGACTTAAAATTGCTGATTCTGTTCAGAGAAAAAATCCCTATTTTTAACTTTACCCCTTCCTGGTATGTAATGTGCAAGAAAAACGAGGAGAATGTGTTAGAAATCCCTTGGACCTTTGGATTGATTAAGAAAATAAGAACATTGAGCTTCTCTTCTTATAATGCATGGCAGCTTCTATAAGGTCAGTTAGGTAATTCAGCAGCATTAAAAGATCCAGTTGTATGTCTAGCTCCTCTAGAATAGCTAATCCCTCAATTCCAAACTCGGGGGGATAGAAAATACTAGAGCACTTGGAATTAGAAGACCTGATAGAGATGGTAGTGATCATTTTTTTCAGAGGTGACAATTTTGAGGACCATATAGTTTAGAGGTCAGCATTTAGAGTACTGTCGGTTTGCTCAACCTGTTAGGTGTCAACATAGGAACTTGAAATTATGGGAGGAAATTTCTGCTTAACTATAATTCATCTAGTCTGCTGAACTAAGAGAAACCCATCCCCCTATTTACAGTGGCCAAAGAAGAATCTCGAAGATTCAAAAATCAAACTAAATAAGGTAACAATCTACTTTCCAAAATTACAAAGATCTTATTCAAACATGAGAATTAAAATTAAATCTCCCTCATATGCCTAACATATGTGTATAGCTCCTTAGGATGTTAAACATCAGACAGCGATTGAGGCTGTCCAGCTCACCTTTGTATAGATTCTAAAATTCTTCTAGAAGGTTCCGAGTTTCTAGCTTGTTCACCTTATAACACTAGTCCACTACAACATTTCTATACCCTAAAAAATATCCATCAAACTCCATTATTCTTTCTTTTTTCTTTTATCCACCATATTATCATTATGTTAACTGAAAGTTGAATTTCCATATCAACAATACAGTAAGTTAGAAAATATGAGTGGGAGAAAGAAGAGCATATCCATATGTACATCATTATGAGAAAGCAAGGGCTCCTGTTTTAAATTTTTAATAGCAAGGAACAAAGACAATATTTCTCGAAAACGTTACCAGATGAAATGCACAAGCTTAACTTAATTTTCTTTAACCAGGTATTAGGTAATAAACTAATAATTTTAGACAAGAAGTCGCAACCAGGAATATATAAAGCAAGAAAGTTCCAAGCAGGATCAAGAGGTATCAAGGTTCTCACATTTCCAACAAAGACTGATCGGGTATCTGTCTCTTCCTTGTTTGCCTGACTAGCAGCTGCATTAGCAGGATCTGTTTACAACAAAGCAAGGAACACAATTTAGAATTATTGATAACTAATAGGGAAATATAACTCTATAAAGGGATTATAACCTTGAGAATGGATCACATGTTGCTTAAATCAGACACAAAAGTAAAGGAGCAGCTAACATTTTTTTTTTAATAAAAAACTTAAAACTACAGAAAAAAAAAAGCAGGTCAATAATTATGACAAAAACAATATAAAGAAGTATCAATAGATTCATTTTAAATGTAGTTGAAAGCCTTTCTTTGAAGAACCTAGAATATAAGAGAACAATGGACATAGTTTAGAAAGACTCAGCTCCATGATTCACAAATTCAGTTGCATACTAAACAGTGGGAGAAACAAATCCACAAGAGAGCTGAAACAGTGAAACCATAACTGGTAAATACAAGCAATTTTTTTTTTTTTTTGTCTATAAAAATTGATATACATGCCAATCAAAAACATATGATCAGTATACAATGAGTTCCCAATAACTCAATTGGCTGGTGAAGTCACTTGTCATAACACCATTATCCTTGAACTGGATCATGCTCACCCTAGAGAAGACAGCTGAGTACTGTCCCGTTACATATAACTCATATCCCGCCAAGTTAATGAAAAAAGGTTTAAAAAGTTGATTATAAATGCTGAAACCTTTGCTAAAAACTCTAATCACAAAGAAACCATTATTGCGCAATCTCCAATAATTCGACCCAAAAGTAACAACACAAAAAGAATTAACCATAATAGGAAGACCAAATATCTATGTCAATTCTTGCACTATCACAATGGTACATGGTACTCCAATAAAAACAATGTTTCTCAAATTAACAGTGATCAACCAATGCAGAAATAATCTCGATATCAACAAATTCTATACAGTTGCAACAAAATCAATCAGACACACAAAGAAAACAAATCAAAAAAAAAAATTACCTTGAACAGCGCCCATCTCCTTCTCGACCTTAGCCTGCATCTCACGAAGAGCAGCAGCTTCCTCCTCCATCTCCTTCAATCTCTTTTTCATCTCATCTAATTCCTGCACACAAATAAATATTTGTATACACACAGATCTATCGAATCCCTAGGTTTAAAATCGAACAAATATAGAATAAGAACCTTGACGGCGTCGTCATCGGCGGCCGACATATCGACGTCAGCATTATGAGCGTCTATGTCGCCTTCCATGTCCGGGATTTCTCCGCCATACACCTCGTGCTCTTCTTCATCCATCTACACTGCAGACTCCCTCCCTCGATTTTATTTATTTTCCCTTTTTTCTGGGAACAATTAAATACAAAGGGTTCGAATTTTTCACTCCAAGTCATTTATATAGTAGAGGCGATAAAATAACGAGCGCCGAATAAAATAATAGACCAAGCCTGACAATACGGTGCCGTGTCGCTGCCTTCTTTTTATGAATTTTGGCGTATTTATTTTTAAAATTTTTATTTTGGAAAGGACAAATTGCCAAATACTCTCCAAATTAGGCATAATTAAAAGCATAGACTCAGTTTGATCAACATTACACAAACATCCTCTGTCGTTAGTTGTTCTTGTTCGGATATAGTCATATAGATACCTTGACTTCTATTCTAATTCTTCTTCTCTAACTAATAGACAATGTTTGTTCTAGACTTTGAAAATGGAAAAAGGAACCGTGTAATCATATACTTAATACATTTTGCAACTAATATTGATTGATCAACGATTCATAGTTTAATACTGATAGTTTCGAAAGAAAAAAAAGCTATAAAAAACAAAGTTACACTTCCAACTTGACATACTTGTTCTCACCAACAAAGGGTTGCAGTTGCAATGTAATTCAATGGTTAGAAGAAATTAAAGAGTTTATATGATTGAATAACACAATGATAAATACTCTTTTACCATCTAATGACAAGTTTTAGGGTTTTATTGAGAATTAATCTATTTGGGAGTATGAATTTAACACCTAACCTGTTTTTGAAAAAGTTGTAAAATAACTCTTTTTTCATATGTAAGTACAATTATACCCTAACTTACTCACTTTTTACTCTTCTACTTTATCTACTCATTATATACCTCTTATTCCAATTCTTTTACTTTTATTTCCACCTCTCTTTCTCCTCTCAATTTTTTTTTCTTTTGTTCTCTCTTTCTTTTTTTTCGATTTTTTAGTAAATATTTAGAAACTCCACCATTAAGCAACTCGAAATTAAATTAGATCGTGTTGAAAGCCTCCATTATTCATCAATCACAAAGGTTTCTTCTATTAAAGCTTTAAGGTGAGTTTTTTTTTTGAACTTTTAGACTTACACGTAAGTTTAATCTCCAATTTTTTTAAATGTGTGTATTATTTTTGTGAAAATAGTTACATTTACTTAATAGAGCATGGGTCTTATTTGAATGTGATGTTGTTGTGATCGATTAAAAGTTTATGCATAAATTGAATCTCTTATTTTGTTTATTTTTGTGAAAACAATTTACATTTACACAATAAAGCATGGATCTTGTTTCAATTTGATGTTGTTGTGGTCGATTTTCCATTGTAATATTGAATCTACACAATTGATAGTTTTTTTTTAAAATGTGTTCAGTACTGTTTTCTCAACGGTGTTTGGATTTCTCAACTGAGTTATGGGAATTCCAAACAGCATTTGGAATTCCCAGTTGTATTAGAAATTTCCAGCGGCATCTGAAATTCCAAACAGCGTTCTGAGTTCCTAACGTTATTGGAAACTCTCAACGGCATACGGAATTCCAAATAGAGTTTGGAGTTCCTAATGGAGTTGGGAATTCCCAGCGGGATCTAGAATTCCAACATAATGTTAGGAGTTCCTAACGGTGTTAGGAATTCTTAGCAGCATCTAGATTTCCAAAAAGAGTTTGGATTTAGAATTTTTTTTTTATTGTTATTATACCATGAATTTAGAATATTTGTTTAGGAATTCAATCATTAATTTCTTATGCATGTGAAAGGTGGGTTGCGTGGATAAAGTTCAGTTTGTTGTTTTATAAGACGGTGAATGAAGTAAAAGTGGTGGGAAGTTCAAATATCAATCTGGAATATCAAAAGTAATTTCAATTTCAAGGAAACGTCGTATGAATCATTACATGACATTGTATCTCGTATTGCTGATGTCAATCTAAACGAGTCCTCCACCAAAATGAAGTTCATCTATAATTCACCGGAGGTTTAGCACCGTTTGAAGTTGTGAATGATGATGATGTGCAAGTATTTTTGTGTGAAAATTCCGTTGTGACCACGAGAACCTCATTATGTGTCATTACAGTGTTGTGTAATGTTGACAGTGTTGTGTAAAGAGCAGGAAAAACATAATAGATTGTGGTGTTGTTATGTATGTTTTTTTTTCTTTTGTAAAGATGTGTGTGGTTTTTATAAGTTTGGGTAAAGAGTAGGAAAAACGTAATGCAAGTGTTGGCCAATAACAAGTTGCTAAAATTATATTGCATTGGTTGCTAAAACTAGAATAGTACAATAACAAGTTGCATTTGCATGTGTGAAGACAGTAACCAAAATGTAGTCTTTTTTCTGCCTCTTGTTCAAATAATTCAGTCTTACTCTATATAGTCTTACACAACAAAAATCACAGCAACCAAAATGTAGTTTTTTTCCTCCTCATATTAAAATGTAGTCTTACACAGCAAAAATCACATCTACATGCATTCATATGCATTCAATATTCATCACAAGGCAGACACTAAAGGAGTAGTAGCAAGAGAGCTACTATTTTTCTCACATCTACATTACAATACTTTTTTATAAGGTTAGTCTAGATCGCCAAAAATTTAAACACAATTGTGTTATGAAATATTGTATTTATCGGCTTGGACTGAGTCAATGGATTCACTATGTATCAAATGCTCCACAAACTTAATGACAATAAGGCCGCAATCAATTTTTTCCTGTTTTGGCACATGCGCACTACGCAAAACTAACCAAGGTGTCATATCTTCACTGTGGTCAATGTCCGGCCTTTTGGAGAAAAATTCAATCTTATGAAGCAACAAAAGGAGTAGAGTAGATAGGGATTACATAAAATTTTTGAATTTCTTTCCATCTCCTATGAAGTCTTTATCAGAGTCGTCCACAATTTTCTTCCGAGCAATGAAGTCGATTTCAGCCAAGATCCAATGTTTGCTCTCATAATTCAAAGGGAGATTGATGTGTAAAATCGTGTTATAAAATACTCACTCGCAAGTGCACTAATCGTGAAGATAAGTACAGTGCCAAATAAGGATCGTTCCCACAAGGAAAAGTAATTTATTTATTAAAACTTATTCTACTTAAAGTTAAATTAAAGTAACCAAAAGATTTGTTGTTTGATTGATTAAACTAAAACTAAATTAAATTAATCTAAAGAAACAATTAAAGAGAATATGGTTATGATCAAGGGAAAGAAAGCACTAGGTCATCAATGATCCCCAATTATGAACACTCAATGTATGAAATTAATTTGTAAACAAGATTCAATCAATTTTAGGATTCATTCTTTGTCTTTAATGTGACTATTACCGTTCGGTCGCGGGCTGAGTCACGTGTTCCCAACCGTTATTCACCTTATGGTCAAGGTGTAAATATTAATCAGAAACCCATTAAGTGTAAGAATTAAGAACCAAATTCTACTACTTTGTCTTGGCCAGACTAAAGATAAAATTCATTCATTCAAAAGATCAATAATTAAGATTATGGTTGGTCAACACTAACCCTAATTCTCAGATAGTCTTAACCCTAAAATCATGCCAAATTATTATTCACCCTTTGGTCAAGGTGTGAATAATTATTAAAACTAATGAGGATCAAGCAATTAAGCACAATGAATAAATCAAGAATTGAATTGATGAAATAATAATTAACCACACATGAGCATTCACAAAAGGTTCACATTGATTCCCTAGTTATGGGATTAGTTATACATCATGAAAATAAAAAAGAAAAGAGAAAGAAAAGATAAAACCCATTAAGATCTTCAATGATGAATTCTTCTTCGTCTTCGAATCTTCAATATGTAAAGATGTTTAAGAAAATTGTGTGGTTGTTCTAGGAAGAATAAAAGATGTGGTTTTTGCTGACTCTCCCTCTTTTTAGAAGAATAAGAAATACTTATATGTTCTCCAAAAATTAAGGCTTCAAGATCTCCGCCAAAAACAAGGAATACGCACGACCGCTCTCCATACCGCTTGGCAGACACATGTCTGGACTGCGGTCTGTGCAGCAATGTACCTACTGATCTTCAGCGCTCTGTGGACTGCGTCTGAGGAAATTCTTGACAAGCGGTATGTACCGCGGTTAACAAAGGAGTGCCTACTGAACTTCACCGCTAGATAGACAGCGACTGATGCATTGTATGGCGAGCGACCTCCACAGCAGTAATTGACAGATTTGCCCTTTTTCTCACTTTTAGACTCCTTTTCTTGGAAAAATCAATGAACACCTCTTATAAGAAAATGTGACCTACACATGCTCATCAAACACATAAAATACCTAATTTTACTCAAGAACAAAGCATAAATAATAGGAAATGGGGACCAAAAACATGTATAGAAATAGACCGATTAAATACCCCAAACATATATTTTGCTAGTCCTCGAGCAAAACTAGAATAAAAACAAAACTAAAAACAAACCTAAAAAAACCTAAAAACAAAAATAAAATTTAAATTAAGCCACTTTCGTAGGGAACACAATAGCGTTGAGCATATGCTACAAGCCTATAAACCTATAAACTTATTCTGCAAATACCTATCATCCAAAATACATTCGAAAAGTGCCCATATTGAAACAATGCATGCAAAAACCAATAAGTAAAAACTAAAGTTAAGTCACGAAACTGAATGCATTGCTCAATTTTAATGAAAAGCCCACACCCAATACGTTCAAGTTTCAAATTTACCTTCACTAGATACCATAGATGTAATTCGCCTCGACTCTAATTCTCACAGGATGTCACTCATTAATTCACACAAAACCTACGCAAATACACTCATCAAGCATATGCGATAGAAATTATGCACAAGAAAATCCAAGTATTTATCGCATATGAATTTATAATTGAAAGAACGCTCAAATGTATGCAAAAGATCTCATGAAAAGAATCAAGCATTATGAACAAGATAATCACATGAGTTATTTCTACTTTCATAGCAAGGACCAGTAGATCAGTTAGACTTTCATTAAGGTTGTAATGGGGCCATTGGGTGAAGGTTAAGAATGAATGGGAAAAATTGGAATTCAAGAACCTAGGACCACACCATGAAAATCTTCAATTGCTCTTCCGGCTTCACATAAATCTTCGTAGTCTTCATTGAATTCATTGTAAATGAAATTTTTCACTCATATCTGTCCAAATCTTCAAAAGTCACCATTTCCTTCTTGACAAAACTCCTCTTGAGTTGATACAACTTTGCAATTTAATTGTCTTAATTGCACTCATTAAAAATTTATTCTCTGATTCTCTTCAACTACTTTTTTTTTGAATAAAATCAATAACTTGAGAATCAGAGAATTACATAGAAATTCATAATTATCAAACTTACACTTTTGGATTGAATGCAGCTTTTCCTTCAATGGCCTTTGACTAAAATATACACAAGCAGAACCATCACGTCTTCTTCACTTCCTCAAAGCATGATCCCAAGTTATAAGGTATGGCTATAAAATTGGCTTATTGGGTTATAGTAAATGTGGTGAAGAAAGAAAAAGGCTTATTCAGTGTTTGGCTTCAAACAGGGCTATGGAGCACACACAAAAGGTAGGAAATATTTAAGGCATTTTAAATGGTTCAAACACACATAGTCTAATCATCACTTCCACTGGTTCGAATTACTCAAGATCAAAATAAACATGTGAAATCTTTTATTAATGAAAGTTCTATAATGCTCAATGTACAACCTATAGAGATCAAATCTAATGCTAAGAACCTACTGAGTGTTTAGGAGTAGAAACAAAATCCCTCATAATATATCATTTATGTACGCTTTTTGGCTTGGTAAACTCACAGGGGTAGTCTCCACTATTAATCATGACAATCACACTAAGCATCCTATCCACTATCACATCAAGAGCATGTCATAATTTTTTTGTAAAATGCAATGCACTACTCTAAGTGGCAAGACGTTAGTGTGAACTCAATGATTAATGCATATTATCTCGGGGCACAATTCAAAGTATCTTATCATGGATTCACAAGAAAACAGACTCTAAAAAAAAATTGATTTTGACCGACCCCCAAAATTGACCCCCAAAATACACCCCCAAACCTAAATTCAGCATTGTCCCTAATGGTGACAAGAAATAAAAACGGGGTGAAAAACTGAACATAAATCCTAAAATGAAAGACAGAAAACAGAATGGAAACAACGAAATCCAATCAAGAAAATAAACAACGAAATCCGAAAAGAAACAAAAAGAAAACAAGAAAAATGAAGATAAGAAAATTGCATATCCTCTCTACGATCTGCCATCCTCGTCTGAAAGATGCAGAACCTCGGTTCCCTGATCCGAATCTGGGTCACGCTGCTCCTCATCATGATAATGCATCACATGGGTTCTATCTCCGACATCCGGCTGATAAAATCCGGAAGCACCTCCTGTATAAAAATCTGCTCCGGAAGCAGAAGTCTGGAAAGGTGCACAACTCCCGCTAGCCACATAAAACCGGTGAACCATCGAACGCACCTCCTCTATACTCGCCTGAACACCATCAAAGCGTTGGTTCATTCGTCCCTCCAACTCTCCTAAGCGCGAGTCCATATGGCCTTTCAGAGCCTGCAAGAAAGAATCAAAATGACCAGAATCTGGATGTACATGTCCTGGCTGTACACCCGGAATAGGTGATGTAGCATCAATCTGCAGCTGCTCCTCCGTCTCAGCATCATGAGCAGCCTGAGCCTCTCGTGCCTCATGCTCCTCATGGCGACGTCGTCTCTCTCTATACGGTCCAATAGTGGGAAGTCCTCGAGAATGTAGCAGATTATTCCAATAAGTAAGACCCATCACAGTTGGTGCCTGCTCCTCTAAACCAGTGTCCACATTAATACCCACATTCCGACAAAAGACGGTAATCAAACAAGGAAAAACCATGGAAAGGGTATCATCAGACCCACTTTGACAAATATCCCGAAATATAACTCGACCAATATCGATTGGTCGGCTTGATACCAAGCGATGCAACAATCTAGCTAGTTCATAAAATAACTCTGTCCGATGTCGAGTCGGCATCAATGAATATGAACTAAAAATGTTCCAAAAGGCTGCATCAACCCGAAGATCACGCTGATACAGTTTAACCATCTGGTTCCACTCCTCTCGACCATTCATTCGGAGAACAGCAGCTAATCTTCCCCTGTACTGATCAACATCTTCTATCCATTCAATCCCACGATCGGTTTTAACCCGAACCTCCGGAGCAGCAAAGAATTGAGAAATAGCTTCCGGAGTAATGTGAACAGCCACACCCTGAACCAAAACATCTCCACCAGTCAGAAATCTCTCTGGAATCATACTGGCATAAAACTCAGCCACCACTCTCTTATTCAGCCGTGGAGGCCGTTCAACATATCTTGCCCAGTGGCGAGTAGCTACCATCCCAAGGATAGGAGTATCTGCCAGACTGGAAACATCTATGCCCTTCTCAATTATCCACGGTCTGTCTTGATATTTAGACGATCGGCTTCTGAATTCTTTGTTTTGAGCCAAACGCATTGTAGCATGTTGCTTTTAGTGTTGCCTAGCGTTATTTGCATTTTGAATATTCATATATTCACTTAGGTTGTTAATATCTTCTTTGAGAGTTAAGTCTTGTGACTACAAGGTGTATTGCACAAGCAACTCAAGTCTTGCAACCAAGGTGTGGTTGGCAAGCAAAGTGATCAAGGATTCACTATAAAGGCATGTTGGGTAGTAGTGGTGGGTTAGTGACCGAGAATGGTGTGACTAGAGGTCAACCTAGGTTATAAACATCATTACAATAGTGGATTTGAGGATCGTGTGTGGCTAGAATGATAGCCATTGGTTTTTCCCTTGTTGAAGGGTTTCCACGTAAAAATCAAGTGTTATTTAATTTCCGCATTTTACACTTGATTTTGTATGTTTGCTTGTGGGGTGATTTTTAATATTGACTAATCAAGAAAAATTGGTAATTAACTTGATTAAAACCTGTACACCCCTCTCTAGGTTATTAGACATACGCTTAGAGTGTATTTTCAATTGGTATCAGAGCGGGTTCGTAGACATACTTAGGTGATCCTAGCTTTTGATTGTGTCTTGCATTTGTGTGCATTTTGTTCTTTGCATTCATTTGCATTCCTTCATTCACTAAACATTATGTGTGAGAGTGAAACACCTAGAGAAGAAACTTTCAGAGAAAGGAATGTTTGCCTCTTCGTTGATGTTGAAGATGCTCTAACCTTTAGAGGTTCCATGAGCACTCGCTCCAACATCCTTGCTTCTACTTCACATAGTGACTCCGATGAGGAGATGACCCTCACGGCAATGAAGTTTAGAATATTTTTGAAGCTTGAGAAGAAAAAGAATAACTCAAGAAGAAATGACTTCAAGAAGAAAATTTTGGTCAAGAAGAGTGAATATGACTCTTCCAAAGGTGAAGAACATGTGCTTAACTTCACGGCCCTTGGTGCTTCCTATGAGGAAGATGTTGGTGTGGCAAAAAGTGACAAAGGCAAAGGCCTTGATGAGGGAATTGACTCAATTGAGGAGTGTCAAGTGATCCTTCTCAAAGTCTTGAAGCAAAATGAAGAGCTCTCAAAGAAGAATGAGACCTTGAGATTGTGGAAGATTTTCTCGGAGGAAAAGATCCGTACCCTTGAAGAAAGCAAGCAAAATTGTCAAAGTCAACTTCATCGGTACAAGGAGATCATGGATGAGTGAATGGAAGACATCTCAATTCTTATCTCCAAATTGAAGACCATGGAGATGGAGACCTCCATGAATGACTCCTTGAAGACGGACATGGTTGATGTGTCCGAATATGAGAAGGAGATTGAAGATTGCCATCAACGCTTGAAGGCCATGAAAGAAGAGCTTGCCAACAAAGAAAACTCCTTGAAGATTGTCAAGGAAAGAGAGATAAGGTTCCTTGAAGAATTAAAGAAAGCCAAGGTCAAACAACCTCAAGCTCAAGGCAAAAGCAAGGCTTCATCCAAGCAATCTTCCACTGAAGGAAAGTCCACACAAGCCTTGGCTACCCAACCAAAGCCTAGGCAATTCAAGAAGAAAGGACAAGTCCTTGAGAAGTCAATCACCTCCTGTAACAAGCCAATTATGAAGAAGGAGGTGATTACAAGAAACAACATCAACCAATAAAGCATGATCAACTGGCTCAACCATCTCAACAAGCTAGACCACAAAGGTGCCACCAATCGGTTCAAGCTCCAAGGAGAAGCAAACCGAAGCACCATCAAAGACAACCTTTATCAACATGGCAATGCCTTGATGAGATCTCAATGCTATGGTATAAATCCTTACTTTGTACATACTTGTCATTATTGTGGTATGATTGGTCACTTAAGACCAAATTGCTTGAATTGCATTAAAAGGTGTAGATTTGAGAGCACGAAAGAAAAACGGTTGAAAAATAGGGCAAGTTTGCATAAACTTAGGGAACCTAGAAACATGTCTATGACCACTAAAAATGTTAAACTGGAACTTACGTGGGTTAGAAAGAATGAACCCGCTTGCCTTAGTGCCAATGTGACATCCGTAGATGCAACTAGGTCCATCGGACTTGGTAAGTCTATAGGGGCTCAAGCCTCTCATTGACTTGGTTGAAATTGACCCCATATAGGGAGCTCAAGCAAAGACAGCAAACTTGCATGATTTTCTATGTACAAAAAGTTGATAAATTTTATGCTTTTTGATAATTGCTTGAGTTGATTGGTTGTACATATGCTTATATGTTATTTTTTTAATAAGTGTGCAGCATTGCTTTACTTGCAATCCATGTCATATTTTAGTTCAACAATGTATTTTTGGACTAGGAGATTTGATTGGGAAAGTACATTTGAATGACCCATAATTTATCTCCATGACATGAGAACTTTTAATGACATGCTTAAAATGATATGCATGAAATGTTTTTGATTGCTTGATATGCAAAATATGTGTGAAAGCAAATGAGAAGACTAAAATTAATAAGGACCTAGTGTCCATTCAGTAAATAAGGATATCTCATCCAAATTTAGTCTTCTCTCTCTCTTTATTAGTTGAACAAGGCTACTATCATACGGGTATCCTGCCCAGGAAAATCAAAAAGGGTGCAAAAGTCACTCATGTCTCGTTTCGCTTATAAATGTTGATATAGTTTCTCTTTAAATTGAAATTTTGAAAAACTATATCTCGTTTGCTAATGACAAAAGGGTACAAATTGGTTTGAATTCCTTTGGAAGCCCTTTTGATGTTTGCTTTGCCAAATACCATTGCTTGAACTTGAATGCTATATGTCTTGCATGCAAAGCAACAATTTCACATATTTTCTTTAAATAAAACTCCTTGAATCTCGACCAATTATTTAAGTTGCATAAAATTTGTGTATATGATTATGCATCGCATTGGTGCGAATAGCTCTCTTTGCTAAAGCAACTGGATAGAGGGAGCTCCTTTGCCTATCTCATGACAAAAATGGGGAGATTGGTATCAAAGTCTTGAGAGATATATGGGGAGCATTGTTTATGCTTTGGGGGAGAAATCATGAGAGAGAGAGAGAGTAACCTTTTAGGGGGAGCATTGCACTTGCATTCTCTGTATTGCTTTATTTGTATTTGAGTGCAATGCTTGTTATTATTTGTTCACCTCACTTGCACTTGTTCTTGGAAAGTGTTTCTTGCTATTGTGTGTAGGTACAATGATCTAGGTTTCTCTTTTTGTAATGTAGAATATACTTTGTTGACCAATAGCTTTGTTTATTGTTTTGTGAGGATTATTTTGTGAGTGGTGATTTTGTCATGAAATAGCCAAAGCGGGAGATTGTAAGAACCTCATTTTTATGATTGGATTATTTCTTGACAAATCACATTGGGGATGTTTGTGTAACGGGTAGCATAGGTTCTTGAAGACTTGCTTCTGATAATCTCATGAACTTCAAGAAGTAGTTCACTTGTGCTTAATTCTCTTTGAAGAGGTTTTAGTTGCGCACACTCATATCTCATGCATTTGTATTGACATGCATTTATTGTTGCACACACACACACACACTTACATGCATTTGAGTTATTATGCATTTGTTTATTATTGCTCATGTGTGCATTCCTTCACAATCACACTTGCACTTCATTTCTAGATTTAAATATGGTTTTGTGTTATGTCCACGCTTGCACAATGGTGTGCTTGGTTTAGCACATTGAGTGACCATTTGAGAAGGTCTCATTCTTCTCTTGGTTAAGTGTTAGTTTTGGTTTGGTTACTTGGAGTAAAGTGTCTAGTTTCAAAATAGTGGATTTCAATGATTTAAATATTTTTCAAAACTAACCCTTGTATGGTCTTGTGACCATAACATTTTATAAAAAGCTTCAAAATGAGTTTTGAAAATTTTTGTACAAACTAGACACCCATACCTTTCCAACGGTATATTACTAGTAATATTTCATGACCGTTTGGAGTGGTTTTGATTTCTCCAAAGTGACCACTAAAACAGGACAACTCTATTGCTGTCCGTTTTCGACCTTTGGTCACTCAAATGACCTTAACTCTTTCTACAGACATCAAAATTTCATTACGCAAAATGGAGTAGAAATTAAACTTCCATACCTTTCCATCGGTATATTATACGAAAGGTTTCGATGTCGTTTGGTCATGTTTTGGGTCGCTTGAAAGTTGAACTGATGCAGTGTCTCGCAAATGCGCCATTTGGGAGTGCGCACAAGGTGCACAAATCACTCCAGAGGTGTGCGCTATTAGTGCGTACCCTATGTGCTCTCCAAAGGTGCGCACGTCGCTGGAAATGTTTAGAAACTTCTCAAAACGACGTAGTTTCATTTAGGGCTTCTATATATATGTTCTCTTCTTCCCCAACTCGTTTTAGAGCTTTAAGAACCTATTTTTATGAGAGAGAACAACCCTTAGAGAGAGAAAGCTTCAAGCTTTGTTACTTGACTCTCCAAACCCTAAAAACCCATAATCATCTTGCATATATAGCATGATTCAAGCATGGGTCTTCATTAATGTCTTTACTTGGTAAGTAGAACTTACATCCTTGCTCATTTATTGTTCTAGTTTATCAAGACATGTCATTTATTGCTTAGGTTAGCAAATCTTCATATTTATTGCATATCAATTGAAGTTATGACATGTTTGGGGTTTGTATTGTGATAGATAATATTTAGGACATATTTGCCCTCTAGCTAATTAGGACTCATTGATTGCATTTGTTAATTGCATTTACTGTCTTTGCCATTTTATGTGACAACATGTGTTGATATGATTTTGTTTGATGACTAGATTTTAGACTTGTATATCTATATCTAGTTAGGTCTTTATGAGCATTCATATAGACATTGATATCTAGGATTTGTACTTAGTGTCATCATTAATTCCTAGATAAGCATTAGTGTTGCCTAGCATTATTTGTATTTTGAATATTCATATATTCACTTAGGTTGTTAATCTCTTCTTTGAGTCTTTGAGAGTTAAGTCTTGTGACTACAAGGTGTATTGCACAAGCAAGTCAAGTCTTGCAAGCAAGGTGTGGTTGGCAAGCAAAGTGATCAAGGATTCACTATAAAGGCCTGTTGGGTAGTAGTGGTGGGTTAGTGACCGAGAATGGTGTGACTAGAGGTCAACCTAGGTTGTAAACATCATTACAATAGTGGATTTAAGGATCGTGTGTGGCTAAAAGGATAGCCCGTGGTTTTTCCTTTGTTGAAGGGTTTCCCCGTAAAAATCAAGTGTTATTTAATTTCCGCATTTTACACTTGATTTTGTATGTTTGCTTGTGGAGTGATTTTTAATATTGACTAATAAGAAAAATTGGTAATGGACTTGATTAAAACTTATTCACCCCCTTTAGGTTATTAGACACACGCTTAGAGTGTATTTTCAAATGCCATCTGTTCGGCCGACGAGTATCTTATTTCTGCTGGCAATAGAGCCTTACTAGTATAGTACACTGGTTTCTGCACTCTTTCTTCCGTTCTTACTAATACCGAGCTAGTAGCTACAGCTGTGATTGATAGGTATAGGGACAATGTTTCTCCCATTCGGGGTTTTGATAAGATATGAGCCTTACCTAAGTACTCTTTGATCTTCTTGAATGCTTTTTCACACTCTTCATTCCATTCTACCCCCTTGCCTTTTCTTATTGCTCTAAAGAAAGGTAAACATCTGTCGGTCGACTTGTTGATGAATCAGTTTAATGAAGTTAGGCAGCCCGTCAACCTTTTAATGTATTTCAGGGTAACCGGTGATCTCATCTTTTCCAGGGCTCTTATTTTTATGGGATTCTCCTCGATTCCTCTCTTGTGCACTTGGAACCCGAGGAACTTTCCCGATGGTACCTCAAAGAAATAATTGTTCGGGTTCAGCTTCATCCCATATCTTCTTAGCACTTTGAATGTTTCCTCCAGGTCGGTTGCATGCCTAGCTGCAGTGATGATTTTTGTTAACATGTCATCTATATAGACTTCCATGTTTCTGCCAATCTGTGGGGCGAACATCTTGTTCACCAGCCTTTGGTAGGTTGCCTCGGCATTTTTGAGGCGAAAAGGCATCACTTTATAGCAGTAGAGCCCTTGATCTGTCACAAAAGCGGTTTTATCCTCATCTGGGCCAAACATCCTGATCTGGTTGTAGCCTGAATATGCATCCATAAAGCTCAGCAACTCGTGCCCCGCAGTCGCATCGACCAAATGATCTACTCGGGGCAGATGAAAGCTATCATTTGGGCATGCTTTGTTCAAATCTGTGAAATCTACGCACATTCTCCATTGTCCATTTTTCTTTTTCACAAGTACTACATTTGCTACCCAGTCGGGGTATTGGACTTCCCTGACTGATCCTGCTGCCAGTAATTTACTGACCTCTTCTTTAATCGCTTGACTCCGTTCTGGGTTGAACCGACACCTCTTCTGAATTACCGGTTTGTGCTCTAGGTCTACAGTCAGAACGTGGGAGATTATTTTAGCGTCGATTTCTGGCATATCTTCATGCTTCCATGCGAATACATCTTTATATTCCCTTAGTAAGTCGATTAATCTATTCTGTATCTACTCGGTCAGCTGTGCTCCCAACTTTACTGTTTGTTCGGGTTTTCCACTGTCTATTACTACTTTGATGGTCGGTTCCCCTTCTCGGCTCTTTCCATCTTCTGGAGACGACTCCCTCAGGTCCAAATTGAACCGAGTTGATGTTTTTGCTTCTCCTTCAACAGGATCTATCTGCATAACATCCGGCTCTGCCTTGTCTCTATAAACCGCTAAATTGGCCTTTCTTGCCCATTTTAGGAACCTTTCAGTATTCCGACTCCAGCCTCGGCCAAGAATTTGATGGTCAGGGCGTAAGTTGCCGTAACTGCCTTTGTTTTGTTCAAAAAAGGTCTGCCTAACAAGGCGTTGTAGGGCCAATTCTCAGTATCTACCACTTCGAAATTAAGCAATACTGTTTTCTGACATGGAAAACTTCCTACCTCGACCGGGAGTTTGATCGTTCCTAGAGATCTTACTTCCGCTCCTCCAAATCCTTTGAGCGGGACTGACAGTGGTTGTAAATCCTTCCTATGAAGTCTTAACTGATCGAACACCCCTGCACTCAGGATATCTGCCGAGCTTCCATTATAGATAAGTATTCTTCTTACCTCACGGTGTCCAATATGAACTGTCACATCGATTTCATCATTTGGCTTAACTTCCAATCCACAAGCGTCAGCTTTGGAGAAAGCTATCGGATACCACCCTTGTTTGAGTTTTTTCTGATTGGGACCCACCAAGTTTACTTCCATATTTCTCTGGCCATCTATCGCTTCACAGACTTCTGACATTCTCTCTCTGCTACTTCTTCCCGTATATGGACCACCAAAAATGGTATTGATAGCTCCAGCAACTTCCCATTGGACTATCTTTTCTATCTTGGTCGGGTTTTGTAGGATCGTTCTGCCGATCATCATTTCCTTTGATAACTACATCTTTCGGATGCCATTCTCTGACTAACTTTTCAATATAGTCCCTCAACTGGTAGCATTTAGAGGTTTCATGACCATTTTCCCGATGGAAACGGCAGAACTTCTAGGTGTCTCTTCGGGCAAAGCTGGACTGCTTTGGAGGCTTCTTATATAAATTCTTATCCTCGATTACATTCAGGACTTCCTCTTGTTTCTGAGTCAAGGGGGTGTAATTTGTGTACTGCCTCTTGTAGGTCTTGTTGTTCTTTTGATCCTTTTCCTTGCGGTCTTTTTTGCTTTTCCCAAATTTTTTCTGTTAATAACCAAATTTGGATAGGGACCAAAGGGAAATTTTTCATCCTTCTAGTCTGACTCCAGGCCTAAGGTCATCCACCAAGAGACCACGCTTCCCAAAGCCGATCTACGATACCACCCAACAGAAATAAAGGCGAGCTCCAGAAACACCCGGAGTAGAGCCCACATCACTAAATCTGAAATTAGGGAGCTCCCCCGGGGTCAAGATTACCTCTTAACCTCTCCAGAAGCTCGCCTAAACCCCGCTGTCATAGAGGGGTGTACGCAGGGGGCCGCATCAAGCTCCAAGAAATTACGGGAGGTCAGACCGAGCTCCTGGCTAGATTAAGCACCTGAATACCAGAGCCAAGACATTGATCTACCTCGCTACCGTAATGCGAGGGGAGAAAGGGTACTATTATTACACCCCCCATGAACGCCTCCTGGGAAATAGTCTACCTTACTATACGGGATAAGGGGCTACTTCAAAAGCCCGCACCCATGAAAGCCCCTGTCAACATGAGGAACCGGTACAAGTACTGCGACTTCCATGAAGACGTGGGCCACAACACTTCAGAGTGTTATAATTTGCGCAACCAGATCGAAGCCCTGATAAGGGGAGGATGTTTGATTGAGTTCTTGCAACAGGTTAGATACAATATTTAGACTGGAAGAGAGGTATAAGCCGAGATTCATGAGCATACACAGAAGAGAAAGAGGGAACAAACTGACTTAATGCAATAGATACAGGTGATACACACCATCAGCGGAGGTCCCACATTGGCCGGAACCTCAAATAATTCCAGGAAAAACCATGCAAGAAAGATTCCCCGTATAGAAGAAGGTCGAGGTATCTTCATGGTCAGCCAAAGCCCGGCGGAGCCCTACCAGTCAGCACAGATCATTTTCACTGAAGCAGATGTCTTTAACACGGTGCAGCCTCATGATGATCCCATGGTGATCATGATACAGATTGCCAGCTGCATGATTCATCGCGTGCTCGTTGATACGGGCAGCAGTGTAGATATCCTCTTCAAGGATACCTTGGAAAAACTGAACTGGAAGCAATAGTGTTACAACAGCTGTACAACTCCACTTTATGGATTCACCGGGGATTCGATCATACCAGTGGGATCGAAGATCCTCCCAGTGATTGTCGGAACCACACCTCTCCAACAAAATGTTATGATGAACTTTGTTGTGGTTGACACCCTATCGGCCTACAACGCCATCTTAGGGATACCATTCCTCTCCTCCTTGAAAGGAGTCTTGTCTATATACCACAATGTCCTGACGTTCCCAGTAGGAACCAATGTGGGAGAGATACGCGGAGATCAACAGGCAGCTAGGAAGTGTTACGCGGTGTCCACCAATCCTGCAGCTTTAGCAAAACAGTTCGTATAGGTTGCAACAATCCAGGACATGGAGGCATCCGAGATAATCCAGGAAAATATGGAGGCATCCCGGATAATCCAATATGATATGGAGCCCGCAGAGCATACAGAGAGCGAACCCATTATGCCCTATGAGGAAGAACAGAGCAAGGAATGGGCCAGAGGGCAACCCGCAGATAGACTAGAGGAGATACCCATCAAAAACAATGATCCCTCCAAGGTCGTCAAGGTCGGGGCTACCCTCGAACCAAAAGTGAAAGAAGGCTTGATTGGGCTTCTCAGAGAATTCAGTGACATCTTCGCTTGGAGCCACGATGAGATGCCCGGGATCCCGGTATCATTGGCCGCCCATCGATTGGGGGTAGATCCGACAATCAAGCCCATCAAACAGAAGATGCATTATTTTAACACCGAGAGAAACGCTGCGGTGCAAAAAGAAGTAGATAAAATGATCAAGGCAGGGTTTATCAGAGAAGTGCACTACCCCGAGTGGATCGCCAACGTGGTCATGGTTACGAAAGCGAATGGGAAATGACGTATGTGTGTCGATTATACCGACCTCAACCGGGCATGTCCAAAAGACAGCTTTCCCTTACCAAAGATTGATCAGCTGGTTGACTTCACGTTGGAAAATAAACTTCTTAGTTTCATGGATGCGTTCTTAGGGTATAACCAGATTAAGATGCACCCGGCTGACCAAGATAAGACCAGCTTCATCACTGGGTAGGGCTTGTACTGCTACAAGGTAATGCCGTTTGGCTTGAAGAATGTAGGGGCTACATACCAGCGGTTGGTTAACAAGCTCTTCAAGCCCGAGATCGGGAGGACGATTGAGGTATACATTGACGACATGATCACAAAATCACCAACCGTAGAAGGACATCGGGAAGACCTTCGCAAGACTTTTCTTATCCTAAAAGAAACCCAGATGCGTTTGAACCCCTCCAAATGCGCTTTCGGGGTAACAGCGGGGAAGTTTCTAGGTTTCATGGTTCATGAGAGAGGCATAGAGGCCAACCCAGAAAAAATCCAAGCTATCTTGGACCTGGAATCCCCCACATCACTCAAACAGGTGTAAATTTTGACTAGGCATGTAGCGGCACTCAGCAGGTTCATCTCTCGCTCCACCGATAAGTGCCTCTCGTTCTTCAAAGCCATCAAGCAAGGGAGAAACATGAAATGAAGCCCGGAGAGCGAGCAAGCTTTTCAAGCCTTGAAGAAATACCTAACAAGCCAGAGATTTGGCCAATGAGTGTGGTGATGGGATTCAAAGGCCCATATACTACGTGAGTCATGCATTAACCAAGTCAGAAAGAAATTATGTTCTCCTAGAGAAGATCGCTTATGCTCTAGTGACCTCGGCGAGGAAGCTTCGTCTCTATTTTCAAGCTCATTCAATAGCAGTGGTGACGGACCAACCTCTCCGCCAATTCTTACAAAGACCGTACGTGTCCGAAAGGCTAGTCTTATGGGCCTTAGAGCTCACTCAGTTCGACTTAAAGTATAAGCCTAGGACCACGATTAAAGTGCAGGCTTTGGCAGACTTCGTTGCAGAATTTTCAGCACTCCCAGGCCAAGCGAATCTCGCGGCATCGAACATGGTCCCTGAGAAGATTTCCGAGATCGATAATTGGCCGGAAGATTGCAAGTCTTGGACCCTCTATATATAAGCTGGTGTGGTCTTAATAGACCCAGAGGAGACTGAATTCTGTCACTGCTTCAGATTCAAATTCAAAGCCACCAATAATGAAGCGGAATACGAAGCCCTCCTAGCCAGGATGAAGGCAGCCAGAGAACTGGAGGTTGACTACCTGCAAATCAAGAGCGACTCATTACTTGTAGTCAATCAGGTGTCTGGGGTGTACCAGGAAAATGGAGATAACATGGCCGCCTACTTACAGCTAGCTCAGTCGCTTAAAAATTAATTCAAGGGATTTAAGATCGATCAGGTGCCTCGACACCAAAACCACCGCGTGGATGTTTTAGCCAAGATAGCAACAAATGGAGGCCAATCCTTACCACGGGGAGTTCCCCTCCAAGTGATCTCCCAACCAAGCACAACCGCAAGTAAGGAAATCTGTTCCCTAGATCGTCAGCCTTGCTGGATGGACCTGATCGTTGCCTACCTCCAAGAAGGAAAGCTTCCCGAGGAGCCCGATCAAGCCCGAAGAATTAAAAGGCTCTCTATCCGATATTGCCTTGTAGATGGGTACATCTACATTAGGGGTAGATCCATTCCCTTACTTCGATGTTTACAGAGCGGCTAGGAGGAATCCCTGCGACACCCGCTTCAAAGCCCTCCGAAGCTCGAGGGGTTGGAATCGCAGCGACATCAGGTAGACGAGCAGGTAGGGCAACAGTAGCAGCCATGGGAGCAGAAGAAGCATGAGTAGTAATGCTAGCTACCCGGGAAACGGAAGCCCCTTTGTTTATCGCTTTGGATGCCCATGACGCGAAGGTAACCTTCTTGGATTTCTCCTAGGAAGGTGATGGAGTGGGAGCATGGGTAATCCCCGCCGAAACAATCAGCCCTTCCTTCTCCGAGGTAGCAGGGGAAGCCCCCAGTGCCAGTCTGATGGATGGGGGAGGAGTGTGAGCTTACCAGAGCTGTTGAGCTTAGCGAGAAGCTGGCTTAACAACAAAAACTATAAGTAAACGAAACGAAAGGGGAACGTCAGAATTAAGCTGGTCAACGAGACAAAGCAAGATGATTCAGTGTTACTTACGAGGAATAACATCGGAGATTCGTAGGTATTGATTCATCCTGTGGGGATCGAAGGTTTCTACGGTTGGGTACTTCAGGTTCAAGTAGTTCTTGGCCAGAATAGCCTTCAAAACAGCTTCGAACTCAGATGGCAGGGAATCTCGGTCCCACGATGGTTTGTCACTGAAAATTGTGGGGACCTCGAACTTATGCTCCCCAATAAAAATCGAGCTCCTCCAATCACCCCTGCCAAGATCCACTCTTCCTTCCGGGCGGGATCTTTCTTCGAAGCCCCAGGAATGATAAAATTGAGCTTGTTATTGGCTTTTGTATAGAACTGACCCTGGAGAGCGCCTGAGAGGCTTTTGATTTAAAAAGGTAGGCCAACTCCTCTGCTCCGGGCTCTCTCGTCACATTGCTCAGCTGGCATTGTTCCCTCCACAGTACAAGGAAACCAATCAAGTGCCTCCAGAAGCCAGGCGTCAACTGGAGAGGGGTAAGCTGGATGGCGTTGAGAGCTCGTGGAAGGGTAGGATGAAGGGGAAGCCTGACCCCATTCTCGAGAGCCGCCACATGAATCGGAAGCACGCCGTTGGAGGGATTGAAGAACTCGTAACCTTTGGGAGGAACCGAGATAGAGACACTGTCAGGGATGCCGTATTTGGACCTGAAACGGTCAATCGAGTTCAGATCAACAATAGAGTCGGGGACAACCCTAAAATCATAAGGGGCAAACCTCTCCAGCGAAAGACCAGCAACTGTGACTTGACACTTCCCGGCAGCATCCTCCCTGCCTTCTTTGTCAGAATCTTCATCAACCAAATCCTGAGGATTGTTAGGTCGATTAGAGAACCCGGTCCCAATGGCTATGTTTCTAGTAGACCGCCGGCGCTGGGGACTTGGCGGAGAGTCGTCACTGTCGAAACCTTTACACGCTTGCTTGCCGAGGGCAAGACTAGCGACCTCCTCGCCATCGACAATAGAGTCGACAGAATCACGGCTACTTTTCGACATGGTAGAAGAAAATTTAGCAAAGTTGGGAAAGAGGAGATGAAATTCTTTCCAAAAGAGAATTTGAAACTTGAAAGAGGTGAATGTATGAGGAAGGCAGTGGAGGTGTCGAGTTTAAATAGGAGCAGACAGAGCAGTGACGTCGACAACCCAAGAACAAAAATTTTGGTGGTGGGTTGCCTCGAATCACGGAGTGGCTGTAACGTAGCTGGATTAATTTGAATACCACAATCTACGTGCACCACATCACTTGGGGCAATTAATGAAAAGATTTCTACCAAGATTCTGGTAACGCTAATGGAGGAAAAATTTTCCAAATAAAATAAGAAATCTGACTCCAACCCCAAACTCAATCACCGGCTTTCAAATCAGAGGGGCTTCTATTAATAGCCAAATTTGGCTAGGGACCAAAGGGAAATTTTTTACCCTCCTAGTCTGACTCCAGGCCCGAGGTCATCCACCAGAAGGCCACGCTTCCCAAAGCCGAGCTACGATACCACCCCACAGAAATAAAGGCGAGCTCCAGAAACACCTAGAGTAGAGCCCGCATCACCAAATCTGAAATTAGAGAGCTCCCCCGGGGTAGAGATTACCTCGTAACCTCTCCAGAAGCTCGCCTAAACCCCGCTGCCATAGAGGGGTGTCTGCAAGGGGCCGCATCAAGCTCCAAGAAATCACGGGAGGTCAGACCGAGCTCCTGGCTAGATTAAGCACCTGAATACCAAAGCTAAGACACTGGTGTACCTCACTATCTGATCTACCTCGCCATACATACCTTATTCAATGACATCCATGAGGGATCATGCTGTGAAGATACGAAGATACATTGGATCATATCTGGTACGTGCAAAACAAGTAGTAGAATCCAAAGAGGAAACAAACTGATCTCCACCAAGATATTCTCAATTCAGCTATTAACACAAAGTTAATGACATTTAAATGAGAGATCCTGCCCGATAAGGAAGGGAGAAACTGAGAAAATCAAGGGGAGAATAAGTTGATTTAACCTATAAAAACTATGTATAAATAGAAAGAAAGAAGAGGAGAGAAGGGGAATACTTTTCGACAGGCATACCACAATAACCCTACTACACCCTAGAGAAATCGAGAGAAATTGAGAGATATTTGTACACGATACACCATTAATAAAAATAAAGAAGCATTTCCATTATTTTTTGATGGTATTGATAGTAGTATCTTTTTGTCATTTGAACAAACACTAACTAGACTACATTCTACCTTGACCGCCACCTCCGTGGTAGTAGATTTGAGGGTGTTAATTGAGATTTCTCACCCCAACTAAATTTTCCGTTAACATTTTCTTTTGGTCCCCTTTGGGGTTCCCTTTCGAACCATTATCTTTAAGCTTTTGGCTCTCACTTGGTCGGCCGCCATGTATGCACTCTCCTCCGTGGGCGATTTGTTCCTCTTCAGCCATCGTATATCCTCCCATATCGTCCACCAGATTAGCTTAGGTGATTGGTCCCCTTTGTCTTAAACTGAGCGATAACTGACTGTACTGCAAGCTGTTAACAAATGCAGCCACAACCGCATCATCATTAGGATCCTGTACGTCCGAGACTTCTTGAGAAAACCGGGCGAGATAGTCTTTCAATTTCTCGTCCTTTCTTTGTTTTAGGGTTGACATGACGGATATCGACTTCCTCCGCTGGATATTCCCATGAACTGCCTGGTGAAGGCCTGCATTAGTTCCTCGAAATTCCCAATCGACCAGCCCGTAAGGCCACCAAACCATTTGGACCTCTGATATCCTAATGTCTGGGGGAACATCCTACATAAGAGTGCGTCATCATAATCATATTGTACCATCGCACTCTGATATCTCCTGACATGTTCCCGGGGGTCGGTGTTGGCTTTGAATTTTTCCACATGCGGCATTCTGAATTTTTCTGAGAAATGGGCCTGTCTTATGGAAGCGGTAAATGGACTTCCGGAATTACCTATCAGTAAATTTCCTTGTCCTTGCCTTTGTTTTAGCCCTTTTATCCTTTTTAGTAGAATTTCACGCTCTCCTTCAAGCTTACCAGGCTCATCAAACTTCTGACGGATGATGATACCATAGGGGTCTCTGGATGTTCGCCATGTAATTTGAGTATCTCGAACATTGTATCTGGGAGCGGAGATTGTTTCTCTACGCCTCCTTGGGGGCTCGTCCCTGTCAGTTGAGGGCGACTGAGATCTCCTCTTATGTCCATCATATCTATCACTTCAGTCATAACTCACTTCCCATTATTGACCTCTTATGGCGTCGTCGCGCGGACTGCGCTCCCTCCTTCTCTGGCCGGCCTGGTCCTCATTCCTCCTGTTGTTCTGATAACCACGCTGACCATCGTTCTTTTGGGATTGCTCCCTCTTTTCATAGGGATCCACCTTGCCTTTACCAGTTTTTCATGGGGCATCTAGAGTCGGAACTACTATCTCAAACTGTACTCTGGGATCCCGTGCCACTACGGGTGTGTGTAATTGGAATGGCGAGGTTAAATTTGCAGTGGCAGTTATGTTGATTCCCTGTCTAGCGGCGTCCTCAATGACTCTCCGCAGGGATTCTTGAACTTGTTAGAATGCATCCGGGGAGATTCCTGGGAGATTGTTTGCGGAGGTTATCGCGGCTTGACCAATCGAAGTTGGAGTCACTGAAGGTAAGTTTCCTCCGATGATATTGGCATTCTCTGGATCGGAACCGTTGATATCGCGCGGGGTACCGGTATCACATGGGGATCGACTTCCATCCCTATTGTCCGCCATGTCACTGCTTCACAAGTTCTTCTAGGTTAACTTTGCAAAAGTTAGTTCACACCACCCCTCCTTCTAGCGCCAATTGTTGACGGCGATTTTTGGATTGTACGAATTCAATCACACGTCACACAAAATTCATGGAGTTTGCAATCAAATAATCTAATCAAGAAGAAATAAAGGATATCATGCAAGCAAGATTTTACGTGAAAAACCCGAAATGGAAAAAACCACGGTTGCCGGTAACGGCGAGAAGGAAAAATCACTATATAATTATGATTACACGCACAATCTTACTTGCTCTCTTGAATCCTTAATGATTTGCTAACCCCTATTGGGTATTTTTTAAGTCTATTTATACATGCATAGAACCCTAGTTCTTGGAGTATAAGTAAGAGAAAGGTAGTAGTGATTTAATAAGACTCTGACTTGTTAGAGTCGTTTTAATTGCAGTAGGACTTTACCTATTTAGTGTTCTGATAACTATTATGGAAATCCGTTTCCTTATCAGAGTATGCTTCTTGTAACCTTATTTGATAAGGAGTCTTCTTTACGTGTTTGAGTCGTAATAATGTTATCAACATGCTAAGCATTTGAACGTATCTAGACATTGTCCACGTGTCGCTTATCCGATCGTCCTCCCAACCCGACCAGATCTCTTTTACCCCCAACCAGGGATCTTCCCTCGATCAAGTAACTAAACCTGATCAATTAATTTTCCCCCAATCGTTATCACGATAACTCGATCAATTTAATTACCTTGGTCGGGTATCTAAAACCCGACCATCAAAGTAACTCTGATCAGAGCTATAAAGTTATTTTCTGATCACTTTAGGTTGATTCAATTTTGGTTGACACTCCAATAGTTTTCTATGCTGACGTGTTATTTCGTCAAATTATACCAATAACAAGAACAAAGTGATAGATTATGAAATTTGCTTGAAGTGATTATACTATTTACAGGTGTGATGTATTTCATATGGCGAACCTATTATGGCTTATTTTGGTTCTGAGTGAAGATGGTATATTGTGTGTTTGTGAGTTTTTTTTTTAGGTTTTGTGTAAGCCTAGACAAGAAGCTTTTTACTCTATCTGATTCCTTTGAGATGATACTGATTGAATCGACTCCATCGATACCTATCTCTTGTAATCTTAATGAGGAGCATATGTGTTCAATTGAGAAGATTCTTGGCTATAAGGGAGCACCCCCTCATCTGTTTGTGAGTTTTTTTTTTGATGTTTTGTGTAATCACATGTTCGAAAGAGTTTAGAAGATTATGAAATTTTTTGGAAGTGATTATACTTTTTACAGCTGTTAAATATTTCATATGGCGATCTCATGATAGCTGATGTTGGTTATAAGTTTGAGGGTTTTTTAGGTTTTGTGTAATCATATTTGAGAGTGTTTAGAATATTATGTCATTTTTTTAAAGTGAATATACTTTTTACAGCTGTTAATTATGTCATATGGCGAACCCATCATGGCTGATGTTGGTTCTAAGTGAAGATGGTATATTGTGTGTTTGAGGGTGTGTAAACACATGTTCAAAAGTGTTTTTATTTAAAAAGATACAAAGTAATAGTTTATGTTTGTTGTTCCGTTATGTATAATAAAGACTAGAAAACATGCTAACTTATTAATTTGTGACCATATCTAAACTCTTCAAAGGTTAATGAACTCGATCACACCTTATATCATGTCATTGCTAATGGTATAAACTATATACTTTGATTATGTTTGTTGTTCGGTTACGGTAATGCTTTATTCCACATTACAAAATAGGCCTACTTATTAATTTGTGACCATTTCAATCTAACATTAGAGTTTATGTTTGATGGAAAAACAAGAAATGGCTCCATGGCTATATATTTAGTCAAAATGAAATTAAAAGCATGACAAATTTTTCTGTAAAATTTTCAATTTCTATCCATAGTACATATTTAGTGTCATTACAAATGCTTTTTATGATCACAAACTATAATGTACAATCGCAATAAATTTCAAAACAAGTTGACACTAGTGGACTGATATTAAGCCTTCCTTCTTTTTTTTTTATAAAATAAATTAGGGATCCTATAGTTATCTCTGGTTATTTCCATCTTTTTATTTTGACTAAATTTGAAATTTGTTTATTTTGAATAATATAATTCTTTTTTCACGGTCTGATAATTAAATTGTAAAATCATATTTATGGTCTTATGGATGACATGAAACAAGTCAATTTAGCTTGTGTCAATTTTTATCCTGGTCCAATTTAGCTTTGGCTTGTAGTGGACTAAGCTTTTCACAATCTTCTTGTGGCTTGTAGCGGACCAAGTTAATTTTGCTTGTGTCCGTGTGTAGTAGTGATGCGGTCAGTGTGGCCCAATTCGAACTCTACAAATCAATTGAAATAATATTTTTAGGCGGTCCAACGATTCCAACAAGGCTTATTATGAGTATAAAAAGCAACACAATGAGTAAATTCAATTGCATCTACACTAACGAAAGTGACTAATTCTTGGTGGCCCAATTCAAACTCCACCAGTCAATTGAAATAATATTTTTAGTCGGTCCAACAATTCCAAAAAAGACCCATTATGAGTACAAAAAAACAACACAATGACTAAATTCAATTGCATCTACATTAATGAAACTGACTAATTGTTGGTTTCTTTTAGTTTACAGTTGCGCGAGTCGTGCTCGGGAGTGTGGCAAATACGACACTGATTTGGTCTTCTACGTTTCTGGGGATCGTTCTAATTAAAGTAAGGATCGTTCCCACGAGGAGAATTGATTTATTAATTAAAACTAATTCTAATTAAAGTTAAACAAAAATTAATCAAGAGATTTGTTTGAAAATTGAATTAAACTAAAAGTAAATCAAATTAAACTAAGAAATAAATTAAAAAGAATATGGTTTTTGATCAAGAGATGAAGAACTAGGTAACCGATGCTCCCCATATATAATATTCAATGTTCATCAATTAACTCTATTAACAAGATTCAATCCAATCCAAATTAGGGTTCATTCTTATCTTAATTATGGTATTACCGTTATTCCTACTTGGGTTTAACCACGTGCTTTCAACTACTACTCACCCTTTTCCAAGGTGTAAGCAATAACCAAAAACCCATTACATTCAAGAATTTGTGAACCAAAATTATCTCGCAGATTCCTATGTCAAGAACAATTATATTTATTCAATTGAAAAGTAATTAAGACTACCTATATTCATATAGCCCAATCTCAATTAATAAATTATGGAAACCCTAGACAACTATCAATTAATTTACATAGATCAATACAAGTCAAGAATAAGATATATAATGAATTGAATAAATCTAAATTCGAATTGATGAATATATATAGAATTAAATCAAAACAAGAGCATCACATAGGTTCACATCGATTCCCTAGTATGAAATTAATTACACATGAAAAGATTAAAAGAAGAGGAGAAAGAGTTGATAAAACCCATGAATGTCTTCTTCAAGCTTCCAAGTGCAACAATGGTGGTGGTGTAATGGGGGACGACCCCCTTGGTGGCTTGGGACCTCCCTTGGCTTCTCTCCTTTTTTTTCGAAATTAGGGTTCACATGGGTTTAAATAGGCTTTAGATGCTAAGCCAAGTCCTTAAACAACAAGGAAATCAATTCCCTTTTAGAACTCTACATTTTTGGGATTTTATTTCTTTCTTAAACCATCCAAATTGATTACTTATTGAAGGAAGATAAGGATTAGGAGTCAACTTGTTTCCCAAGACTCCCACTCATGTCCAAGAAGGTAATATTTCCCGTTCCGAGAACTTACAAAATAAATCCCCTCACTATTCACGGAATTATGACTGATCTGACCATCGGGTACTAAAACGGGCATAACTTCTTCTAGGAATATCGGAATTGCTATCTGAAATGTGCGCCGGAAACTAAAATTCCGAGGCTTTCCATCCATAGGTGGTAGGGCACACAATTCAATCGGATCTGAGAGATATGGTCCCTAAAATATGGTTGTTCTGCACTGGCTGAAATTCAATATTTCCCGGAGTGTTGCGCGGCATAGACCGCGGTTGAGGTTGATGCTTCGGAAGCGGTATGGACAGTGAAAAAGAACAGAAATCCAACTAGAATGTACCATTGGATGTACCGCGGTTGAGGTCATGCATGGAGAACAACCTACATAGCCGTTTTTGACAATTTTGCCCATTTTCTTCTCATTTAAGCTTTTTTCTTTGAAAATATCATCAAACACTTCTTCTAAGGAATGTGACCTACACATGCTGAACCAACACTTAAAATGCCTAATTTTACCCGAGAACAAAGCACAAATAATTGGAAATGAGGACCTAAAATATGTATAGAAATAGACCGATCACTAGTTTACAGCAAAATTTACGGCTCGTGATTTCGTGCTTTCTAGAGAGAGTTATCTCTGTTTTAGCGTCTGGTGGTCGAGATAGAAAATCCTCCGCGAATCACTTTCTTTAATGTTTTGGGGGCCATAAATACTCCACAAGTTGAATCAGATTATGAACCATATATTTCCGGAAAGGTCCAAATGTCTAGTTTCCAATGGTTTTTACGGATTGTGATTTCGACTTCCGTAGAGGGAGATATGCCTGTTTTAGTGTTAGATGGTCAAATCAAAAATCTATCTGCGATCTATTTTCCACAATATTGTGGGAGCCACCAAATATTGCTCGGATTGAACTAAGCTACGAACTATATATGCTTTGAAAGCCTTGGATGTCTAGTTGCCAGCAATTTTACGGTTCGTGAATCCGAGTTCTGTAGAGGGAGATATGCTTACTTTAGTGTCCATTGGTCAGAAATTTCACGATTCGCGACAACTTTTTTTTTTTTTTACTGTCAGAATGGGAAAGCAATTCCTCCAACCGATTTTTGACACTTTGAAGCTTTGAGTATTGTTTTCACAATATTCTTCCTTTGAATTTGGTCACGACCGCGACTCCTGCTGCTACCGGTTCTGTAGTTGATCCACATCGGAATTCCTTCTGTGGTCTGTTCATAAGGGTTCCTCGAAGTTGAGTTCTAGCCCCCCTCCTTCTAGCGCCAATTGTTGACGATGATTTTTGGATCATTGAAAAGTCAACCACCAAACATTAACACGTAGGTAGATCGAAGCTTTAACCAGTCTATGGTTGAATAATCAAAGCCTTTTTCTCTACGTGGATGCGATACGATTTGTTCGTATTTGTGAATGATAATGTAGAAAAGTAGGAAATAAATGATAAATCAAGCATAACACATGTTTTACGTGGTAAAACCCCAAGGCGGGGAAACATCCACGGCTGCCGGTAATGGCGAGAAGAAATCTACTATGAATAGAATGATTACACACTCAATCTCTCCTTCTCTCTTGCTGTTGTTATGCTTTTTTATATACATAGTTAGAATGATCGATCGATTGATCCTTAGATCCCTTGATATCTAGATCTCTCCATAGGTGGATGGAATTGAAAAAAAAAACACTTTTTACACAATAAGATTATGAGGTTTTTTATATGTGCATAGAACCCTAATCCCCTGTTATACAAGGAAATGTGGTAGTATTTAATTAGAACTTGTTACTTGTTGAAGTTGTAATTAACTCCTTTTCTGTTTCGCAGATCTTGCTTATTTAATTAGAATCTTCATAGGACTTCTAGGTGAGTAGTCCATTTAGGACTTATTTCCTGATTGGTGTGCAATCTTCTAGAAGAGCAGAGTTATTGCTTGATCTGGACACTTAGATATGTAAGAGGAAATAATAATATTTCCTTATCGGAATATGGTTTTAGATTCCTTGCTTGAGTAAGATTCTTCCTCTTCGTAATTGAGTCGTAGTTGAACTTGTGATACTGTCTTGACTGAGCATCTCTTGGCCGACCGTTTCCCAACCTGACCGGGTCCTCTTTCCCCGATCGGTTTTGCTACCCAATCGGGTTTAGACCTATCTTGGCCGATCGGTTCTGTTTGACCGCCCCGTCTAGTAACATCAACTGTGACTTGGACGAATGTTAACTGGTTGACTTTACCGGACCGTGCTTATTTTACCCGATCGGTTCATCCGACCGCTAGCCTATCACTAGAGACTGTTTTTCTTCTCTGATGACGTGGCTGCCATATATTTCGGATTATCCGCTATCTTAGCTGACATGTTATGCTAGCGAAAAATCCATATAACATTTTCGAAATCACTTACAAGACAAATGCATATGACAAGCCTTTGGTCGAATTTGTCGGTGTAAACATCCACCGTGCAACTTGTGTATTTGGAGTTGAATTATTGTCGGATTAGACAGTGCAATCGTACGAATGGGTCCTTAATACTCTCATGGAATCTATGGGCCACAAACTTCTCATTTCTATAATGACCGATGGAGACGAAGCAATGCAACAAGCCATCGACGAGATATTCCCAACTCATGGCAAAAAATATGTGGATGGCAAGTATCCAAGAATGCATCTACTTACCTTCAAAAAGAGGAGAAGAAATCACCATTTCGATACTTATTGTATAAGCAACTAACAGATGACGAATTTGAGGAACTTTGGAACGAAATGTTGGAGCAGTATAGTCTCGAAGAAAATGATTGGATGAGTAGGATGTATGCAAAGAAGCATTGGTGGATGGAAGCATATTTTAAGGGCCATTTTTTTGCAGGCATGCGCACAACTCAACGATGCGAGGGTATGAACAATTACATGAAGGATGATGTTTGAAGCCGTGAGAAATTGTTTGAATTCATCCCTCAAATTGATAGAGCCCTTATGCGGTTAAGAAATAATTTCTTTGGTGACGAATACGTTTCTAAGAGTAAGTGTCCGGTCATTTTAAGTCACCTGAAGTCATTTGAGGAGCATGCATCTTCCATATACACTTATTAAATTTATCTCGATGTTGCTGAACAAATTATGCATGAATCAAAATATACACACATTGCGTTAGAGGAGGAGGAGAACTGTCGTGTATACTAACTGTCCAGATATCAATTTTCAGATAAGAAAACGAAAGTTGTTTACCGTTTGGACATGCTTGACTTGCAGGAAGTCGATGAAGATGGTGTTTGGGATTCAGAAAAGCATAATAAGCCTTTAATTTCGTGTGATTGCAATTTATTCAAAGGTAAAGGAATTCCTTGTCGTCATATGTTTTATGTTATGAAAGTTAAGCACCTTAAAAAGATTCCCGAGTCCATGATATTTAAGAGGTGGATGAAGTCCGCCGCTCTTGATGTTATTATCCAGCTTCAGTCAGATGATGAGTTTTCGAAAGGAATTGATATTTCCCGGTTTGCTTCATTGAATGCATAGTGCAACTATTTCTGTCACAACGGGAGCCAAACTAAAGAAGGATTCAATTTACTGAAAAATGAACTCCTTGTTTTGCAAAACACTTTGAAAGGGTTGAACGATGAAATTAGAAATAATTCCAAAAAGAATCTGAATGGTTCTGGTCCACGGAGCCATATTATAAAAAATCCAAAGGTTGTCAAAACCAAAGGCAGGTCGAGTGGACCGACTGCACCTAGCACACCAGCTGTACTTAACTTCACGATTCGTGCACTTGCGAGTGAGTATTTTATAACACGATTTTACAACAATCAACTAGACACATAGAGATTTCAAAGGATGTATGATTTATAATCAATTCATCCCGAGGAATATTTGACGATCTCCAGAACGTTGCGGTTCAGCGTAAATAGGGTCGGAGGACAAGTTTACCTTGACACGTGTCTGAAACCGAGCCCATCTTGGTATAGAACACTCAATGTCAATTCTCAATTGAACCCACTCGGCTCTTCTTCAATTCAACTGCAAAGGATCCAAGAATAAAATTACTAGACTCCAAGTCCGGTAAGTAGCCGAGGTAAGTCGATTTATATATGTTTAACCTTATGGTTTTATCGATCTCTTTGCAGACAGAGAATATATATGCATGTTATCGATTTCATGTTATCTATGCATGTTTCTCTCATACACAATACATAATATGTGTGCATAAGTCTATGAACATGTAATGCATGCTTAATTAGTATGTTTGACAACTTTTATGACTCTTACAAGCATGCTGTCTATCAAATATTTATAGGTGTCGAATTTCGACACTCATCATTGATAGTACCATGTATGAATTAATCGTTTCCAAATATTTGGTCACATCAAGTACATGACTATTATTACTTATGCGAACGCCACTCACCTGTTTGGTATAGAAAACAATTTGAAAATGCTAGCTAAGGTATCGAGTCTCGGCATGCGGGAATCGAATTTCGTCTCGACGCGCTTAAAGATTTCAACAAACAGGAGACCATATAACCTCAGTGACCCGATCAAAGATGGAAGTGTAGCATTGGCTGCACATTGCTAACAACTACTTTCATCAATCCGGGTTTGATCTCTTCTGTTAATATAAAGATTCCGCTCTACTAAATATGATATGTCTGATACGAATAAAACTCGTTTATGACTAACTATTATCTTTTATTACATAAGCAAGTATATATTATTATTTATACTCTAGAACCGTAAACAGAGACCGACGAATGCTTTAAAAAAATCCAAGAAAAGGGTCACTCCTTAAAACGGTCATTAAATGTCGACCTTTGACTAACAATTTGCTGAGAATTTTCATAGTGAAAGGCTTATCAAGTTTGACTCAGATGAGGTTGCCTTTTGAAAGCTTCTTGATCAGACATGTCAACAGGGCTATTAATGATAGAATCTATTCAGCCAAAGTTCGGACCGACGAAAGATTCTGGTAAGCCAAAGATGGAACCTGTTAGGCCAAAGATTCTGGCTGGCCAAAATTATGGTCGGCCAAAGATAGAATCCAATCGATTTGAGTTTCTGGTCATCTAAAGATAGAATCTGGTCAGCGAAAGATAGAATCTGATCGATTAAGCTTCTAGTCAGTGAAAGACAAAATCTAGTCTGTCAAAGATTCCAGTCAGAAAAAAAAGGAGGCATGGTCTATGAAAAAGATCAACAGAGACAAGAGGTCATATCTTAATGGAGTTGTTAATAGCCAAAATTGGCTAAGGACCAAAGGAAAATTTTCCACCTCCCAGACCTGGTTCCATACCCGAGATTTTCCACCAGGAGACCTCTCTATCCAGAGCCGAACTACGATATCACCCCAGGAACAAGGACGGGCTCCGGAAACATCCGGGATAGAGCCCGGAACGATCAGATCTAGCCCGCATCACCAAAGCTAGAAGCTCCCCGAAGTCGAGGTCACCTCGTATACGCTCCACAGACTCGCCTGTACCTCGATTAACATAGAAAAATGTCCCTAGAAGGCCGCACCTAGCTTCGAAAGGTCAGGGGAAGCCACACCTAGCTTCGAAAGGGTCAAGGGAAGCCAGACCTGGCTCCAAGCTGGATGAAGGAAGGCCGCACCTAGCTTCGAAAGGGTCAAGGGAAGCCGGATCTGGCTCCAAGCTGGATGAAACTTCTCAGATATCAAGGTCAGAACACTAATCAACCGCACTGGTTGGTGCACCACACCAGGCTATATTCAACGACCTCTATAAAGGATCATGCTGAAAGGATACGAGGGATACACTGAACCATATCTGGAAACGTTACCTATATGCAGAACAAGTAATAGAATCCAAAAAGGAAATAAGCTGATCTCCACCACGATACTCTCAATTCGGCAAAGTCAATGACATTAAAACAAGAAATCCCGACCGATAAGGAGGGGAGAGACTGAGAAAATCAAGGGGAGAATCAGTCGGTTTGACCTACAAACTATGTATAAATAGAAAAGAAAGAAAATGAAAAAGGGGAGACTACTATTCGACAGGCATACGACAAACAATCAACCATTCCCTAGAGAGAGTTGAGAGCAAAGATAAAAGAATTTCTGTACTTGTATACCATGCACGTTCAATAAAATATTCTTGCTTTCTTGTCATTTTATAAATCATTGCTACACATACAATAAACCTTGGCCACCACCTACGTGGTAGTGGTCTTAAGGGTGTTAACTGAGATTTCTCACCTTGAGCAAAATTTCCGTTAACACTTTCTGGCGCCGTCAGTGGGAAATTACCCTACACCCAATTAACCAGTTATTTGCATTTACATTTCAGTTGTTTTACAGGAACTATGAGGCTCCGCTCCTCCCAAGGCCAGCATAGAGTCCCGGAGCAACCTCCGGCGAGGCTAACACGGAAAGCCCCAAGAAAGGGGAGAAAGTCTGGATATAGTAGTCAAGCTCCGATCCAGACAACCAATACGCGGGCTACTGGCCACCCTGTAGTAAGCCAGGCAGCCCTCGACCAACAAGCGGCGGCCTTCGTAGAATCCATCGGCGTCCGCCTTCTCGCTGAAGGCATCACGATCCAGCCAACCAACCTAAATGATCAGGGAGAGCCGAGCAGGCTCGGAGCTAGGCCACATGCTTTCGATTGCCTAGGACCTCCTCTTCCAGAGCCGGCTCGAGATAGATCAGGGCCCCAACGTTCGATATGGGATAGGCTGGGTCCCATGCCCCTAGTTCCGAAAAGACTTTCACAATATCAACCCAGACTAGTTAAGTCTGCCGCAGATGCTTTTACCCGGAAGCCACGAGGGCTATCTCATCCAACTACATCCAGGAGAACTGCCCGGGCCCTAGAGGAGGAAAGCAGACAAACTCCCTAAGTGGATCATGTACAGGAGGAGGACCGGATAGAAATTGCCAGTTCATCAGAAAGATTCGACGGTGAGGAATCTGAGGTTAACTTGAAGAGACCTGGGAACATGCGACTGAGGGATCAACTGGCAAAGCTATAAAAAGAGGTCCAGCAGATAAGGAAGGGAAAGAGTAAGGAGGACAAAAAGGATCCCCTGAGCGAGATGAACGCTCCCTTCGCTAGGAGGATCCGGGAAGCAGAGCTCCCCCCAAAATTCAAAATGCCAGCAGATAAGTTCTCTGGAACGGAAGATCCTCTAGGCCACCTAGAGAGCTTCGTTCAACAGATGGAGGTTCAGAATACTACCAGAGCAGCTATGTGCAGAATGTTTCCAACGACCTTGACCGACTACGCAAAAACCTGGTTCAGGAAACTGCCCGTTGGTAGCGTGGATTCTTTCACAAAATTATCAACAGATTTTTGCTCACAATTCCAAGGAGTCAAACCTCTCCCGAAAGATCCCATACACCTCCAATATGTGATCCAGGAATGGAGTGAAACTCTTCGATCGTACGTGGAGCGATTTCATAAAGAGGTCATACAAATGAGAGTCTTCACCGAAAAAGAAACCCTCGCCAACTTCAGGTGAAATCTATGGGCAGGAAAGCTTTTCCGTTCCTTCGCCAAGAGACCTCCCGAGACTTACCAGGAGGCCTATGACCGGGCTTTTGAGCAGGTCGAGATCGACGAACAACTCAAGGTCAAGATGGAACACGACGACATGAGAACGGCGAAGCGACTGAAGAAAGAAGCCCCCAAATTTGAGTCAGTATAGAAAACTCAGAATAAACCTCCCAACAGGTCGACCTATCGCCTCCCTGCTCCTCTGCATAGGCCAGAAAGATATCCAGCAAAACGAACCCCTCCCCGGGCTTCGCCGCCTCCCAGGACCGTGGCTCTAGTAATGCAAGGGGAAAAAGGGTATGACTACTACACCCCTTTGAATGCTTCCAGGGAAACAGTCTACCTTGCCATACGAGATAAAGGGTTGCTCCAAAAGCCCGCTCCCATGAAGGCCCCAGCTGATAGGAGAAACCGGTACAAATACTGCGACTTCCACGAAGACGTGGGCCACAACACCTCAGAGTGCTATAATTTGCGCAACCAGATTGAGGCCCTGATAAGGGGAGGATGCCTGATTGAGTTCTTACAACAGGTCAGAGATAATATCAGAACTGGAAGGGAGGTACAAGCCAAAATCCGTGAGGACGCAGAAAAGAGGAAAGGGGAGCAGGCTGACTTAATACAATATATCCAGGTGATACACACTATCAGCGGAGGTCCTACACTGGCTGGAGTTTCCAATAATTCCTGGAAAAACCACGCAAGAAAGGTTCCCCGCATCGGAGAAAGCCGAGGGATCTTCGAAGTCAGCCAGAGCCCGACAGAGCCCTCCCAATCAGCACAGATCGTATTCACTGAAGCAGATGTCTTCAACACTGTGCAACCTCATGATGATCCTATGGTAATCACGATACAAATTGCCAACTGTCTGGTCTATCGTGTGCTCGTGGATACAGGTAGCAGTGTAGATATCCTCTTCAAGGATACCCTGGAAAAACTGAACCTGAAGCAACGTTGTTACAACAGCTGTACCACTGCGCTTTACGGTTTCACTGGGGACTCGATCATACCAGTGGGGTCAATGATCCTCCTAGTAATCATCGGGATCACCCCACTCCAACAGAATGTTATGACCGACTTTATTGTGGTGGACACCCCATCGGCCTACAACGCCATCCTAGGGAGACCTTTCCTGTCCTCCTTGAAGGGAGTCTTGTCCATATACCACAACGTCCTGAAATTCCCGGTTGGAACGAAAGTAGGAGAGGTAAGCGGAGACCAGTAGGCAGCCAGGAAATGCTACGCAGTAACTGCCAGTCCTACAGCCTTAGCAAAATAATGTGTACATGTGACATTAGTCCAGGAAGACATGGATACGTCCCGGATAACCCAGGAGGAGAAGGAGCCCGCGGAGCATCCTGGGCATCCGGAGAGCGAACCTATCATGCCCTACGAGGAAGAACGGAGTGAGGAATGGGCCAGCGGGCAGCCTGTGGACAAACTAGAAGAGATACCTATCAGGAATGACGATCCCTCCAAGGTCGTCAAGGTCGGAGCCACCCTTGATCTAGAAGTAAAAAGAGGACTGATTGACCTTCTTAGGGAATTCAACGACATCTTCGCCTGGAACCATGATGAAATGCCTGGCATCCCGACATCTTTGGCCACCCACCGACTAGCAGTAGATCCAACAGTGAAGCCTGTAAAGCAGAAGAGGCGTCACTTCAACGCTGATAGGAACTCGGCGGTGCAGGAAGAGGTTGATAAATTGATCAAAGCAGGGTTCGTCAGAGAGGTGCGTTACCCCGAATGGATTGCCAACGTGGTCATGGTCACGAAGGCGAATGGGAAATGGCGTATGTGTGTCGATTGCACCGACCTCAACCGGGCTTGTCCGAAAGACAGTTTTCCTTTACCAAAGATCGACCAGCTGGTTGACTCCACATAAGGAAATAAACTTTTGAGTCTTATGGACGCATTCTCAGGATACAACCAAATTAAAATGCACCCGGCTGACCAAGATAAGACCAGTTTCATTACTGGGCAGGGCTTATACTGCTACAAGGTGATGCCGTTTGGTTTGAAGAATGTAGGGGCCACATACCAGCGGCTGGTTAACAAGCTGTTCAAGCCCGAGATAGGAATGACGATGGAAGTGTACATCGACGACCTGATCACAAAATTCCCAACCACAAAGGGACATCAGGAAGACCTTCGCAAAACCTTCTTCATATTGAGGGAAAACCAGATGCGTTTGAACCCCTCCAAATGTGCCTTTGGGGTAACGGCAGGGAAGTTTCTGGGCTTCATGGTTCATAAGAGAGGTATAGAAGCCAACCCAGAAAAAATCAAAGCTATCTTGGACCTGGAATCCCCGACCTCGCTCAAGCAAGTACAGATTCTGACTGGACGGGTGGCGGCACTCAACAGGTTTATCTCTCGCTCCACCAATAAATGTCTCCCTTTCTTCAAGGCCATCAAACAAGGGAAGAACATGAAATGGAGCCAGGAGAGCGAACATGCATTTCAAGCTTTAAAAGAGTACCTAACAAGCCCCCCATTGTTAGTCAAGCCGGTTCTCGAAGATGAGTTGCAGATCTACCTGGCCGTATCAGAAACTACAGTAAGCGGGGCTTTGGCCAAGGATTGTAGCGACGGTTTTCAAAGACCCATATACTATGTGAGTCATGCTTTGACCAAATCAGAAAGGAATTACATTCTCCTGGAGAAGCTCGCTTATGCTCTGGTGATCTCAGCGAAGAAACTCCGTCCTTATTTTCAAGCTCACATAGTAGCAGTGGTGACAGACCAACCCCTCCGCCAATTCTTGCAAAGACCAGACGTGTCAGGAAGGCTAGTCTTATGGGCACTAGAGCTCACTCAGTTCGACCTAAAGTATAAGCCCCGGACTACGATTAAGGCACAGGCTTTGGCCGACTTCGTGGCAGAATTCTCAGCGATCCCAGATCCAGATGATCCCTCAGTATCAAACGAGGTCCCTGAGAAGATATCCGAGGTTGAAAATTGGCCGGAAGGCTGTAAGCCATGGATCATCTTTTCAGATGGAGCATCCGGGCGAGCCGGGGGAGGAGCTGGCATAGTTTTAATAGATCCGGAGGGGACTGAATTCTGTCACTGTTTTAGATTCGAGTTTAAAGCTACCACTAACGAAGCGGAATATGAAGCCCTCATAGCCGGGATGAAGGTAGCCATTGAACTAAAGGCCGACTACCTGCAGATCAAGAGCGATTCATTGCTTGTTGTAAACCAGGTGACTGGGGTCTACCAGGTAAATGTAGATAATATGGTTGCCTACCTAAATCTAGCTCGGCTGCTAAAAAGCAAATTTAAGGGACTCAAGATCGATCAGGTGCCTCGACACCAAAACCATCGCGCAGATGTTCTAGCTAAAATAGCGGCGAACGGAGGCCAATCCATACCAAGGGGAATTCCCCTCCAAGTAATCACCCAGCCAAGCATAGCCATAAATGGAGAAATTTGTTCCCTGGATCGCCTGCCTTGCTGGATGGACCCAATTGTTGCTTACCTCTTTGAAGGAGAGCTTCCCGAAGAGCCCAACCAAGCCCGAAGAATTAAGAGACTCTCGGTTCGATACTGTATGGTGGACGGATACCTCTACAGGAGGGGCAGATCCCTCCCCTTACTTAGGTGCTTGCATCCCGATGATGCTAAGTGGGCATTGAGAGAGGTCCACTCTGGGGACTGTGGGAACCACATAGGTGGGGAAGCTCTAGCCTATCAGGTGCTTCGTATGAGGTACTATTGGCCGACCATCCACCAAGACGCAAAGAGTTTTGTGCAATCTTGTGAACCTTGTCAAAGAACTTCAAACTTGAACCACCAGCCACCCGAGCGACTATCGTCCCTCAGTTCACCTTACCCCTTTGCCATGTGGGGAATCGACCTAATTAGGCCACTTCCTACCGCTCCAGGACAGATGAAACATGCTATCGTGGCTATCGACTACTTCACAAGATGGGTCGAGGCAGGACCTTTTTCTCGAATATCAGAAAAGAACACAACCAAGTTCATCAAGACTAATGTGGTATGCAGATTCGGGACCCCTCTCATCATTATAACCGACCTAAGAAAGCAATTCGACAACGCCCGGTTTAAAGACTTCTACAAGGGATTGGGGATCGACCTCAGACTCGCTTCCCTTGCTCATCCCCAGACTAACGGGCTGGTAGAATCCACCAACAAGACTATTAAGAAACTTCTGAAGAAGAAGCTATAACAGAAGAAAGGCAAGTAGGTCGAAGAGCTACCAGAGGTCATCTGGGCATACCGGACTACAAAAAGAACAGCTACCGGGGAGACACCTTACTCTCTGGCTTTCGGGGTTGAAGCAGTCCTCCCCATCGAGCATAAGTTGACCTCGTTCAGGGTACAGTACTTTGAGCCTGAAAGCAACGAAGTCAAGCTCCGGGCTAATCTAGACCTCTTAGAAGAAAAACAAGACCGGGTAGCAGAGAAAGTGGCGATCTACCAGAGCAAGATCGCTGGATACTTCAACCAAAAGGTTAGAGCCCGGAAATTCAAAGAAGGGGATCTGGTACTTAGGAAGGTGACCCTGAACACTAGGAAAAGGTCGGATGGAGTCTTAAGTCCAAATTGGGAAGGGCTATATTTGATAAAGCTAGTTGTTCGTAATGGAGCTTATAAACTCGAAGACATGGACGGACGATCCATCAACCACACTTGGAATGCAGATCATTTGAAGAAATTCTACCCTTGAAAGGAGTTCTCAAGCAGACTACCCCCACTTAGTTTTCATTACAGATCCTAATAAAGATGTACTACATCTCGATCATACATAAAGTCATTTTCCTTTTCTCGTCCATCTTTGTTCTCCAACTATGTTCAACATTAGTGACTATACCCTTGTATGGGAATTCGACATAAACCTCTCGAGACCAGGAAATAGCTCGATAGCCCTTATGATGCCTTGGTCGGGCTACCACCCCAAAGAAGGATCTGAGTGTAAGAGCATAGTTGCCCTCAAGATCTCGAGACCATGAAATAGCTCGATAGCCCTCATGATGCCTTGGTCGGGCTACCACCCAGAAGGATCTGAGTATAAGAGCATAGTTGCCCTCCAGATCTCGAGACCAGGAAATAGCTCGATAGCCCTCCTGATGCCTTGGTCGGGCTACCACCCCTAAGAAAGATCTGAGTGTAAGAGCATAGTTGCCCTCCAGATCTCAAGACCAGGAAATAGCTCGATAGCCCTCCTGATTCCTTGGTCGGGCTACCACCCCCAAGAAGTATCTGAGTATAAGAGCATAGTTTCCCTCCAGATCTCGAGACCAGGAAATAGCTCGATAGCCCTCCTGATGCCTTGGTCGGGCTACCACCCCCAAGAAGGATCTGAGTATAAGAGCATAGTTGCCCTCCAGATCTCGAGACCAGGAAATAGCTCGATAGCCCTCCTGATGCCTTGGTCGGGCTACCACCCCCAAGAAGGATCTGATTGTAAGAGCATAGTTGCCCTCCAGATCTCAAGACCAGGAAATAGCTCGATAGCCTTCCTGATGCCTTGGTCGGGCTACCACCCCCAAGAAGGATCTGAGTATAAGAGCATAGTTGCCCTTCAGATCTCAAGACCAGGAAATAGCTCGATAGCCCTCCTGATGCCTTGGTCGGGCTACCACCCCCAAGAAGGATCTGAGTATAAGAGCATAGTTGCCCTCCAAATCTCGAGACCAGGAAATAGCTCGATAGCCTTCCTGATGCCTTGGTCGGGCTACCACCCCCAAGAAGGATCTGAGTATAAGAGCATAGTTGCTCTCCAGATCTCAAGACCAGGAAATAGCTCGATAGCCCTCTTGATGCCTTGGTCGGGCTACCACCCCCAAGAAGGATCTGAGTATAAGAGCATAGTTGCCCTCCAGATCTCGAGACCAGGAAATAGCTCGATAGCCTTCCTGATGCCTTGGTCGGGCTACCACCCCTAAGAAGGATCTGAGTATAAGAGCATAGTTGCCCTCCAGATCTCGAGACCAGGAAATAGCTCGATAGCTCTTCTGATGCCTTGGTCGGGCTACCACCCACAAGAAGGATCTGAGTGTAAGAGCATAGTTGCCCTCAAGATCTCGAGACCAGGAAATAGCTCGATAGCCCTCCTGATGCCTTGGTCGGGCTACCACCCCCAGGAAGGATCTGAGTGTAAGAGCATAGTTGCCCTCAAGATCTCGAGACCAGGAAATAGCTCGATAGCCCTCCTGATGCCTTGGTCGGGCTACCACCCCCAAGAAGGATCTGAGTGTAAAAGCATAGTTGCCCTCCAGATCTCAAAGACTAGAAAATAGCTAAGTAGCCCTCCTGATGTCTTGGTTGGGTTATCACCCCATAAAAAAAATAAAAAATATATATATAAATATTCATATATATATATATATAATGTTTGCTTTCGTGTGTAGGATCAAAATCATCATAATTCCTTACACGAATCTTAATTGTTGCTACAGATGCTACTCTGGATCCCATTCAAGACCAGAAATAAAATAAAAGTTCTCAAAAGTGCGCTTCGACTTATCATTAAGGACAAGGGGAGCCATCCCCCGATAAGGCTACATCCAAATGAGGAGCGCAACCCCCGAACTCGAGCTACAAAAAGAAAAAGAAAAAGGAAAAACTGATAAGGGCAAAACGGGGTGCCCACCCCTTTTTTCCGGGCAATCAAAAACAAGTCATGATGAACTGCTTCAAGCCTTGGGACTCTCATGGCTCCCCTCTGTTGGCCCTCCTCCTTCTTGCTGATCCTCGCCATCAACCCCCTCTACAGATAGCTCTCCATCTTGGTTATCCTCGCCGACCGCTCCTCCATTTAGAGGCTCCATCGAGTGATCAGTTGGATCTTCCTCCAAAACCTCATTAATTACTTCCATAACCTTAGGAGGGATAGCCGCGTCAAGAAGGGAAGCCAAGGACCCCGTCTGGCTCCTGTCGACCTCCATCTCTATTAAAGGGGGATCCTCAGATGGGCTCCTAACCTCTTTACTAACTCCAGATTGGTCCTCCTCAGATCGAGAGGACATCACTTTACTGGAAGACTCCCTAGGACCTGAGGTGATAAAGGTAGGAAGAGGGAATGAGGGATCTGCCTGAGCGGGGTGCTTCCCAGCTCGTGCTGGGATCGAAGGGACCACCTTGTCGCCTTCAGGGCAGATAACTCGGCAGCCTTGAGCATTATTTCCTGTCTATCCCAGCCCGCAATAGATGATAAATCAAAGGGAGGAGGAAGAGCTTCCGCGGCCTGAAAGGAAGCATAGAAATACCCGTCGCTGAAGGAGGTCTCCGCATCAGCTTGCAGCTTGGTCACCTGAGTAATCAGAGACTAGTTCTCGAGGTCCAGCTTCTTAGCCTCAGATCTCCAGGAATCCCGCTGCCTAGCCAGCCGGAGAGATTGAAGACGCTCCTGATCGTAAGATTGCTTCATCCTCTCATGATCGCAGCAAAGCTTAGCCATCTCGACCTCGATTTTTCCCTGGCTGGAATTCACCTCTTCCACTAAAGACCGAGCCTGCTTGAGCAGTTCCCCAGCTTTCTCGGCTTCAGCTTCGGCTTCGGCTTTTGCAGCCCGATCACGGAGGAGAGCTACCTACTGGCCCATCGGAACGTTAAACTTGAAGGCCTACAAAATACAGAACCCGAGTTAGAAACTGAACGAATTAACAAGAGTAGCACGAAGGAAGTACAATTACCTCAGCTAAAATAGCAGACCCCTTGGTTATAAGGACGTCCACGGGCATAGAAGCCATCTTGGAGATACCGCCACCCGGACAGGACGCTATGAATTGCTCCAGGACCTCATCCCGCCCTGTCGAGCTCGACCGAGGCCAGGAGCGGCTGGAAGGAACCTTCGCGACACCTTTCGCAGAAGCAACACCTTTCCCAGAAACTTCCGAGGCTTTGGTTGTTGGAAGCGCAGCGGAATCAGGTGCTTGAGTCGAAGGGGTAGCAACTTTGACGGCCACGGCCGAGGGAGCAGGAGCAGTCAGGCCAACCACCTGAGGAGCTTTACCCAAAGCCCGGAAAGCCCGCAAGGCAAGAGTGGCCATCTTAGACCCAGCCGGAGAGATAGATGAAGCCAGAGCGGTTTCGACCTCGGAGGAGGGAAGAGAAACTCCACCTTGAGAGGAGAATGAGACGTGACGGGTGGCCGGTTCTACGACGAAAACTGTGAATAAGCAGATTAAAAAAGAAAATGTTAGAACCAAGCTAAATAATGAGGCGAAGCAACTCAATGACACTTACGAGGAATAGAGTCTAAAATCCGCAAATACTTGTTCACCCTACGAGGATCAAAAGCTTCAGCAGTAGGGAACTTCAAATTCAAATAATTCCGGGCTAGAATAGCCTGTAAAACGACTTCGGACTCAGAAGGCAGGGAGTCTCGGTCCCAAGAGGGCTTGTCGCTGAAAGCCGTGGGAACCTCAAATTCATTCCCTCCGATGAAAATTGAGCTCCCCCAGTCATCCCCCGCCAGGATCCATTCTTCTTTCCACGCGGGGTCTTTCTTCGAGGCACCAGGAACGATGAAGTTGAGCTTGTTCTTGGCCTTGGCATAGAACTGGCCTCGAGGAGCCCCAGACAAGCTCTCAATCTGGAAGAGATAGGCCAGCTCTTCTGCACCCGACTCCCTCGTCACCTTACTCATCTGGCATTGTTCCCTCCATAATACAAGGAAACCAATCAGATGCCTCTAGAAGCCGGGCGTCAACTGGAGGGGAGCGAGCTGGATGGCATTGAGAGCCCGCCGAAGGGTCGGATGGAGGGGAAGCCTGACCTCGTTCTCAAGAGCGGCCACATGAATCGGAAGCACGCCTTTAGGGGGATTGAAGAACTCGAAATTTTTGGGGGGCACCGAGATGGATACGCTGTCGGGGATGCCAAACTTTGACCTCAAGTGATCAATCGATACCCGGTCAACGGTGGAATCTGGGACAACCCGAAAATCGTAAGGAGGAAGCCTCTCCACAAGGGGACCAGGAGCCGAGACCCGACGCTCCCCCACAACGCCACCGTCCGCTTCTTTGTCGGAGTCATCATCAACGATATCCAAAGGGTGGTCGGGATGGTTGGAGAACCCAGTCCCGATGGATACATTCCTACTTGACCGCCGACGTTGCGAGGTGGGCGGGGAATTGTCGCCGTCAGAACTCCTCCTAGCCCGTTTCCCCAGAGTAAGACTGACGACCTCCTCGCCGTCGAGTATGGAATCAGCTGAGTCGCGACTGTTTTTCGACATTGTAAAAGCCAAAAAGGACGAAGAATGAAGAAAGAAGCAAGCTTAGAGGAAAGGCTATGGAAATATTTCTCAGCAAATAATTTTTTAGCTCGAAGAGATGTGAGGAAGATGAGGAGGAAAATAGACATATATATAGGCAGGAAGGCAACAGCATGAGCTACCGAGATACTCGTCTGGTAACAGTAAAAAATCGACTACACTAACGTAACCGGATTAAACTCAACAGCGGGCTAATCATCTCACGCCACATCACTTACGCAGTTAAGAGGAAGATCTTCCCAAGATTCTGGTAACGGTAAAAAATCTCGGGGACTGCCGTAACGCAATCAGATTAATGCGAAGATAAATTAATCGGTTCGCATCACGTTACTCAAATGAAGAAATTTCCCCAATATTTCGGTAACGGTAAAAAGAGGAAGATTTCCCAAATAAAGTAAAAATTTGACCTCAACCCCGAGCTCGAAGTCTGGTGTTCAAGTCAGAGGGGACTTCTATTAATAGCCAAAATTGGCTAAGGACCAAAGAAAAATTATCCACCTCCCAGACTTGGTTCCATACCCGAGAGTTTCCACCAGGAGACCTCTCTATCCAGAGCCGAACTACGATATCACCCCAAGAACAAGGACGGGCTCCGGAAACATCCAGGATAGAGCCCAGAACGATCAGATCTAGCCCGCATCACCAAAGCTAGAAGCTCCCCGAAGTCGAGGTCACCTCGCATACGCTCCAGAGACTCGCATGTACCTCGATTAACATAGAAGAATGTCCCTAGAAGGCCGCACCTAGCTTCGAAAGGTCAGGGGAAGCCACACCTAGCTTCGAAAGGGTCAAGGGAAGCCAGACCTGGCTCCAAGCTGGATGAAGGAAGGCCGCACCTAGCTTCGAAAGGGTCAAAGGAAGCCGGATCTGGCTCCAAGCTGGATGAAACTTCTCAGATATCAAGGTCAGAACACTAATCAACCTCACTAGTTGGTGCACCACACCAGGCTATATTCAATGACCTCTATAAAGGATCATGCTGAAAGGATACGAGGGATACACTGAATCATATCTGGAAACGTTACCTATATGCAGAACAAGTAATAGAATCCAAAAAGGAAATAAGCTGATCTCCACCACGATACTCTCAATTCGGCAAAGTCAATGACATTAAAACAAGAAATCCCGGCCGATAAGGAGGGGAGAGACTGAGAAAATCAAGGGGAGAATCAGTCGGTTTGACCTACAAACTATGTATAAATAGAAAAGAAAGAAAATGAAAAAGGGAAGACTACTATTCGACAGGCATACTACAAACAATCAACCATTCCCTAGAGAGAGTTGAGAGCAGAGATAAAAGAATTTCTGCACTTGTATACCATGCACGTTCAATAAAATATTCTTGCTTTCTTGTCATTTTATAAATAATTGCTACACATACAATAAACCTTGGCCACCACCTACGTGGTAGTGGTCTTGAGGGTGTTAACTGAGATTTCTCACCTTGAGCAAAATTTCCGTTAACAGGAGTCATTACAAGGGGACACATCCATAGAAATCAAGAGCATCCCGATGACTGCAGCATTAATAGATAAAAAATCCGAGACACTTTATCAAGCCTTAACTAAAAAAAATAATAACAATAAATAGGGGTGTTATGGGGTGGGTTATCTGTTGTATCAACGCTAGGAGATAGGCAAGTGAGCGAATTCGCAAACAGAGTTCGGTAAAAAAAAATACGAGATGCACTTGGAGAAAATTTCACTTCAATGAGCGTTGAAAACCAGTCCCATGATGGTAGAAAACATCACGAGTCAATCAGCTGAGTTGAATAAGCTATCTGTTATCAGCTAAATCGACAACAACCGAAGAATTTACAAGATAAGCAACTAGACTTCGGAGTCATGAGAGGTTCATCAGATTCAACTCGAAAAAGTTAGCTTCCCAAAAGCTTTCCAGGTTTAACATATCAATGAAGAATCCAAACTGTGACCACATCAAAGCAGTCATCAACTAAATGGTGAGCCATTGACCGTTGAAAGCATAAAATGGCTTCACAGAAACCTCACACTGGTTCTAGGTCGCTCAAATGAGTGGTAATATAATCAGTCAATCAGGACAACATCTGCAGCAATTGAAAGTTGATAATATTTCACTTCCACAGCCTCACCAAGATTAATTAGAAAGAACTCTACCACATACAACCGGCGAACGAAGCAGCAAAATCTAAGTGTCAGCCTATTTGGCCCGCTGTTGCTGTTCAGTTTGGCGGAACCACTCAGATCATCACAGCCATTTGATTCACCAGAAGTATTCAACCTTTGCAGATATTTCAAGTCACTGTTCTATCAGATACCCCGATTGGCTACTTAGCAGAGTGTTTAAAAAAAAGAAGGAAGAAAATAAAACGCGACGTTAAAAGCACTCTGTTCGAATAAAACCTACTTTAACAACTGCTGGGAGGCTAGGGGGTAGCACATCACAGCAAAGGAGCATGCGACGTAAAAAAGACTTTCACAGTTGCAAAGCAGTTTTTAGCAAAGTCACTTCTTCAACCCGGTGATTCGGCTGATGAATAAAAAAAATATAACATATCGGTCCAAAATTGATCAGTATAAAAAAATAACTAACGGTCCAAAGTTGATCAGTTTAATAATATAACTGATATATGTATATAAAAAAAAAAGATGAGCTAGAATGGAAATGGGAGTATAAGACAAAAGCATGTGGATTTTTTTATAAGTGGGAGTATAAGGAATGACTAGATTTTTGCATGTTTCTATGTATATAAAAAAGCATATGGATCAATCAATCAATCTATGTATATAAAAAAAGCATAACAACCGCAAGAGAGAATGAGAGACTGAGTGTGTAATTATTCTATTCATAGTGGATTTCTTCTCGCCATCACCGGCAACCGTGGATGTTTCCCCGCCTTGGGGTTTTACCACGTAATACATGTGTTATGCTTGCTTTATCCTTTATTTCCTACTTTTCTACATTATCATTCACAAATATGAACAAATCGTATCGCATCCGCGTAGAGAAAAAGGCTTTGATTATTCAACCCTAGACTGGTTAAAGTTTCGATCTGCCTACGTGTTAATGTTTGGCGGTTGACTTTTCAACGATCTAAAAATCACCGTCAACAGAAAACAAGAACATCTCCAAAGCACTGGTATTCGAATAGGGTATGTGAGTCCTTTCAAAATATATTAGCCAACATATCTTTCTCGTATGTGCAGAACCTGCAGTAGAAATTGGTTTTAGAATACGCCTTTGACTACAGAAACTTAAGTGCGGCATGTGAACTGCTTTCAAAAGCTTCATCCTGTCTCTTCGCATCAATATGGTTGTACATGTCCTTCTGTGTGAATCCAATTTTGGAGTAACCCCATTTCTGGTTAACCATATATTCATATGTCAAACGAGGTCTTATGCAGCACTTTCCTGTGGCATTAAGTTGGGACAAGTCTTTAGTGTCAATGTTTCTATGAGATTGTACCCAAGCAACCTCATGAAACGTTACTAGTTTGTGGCAATGATTTTCCTCGAATGCCCTTACGCTATAATTGTTCGTATCACGGTCTATGCCAACGAAGAAAGATGCTTTGCAACCCACTCTTGTCTGCAACCCTAGCCTACATTTCGAATTTCTATTGCACATGTACTTCTTATCTCGAAAAACTTCCTTCTCACAGACCCATACTCTATTGGTTATTCTACCTTCACTATCATAGATTTTGTTGGACAATCTTACACCGAATCCAACTGCCCTAGAATAACCATGATAAAGTGACTTTGCGCCTTCCACCGAATCAAATTTCATTACGATGACATCTTTGTATCTCAAACCAGTAGTTTCTTTTAAAGTTTCATCCCAAGACGAATAAGGCACATAATCAACAATAGAATAGTCCATATTTGGGGACACTTCAAATTTATTCAATTCATCATTGGTGTCAACTGAACTTTCCCCTACAGGCATTTCCATTACTACACAAATAAAAACAAATAAAAAAACAATCAACATATGATTATCACAACATGTAAACCAATAATTACAATGCGTATGATAATATTATTTTACAATAACAGTAATTGCAGTAAGGTAAAGGTTGATCATATGATTGTATGTGTCATCGGATAATTAGAATAGTGTCGAATGTATTTATAACTGATGGTTATATTTTCTATGTGATTTCCATAAAAGTATAATAATCGCAACAACTGAATTTTTTTTATCAAAGTAAAGTGATGTTATTTTCCATTTAAACCAAAAAACTATAGAATGACGGATACAACATACATTAAAACACCATTGATATGACAAATCACTAACAGTAAAGACCATTAAGTATAGATATAAAAAATAAAAATAAAATTTGGAAAATATTGTATCATACATGAAGGAACATGAAGCCAAGTAATCCAAACAACTGTGGCGAAGATGCACATGATGAAGCAACGAAGAATGAGTCAGAGTCGGATTTTTGTTCGAAGAATGGGACATGATTCTAGTCTGAAAAGAGCGACAACTGATGGAAGAAATATATATGAATTGGGTTATGTGACTTGCGTGGATTCTTGTTATATGAAAAACCGAAGAACTTTAAGGATGAAAGAAAAATATAGAGGAAGAGGAGAAGAGAAATGGTAAGAAATTAAAATGTTTATGGCTGGAAGATAAATACTGTATATAGGAAGAAAAGAGGAAAAACTGTAACATCGGGGAGATGTGAAAAACAAACGGTCAAACTGGAAATTAATGGGAAGTGACTTGCTTATAGATTTCTGAGTCAATTTTTGCTCACCCCCTTAAGCTTATAGATTTCTGAGTCAATTTTTGCTCACCCCCTTTAAGGGAGTGAGCATTACCCCCCTCCTTGATACATGCCACGTGTCTAGGGAGATGGTAGTTTTGTCCAAATAAATGAGAGTTTTTGGACACAAACACCTCTATTTAGACACATGTCATTTATTGAGGAGGGGGGTAATACTCACCCCCTGGAAGGGGGTAAGCAAAAGTCTTCCCTAGATTTCTAGACATGTATTAAAGAATCAGTCATGGTCAAAGGTTGAGATTAGAATGACGTTGATTATTTTTAAAATTTGTATGGTGTAATGTTGCATTCTTGAGCCTATATATATATATATTATGATGTGGCAGTGTTGTTGTAGGGCTTTTTTAAGAATATAAGGATGTGTCCAATTGAAAAGCGTGCCCCAACATATTTTACCCCTGAGACATTGAAGCCTTTCTCCAAAAATACAATATAAAACTAACAATTGAATAAGGTTATTAATGACTTATTTATTGCACTTGCATCTGCCGGCTTACAAATCACAATTACAGATCAATAAATCATAACCACAAAATAGCAGCCGACATTCTTCCAATTTTAGAAAAATTAAGGTCCCGTTCTGTAGCTGTTTTTTTTTTCGTTTTTGTTTTCTAAAAATGATTTCGAATTTGCGTTCGTTAACCGTTTTTCATTTTATTTTTGAAATTTTTTTTTTTTGAAAAACACAATTAATGTTAAAAGTGAAAAATTTGAAAAACATTTGAAAGTTATTTTTTGTTTTTTTTTGTTTTTCAAAAAAATGTAACAAATTTTTTTTTTTCTTTTTATAATCCACCACCACCAGACATATCTTTCTTCCTCATCTCCATATTCTTTCTCCTTCATCAATCTGTTCGCCGCCGATCTGCTCACTGCTGGCGGCGGATCACATCTTCTTTCTTCTTTCTTCTTTCACCGATCGCCGATCTGCTCTTCCGTCCGCCGCTCACGCTCGCTGCTCGCCGATCTGCTCTTCCGTCCGCCGCTTGCGCTCGCCGCTCGCAGCTCGGGCTCGCCGCTCTCCGAGCTGCTCTTTTTCTTCTTTTCTTCTTCTTTTTCTTCTTCTCCGATCTGTTGCTAGATCAACGTCGGCCTTGGTGCCACCGATGAGTTTCTTCTACTCTGTTTTGTGTGTATGTGTTGCTTTTGTCAAAAAAGAAATTGAAATTCTATCTGTTGCTTTTGTCAAAAAAAAAATTGAAATGGGATCCGAAATCACGCACAATTTGTGTGATGAAGATTTGACCAACTTTACATTAATACATTTGTTTGTTTATTTGAGGCTTAATTATGTATCAAAAGTAATGAAATGAGTTTAGATGAAAAATTATGGGAATAAAGTGGCTAATAATTTATTTGTAAAATTTTTAAATGGATGTATAATTAGATGAATTAAAGATGAATTATTGGGTGGCATAAAGTAAGGAACTTTTTTGGATGGCATAGTTGATAATTAGATGAATTATTAACTCATTTTTTATTCAAATTAAAGAATTACAATAGAAAAAATAATTGAAAAATTAATAATATTTTTTTATTAACCTACCAGTGTTTTTTCTGTTTTTAATTTTAGAATACAGTTTTCGGTATGTGCTACCAAACACATTTTCAGAATTCGAAAATAAAACAAAAAACACTGTTTTCATTTTCATTTTTATTTTCGAAAAACAGCCACTGAAAAACGCTTACAAGACGGACCCTTAAGATTTTCGAGTTTTTAATCAGCGACGGTATTTCTATTTATTATTAACTCACTTAAAAAAATTAATATTAAAAAAATATAAATTCATATCTCCGTTAAAATTATCTAAAATCAAATATGTATCCGTTTTATGACCGATCATAATAAAACACGTATTCACTCTCTCCTCTTTCATTATACAATTAAATGAACTCTAATGTTATCGGTATAAAAAGTTAGAAATCCTAATTAACATTTTTATGAAATTTTCTAGAATTAGAAGCCCAACTTTATATTCTTTAACTTTTTTTTACCATATCATCTATAAATTCATATTTATATCGGAGATACTCTTACAGTTTATATAGCACTGTTCCTTTTTTATTTTCCAGAAACAGCTATAAATTATAATCGTACAGTAATCAATTCAAGAATCAAGAGGCTTTGAAAATTGAAGCCAAGCAAATTAAAGACACATGTCATGCCATTCATCTATACCTATTTGTGTTTGGTTGGTACGTGGCTCACATTTTATAACATTAATGAGCCGATCTGGACAATCTAAGCAGCTTTTAAATGGAAGTTCCATGATTCCTGATATTTTCTCGCATCATTAGACTTTATCTTTTCCTCCTGATCACCCCATTTAATGGTTAAGGTAAAGGAAAATTAATTAATATGCTGCCAAACTTGGGTAGCGGTCAACAAAGAAGAAGTGGGACAATATTTGTTAAATAATGTGTACGTATCAACTTGCCAATCTCCATCGGGAGCAGCAGACACCATAAACCAACACGAAATGCAATTTTGACTAATTTATAGTTAATTAAACAAATATCAATCATTTTGTGTGTCATTTTATTTTAAAGAAATATTTGCCAAATTTCTTTTTTTTTTTCCTATAAAAATTATTTATAAAATTTCTCCCATTTGTTATGTGAGAATTACTATATACGCTAGCTAGTTCCCAGTGTTTTGATCTTTAATTTATAAAAGGACAATCTTTTTTGTTGAAATTACTAGCTAGTAATTTGCACAACTATCTAAAAAAAAATTGCAGAACTTAAAATTTTTTGATAACAAATCGATTCAGCTGTGAAATTAATTACAAACATATTTATAAAAACATAAAGTTTAAATTTGGTTTAGTGAAACTAAAATATAGCTCATGACATGGTTCTTTATTATTTAATTCGCTGAAAATTATATTAATGCAACATGTTTGGGTTAAATGTTCTTAAATAAATAATTTTTATACATCCATGTAAGACTTAGGCATTATTTAATATAAATGCATTCAAGCATGCTTTGGCAAACAATGATCATAATAACAATAAAGTTTTAAAAAAGAAGAAGTAATTACAAGAAACATAAACTAGTTAATTAATACAGGATATCATTATCAGTAATGCATGTGACATGTGCGCATGACACTGCATGAGGTAAGGTGGGTTGATTTTGTCTGTTTATTTATTTATTTATTTTTGAGTTCAAATTAAGGTGGTAGGCTGATAGCTAGATGGTCTCCCATTAATAAATATGTATTTTTTTAATATAACAATGTTTAATTTTAGTCTATAAATACAAGTTATAAGGTTTGTGTTTCTTTATCTTATGTTGAGGTTTGTATGTCTTTTTAGAGTTATATTTTAGAGTTTGTGTCTCTCTATTTTCGTTTTTTTCCCCTGTTTTTTTTATTAATAAAAGGTTTCTAATTTTTAGTTTAAAAAAAAAAATAGTCTATAAATACAAGTAGATGGTTCTGAATTTGATCATTAATTAAGACAGACCAAATCCCATCTATATATCGTCCCTCTCTCTAGGCTCGAGCTTGTTTTGAGTTTATTAGATGCATGGAGTCTCCAATAAATGTGGCAAGATGGACACCAAGCCCAACAAGGGCAATAGAATTAGCAGCTTCATCAGAACAAGTAGAAGCAGCAGACAAAAGCACTTTTCCATTCAGCACTGACTTTCCATCAATCTCTTTTACTCAATCTCACAAGAGTACTAGAGAGATGGAAGAAGCACTTAGCCAACAAAATGGAGTTATATTAACATGGAAGGATCTGTGTGTGGGAGTTACTAAAGGGAAAAATGGGAGCCATGCCATTTTGCAGGGACTGACTGGGTATGCTGAACCAGGCAAAGTATTAGCCATCATGGGTCCTTCTGGTTGTGGCAAGTCTTCCCTTCTAGATGCATTAGCAGGTATTTTTTCTTTATTTTCCATTTTTATAACTTTTTGTAGGGTTCTTAGTTAATTTATCAAGTTTGCTTGTGTAATATCAGAATTATGAAATCTGTGTGTTCCCACAAAAACAATCACTTCTTGGTTTTTTTAACTTACTTGTAATTTGACTTTTAGCTTCTTTTTTTCTCCATTTGACACACCATATTGATATGACTTAAAAGCTCACCATATGCTAACCATATTAAAGATTTGTTCTTTTCAAGACCCTATGTCGATATCCATCTTTTTAATAAGGTATCTGTCAGAGAATCGCATATGAAATCAAAAGAAGATATATATATATATATATGCGTGACCAATTCTCGCTTAATGGTGATGTGAATATATAAGTTCTTGTTATATGTTCACACTTGAGAACTAACGTGTATATACTTAGATTTCATCATTTGACATCCAAATCAATTATTTTATATTATACATAAAGAAGTTTTGTTGGTATAAGTCTGTTGTCGACCTGTAACCTGTTCATGTTCAAAATTGGGCCAACTCAAGAGTATTCGGAACTTTAGATGGAAATTTATTTAAAATAAAGCTTTGAATATGTAATGTAAAAAATCTTAAATTAATAGTTAAAATAATTTATTTAAAATTTATTTTTATTTGTAAATTAAATGCAAAAATATTGATTTAGTTTTTGTATTTTTTTTGTTGAGTTTTTTTGTATTCCGATTCATATTTTCTGTTAAACATGTAATATTAATTAAACATTTAAATTGGGTTGAGCGTGTCTAGGCACGGTCGGAAAAATCCTGATTTCGTACAAGTATGACATAGTATGGCACGGCACGACACGATACGACACATTTCAATATTTAACTTGTTGGATTGAGTGTTTAATTAGTATATTTTTATTTATAAAATTATTTTTATGCCTTCATTTTTGTTGGGGCAGATTGCCTAAGTTGCTTAACACACCAGCCAACCTTGTTCAAAATTGAGGGTTTCGTTTACCTTTTTTAAGCTTTTGCATTCTCACCCCTTTGCAATTTGGAATCTAATGTCAAAGTAGAAGTAGTAACAGTTTATTCTCACAATAATAAACATGACAAATAATATGCCAAATTCTGTCGATAAATAGTTAAAAAGAAGACAACTTATCATAACCAGATTAATATTTACTATATATAATATATTTGAACTCAGAGCTAGGCCTTTTAGCACCAAGTTATAGCTTGATCAGCAGTCTAGCAATCATGTACATATATATTAATTATTTCCAATTAAATCAGCAAATTTGACCTTGTGAATATAATAGCGTCCAATTGTTTTATATGTAAAAGATATATATTAATATACTCTAAGCCGAGTAATTGCAGGAAGATTAAGTTCAAACACACAACAGAGTGGAGAAATCCTAATCAATGGCCACAAAGAGACACTTGCTTTTGGAACTTCAGTAAGTAAAACTGAACAATTAGTGGGATTTTTTTCCTTTAGATTGATTGTTAATTAGCTATAATTGTAACAATTGGTTTTCTGATTTCCCATATTTTAGGCTTATGTGACTCAAGATGATACTCTAATGACAACTCTAACAGTAAAGGAAGCCATATATTATTCAGCTCAGCTGCAACTACCAGATTCCATGTCCAAATCACAGAAGAAAGAAAGAGCTGAAATCACTATCAAAGAAATGGGGCTGCAAGACTCTATGGACACCAGAATTGGAGGCTGGACCAAAAAAGGTCTGAGTGGTGGACAAAAGAGAAGAGTTAGCATTTGTATTGAAATCTTGACACGCCCGAAACTTCTGTTTCTCGATGAGCCTACCAGTGGCTTAGATAGTGCAGCGTCTTCCCATGTTATGAATTGCATTGTTAAACTTGCTCGCCAAGATGGAAGAACTGTTATTGCATCAATTCATCAACCTAGCAGTGAAGTTTTTGAGCTTTTCCACAATCTTTGCCTTCTATCCTCAGGCAGAACTATTTATTTTGGTCCTCTTTCATTGGCAGAACAGGTAAATTTCTAGTAAGAGTGCAATTAGAGGTGCTTTTAATTAGTTTTATTAGAAGTTCTTTTTAAGTAATGAGAAGTGCTAATGAATTTTCTGAATCAAATTTTGCTTCAGTTCTTTGCTTCAAGTGGCTTTCCTTGCCCAACTCTGAGAAATCCTTCTGATCACTACCTAAGAACTATCAACAAGGACTTTGAAGAAGTATGTGTCTCTTTCAATTTTTTTTTAACTTCAACCCTGTGTCTTTCTCAAAATATCGGTATATGGACATATATAGGATATCGAACAAGGGTTTGGCAGCACTAGTACTGAAGAAGTCATAAACATTCTAGTCAACTCATTCAAATCATCTGAGACTTACCAAGAAGTTCAACACCATGTTTCCAAATTATGCCAACAGGTATGTATACAACTTTAGTAAATTTGGATGACTTGCTTCATCGCGATACGAATTTAGAAAAATTTGGCACCAAGTTTTTGATTTGTTTTGTAGAAAGGAAAAGCTCTGGAGAAGAAAGGAAGCCAAGCAAGTTTAATCACACAGAGTCTTGTTCTTACAAGGAGATCCTTTGTGAACATGTATCGCGATTTAGGCTATTATTGGCTTCGCCTTGCAGTCTACATTGCCTTATGTTTGTGTGTTGGAACTATATTCTTTGACATTGGATTCTCTTTTGGGTCAATTCAGGTACATATCTTGGTCTCTTCTAATTTAGTATAACAGGAATAAATATGAATTAAGCTTAATGATTATTCATAATCATCCACTGCATCATTTGTGCATTTCAGACTAGGGGTTCAATGCTCATGTTTGTCGCAGCATTTTTGACTTTCATGGCAATTGGTGGATTCCCTTCTTTCGTAGAGGATATGAAGGTAAGATTTTGTATTCACGACCATCCTGACCAGAGAAGGACCTATACGTTATTTAGACTATTTTGATCTTTTTTTCTTCGTACAGATCTTCGGACGAGAAAGGTTGAATGGGCACTATGGAGTTGGAGCATTTGTTGTTGGAAACACATTGTCATCCATCCCATACTTGATGATGAATTCTTTTATTCCAGGAGCAATAGCATATAACCTAGTTGGTCTCCAGAAGAGTTTCCAACACTTTGCTTACTTTGCTTTGCTACTTTTCGCATGCATGATGTTGGTTGAGAGCTTAATGATGATTGTTGCAAGCATAGTTCCAGATTTCTTAATGGGAATTATAACAGGAGCTGGAATTCAAGGAGTAATGATGTTGAATGGAGGCTTTTTCAGATTGCCAAATGATCTTCCTAAGCCATTTTGGAGATACCCAGTGTACTATATTTCATTTCACAAGTATGCATTTCAAGGATTCTACAAAAATGAGTTTCAAGGACTAAAATTCCCTAATAATCAGATTGGAGGGACAGCTATGATCAGTGGCGAAGAAATCTTGAAAAATATTTGGCAAGTTGAGATGGGTTACTCTAAATGGATTGATCTTGCTATATTGTTAGGGATGGTTGTTGTCTATAGGCTTTTGTTTTTAGGAATTATTAAAATCGCTGAGAAGCTTAAGCCCATTGTCAAAGGTTTTAGGGTTGTTTCCCCAAAACCATAAGGACAGACCACCGAATTATTGTTCATTGTTGTTATGTGAGCTTGTTTCCATTTTTAGCCATCCTAGGGAGATTGACAAAACCAAATCCGTATTTAGATTAAAGACCACCGAATTACTTTTGTGCTTGTGTTGCTATATGGGCGTTTAGTATGCTTAATGCTTGCACTCGGTTAGCCACATTGTGAATGATATTTAGGTTGTGTGTTATATATCGTGTGGTTCGCATTAACATGCTCAGAGTGGTATCCTCTACATTTGGCCAGAAAGTTGAGAGATCACTAGGCTAGCGTGTAGTGCTCATGTGTGTGTCCCACAATACTTAATGGATTCATGCATATGTATGGATGCAATCTCTATGTGCTCGAGAAAGGATAGAGATTAATTAAGGGGACATGAGCATATAACATACGTGTTGTATGGGTATCTTGTATTCTTAATGCTTTCACTTGGTTGCCATCCAGTATTTGGTTAGCCTAGTGGATGAATTATTGGCAGTAGTATGGCCCAGGAGGTTGAGCATTACATGCCCAACTAAATGTCTTGTGTATATGGCCAGAAAGTGAAAGTATCACTAGGCTGGCGTACATGACTCTTTTGTGTGTTCCACGACACTTAATGAATCCATGCTTTGTGTGGATGTGATCTCTGAGACATCGAGAGAGATTAGAGATCAATTAAGGGGACACGAGCCTATAACATATACTTGCACATTTGAAGGACTATGTGAGTCTAATGCTTAATTAGGATGATTATTACGGTTGAGTCATTTCCTTAGCTTATCCATACAATTTATGCATCTCTCCATTCCATCCTAGCTTGTATACATTATAGTAGTTAATTCATTTAGTTATATTATGATTTATATTTCCACACACGCAACACACGAGTTTGCTCGGTGTGTTGTATTAATAGCTAGAACCAGAGATGGTCGATGGATCCCACCTCCCTGCGGAACAATCCTTGCTTGCCGCTGTGCTAGTCCTTGTGGCTCGCACGCTTGCAAGACTGAACTTAATGTTCAATCTTTTGACGACACTGCGACGACACGTCAGACTCAAGAGAATATAATTATGTTATATCAATGAATGGAAATGGAAATTCAATCCCACATCCCACATCAGATAAATAAAAGAAATGAAAAGAAGTATAACCTATATAAAAATGAGGAAAAAGCAAAGGAAAACATACTTACTTGGACAAGGGGTATAAGACATAACCCAATACTCTATGATGTCCATACTCTATGATGTCATTTTAACAAATATAATTTTCTTTAAAAAATATATATAAAAAAATTGGGCCGACCCATTTGGCACGCTGAAGTCCCCCCGCTAGCCAGCACGGCCCACCACAACTTGCCGTGCTGAGCCAGGCTCTGCCCGTTTAGGAAAACAGGCATGGCGGGCCTTGCCAAAGTGCGTCGTGCCAGCCTGTTTTTACACCACTAATCACTGGTAAGGATACAAGTGAGATATCTTTTTATATTAAATATTATATTCATTCTAATAACATTTTCATTTTTATAATATTATAAATGTAATTACACTTTTATTAGTATTATTCAAAGAACATTTTCATTTTTTTCTATAGTTTAAATGCAATTTTTATCATTTATTAATATTTAGTATAATATATTATTATTCTAAGATATTTTCCATTTTTCGATGTTTAAAATGTAATTATATTATTTAATATAATTTTATTCTAATAACATTTCCATCTTTCTTATATTTCAAATGCATTTTCTTGTTTATTAATATTTAATATAATATATTTATAATACTAAAATAATTAAACAAATAAAAATTAAAAACACCGTGACATGTACACTGGCAAGTTGGGTTGTACGATACTTGCAACTTTGTGATATGGAATTTGAAGCCTTGCCATCAAAGCCACCGATGCTATTAACGAAAATGTACCTGAATTTTACCTTTCCAAAGGTTTTATGGCCAACAAGGATGGCTCTACCATCGTCATGCAATGCCCCAGCTAAAATCTCACTCACACTGGCACTTCCCTCATTGACCTGCATCAACCAATAAGAATTTCAATGATGTTTTTCAAAAGCAAGAAAATAATGTAGAAGAGATTGGAAAACAAACATATACATAAGGAACTTAATAGATAAGCCAGGTTAAATTTCAACCATAAATTATATTAATGCAGTGGTCGGATGATTCAATATTAATCTTGGACGGTCATCATCATCAATAGTTAGAAGTGGGTTTGTTGAAGACGGAGACGGTTCAACAACTCAAGGAAGGAAAGGCAGAGGCTTCAACAGATTGTTCAATCTGTTTAGAAAGTGTTAAGAGTTGGTGTTGGTAAATTGTTGCTCGAATGCCCTGCTCTGCTGATTTTTCTTTAACTATGTGTTGTAAGATTTAAGGGTCATTTGTTTTTTCCGCTTAAACTTAATGATTTGAATCATAATTGTTAAGTTATTTTGTTTGTTTTTATAAGTGGTCAAACAACTTAAAAATACCAAAAAACAATTTGAAATAAAAAGTAAAAAATCTTGATTTTTCACTGAATTGCAAATCACTGAATAACATTAAATACAATCCAAAATCTTTTCTTTCGATACTATCCCCATATATAACATATTTCCAATTTCCTTATAATTATATATGGTACATAAATTTTTATTTTAATATACTGCTTATTTTAAATAGCTTTAAAAATAAAAAAGAACCATAATCACTTATCATATTGGTGTTTAATATCAATACTTTATTATGATATTAGGTTGTTTAATATCAATACTTTATTATGATATTATGGTAATGTATTTATATATTATTTTTTTAGAGTAATTTTTTGAAATAAAACATTTTTTAATTTTTTTTAGTAAAAATAAAGTTTGTTTGTAATCGAAGAAGATGATCATGATCATATGTGTTCATATATAATTATTATTTTTGGATTGATTTTATTCCATATTATATATATAATTGTTTAAAATGGGTATAAATGTAAAATTACTTAGTTTCAGACAATTTTACTTTAAAAAAAACGTGTTGACAATACATTCAGATGTGAAAAAACAAACAAACATGTCATTCAAGTTCAGATTTCAGTCCATATTCAATCTTCAGATTAATTCAGAACTGTTCAGTCTTCAGACAAAAAAACAAACGACCCCTTAAAGTAATTGTGAATCTTGATAGGACTGAATTTTATTTCCTTCTCTAATAATATAACTCTTTCATCTGCTATATATAGTTTTCATATATAAAAAAATTGGGACAAGAATGGAGAAGATTATATTGTTTGTTACAATGCATTCATATCGATCCTTATAAATAAAGAGGATGCATGGTAGCATTCTAATTCCTCCAACCAAATTTTGGATATTTCACCAAATGTTTAAAAATACTCACATTAAAATCCCCTCAAACCAATACATGCTTTCCGCTCAAACTTACTGTTGACGGTGATTTTTTGGACTATATAAATTCAATCACACGTCACACAAAGTATATTGAACTGAAAATTGTGTAATGAATCTAAAAGAATAAAAAGAAATTACGCAAGCAAGATTTATGTGGAAAACCCAAAAAGAAAAAAACCACGGTGGTCGGTGACGGCGATGAAATAATTCACTATGGAAAAATAGTTGCAATCTCAATCTCACTTGCCCTCTTCAATATCTAAAGATTCATTAACCCTTTTAGGCCTTTTCAGGGTCTATTTATACATGTATAGAACCCCAATTCTTGGTGTACAAGTAAAATAAAGGTGGTAGTAATTTAATGAGATTCTGACTTGTTAGAGTCGTTTTAATCTTCTTTCCCATTATACATTGCTTGTGTTTTAAATGCATAAGGTATTTTGCCTATTCTGGACACTGATATCTTTGGGGAAATCAATTTCCTTATCAGAATATGCTTCGTGACACCTTATTTAAGGGACTCTTTTTTTTGCATGTTTGAGTTGTGATTACAACGAACTTTACGTTGTCCACGTGTCGCTTAACTGCTCATTTGTCAAACCCGACCACACCTTTTCGCCCCCGACCAGAGAACTACACCCGATCTGATAATTGAACCCAATAGTTTGGGTTTCCCCGACCATCTTGGTCCTTTCTGGCCGGATCTTCTCTATTTGATTAATCTAGTTACTTTGGTTGAATGTTTTCTATCTGACCATCTAAGTAACCCTGATCAGATATTATGGGGTTATCTCATAGCCATCTTAGGTTGATTCAATCTAGTCGACATTTATTGACATGTCACCACATAATCTCTATGAAACATGCCGTTTATGTTGACGTGTCATCTTTTTGGATTTAACCAATAATAATACCCTTTAAACATTCAAACCGATCACCTTGCTTAGCAAAGAGAATTTGATCGGTGAGATATGTTTAACTCGGGAGCCTTTTTATCTTGTAGCTTATTAATGCTCATTAATGTTTAACAGCTAAGCTTTAAATTTTAACTGCAAACGTTTGATTTGCCTAGGTGACTTGATACGTGTGACGTAACTAATGGCGGTCGAATCAAATTTCAAATGGTGCATGATCTCCGGGATTTGCACACCAACCACCACTCTCGCATGACTTCATCTTGGCCTATATATTTTCGAAACCTTTCGTTTCCCTCTCATGCAACCATTTCTTCAAACCGCAAACCTTTTCTCGCTTTAAATTTACTCAGAGCTCTTCATCTTCTCTAGGCTTTCTACTCCATCATCATCAATGCTCACATTTCATCCACTTCAAATCCTTCAGGTATGTATCCTATTACCCATCACCGTTTTGTTGAAATGCTAATGAGAGCTATTGAAATTGGAGACAAGGAGAACGCTGATAGGATTGAGTTTATCTTACGGGGTTGTTCTCAAAATCCCCCTGTAACTCAACCCACAGCTCTCAACATCCATTACTCAGTTGCTCATCCTAAGTTTTGGCCTACATATTTTGATCCAAATATTACGATGGGGATGATCCTCATCTCATTAACTTAACTTATTTTAACTCGGTATCTGACTAACCGATGTTCAAGTATGAGAATGAAGTTTTCCCATCCAACTTTCTGCGCATCCCATCAGGTACCTAAGGCCTGAAGGCACTCTAACAGTGTTTATATACACCTAATTAGTTTCGGTGAATATGCATTGTCTTTATGACTTATGCTTTTGGCCCCATCACTACGCCCCCCGAGCACCTATTTATCGTTAATGATCTTAAGTGCTACGAGTTACTTTTGTAAACGAAAGCAACATTAGAAAACTTTTTCCTTGAACTATTCTTCCCACGAATGGCTTTTATTGATAACCTCAAAAAACTATAAAGAGAAACAATTGATCAGGAATAAATTAAATCTACGATAATTCTAGACTTAATAGAGTATCTATATAAACTGAAAGAAAGCAGAAAAAAGAAACCTCTTAAGGTAGAATATCTTCAAATATTGAGCGTTGTAAGGTCAGGGCTACTCTCATCCTTCTGGTCGGGTTAGGCGATATGCTCCATACCCAGCTAATCCGACCACCTGATAAGGTATCTCTCACATTTCTACCAAAGATCAGCTGCCTTCTCTCTTTTGTTTGGGGATACTTTTCTAAGGTCCAGATCTCCGAGCTGGAATTTTCTTATATGGATATGCGAGTTGTAGTATCTAGCAACCCATTGTTGATAGGATGCATTTCTCACTCTTGCCATGTCCCTTTTTTCTTCCAACTCATCCAGGTTCTGTTCTAGAGTCCCTACATTTGCATCAAGCTGGTATAGCTGAACTCTGGGGGAAGTGTGGGTTATTTCCACTGGGATAACTGCCTAAGTCCCAAATGCCAGGGAATAAAATGTCTCTCCTGTCGACGTTCTTTGAGTTGTTCGATATGCCCAGAGCACCTCGTGCAACTTGTCTGCCCAGTTTCCTTTCCTGTCATCAAGCTTGGCTTTCAAGGTGTGCTTGATGATCTTGTTGACAGCTTCGGTTTGTCCATTGGTCTGAGGATGGGCCGGTCTGGCATAGTAGTTCCTGATGTGGTACTTTTGGTACATTTCCCTGAAGTTATCACTATTGAATTGGGTCTCGTTATCTATGACGATTATATCTAGGATTCCAATTCGGTAAATGATATTTTTCTTCACAAAGCTGGTGGTGTTTGCCTCGGTTATCTGTACCAATACTTCTGCTTTTGCCCATTTTGTAAAATAGTCTACCGCTATTATGGCATGCTTTGCACCTCTTTTGGTCGCCGTTGGCATTCGGCCGATCAGATCCAATCCCCACATTGTGAATGGCTAGGGTGAGGTTAGATTCTTCAAGTGCTCAGGTGGCTGTTTAATGTCATTTGCAATCCTTTGACAAGTACCGCACTTCTCAGCTACTGATTGCGTATCCTGGAACAGGGTTGGCCAATAAAACCCTTGTCTGAGGGTTTTATGATCCAAACTCCCCCTCGTATGGTTCTCACATACATCTCTGTGTATGCTTGCTAGAATCTTATCTCTCTTACCCTAACTGACACATCTTTGCAAGGCTTTTGAAAATCCTCTTCTGTAGGTTTCTCATTCAACTATTGAATATCGGGCCGCCCTGTACCTGATTCGCTTTGCTTTGATCGTATCCTCAGGAAGTGTGCCATCTTGTAGGTATTCCTTAATCGGGGTCATCCAAGTGATCCGCCCTTCCTCAACAATTTCGGCTATTAACCTTCCCTCCTCTTTGATACTGGGTTTATTTAGATGAGCCACTGGGATTGTTTTGGACCAGCTTCCAGTAGTTATGGATACCAATCTTGATAGAGCATCAGCTTTCTCATTCTTCTCTCTTAGGATCAAGGTGATTATATAAGTTTTGAATCTCCTAAGGAGTGCCTTAGCTATTTCTAGGTAAACCGCCATATTGTTATCCTTTACCTGGTACTCATCTAAAACCTGATTGACCACGACCTGTGAGTCAATGAATATTTCCACTTCGTCTGCTCCCAGTGCCGTGCAAACCCTGAGTCCTGCCAACAATGCCTCATACTTGGCCATATTGTTGGTAGTTTTGAAGTCAAATCGCATGGCACATTCCACCTGATCACCTTCAAAGGTGGACACCACTATGCCTGCCCTACTGCCGTGCATGTTTGAAGACCTATCGACAAGCAATTTCCAGCTAAAAATCTTCCTTTCTTTATCTTCGAGCATTTTGATCACTTCAATGTTTGGCTCAGTGAACTCAGCGATCAAATCTGCCACAGCTTGACCTTTTATCGTGGCCTTTGGCAGGTAAGCGATATCAAACTCGCTTAACTCGACCGCCCACTTTGTCAACCTTCCTGATACTTCTAGTTTAGACATGATCTGCTTTAACGGACAATCCATATTGTCAGAACCCGTTCACTAGTAACGCAGTGGAAATAGGTTTTAAATTTTTTTATACAGATCATAAACGATCTCGAACCAGTGATCTTAAGATCGCAATTATTTTTTCAGAACTAATTTATACAATATGTAAAGACAGGAAATTGTAATCAATATATTTAAACAAAAAATTTAGAACCTTACCAACGTTTGGAGGCTCATTCACTTTATGATACGCTCATGGTCTGTACCACCGATCTTCCTAGCTATTCCCGGAACTGGTAATTGCGTGTGTGTGCATCACGTACTCAGAAACTTAGGAGGATGTAAAGAAAAGCAGAAGAACCTTTTTCTTCCAAGAGAAAAATTATATCTAGAACAAATCTAGTGGTTCAAAAAAAACTTATATTTTTTTTTCTTCTTCAATAGTGCATGCCTGCACTTTTTCTCTTTTGTATGCACGCACCCTTATGCGTTTTATTCTTTCTTGTTTCTCTTGTGCACAACCCATTTTTTCTCTTTTTGTTTTCTTGTAAAATTGTGTATCATGGTTCAACAAAAATAGATAACTAATTGTTTCATTTTAGTTTTTTTCTATTTTTATTTTTTATCTAGTTATTTTAAATATATCTCTATATATTTTTCAAAAACTAGACCATTATCTTTTCCCAAATATATCTCCATATATTCAAAAGATAATTAGTATTTAAGTATCCTAGGTATAGTAGATTCTAACACCCACATAACCCTAGTTGACTTAAACTTAAATACTATACCTAACTAAGAATAAAATAATCCAATTATTTTATGTCTCAGTTATGATTTGAACCTGCAACCTCCAATTAATAATTAATTAATAATTCATAATTCATAATTCATTAATTAAATAATCTAATTATTTAATTAATTTAATTATTAATATATTAATTAAATAATCTAATTATTCAATTAATCCCTGAATGAATACGTGTCACTTTCGTAACATAAATAATTGGACAATCCAATTAATTAACTGTGACCCTTGTTACCTAAATCGATCGGGCTAGTAAGAGGACCTAATGGACCCACAGTATTTTGAGCTCCAATACTCATCGGAATCATTAATTAAACTCTTTAATTAATATTTATTGATTATTAACTACAATGTTATTCCACTAAAAACCTGAAACTGCACTCTCTCAACTGCAGACGCTTTACACAGACCGATACAACTCAGTGTCCATCGATATAGCTATTACACATGGTGTGATCCTCAACAGTAGTTCATAATTAGAGCTAGGTCATAATGTACGTTATACCCCTCTAATTACATATATCCTTTAAGTACCGTTGATTCTATAATGAACAATAAATCCTATTTCCTCACGGAATTAGGAGAGCGCTCATATTGTCCAAGCCTCTAATTAACCCTTAAGGGAACTACCATCTACTTCTCACAAGAAGGAGTGGATTCCACTATTGTGTACAAACCTTCCCAGCCACAAGCCAAATAAAGTACCCGGCTTTATTCGCTATCTATGGACTCTTTAGATTGCACGTCTCTTGCTGTATCCATCCGTATATGACACTCATATACACAGTTTGAGATTACATCCGGTAATCTAGGATGTTAATATATGCACAAGTTATAAAATAAACAACACAACAAGAATGAATTGAACTTTTCTTTTTATTTATTTCATAAATCCATTTACAAATTACATCTTTACGGCATAAACCCCAACAATCTCTCACTTGCACTAAAGCATGTGAGGCATGTGAGGCATGTGAGGCATGTTTCGTAACCTTAGACCATCTAGGTTACCCAAAAACACTTTAGCCGGTAAGGTCTTTGTAACTGGATCAGCATGATTGTCTTGTGAGACTATCTTGGTGACGATCACATCTTCTCTTTGCACTATCTCTCTAATGAGATGATACTTTCTCTCTATCTGTTTCCCTCTTTTATGGATTCTTGGTTTTTTGGAATTAGCCACAGCACCACTGTTATCACAATAAAGTATGATGAGCTTATCCAGATCTGGAACAACTTCCAGATCACTAAAGAACTTGCGGAGCCAAACAACCTCTTTAGTAGATTCACAAGTGGCTACATATTAGGCTTCCATGGTGAAGTCAGTAATGCAAGCTTGCTTTATACTTCTTCATACAATGGCTCCACTACCTAGGGTAAATACTGATCCAGACATGGATTTCCTAGAATCCCTGTAAGACTGAAATCAGATTCTGTGTATCCTAACGGGATCAAATCTTGTCCAAAATACACTAGCATATAGTTTCTCGTTCTCTGAAAATACTTGAGAATAGTCTTGACAGCAACCCAATGATCCAATCTTGGGTTAGACTGGTATTTATTGACTACTCCCACTGCATAGTAGATGTCCGGTCTCGTGCATAACATAGCATACATGAGACTACCTACTGTTGATGCATATGGTACACATCTCATATCCTCAACTTCTTGAGGTGTCTTAGGACACTATTCCTTAGACAAGTGAACTCCATGCCTATAAGGTAAATTACCTTTCTTGGAGTTCTACATAGAAAATCGCACAAGAATCTTGTCAATATATGATGCCCGAGATAGTGCTATGAGTTTGTTCTTACGATCCCTTATAAGTTGGATCCCTAGAACATAACTTGTCTCTCCCAAATCTTTCATTTAGAATTGGTAGCCAGCTAGCCATCCAGCCAGCCAGCCCGCCAGCCCTTTACATCAGATAACACTACCACATCATTCCCAATGAGTAGGATGTTGTTTATGTATATAACCAAGAAAACTAGCTTTTTATCAATGATGCGCTTGTAGACACAAAGCTTATCGACGTTTTGCTGAAAGCCATAGGTTTTGATCACATCATCAAACATGATGTTCCAAGATCTAGATGCTTGCTTAAGTCCATATATGGACCTTTGCAACTTGCAAACCTTTTGCTCTTGATCTGGAGACACGAATCCCTCTAGTTGCATTATATAGATGCTCTCGTCAAGATTGCCATTCAAGAATGCAGTCTTGATGTCCCTTTACCAAATTTCATAATCGAAATAGGTAGCAATAGATAAGAGAATCCTAATAGACTTAAACATGGCTACTGGCGGGAAGGTCTCTTCATAATCAACCTCTTCTTTCTGGGTATAACCCGTGGCCACTAGCCTTAGCTTGAAGATCTCTACCTTTCTGTCTACTCATCTTTTTCTCTTGTAGATCCACTTACATCCTATGAGTTTTACCCTATCCGGTAAGTCTACAAGATCCCAGACTGAGTTGGAATGCATAGACTCCATCTCGAGATTCATGGCTTTAAGCCATTCCTCTTTATCAGGATCTTCTATTGCATTCTTAAATGTCAATGGACCATCCACACTATCAGCAGAGACAACATCTTGCCCCTCACCTATACCTAAATAGCGTTCAGGTTGTCTTACAACCCTCTCAGTACATCCAGGTGATAGTGCATCCTGATCAGGAACCATCTGACTCTAAGATGTTTGTGGATCAATAACTCTTGTTAATGAAGCACTAGTCTCACCAGGCTCCAACTCATTCAATACAATCATAGAACGAGGTTTATGGTCACTAATATAATTTGAAAATACACTCTTAGCGTGTGTCTACAACCTAGATGGGGGGGGGGGGGGGGGGTGAATGGGTTGTTAATCGATTATTACCAATTTTTCGATTAGTCAATATTAAACAAATAACCCAATTAAATCAAACATACAAAATCAAGTGTAAAGTGCGGAATAATAAATAACACTTGATTTTTACGTGGAAACCCTTAAACAAAGGGAAAAACCACGGGCTATCCTTCTAGCCACACACGATCCTCAAATCCAGTTACACCCTCAAGTGATACTCGGACTCTCACTCTAGATAACCTCAGGCTATGGACACTACCACTCGCCACTCTTGGTTCTATCCCTAGTGATATCCACTGATACACTACTATTGGCGTGAGCACCTCCTACTCTACCCGCAGGCCTTTTACAATGGATTCTTGACCAATGCTTGCCAACCACAACTTGGTTGCAAGACTTCAATGCTTGTACAACTTCACCCCGAAGCCATAAGACTTTGACTCAATGAAGAGAATTATGTGTCTATGTGATCATGTAAATGATGCTCAATGCAAATTATGCTAGACAACACAAATTGCTCAACTAGGAGTTTGTAGAAACAAATCCAAGTTGTCAAATGTCTAAATGCAAGGCATAAAGACTTAGCTAGATGTTATCAATAACAACCAATCCTAGCTATCACAAACAATCACAATGAATCAACAACTATGCTCACAATGTATTCAACATAAACTTAGCATATATTCATGTGATTAAGACAAGACATTTAATCATTCACTAAATGCAAGTCTTAGACAAAAGTCTATCAACAAACAAACTCAATTAGATTTGTAGAGAATTTCCAACAAACTAATTGTTACACAAAATATGCATAAACATTCAATAAGCTTAACTAGTTGATTAAGAATCAATATTTCATCCTAGTTATCAATGAATCATAAATAAATGTTTATGACCTAGCTTTTAGGCAAAAATGACCTAATCAATTAAGCTATCAAAATACAAACCCAATCATGTTATCAAGACTCATAAATATGCAATAATAGAGTCTAGGTATTTAATCATGCAATAAATACCTAATCTACAGTAAGAAGAACAATAAATGATATTCAAAGAAGTTCTTGCTTACCTAGTCATGAAACAATGAAGACCCATGCTCAAATGATGTTGAATGATGCAAGATGGAGATGGATTTTGGGTTTGGAGAGTCAAAGATGCTTTCTTGAAGCTTTCTCTCTCTAGGAGCTCTAACCTCTCTCTAAAAATGAAATTTTGAGCTCTTGGTAGGCCAAGAAGAGAAGAGGAAGAATATATATGAAGCCCTAGTTAAAACTACATCGTTTTGAACTTGGGAAACTGAATCCTGTCAAAACCGCTTGCTAGACCGCGGCACAGGTAAGTGTCCAGACCGCGGTACATACAGCAGTGCACCGTCTGGACAACACCGCGGTTGGGACCGCTGTGCGTTCAAGTGCACAGGACGCGGTCCATGTCGCGCATGACGCACTAGAGAATACCGCTCCGTGCGCCGCGGTGCAAGCAAAGCCTGCCGAGCGGTCTAGACCGCGCTAAAGGGAAAAATCTCTTTTTAACACTCAAGAAAAAAGTCTATCTTACATGAATGTTGTGCAAGTGTGAAGTGAGTGAGATGCACACAATGAAGCACAATTAACATGTCAAACATGTTATCAAATAAGATACAATGCAAGATATGATATCTAATGTAAGCTAGTGAGTGTTTTAGAAAAGGATGCACACTTATACAAACAATAAAGAACACAAATGCAAGATAAACAAAACATGCATGAAGTGTGTGTGTGCACCTAAACTCTTCAAGAGACAAAGTCAAGTGAGTATACCTTTTGCTCTTGAAGTCATGGAGATGCTTGGAAGCTTGCCAATACGGACCTAAGCTACCCATTACACAATCATCCCCAATGTGGTGGTTTGTCATGAAATAAGCCAATCATAAAATCGAGGTCCTTACATAATTGTCCTCAAAAAACGTTGCATTTGTCTATACAAATACTTTGTTATCTTCGGGACTATAGAAGTGTCCACCTCTGATCTCCTTGGAGTATCCCACAAACATGCAGACCATAGACTTAGGGTCTAACTTTCCATATATGTTCTTCAGCACGTGTGCCGGACACCCTCATATGCAGAAATGTCACAAACTAGCTTTACGACCATTCCACAACTCTCGAGGAGTCATATGAACAGATTTGGATGGCACTACATTCAAAATGCATGCCGCTGTTTGTAACATATATCCCTAGAAGGAATTTGGTAATGATGAGAAACTAATCATACATATCAACATTTCCATCAGGGTTCTATTTCTCCTCTCCGCTATACCATGTTGTTGAGGTGTACCGGGAGCTGTGAGTTGAGAAATTATCTCATGCTCGACCATGAAGTCTTCAAACTCTTGATCAAGGTACTCACCTCCACAATCCGATCGTAGTGACTTGATAGTCCTACGTAATTGATTCTCAACTTCAGCTCGAAATTCTTTAAACTTTTCAAATGTTTCCGACTTTTGTTGCATCAGGTAGACAAATCCGTAACTTGAGTAGTCATCTATAATGGTGACATAATACTCATAGCCGCCCCTAGCTCTAACATTCATCGGTCCACAGATGTCTGTATGTATGAGTTCTAGTGGCTATATACTCTAAGCCATTTTCCAGTAAAAGGTATCTTAGTTATCTTACCTTCTAAACAGGATTCGCAGACAGGTAAGGTACCAACCTTTAACTCACTTAAAGGTCCGCTTTTTACTAGTCTGTCTATCCTGTCAAGATTGATATGACCAAACCTTAGATGCCATAGATATGTGTCATTATCTAGAGAAATCTTATGTCGTTTAGTTTTTGGTTTTTCAACCTTAAACATTTCGGTGTTAAGTAGTGTAGTAAGTATTAAAGGTCTTAACACATACAAGTTGTTTTCATTAATTCCTGAACAAATATTCAGACCATTCTTTCCAATAATAACAAACTTATTATTTAAAGAAACAGAATATAATTGTTCTAACAACTTAGAAACGGAAATCAAATTCCGTGTAAATCCAGGAATATAAAAAACATTGTTCAATAACAAAAAATTATTAATATTACAAAATTGCAATCTTATTGCTCCCACTGCTTTGGCCGACACGAGATCCCCTGACCCCACATGTATTGAGAAGGCTCCCTCCTCTAGCTATGTCCAAGAATCAATCCATTGCAAAGAAGAACAAACATGGTTAGTGGCCCCCGAATCAACTATCCAGGGTGAAGAATCATCTTCCACTAAACAAGATTCAAGAACAAGTAAATCATATTTACCTTTCTTCTTCTTCTTCTTCTTCTTGGCTACCTTTTCCAGGTATTAAGGATAGTTCCTCTTCCAGTGCCCGACCTTGTTACAATGGAAACATTTTCCTTTGTCTTGGTCGGTGGAGGTGCCCTTCGTTTTGCTTTGGGCTTCTTAGGCTTGGGCTTACCTTTGGCCTTCCCAGCAGACCTCTTCCTCTTTTTATTATTATTAGAGGAGGAAGATGGCTCGGCAACATTTGCCTCACCAGTTTTACCCTTGTTGTCCTTAGTCAAGGACTCAAAAGTAGAAAGCTCATTGAGCAACTGTGTGAGACTAAACCTTAACTTGTTCATCCCGTAGTTGCTCTTAAACTGATCGAAACTCTTCGGAAGAGTCGTCAGTATGATGCTCACTTGACTGGGTTAGTCAATGGCCCCGCCATTGACTTCACCCATGTTGAAGTAGGACATCATGCTTAGGACATGTTCGCGAACTGATGTACCTTCCTTCATGCGATCGAGCATAGTGGAACGAACAGCTTCGTGTCATTTTTCCTAGGAGGGCTACCCGAACATAGCTTGCAATGACTCCATGATTTCGAAAGCTGAAGTCATTGCTTCGTGCTTTGTGACAATCACGTCTGTCATAGAAGCCAACAGATATGTTCGGGCCTTCTCATCAGATGAGACCCAACCCTGGTATGCCTCACGAACAATTAGTGTGGCATTGGCAGTAGGCACCGGAGGACATTCCTCCGTAAACACAAACTTGAGGTCTTTGGTGACCAATATTGCATTAATATTAAGTTTCCACTTAGTGTAGTTATCACCAGTTAATTTGTCGTTTGCGAGAATTTGAAGTAATACAGAAGTCATAATTGCTAAAATAAATAAAACATTCATTCAGTCATTTATTAAAACAAGTGTGAGGGTTTTGCATAAATTTAAACATGATGCATGAACATGTTTAACGAACTAGAAATACCCAAAAACAGTTACTATACCACGATAATCCAACATACCACAAAGATGTGCCGCCATAGGGTCGGTCAAGTCTTTGCATGTTGGACTGAGACATTCTCAATCAAATTATATTCTAGAATAACTCTTATTCCATATCATTCAATCATCGTTTATTCAGTCAGGTTTTTAATTAACAAAACTTAATCAAAACCTTCGTGAGTGTAACCCACCATTTCAGATCTCACGAGCTTAACTCGAGAATTGCCGCCTTACGGTCGGTCAATCCCGAAATACCCTCAAAAATCATATCCGTTAGGAAGTCAACCTTGGTATTGATCTTTGTGGAAACTTTCTTTAGGAAGGACGAAAGCAAAGTTGTCACGAGGCCCCACTCGGATCTCACGGTGTTAAACTAATGATGGAGACTGTAGGATATATATGTCATATATCCCTCTCCTACTCATTATTTAAAAATTAGGGTTTTCTATTATCCGTTAATGCACCTAGACTCTACGAGATCAAACGGCTAACTTTAATCAAGTTATCTAGCGTATTAACATATTCATTATTAGAAATAAATTCTAACTAACTAATAAATTATTAACGATTTTTAACTATTAAATATCTAATCTATTAGTGAATAATCTAAGCTTTTGTAAACTATTTACTAAGCTCAGATTATTATGATAGTGTTTACCAAGTTTTAGCTATTAAAACTCTAACACTTTATTCAGTTCATTTATTATTAGGTAATTAATCATATTAATACTAATTATAATAAATGACCCTATTAATTTAATTTATTAAACACTTTAATAACTAGATTAATATTAATGAGAATTAACAAGTTTTCTAACTATTAAAAAACTAATCTCATTTTCATAGCCAATAATGTATTTACCTATTTTAATCATATTAAAAAAAATACATAAAATATTGTGCTATTATGCATGTATGACATATCAAATATATTTGTGTAGGCACATCTAATATAAATGACATATGTATGCATGTCAATGCTTTTATCATCACATAATATAAAGCATACATGAATTGACCGAGTACTGTGGATTATTTAACCTAAATTTTTTTTTTTGAATCTTAAATTACAAAATATCCCCAAGGCATTCCTTGGTCTTCTTGTAATTTTCGAGTCTTCCAGTCTCTTTAGGTCACTTCGATTCATCTCATGAATCCGAAATAAGAAATCCGCACGGAACTTACTAGGCAACACTTGCCAACGGAACCGTGCAAGACGATGTGAACAATGCCCGACTATCCGCATGAACAGTACTAGTGAACAGTATCGAGTGAACAATGAACAGTGTTCGTTAACAGTACTATATAATTAACAATCAATCATGTTTTTGTAAATTAACAAATTTAATATAAATACAAAAACAACTTACAGTTAATTTAAACAGTGCCTACACAATCATACATACATGAGCATCGTAAACAATTTCTTGTTTCGAAAAAAACCTGAAAATACTACTCAAGCGTGTGTCTAAACAACCTAGAGGGGGGGGGGGGGGGGGGGGGGGGGGTGAATGGGCTGTTAATCGATTATTACCAACTTTTTCGATTAGTCAAAATTAATCACAATTAACCCAAACAATCAAAAAATAAAAATCAAGTAAAGTGCGGAAATATAAAGAACACTTGATTTTTACGTGGAAACCCTCCAAACGGGAAAAACCACGGGACTAGACATGCTAGCCACTTGAGCCACATAAATCCACTATATGAAAAGAAAGTTACACCCTCAAGTGATACTCGGACTCTCACTCTCCATAACCTCAAGCTATGGATACTACCACTCGCCACTCTTGGTTCAATCCCTAGTGATATCCCCCGATACACTACTCTTGGCGTGAGCACCTCCTAATCTACCCCACTGGCCTTTTACAGTGGCTCTTGGCAACCAACGCTTGCCAACCAACCTTTGGTTGCAAGACTTTAATGCTTGTGCAACTTCACCCCAAAGCCACAAGACTTTGACTCAAGAAGAGTATAAAAGTCTAAGTGAATGTGAGACAATATGCTCAAATGCAATAATGTGTAAGACCACACACAAAATGCTTAACTAGATGTTATAATGCAATTTAACAACCTAGTTATCAAACAATGCCTACATGCCCATACATAAGGACTCAATTAGATGCAAAGGGATTCTAGCAACCTAATTGTCAAACAAGTCCAACCAACACAAGTTGTCACAATAAATAACAAGGGCAATAAATGTGCAATCAAGAAATGCAATCAATGAGGCATAAACAACAATGTCTAAATGCAAAACATAAAGACTTAGCTAGAAGGGCAATGTGGTCCCAAATTCTAGCTATCAATAAGAAACTCAATTAGTTGTGTAGAGATTTTCCAACAACCTAATTGTCAGTTAAATCCACATGAACATTCAATAAAGCTTGACTAAATAAATAAACATTAATCTATCAACCTAATCATCAACCAATATCACAAGAATGTTCTAGGGTTAGCTATTTAGGGAAAATCAACCTAATCATGTAAGCTATCACAAACAAACCCAATCATGCAATTTAGACTCATAAATATATGCAATAAAGTGAGTCAAGGTATTTAATCAAGCAATAAATACCTAATCTAGAGTAAGAAGAACAATAAATGATATTCAAGGAAGTTCTTGCTTACCTAGTTATGAAACAATGAAGACCCATGCTCAAATGATGTGGAATGATGCAAGAATGAGATGAGTTTTGGGTTTGGAGAGTTAATGAAGCTCAAGGAAGCTTTCTCTCTCAAGAATCTCTTTTTCTCTCTCTAGGGTTTCTGTAAATTTAGCAGAGTTGGGGAAGAAGAAGAGAAAGAGGGGTTTTAAAGGTCGAAAAAACAGGCTGATTCGAAAAGACCAAAATGCCCCGTTTTGGTGTCAGGCGACATGAGAGGCTACATGGAAGTCGCCTAAGAGGCTACATGGAAGTCGCCTAAGAGGCTACATGGAAGTCGTCTAACATGTCGCCTAACGTTCTGGAGAAGAAAAACATGTCTGAGGCGACATGCTCAAGTGGCCTTGCATGTCGCCTAACACACTGGACAGCACTCAAACTCCAGAAACAAGCGACCCAAAACATGACCAAACGACATCGAAACCTTTCGTATGATATACCGTTGGAAAGGTATGGAAGTCTAATTTCTACTCCAATTTACAGAATGAGTTTTTGATGTCCGTAGAAATAGTTATGGTCATTTAAGTGACCAAAGGTCAAAACCGGATAACAACAGAGATGCTCTGTTTCAGTGGTCTCTTTGGAGACTTCAAAACCAACCCAAACAGTCATACAATATTACGAATAATATACCGTTAGAATGGTATGGAAGTTTACTTTCTACTCAAATTAACAAAACAAGATTTGGATAAACATAGAAAGATTTATGGTCAAAAGAGTGACCAAAGGTCAGAAATGGTCAATAACAAAATTCCCACAATCATGGTATAGAACCATGTAACCAAATAACAATCCAAGAGAGGACAAATGGAACCTCTCTATGGTCACAAATTGCGCTAAGACTCAAGCACACCAATGTGCAAGGGCGGACACAACACAAGCACACCATCGTGTGAGTGAGGACGTTTCCGAACACACACGGAAAACGTAGAACAAAAACAACCACACGCAAGGACAAACAAAGACGTGTTCGTGTGAGTTGTATAATGGATGCACACATATAAACAATAAAGAACAAAAATGCAAGATGAACAAAGCATGCATGAAGTGTGTGTGTGTGCACCTAAACTCTTCAAGAGACAAAGTCAAGTGAGTATACCTTTTGCTCTTGAAGTCATGGAGATGCTTGTAAGCTAGCCAACACAGACCTAAGCTACCCATTACACAATCATCCCCAATGTGGTGTGGTTTGTCATGAAATAAGCCAATCACAAAATCGAGGTCCTTACAAAACCTGCCTCTGATACCAATTGTTGAAACCCTGTTCACTGGTAACGCAGCGGAAATAGGTTTTAAGATTTTTTACACAGATCATAAACGATCTGGAACGAGTGAACTTGAGATCGTAATTATTTTTTCGGAACTAATACATACAATATGTAAACACAGAAAATTGTAATCAATATATTTTAAAAAAATTAGAACCTTACCAACGTTTGGGAGTTCCTTCACTTTACGATATGCTCATGGTCTATGCCACCGATCTTCTTAGCTATTCCCTGAACTGGTAACTGTGTGTGGGCGTGTCATGTACACAGGAACTTAGAAGGATGTAGAGAAAAGCAGAAGAAACATTTTCTTCCAAGAGAAAAAATATATCTAGAACAATTCTAGTGGCTCAAAAAAAAAACTTATATATTTGTTTTCTTCTTCAATAGTGCACACCTTCACTTTTTCTCTTTTGTATGCACACACCCTTATGCGTTTTATTCTTTCTTGTTTCTCTTGTGCACAGCCCTTTTTTTTTTCTCTTTTTGTTTTCTTTTAAAATTGAATGTATCATGGTTCAACAAAAATAGATAACTAATTGCTCCATGTTAGTTTTTTTTTTCTATTTTTATTTTTCATCTAGTTATTTTTAATATATCTCTTTATATTTTTCAAAAACTAGACCATTATCTTTTTCCAAATATATCTCCATATATTCAAAAGATAATTAGTATTTAAGTATTCTAGGTAGAGTAGGATTCTAACACCCACATAACCTTAGTTGCCTTAAACTTAAATACTATACCTAACTAAGAATAAAATAATCTAATTATTTTATGTCTCACTTATGATTTGAACCTGCAACCTCCAATTCATAATTCATAATTATTAATTCATTAATTAAATAATCTAATTATTTAATTAATTTAATTATTAATATATTAATTAAATAATCTCATTATTCAATTAACCCCTGAATGAATACGTGTCACTTTCGTAACACAAATAATTGGACAATCCAATTAATTAACTGTGACCCTTGTTACCTAAATCGATCGGGCTAGCAAGGGGACCTAATGGACTCACATTATTTTGAGCTCCAATACTCCTCGGAATCATTAATTTAACTCTTTAATTAATATTCTTTGATTATTAACTACGGTGTTATTCCACTAAAAACCCGAAGTTGCACTCTCTCAACTGCAGACGCTTTTACACAAACTGATACAACTCGGTGTCCATCGATATAGCTATTACACATGGTGTGATCCTCAACTGTAGTTCATAATTAGAGCTAGGTCAAAATGTTCATTATACCTCTCTAATTACATATATCCTTTAAGTACCGTTGATTCTCTAATGAACAATAAATCCTATTTCCTCACGGAATTAGGAGAGCGCTCATATTGTCCAAGCCTCTAATTAACCCTTAAGGGAACTACCATCTACTTCTCACAAGAAGAAGTGGATTCCACTATTGTGTACAAACATTCCCAGTCACAAGCCAAACCGCAATCCCAACATATGAAGCATATTGATCAGGAACTGCATCTGATCTCACCCATGGTATATCAAAGACTACGATCTAACTTGAAGGAGTCGATAAGACACTCAGGATTAAGATCATCCACATATAGCCATCATTAGTTGATATATATGAATCTCATCAGTAAACAGATTTTTGTGAGAGATTTATATAGATCATGACTCAGTCCTATATGATCACATCATATAAGATGCCTCCATTCACATATGTCATATGAATGATTCAGGATAGAATCACCGTTCATTACGAAATAGACCGCGGCTATAGATTAACCACAAACAAAGTACCCAACTTTATTTGCTATCTATTGACTCTTTATATTACACGTCTCCTACTGTATCCATCCGTATATGACACTCATATACACAGTGCGAGATTACATCCGGTAATCTAGGATGTTAATATATGCACAAGTTATAAAATAAACAACACAAGAAGAGTGAATTGAATTTTTCTTTTTATTTATTTTATAAATCCATTTACAAATTACATTTTTAGGGCATAAACCCCAACACGTATAAACCTCGATCCTATGAGCCTAAAAGTATGGTTTTAGTTTTCTTACAGATGTTACTAGTGCTAATGCCATCTGCTCGGCTGTCGAGTGCCTCGTTTCTGCTGGCAGCAAGGCATTGCTGGTGTAATACACCAGTTTTTGTACTCTTTCATCTAGCTTAATCAGTACTAACCCCGTGGCCATAGATGTGACTGACAAGTACAAATACAATGTTTCCCCATCCAGAGGCTTTGAGAAAATTGGGGCTTTACCCATATGTTCTTAATTTTCTAAAAGGCTTGTTCACATTCTTCGTTCCATTTCACTCATTTTCCATTTCTTATTACTTTGAAGAAAGGCAAGCATCTATCTGTTGATTTACTGATGAATCTGTTTAACGAGGCCATGCTGAGAAAATTGGGGGTTTTGCCCTAAATCTTATAATTTGTAAATGTGAATTGAACATAAATAAAAGAAGTAGTTTATTCATTCAAATTGTTTCATACTTTTATATAACATGTGTATTTAACATCAAAGATTGCCCGATGTAATTTCGAACTGAGTATATACATGTCATATACAGATGGATTCAGTTTGGAACGAGTAATTCTTAAGAGTTCATAGATCGTAAATAAAGTTGGGTACTTTATTTGTGGTTAATCTATAGCTGCAGTCCATTCTGTAATGTACGTTGATCTTATCCTCGATCATTCATATGGTGATATGAGAATGAAGGCACCTTATATGATGTGATCATATAGGACTGAGCCATGATTTATATGAATCTCTCACTAAGATCCGTTTACCTTGAGATTCATATATATAACTAATCAAAGAATTACCCATCTCATTCACAAATATCTAAAGACTGGAGGTAGGCATACCAAACTTGGAATCCCTTCGACGTCATCCTTGTTCGCTAGCAATTAATCCCAACTCCTATTAACCACCGCTACTCGTGTACGATGTTGAGTTAAAGAAAAGAACCCCTCCTGCACTCCGATCAGTGGGGGGGGGGGGGGGGGGGGAATCTTTGGCTATATCGAACATACAGGGAATTGGAGAGAACTCTTGAACGGGTTACTTTAAGGAGGGGTTCTTTTCTTTAACTCAACATCGTACACATCCCCTACGCTATGCTCCGGCGAATGGAACGCGAAAGCACTTTTAAAAAATAAAGTACTTTCCCTTTGCGGTACGCTTGTGCGTTTATTGAGAGTGATCCTATGTTATTCAAAAGGAAGCTCATAATATTAAATGCTTCGTGTCACTAATAAATCGTCTGATTCCTCGAAAAATGATGGCTATAAATGGGTGATCTTAATCCTGGGTGTCTTATCGACTACTTCAGGTTAGATCATGATTTTTGATGTACCATGGGTAAGGTCAGAGTTGCATTCCCAATCAATATGCTCTGTATGTTGGGATCGCGGTTTGGCTTGTGGCTGGGAAGGTTTGTACACAATAGTGGAATCCATTCCTTCTTGCAAGAAGCAGACAATAGTTCCTTTAAGGGTTGATTCGAGGCTTGAACAATATGAGCTCTTTCCTAATTCCGTGAGGAATGTAAGATTCATTGTTCATTAGAGAATCAATGGTACTTAATGGAAAAGATGTAATTAGAGGGGTATAATGGACATTATGACTCAGCTATAATTATGAACTACTTGTGGTGGATTATACCATATATAATAGCTATATCGATGGACATCGAAAGTTATTGGTTTGTGTAAAAACATCTACAGTTGAGAGAATGCAGCTTTAGGTTTTTAGTGGAATAACACCGAAATTAATAATCATAAAATATTAATTAAAGAGTTTAATTAATTATTTCTGAGGATTATTGGAGCTCAAAATACTGTGGGTCCGTTGGGTCCCCTTGCTAGCCCGATTGATTAAGGTAACAAGGGTCACGGTTAATTAATTGGATTGTCCAATTAATTGTATTACGAAAGTGACACGTGTCTATTCGGAAATTAATTGAATAATGAGATTTTTTAATTAATGAATATTAATGAACATGTTAATTAAATAATTAGATTATTTAATTGTGTAATTAATCATTAGATGTAGGGTGTTGATTGATATTTAATTTTCAATGAAGATAAGATAATTTGATTATTTTATTTCCATTAAATTAAATATTTAAATTTGAATTTAAAAGAGTTTGAATTCAAATCAAATCAAATAAATTAATATTAATTAATATCTTTAAAGATATCAGATATCTTAAAAGATTTGATTATTTAAATTTGAATTTAAAAGAGTTTGAATTCAAATCAAATCAAATAAATTAATATTAATTAATATCTTTAAAGATATCAGATATCTTAAAAGATTTGATTGATTAGTTTAATTGAATATATATATATATATATATATATATGATAAATGTTTTTGGAAAAAAAAAACATAACATACGTTCAAAATTGAGAGTCAATTTTTAAGTGTAGAGAAACGGAAAATAAAACCCTAGAAATAGTTCTAGGTTTTTTAGGCCAAAAGAAAAAAAAAGTATTTTTTTTTCATCCTCCTTGTTCTTGAGTACCGTGACGCGCCCACACACCTTTACCAATCCCCGGAGATAGCCAGAAAAGTCTTGTGGTTCAAATCAGGAAGCATATCGAAAAGAAGAAGGAGCCTATAAACGTTAGTATGAAATAGTTTCATCTCCTTCTTATTGTTTTTGTTTATACTGTACAAATGAATTAGTTTATGATTGCATAAAACTTTTAAAACCCCATTCCACTGCACAATCCAAAATCCGATACCTACATATGCAGCCTGTTAACCTTTGAATGTTTTTTTGGGTAATTGGGGACCTCATCTTCCCTAAGGACCTTATCTTCTCAGGATTCACCTTGATTCCTCTGTGGTGTACTTGAAAAGCAAGGAACTTCCCTGACAGTACCCCTAAAACACACTTGTTCGGGTTGAGCTTTATCTCATACCTTCTCAGTACCCCAAATGTTTCTTCTAGATCGGTTGCATGCTTTTCTGCTGTGATGCTTTTTGTCAGCTTGTCATCTGTAAAGACCTCCATGTTTCTGTCGATCTGTCGGGCAAACATCTTGTTTACCAATCTTTGGTAAGTTGCCCCAGCATTTTTGAAGCCAAAAGGCATTACTTTGTAACAGTAAAACCTAATCTGTTGTGAAGGTAGTCTTTTCTTCATCCGGGCCGAACATCATGATCTAGTTGTAGCCCGAATAAGCGTACATGAAGCTCAACAGTTCATGCCTCGCAGTCCTATTAACCAACTGGTCTATTCAAGGTAGAGAGAAACTGTCTTTTGGGCATGCTTTGTTTAGGTCTGTGAAGTCCACATACATTCTTTATTGTCCATTTTTCTTCTTTACGAGCACAACATTAGCAACTCACTTGGGGTATTGCACTTCCCTGATCGATCCTGCTGCTAATAGCTTATGTACTTCATCTTTAATTGCTTGGCTTCTCTCGGGATTGAATTGTCGCCTCTTTTGGATAACAGGTTTACGCTCGAGGTCAACTGCCAAAGCATGGGAAATTATTTTAGCATCGATCCCCGACATATCTTCATGCTTCCAAGCGAACACATCCTTGTTTCTTTTAACAAGTTGAATAGCTTATTTTGTACTTGTTCTGTCAACTGCGCCCCTAGCTTCACCGTCTGGTCGGGGTTCCTTTCATCTATCACAACTTTGTAAGTTAGATCCCCTTTATAGTCCTTCCTATCTTCTGAATGTCACTCTCTTGGGTACAGGTTGAACCGGGTTGGTGTTTCCGCCTTCTCTTCTTCCTCGTCCTCCTTTAGGCACTTTCCCGTTCGGGGAAATCTATCTGCATCACATCCGGCTCTATTTTTTCTTTATAGACTGCTAGATTGGCCTTTCTCGCCTATTCATGTGAAGCTTTCATGACGCTGACCCCAGCTTCAGTTTGAAATTTGACAGTTAGGGCATAGGTGGCAGTGACTGAAATTCCTTTAATATTATAGTATCGAATATACCTAGAAAGAGGGGGGGGGGGGGGGGGGGGGGGGGGGGGGTGAATATGTATAGCTCAAAATTCTTGCAACTTTGTTTCTTCACAAGATATACAATATCACAAGCAAGCTTTAACAAGTATATTGATTCAATAAGACAATATGAATGCAATTAAGCAATGGATAAATCAATACAAGTTCAAAGAAAGTAAAGCTAATAAAAACAAAAATCAATACAAAGGATTTTTACGTGGTAAACCTCAAAAGAGGAAATATCCATAGGTTGATACCACAACCACCGGAAAAAGTAATTCACTATGACAAATAGGAGTTACACACTCAAGAGGCAATCAACACAAGATTCACTCTCTAAGCTATCAACACCTACTTTACCCTCAGGCCTAGTGAACTTACTATGCCAGCTTACTATCCAAGACCTCAAGTCTCTAGGGAGGCACCTTTATTGTCTATCCAAGTGACCCTGACTGTAGACAAGACTTCCTTGCTTTGCTATCCGGATCACCCCGATCCTAGCCAAGACTTCCAATGCACAAATTGAAGATCCCCCCTCCAAAATGTGACTTCCAATGCTCAATCCAAAGAATCACTCAAGGAATGAGACTTCCAATGCTTAAGTCAAAGATTCACTCTAAGACATGAGACTTCCAACCTCTACACAAGGCAAATGATCTAAGTGGATGCAAATGATGATGCAAACACAAGTAAATAGAGCAAGTTGATCAAACACACTTTATGAAGAATTAGTTTTGCACAAAACAATCTCACAATCAAATGTAACTAATTATTATGAACATGTGATTAGAGATCTAGATTAGGCATTCAAAATCATCCACAAAAATATCTAGAAACCTAAACATGTCAATCAAAGCTAGAATAACAAGTTTTCAATAAAAAGCACAAAAACTAGCTTTGAAATCAGGTGAACAAGTTAACACTTGAAATCAACAACATATTCAACAAAGCAAGAACTAGATTTAGATGATAGAGATCACAATCAAAATAACCTAGTTCTAGAACATGTGACTAAAACCTAGAAATCAACAATCAAGATCAAATCACAAAGATATTCTAGATCCAAGTTCATGTTCTTCAAAATTAGCTAAAATGATAATCAATCAAAAATACAAAAGCTAATTTCGAAACTCATCCAAACAACTCTAAAATTGGAATCGAAATCATTCTAAACATTTTTATTTAATCAAATAATAAGATTCATCAAGTTGATCGCAAAAGAAAAACGGAAAGAAGATGATTCACTTATAAATGATGAACACACGAACTGAGATCAGATCACCGTGAAAAGTTGGACATCATTTGACTCTACAAATTCTTGGAACTTGTTCCTCTCTTTAATACCAACAATTTCGGCTTTTTAAAATCTAAAATCCAAGTTGATTTGAGAGAGATATCACAAAAACAAGATTGGACAAGTTGTGAAACATTTCTGCACGAAATTTGAATATATATGAAGAGAAATTGAAATTGTGAGAGAGAGAGGGATTCAACCACCAATCATGCCTTGCCACCTCAGCTCCCCATAGAGGCTCGTGGCCTACACAGTAGCAGAATGGTTGCCTTCCCGTGGGGGCCACGCACCTCTACGGGGTGGGGTGGTTTTGGCTTTGCCATCCCACTTCCCCTTTGCTCCGTATCGCGCACTGAAATGTTTTTCGACCGTTCTCCGTCCTCGAACTCCAAAATCGAAACTGTGATTTGATTACGAACTGGGACTCCCTCAAATACAAAAGATTTCAAGACAACTTTCTCAAAAAATATGAAATTCAACTTGAAAAACAAGGAAGAACACCATGTACGATAAAACCACAGAAAGTTTCTTAACTTTCTAGTTTGAACTCGAAATTTAATGAATGAGTAACCCAAACAACCGGAACTCAATGAGACATAATATAAGCTCAAATTCAAGTTCAATCACATAAAAACACAAACAAATAAACATAAGAATACATAATTATACTATTTCCTAGATATAGTCCTACAACATGCAAGTTTACAAAAATTGTCAAATTAAGTCTAATGCATGTGCATACTTCAACAAGTGTGTGAATATGTTATACAAATTTAGCGCAACGATGCAGGGACACAAATGTTATGCAATGTGTGTGTGCGTGCTAACGCCTTGCAAGAGGAATAAAAATCTTGATACCTTAGCATCCAAGAAAGCACATTTCCTCTTGAATACGAGCTTTGCATGTGAAGTTGCTTTTCTTCTTTGAAGCTTGTATAAACCACGAACCACCTAAGCAACTAGACATTTTAAAGAAAGAGAGTTTTGTTATGGAATCAAGCCAACACAAATCTAAAACCTAACAATCTCCCCCTTTGGCTATTACATGACAAAACCTCAACCTCACCATACAACGATCACTCAAACAAACTCATGTTGATTGCATTATCACATCCTCACATTACAAAGAGAGCCATAAACTAAAATATCTTCAAGTCTTCATGAGTCTTCAAGATTCTCCTCTTTAATCATCAAGGCATCTGCGAAAAATACATAACCAAACAAACAAGAAATCTTCTACAAAGAAGATTGTGAGATATATCCAAAAAAACAAACAAGACTCCCCCTATCTCATATAAAAGTTCACTTTAAAGAACAAAAGAATTCTTTACTCCCCCTTGAGGAAATAATTTTCACCCTTAATGCACAAAGAGGTAAATTCTCCCACATGAGGTACATTTCTCCCACACATGGTGAGATATACATTTCTCCATTTTTTTTTGTCAAGGAACTCCACAAACTATGAGAGATACACCAAGATTTTCAATCTCTCTCATAATTCTTCTAAATTTGTAGCATATCAATTCATTTGAAAGCAAAACAAGTGTGTGTGTGTGGATTTGCTTCAAACATATATAAAGGAGTAACTGGATCATCAACATGCAAACCATATCAACATCTTATTCATCTTAAGCTTTTCCATAAAAGGTCAAACCGATTATCATCCATAATTTTTGCTTTTAAGAGAATAGATTTCAACATATGAGCATGTGTGTGCATGTGGCTCGTCATCCCATTTCTGTTTTTTAACCCGAGCAATCACAATTTTCAACTAAACTCCTTTAAGCCATAATTTTTTAAGGCTTTGAATCAAATATTTTTTTATTGATTCTTTCTTTTTCAACACTTCTCTGATTTTTCTAACATAAACATATACGGTTCATGATGGCTTTTGTAGATGGTGATTTTTGGATTACGTAAAATAAACCACGTGTCACACAAAGTACGTTGAACTAACAATTAAATAATGAATCAAAAAGAGTAAACAGATCAGGCAAACAAGATTTCACGTGGTAAAACCTCAAAGTGAGGAAACATCCACGGTTTCCGGTGACGGCGAGAAAGAAATCGACTATCAGGAACAAATATTACACGCTCAACCTCACTTGCTATCTTGAATGTCCTAGCCACTTATCAACCCTTTCTCGGGTGTTTTTAGGGTTTATTTATACATGAATAAACTCTTAATTTTGGGGGTACAAATAAGGAAAAGTTGTGGTGTTTATTTAGGACTGATTACTTGTTGGAGTCGTCTTTATCCTCTTTCCTGTTTTACGTCTTCCATGATTTGAAGGAATTATATTTGTTGCCTGATTCAGACTCTGATATTTATAAAGAAGTCCCGTTTCCTTATCAGAGTATTCTTTGAGATATCTTATATGAATAAGACTTTTTCTCTACGTATTTGAGTCTTGATTTATTGTTTTTAGCATGTTAAACATCTTAGTGTAGCTGGAAATCGTCCATGTATCGCTCAGCCGACCGCCTTCTACACCTGACCAGATCGTTTCTCCCCCGACCAGGAATCAATACCCGATTAGATAGCTAACCCCGACCATTCTAGTATATCCGACCATCTTGGGATACCATGCTCATATCTCATTACACCTGATCAATTTGATTACCCAGGTCAAGGATTTTGAACCCGACCATCTAAGTAACTATGACCATCATCGGGGAGTTATTTGCTGATCTTCTTAAGTTAGATTATTTCAGTGTCCATTCATTGACACGTCACTCGTTGTTCCCATATTACACGTCATTAATGCAGACGTACCGTCTTTTCAAATTGTACCAATAACAATACCCCCTTAAACATTCAAACCGGACATCTTGCTCAATTAAGATAACTCGCTCGGTGAGATATGTTTAACTCGGGAGCCTTTTGTCATGTAGTTCATAAATTCTTATCAATGCTAGACTGCTTGCTTTTAATTTTAGCCACAAACATTAGGTTTGCTTAGGTGATTTGATGCAAATGACGCAACTGACGACGACGTTTCGAATTTCAAACGGCGCGTGATCTTCGGGATTCACACATCAATCACCACTCTCACATGACGTCATCTTTGCCTATATATATATATATATATTTTCAAATCCCTTTATATTCCCTCTCATGCAATTTCTTCTTTCAAAACTATAAAACTTTTCCTTAAAAAACAAATCCTCTCTGCTCCCACGCTTTCTCGAAATTCTTAGTCTCCATCAGATCGTCATCATCGTCAGAACTCTCATCCCACTTTAATCACCAGGTATGGATCCTGCTACCCATCATCGTTACGTTGAGTTGTTGATACGTTATATTGAAATAGTTGATAAGGAAAATATTGCCAGGGTTGAATCTATTTTAGGGGGATTTTTTCAAGATTTTTATCCCCCAGTTCGCCATGTAGCCCTTAATATCGATTACTTAGTGGCTCGCCCTAAATTTCAACCTTCTTTGTTTTAATCAAGCATTACTAACCCATGTAAGGACCTCAATTTTATGTTTGGCTTATTTCATGACAAACCACACCATATTGGGGATGATTGTGTAATGGGTAGCTTAGGTCCATGTTGGCAAGCTTCCAAGCATCTCCATGACTTCAAAAGCAAAATGTATACTCACTTGACTTTGTCTCTTGAAGAGTTTAGGTGCACACACACTCTTCATGCATGCTTTGTTCATCTTGCATTTGTGTTCTTTATTGTTTATATGTGTGCATCTAGTATACAACTCACACGAGCACGTCTTTGTTTGTCTTTACGTGTGGTTGTTTCGTTTTACGTTTTCCGTGTGTGTTCGGAAACGTCCTCACTCGCACGATGGTGTGCTTGTGTTGTGTCCGCGCTTGCACATTGGTGTGCTTGAGTCTTAGAGCAATTTGTGACCATAGAGAGGTTCCATTTGTCCTCTCTTGGATTGTTATTTGGGTACATGGTTTTAAACCATGGTTGTGGAAATTTTTGTTATTGACCAATTCTGACCTTTGGTCACTCTTTTGACCATAAATCTTTCTACATTTATCCAAATCTTATTTTGTTAATTGGAGTAGAAAGTAGACTTCCATACCTTTCTAACGGTATAATATTCGTAATAGTTTATGACCGTTTGGTTTGGTTTTGAAGTCTCCAAAGAGACCACTAAAACAGAGCATCTCTGTTGTTATCCGGTTTTGACCTTTGGTCACTTAAATGACCATAACTCTTTCTAAAGACTTCAAAACATCATTCTGTAAATTTTAATAAAAAGTAGACTTCCATACCTTTCCAACGGTATATCATACGAAAGGTTTCGATGTCGTTTGGTCATGTTTTGGGTCACTTGTGTCTTGAGCTGGAGTGCTGTCCAGTGTGTTAGGCGACATGCAAGGCCACTTGTGCATGTCGCCTCCAATGTCGCTTCAGACATGTTTTTCTTCTCCAGAACGTTAGGCGACATCTTAGGCGACTTCCATGTAGCCTCTTAGGCGACTTCCATGTAGCCTCTCATGTCGCCTGACACCAAAAACAGGGCATTTTGGTCTTTTCACGTCAACTCGTGTTTTCCCACTATATATACATCTTTATCTCTTCTTCTTCATGAAGCTCTCTAAAATTGCAGAAACCCTAGAGAGAGATAGAGAGTGTCTAGAGAGAGAAAGCTTTCTTTAAGCTTCATTAACTCTCCAAACCCAAAACACATGCATCCAAAGCATCAATCATACATGGGTCTTCATTGTTTCATGACTAGGTAAGCAAGAACTTCCTTGAATATCATTTATTGTTCTTCTTACACTAGATTAGGTATTTATTGCATGATTAAATACCTAGACTCTATTTATTGCATATTTATGAGTCTTGATAGCATGATTGAGTTTGTATTTTGATAGCTTAATTGATTAGGTCATTTTTGCCTAAAAGATAGGTCATAAATATTCATGTGTGATTTATTGATAACTAGGTTGAGAAATTGTGTTTTAGTCAACTAGTTAATGTTCATGAATATTTGATTTGTTTTGTTTGTGATAGCTTGCATCATTAGGTCATATTTGCCTAAATAGCTAATCCATAAATGTTCATGTGTGTTTAATTGATGATTAGGTTGGCTTTGTGCATCTAGTCAAGTTCATGAATGTTTATGTGAATATATTTGATAATTAGGTTGTTAGAATTTCTCTACAACTAATTGAGACCTCATGTGTGTACATGTAGGCATTGTTTGATAACTAGAGTGTTCAATTGCATTATAACATCTAGTTAAGCATTTTGTGTTTAGTCTTGCACATTATTGCATTGAGTATATTGTCATATACACACTTAGACTTTTATACTCTTCATTGAGTCAAAGTCTTGTGGCTTCGGGGTGAAGTTGCACAAGCATTGAAGTCTTGCAACCAAGTTGTGGTTGGCAAGCATCGGTCAAGTGCCACTGTAAAAGGCATGCGGGTAGAGTAGGAGGTGCTCACGCCAAGAGTAGTGTATCAGTGGATATCACTAGGGATTGAACCAAGAGTGACGAGTGGTAGTGTCCATAGCCTGAGGTTATCTAGAGTAAGAGTCCGAGTATCACTTGAGGGTGTAACTTTTTACTCATATAGTGGATTTCTGTGATCGTGTGTGGCTAGAAGGATAGCCCGTGGTTTTCCCCTTGTTGAAGGGTTTCCACGTAAAAATCAAGTGTTATTTATTATTCCGCACTTTACACTTGATTTTGTATGTTTGTTTATGTTGGGTTATATTATTAATATTGACTAATCGAAAAGTTGGTAATAATCGATTAACAACCCATTCACCCCCTCTAGGTTGTTAGACACACGTTTGAGCAGTATTTTCAACCCAACTATTTCTTCTTAAAATACATACCTTGATATGTCAAAGACAACCAGATCCGGTCGGGGAAGCAAGCATATCTCAAAGGGTTCTGCCCCGATAGACTTAAAAATTTCATCTCAACTGTTGAAAATGGAAGAAGTTCCAAAACGGCGCTGAGCTTCTTTATTGAAATTTTCTGCCATTGTCCTAGTGCTTTCGATTCGGAGATAAATGTGGTGGAGGCGTCAGATTTAGTAAAGTATGCCGATAGGTTTGACATCCCTCGGTCAGTTGAACTGTGTTTGAGCGGCGAACGTGCATTCTGGAATCCTCATCTGGGTGTTGTGGCCATTTATGGGGTGATGCTCAAGTCCGGGGTTACATTACCCCTTCAACCCTTCAACCCTTCATTGCCTGATTCCTGGCTGAAGCCGGGATCGCTCTTGCTCAGCTTTCGCTAAATTCTTACCTGGTGCTGACGAGCATGTGGCATCTTTGGAAATAGATCGATGATAAGTACCCCCGACCCCATAAGAGATTCAAAATTTCTACACCCGAGGTCGATCGGATAATGGGGATACTTTTTATCTCTAGTCCAGTTCGATCAGCCATTGGATTTCTGAAGGGTAAAACTAACGACCCAGGCCCCCATCCAACAAGGATCACAAGGGTTTCATCTAGAGGTTCCCTACCTCCAACAAGTACTTGAAAAATAGCTGTTTTTTTGTCTGGGTTGATTAGGGTGACATAGTTGCCGCTGATTCCTGACAAGAGTTGTCTAGGAACAGTGTTCCCAAACATTTTTGCAACCTTGAGCAGTGGAACAAGACTGCTACACTACTGAATGAAGATCAGACCAAGAACGTAATCGAGGCCGTTAAGACATATTGGGAAACCAGAGATCGGCGCACACTGTTCTTTGAAAAAGATCTTCTGGATCTAGGGTTGTTTCCCCCGATCTCGAGTCGACGTAAACACTGTAAGTATTGCTTTTTTTCAAATTTCGATTCTTTCCAAAGTCAAGCTATACTTGTTCTGATGTTATTTTTATTGTATAGTATTCGAGATGGATATCGTGATGGGAGAGCAAGCAGAAAAAATCAAAAATCTCGATAAGGTTAGTAGAGTAGAAGCTGCTACCCAGCTAGTTCAGAGGATTGCTCCTCCCTAACAAGTCATAGTGGAACACCAATATGAGCCTGACCCTAACGTGTCTCCAGAGGCTTCTAATAGGGAGAGAGGGAAAAAGCCTTCCGATCGAATTAGTGAGTGGAAAAGGTCTCCTAAAGGCTCAACAAGGAAACTTACCAAGGAGACGGCTGGTCGCTATCTAACTAAGTTTTCTAGGAGGTCTCCCGTTAGCAAAGTGGCCAAAACTGCCATAGGCTTTTCCGCTCCTGATGCTGATCAAGGAAAGAAAAGGACCAAGTCAGCAGAAAAGCTAGGAACTCATCAGACTGGAGTCAAGCTGGTCATTGTAGAGGGAGATGATGAGGATCAAGATTCATTAATTGATCTGATCAGTAGAGAGCACCGATCGAGAGAAACGATCATTTTTCAGCTGCATCTGCCACTCTGCCGTCTGATCAACCCGGAACAAATGATCGAAGTACTGCTAGGGTTACTAAACAAGCCGCCCCCAGCAAACTCAACCTCTATCTCTAGTCGAGCATGTTTCTCTCTAAATCGTCCATCCAGTTGGTCATGTTCTGGTCGGTTCTCCGATTTATCGTACTGGCAAGGCTCCGTTGTAATTTTCTGTAACACTTCAGATAGTCTTCATCGACTCTGATTCTATCGGGGAGCGTGTTAGTCATAGAATGATACTAGCTGATCCACCCACTCTTGAGGATAATGTATTTGACCATGATGTTGATTATGTTGACAAAAATTTTGTTAGGTTGAGTCGTCCTTCCGTGCCTCTGCCCAATGTTATAATAGCTCCCTTGGTGAGTGGAAATGAAGTGGGCTCATCCAAAACTACTGATCAGGGACAAGCTGTAGACACACCCCCTGATGGTTGCTCCTGAATCCACTCATGTTCCAAGTTCGGTCCATCCTGATCAATAGCCTCACGGCCCAAGAATGGAAACTCTTCTTGGTGCGGTCGGTACTCCTAGTTCAGAAGAAACATCAGTCGACCCCCTTGACATGCTAAATTCCATGTCTGCTGGAAGAGGATATGTAGGTGAAGGCTACTGGACCGACTTTCGGAGTGCCAGTGATACGGAATGAGTCCGTGATATATTGTTTTAGTCATAACTTGTTTCTTTCCTTTAAGGCTGTGGAGGAGATGGCCAGGGATATGATGTCTTAGAGGAAACAAGCAGCTAAAATATCTCAGCTGAAAAAGAAGCTTGAGAAGAGAAAGAAAGCGATCAGCTGGTGAATAAAAATTGAAGGAATTCTATGAGGAGAAGCTGAGGCAGCGTGACCTGACCAAAGTGGCCTTGAGAGAAGCCGTGTCCACCGCTGATGCCCGAGATAGTATGGTTTCCAATGATCTCACTGATCTTACTAAGAAAAACACTCAACTTGAAGCAGACTTGTCTGAAGCCAAGCAGCGATGTACTGAATTGGAGCAAAGGGTCATCATGGCCGAACATGCGGCAATCGACCAAGAGGTAAAGGCCCGAGCTACTAAGGAAACTTTGGCGGCTTCCTAGCAATCTATGCTCGAAGCTTAATAGGGTTCTGAAGAGGCCAAGCTTCGTTACGAAAGGCTGGTGGACGATCTGAAACAATAGAAGGTCAGTGTGGAGGTGTTTTCTCAAGAGGCCAGGCTAACTCTTGAAATTCAGAGTGTTGATCGCTACAAAAGGTCTCCAGCATTCAAGGCAGTCATGCTGAGAGAATTGGAACGAGGGCTAGCCACTGCTCTGATGTTCTTCAAGAGTAAGAAGAGGTCAACCGGAAAGGGTCATCGTAAATGGGACCGAACTATCGAAAAGCACAAGACCGAGTCCCTTAATGAGATAAAGAACCAAATGATGAGATGGAGAGCTTATTGCAAGTTTATTGGGAAGGATCCCCATAAAATGCATTTAGAACTCCCCTCCAAGTCTTCCCTAGTGGCCTTTCATGCGGTCGGGTAAGGTGGTGCAATATCCAAGGGGATTGATATTGAACCTTTGCCTGACACCGATTACTCTCCTTTCATGGCCGAGGATCTTGAAGATGATATCTGCTGGCCGGGTTTTAGAGATCTGACTAAGGGATATGAGGAAGACAATAAACTCCCTGGCACCTCCGGACCCAGTGGCCATTCAAGAGCTTCTGAAGCCCGATCTCTACTTCATCACTATACATTTTTTGTCATACCACATATTCTGTAAATTTCTTTTGTAACACTATTTAAATGATTGATTCATTCTTTAATGATACTGATCTTTAATTTACTTGCGTGGTCTTCCTTATTTTGATAAAATCTTGTTTGCTGGTTGTCACTTCTAAGCTAACCAATCATATTGTTAATTTATCGTGACTGATCCACCAGATTATGTTTTCAACCGATCAAATTTGATTGATTGCTAACCCGACCAGCTATCTTACTTGACCGATCGAACTTGGCTAAAATAATTTATCCATCATCTTTGATTCGTTCAATTATCCTTTTAATTGCTCGTTATCGACCCAGTCAATCATTTGTTGATTAAATGGACTTGATCTAATCAATTTTTCTACTAACTAGCCCTTGGATATCCCGATCGGTTATTTGATCAACTGAACAGGTCTAATTCTGATTGTAATTGTTCTATATTTTTGTTCAAGTAGTGTTCGTTTGATGGACCATTTGTATGATATTTAATTTATAGACTCTTGTCTTTTATCTTGTAACTAAGTCACTGGGACGTTTCCTAGTAATTTGTTACTCAAGATTCACTGAGATGAGGGTTTTCTCTGTCTCATTATTCTAACTTATCTTAGCCGAGTATCTGATTAACTGGCGTTTAAGTGTGAGAATTTGATTACCTCATCCAACTTTTTGCGCATCTCATCAGGTATCTAATCACTTGAAGGCGTTTTAACAGTGCTTCTAATGCACCCGGTTAGTTTTGGTGAAAGTGCATTATCTTTGAGACATATGTTTTCGGCCCCATCACTGGGCCCCCCGAGAATCTGTTCGAGGTCCATCGAGATTTGCTTTTGTAAAAGGAAGCAATGTCAGAACACTTTTCTTGAGCTACGTTTCCATTGAAGGGCTTTAATTATTATCTTTAGAAACTATAAAGAGAAACAAATGATTAGGCATAAGTAAAATCTATAACTACTCTACACTTAATAAAGTATCTAAAAATTCTGAGAAGAAAACAGAAAGAGAAAACCCCTTAAGGGTGGAATATCTTCAGGTATTGAGAGTTGCATGGCCTGGGTAATTCTCCTCCTTCTGGTTGGAAAAGGCGATATGCTCCATGCGCAGCTAATCCGACTACCTGGTAAGGTCCTTCCCATTTGTTTGCTAAAGATCCAGCCACCTTATCTCTTGTGTTTGGAGATACTCTTCTAAGAACCAAATCTCCGAGCTGGAACTTTCTTATCCGGACGTGCAAGTTGTAGTATCTTGCAACCCTTTGCTGATAGGCTGCATTTCTTACTCTCGTCATGTCCCTTTTTTCCTCCAACTTATCTAGGCTCTGTTCTAAGATCATTATATTGGTATCAGGCTTGGTATAGTTGAGCTCTAGGGGAAGTGTGGGCTATCTCAACTACGATGACAGCTTCAGTCCCGAATGCTAGAGAGTAGAGTGTCTCTCCTGTCGATGTTCTTTCAGTTGTTCGGTATGCCCAAAGTACCTCATGCAACTTGTCCACCGAATTTCCTTTCTTGCCGTCGAGCTTGGCCTTCAAGGTGTGCTTGATGATCTTATTAACGGTTTCAGTATGACCATTAGTCTAAGGATAAGCTGGTGTGGCATGATAATTTTTGATGTGGTACTTTTGACACATTTCCCTGAAGTTATCACTACCTAATTGAGTCTCATTGTCAGTGATGATTGTATCCGGGATCCCGAATCGATAGATAATGTTCTTCTTTACGAAGCTGGTGGTATTGGCTTCAGTTATGGGTACCAATGCTTCCGCTTCTGCCCATTTTAAGAAATAGTCAACTGCCACAATGGCATGCTTGGCACCTCATTTAGTTGCTATTGGCATGGGGCAGATCAGATCTAGTCCATACATTATAAATGGCCAGGGTGAAGTCAGATTCTTCAAGTTCTTGGGTGGCTGTTTAATGTCATTTGCGATTCTTTGACATATGCCGCATTTCTCGGCCACCGATTTGGCATCCTAAAATAGGGTTGGCCAGTAGAAGCCCTGCCTAAGTGTTTTATGAGCCAAACTTTTTCCCCGAGTGTGGTTTCCACATACGCCTCTATGTATACTAGCCAGAATCTTATCTCCCTCATCTTAACTGACACATCTTTGTAGGGCCTTCAAAAACCCTCTTCTGTAAAGCTCACCACTTATTATCGAATACCGAGCTGCTCTGTATCTTATCCATTTTGCTTCATTTGCATCTTCAGGAAGCTTGCCATCTTCTAGGTACTGTCTGATCGGGGTAATCCAAGTGACCGGATCTACTTCCACTGTTTCTACTATCAGTTTTTCTTCTTCTTTAATACTGGGCTTCTCAAGATGAGCCACTGGAATCACTCTGGACGATACCAGTGGGGTTGGTGATGCCGATTTCGATAGTGTGTCAGCTTTCTCGTTCTTCTCTCTCGGGATCTGAGTGATTCTATAATTCTTGAATCTCTCAAGAAGTGCCTTGGCTATCTCTAGGTAAGCCACCATGTTAAGATCCTTTGCCTGGTATTCATCTAGAATTTGATTGACTACAACCTGTGAGTCACTGAATATTTCCACTTCGTCTACTCCCAAAGCTGCGCATATCCTGAGTCTATCCAACAACGCCTCATACTCGGCCATGTTGTTAGTAGCTTTGAAGGCAAATCATAGGGCACATTCCAGCTGGTCCCCTTTTATGGTCGATACCATTATGCCTGCCTCGCTTCCATGTGTGTTTGATGACCCATCATCGTGCAGCTTCCAACTAAAAATTTTTCTTTCCTTTTCTTCTAGTATACTGACCACCTTACTCTGTGGCTCAGTGAACTCAAAAATCAGGTCTACCACTGCCTGACCCTTTATTGCGGCCCTTGATAGGTAAACAATATCGAACTCACTCAGCTACATCGCCCATTTTGTCAATCTTCCCGATACTTCTGGCTTGGATAAGATCTGTTTTAACGGACAATCCGTATAGACCTCAATTTTGTAAGCCTGAAAATAAGGTCTTAGTTTTCTTGCGACTGTCACTAGCGCCAATGCCATCTGTTCGGCTGCCGAGTACCTTGTTTTTACTGGTAACAAAGCCTTGGGAGCCCTTCAATACTCCAACTCCGGCCTCTGTCGGGAACTTGATCGTCAGGGCGTAAGTTGCTGTAACTGCTTTTGTTTTGTTCAAGAATGGTCTTCCTAACAAGGCATTGTATGGCCAATTATTGGTGTCAATGACCACGAAATCAAACAGTACTGTTTTCTGACATAGAAAATTCCCTATTTCAACCGGCAGTTTGACTGTTCCTAGAGATCTTACTTTTGCTTCGTCGAATCCTCTGAGCGGGATTGCCAATGGTTGCAGATCCTTCCTCTGAATCCTTAGCTTATCAAACACCCCAACGCTCATGATATCCGTTAAGCTTTCATTATCGATCAATACTCTTCCTACTTCCCGATGACCGATGTGAACTGACACAACGATTGTGTCGTTCTGCTTAACCTCTAATCTGTGAGCGTCAGTTTCAGAAAAAATGATTGGATCCCAACCTTGTTTAAGCTTCTTCTGGTCGGGACCTATTGAATTTACCTCTAAGTTTCTTTGGCCATCTACCACTTCAAAGACTTCAGATATTCTCTCCCTGCTACTTCTCCCTATACATGGCCCACCAAAGATGGTGTTAATAGCCATAGCTTCTGAATTTCCCTTTGAGCTGCCTTTTCTGTCTTGGTCGGTTTTGGTTGGGTCATTTTGCCGATCATCACCTCCTTTGAGAATCATGTCCTTCAGGTGTCCATCTTGGATTATCTTTTCAATGTAATTTCTTAGCTGGTAGCATTTGGAAGTTTCATGACCGTTCTATCGATGAAATCAGCAATACTTGGAGGTGTCTCTTCATGCAAAATTGGATTGCTTCAGAGGCTTCTTATACAAATTCTTGTGCTCAATTACATTCAAAATTTCTTCATGCTTCTGAGTTATAAGAGTATAATTGGTATACTGCCGCTTGAAGGTCTTGTTACCCTTCTAATCATTCTCTTTACTGCCTTCTTTGCCCTTCCCAAAATTGCCTTTCTGGTCACCCTTGGAATATCCTTTCGGACCATTAGTTGGTCGGCCGCCATGTATCAGCTCCCCTCAATGGGCTATTTGTTATTCTTCAGCCATCGAATATCCTCCTACATTATCCACCAAATTGGCATAGGTGATTAGGCCATTTTCCTACACTGGATATTTCCTATGAACTACCTAGTGAAGGCCTGTATCAATTCTTCAAAATTCCCCGATCGATCAGCTCGCAAGGCCACTAAACCATCTAGACCCCTGATCCTCTAGCATTTGTGGGAACATTCTTTATAGGAGTGCATCATCATAATCGTACTGTGCTATTGCACTCTAGTATCTTCTAACGTGCTCCTAGGGGTCGTTGGCCTTGAACTGCTCCAAGTGCGGCATTCTGAATTTTTCTGAAAAATGAAATGTCTTATTGTGGCAATGAATGGACTACATAAATTTCTGATCAGCAAATTCTCACATCCTTGTCTCTATTCTAGTGCTTCTATCCTTCTAAGGAGAACTTCTCGTTCTCCTTCCGGCTCGCTACGTTCATTGAACTTCTGGCTAATGATAAGGCCATAGGGATCCCTTGAAGTTCGTCCAGTGACCTGAGTGTCACGAATATTATATTTGGGTATGAGGGTTGTTTCCCTGTGCCTCCTGGAAGGCGTATCCTCATCAGACGAAGCTGATTGAAATCTCCTCCCGTGGCCATCATACCTATTGTCTTGATCATGACTCGTTCCTTACCCATTCTTCCTTCTTGCATCATTATGCGTGCTGGGCTCCCTTTGTCCTCTGTTATCCGGATCTCCACTTTCTCTATGGCCCTAGTAATCTTGGTGAACGTCTTTCTTTTGGGATTGTTCCCTCTTTCCGTAGCGATCTGCCCTATCTCTACCAGTTTTCAGCTGCGCATCTAGGGTCATAACTACTATCTCAGACCGTATTCTAGGGTCTCGAGCTACCATCGGTGTAGACAATTGGAATGGTGAGGTTAAGTTTGTAGTAGCAGTTATATTGATTCCCTATCTGGTGGCGTCTTCGATGACCCTCCGGAGGGATTCTTAAACTTGCAGAAAAGCATCGGGGGAGATACCAGGAAGGGCGTCGGGAGAAGCTATTGTGTCTTGGCCGATTGAAGGCGGAGTTCTGGAGGGCAAATCTCCTCCAGCATTACCAGTATTTGCTATGTCAATATCATTGGTACCATGGTAGGTACCGGTTTCAGACAGGGATCGACTCTCATCTCTACTATTAGCCATCTGTCTGGTATATAAGTTTTCGGAGGTTCAACCCCTTCTTCTAGCGCCAATTGTAGACGGTGATTTTTAGATTACGTAAAATAAACCACGCATCACACAAAGTACGTTGAACTAATAGTTGAATAATGAATCAACAAGAATAAACAGATCAAGCAAACAAGATTTTACATGGTAAAACCTTAAAGTGAGGAAACATCCACGGTTGCCGGTGACGGCGAGAAAGAGATCCACTATCAGGAACAAATATTACACGCTCAACCTTACTTACTCTTCTGAATGTCCTAGCCACTTATCAACCCTTTCTCGAGTGTTTTTAGGGTCTATTTATACATGTATAAACCCTTAATTCTTGGGGTACAAGTAAAGAAAAGTGGTGGTGTTTATTTAGGACTGATTACTTGTTGGAGTCGTCCTTATCCTCTTTCCTGTTTTACATCTTCCATGATTTGACGGAATTAGATTTGTTGCCTGATTTGGACTCTGATATCTACAAGGAGGTCTGTTTTCTTATCAGAGTATGCTTCGAGATATCTTATTTTAATAAGACTTTTTCTCTACGTATTTGAGTCTTGATCTATCGTTGTCAGCTTGTTAAACATCTGAATGTAGCTAGAAATCGTCCATGTATCGCTCAACTGACCGCCTTCTACACCCGACCAGATCGTTTCCCCTGACTAGGAATCAATACCCGATTAGATAGCTAACTCCGACCATTCGAGTCTGTCCGACCATCTTGGGATACCCTGCTCATATCTTATTACACCTGATCAATTTGATTACCTTGGTCAGGGATTTTGAACCTGACCATCTTAGTAACTTTAACCATCATCGGGGAGTTATTTGCTGATCTTCTTAAGTTAGCTTATTTCAATGTCCATTAGTTAACACGTCACTCGTTGTTCCCATGTTGCATGTCATTAATGCTGACGTGCCGTCTTTTCAAATTGTATCAATAACAGCTTCACTCATCATAATGGTGTAGCCATTTCCTACATTGGGTGGCTGCACAACCAAAATGTGTAGTCCTTTTCATAAAGGTGCTCATTGAGTTCTATATAATTGCCAAAGCAAAATGGATACTAATCATAGGTCATTTTTAATGTATTAGTCAAAAGACTTCAAGGTGCATCCATAACTTACATATCTTCAAACTCAACTTACTCAAACTAAACATATGAGAGAAGCAAAGTGTACACTTTTGAAAACCAAGTTTTAAGGCTTAGAAGCGCATGATCTAAAAGTAATACAAAGAGACTTACTTAAGATTTTTACTTCTCAATAGAGTAGCTTTCATTGAATATGAAGCTCATATTTTTCAAAAATATGCCACTCATCAATGAAACAAGTATAAGATATAACACATGCATCATGTAATAGATCTTTGTGAACGATTTCACTAAATGTTCTCTAGATGGCTATTATTTAAAGAGAAACATATGTATCCTAAACAAAGTTCTCTTAAATAACATGCCACATGATGTCATGCACACATAGAGTTGAAAAGATGAAACAAGAAAGCAAACTTTAGAGTAGAGATATACCTTAGCATGTTTTTTCATCAATGTAAAGCCTTCGCCCTTTTTATGAGTTCTCTTGGCTTGTTTGTACTCATGACAACAATTTGTTGGTGTGTCTTTCAAAGAGAATAAAGACTAAACATCTCAACTCAAAAAAACATATAAAACGACTTTCTCCAAAAGTCTTAACAAAATTCATCACCATATAGATTTCAAGATACAACTTCTCTAAAGTTAATCAACAAATTTTGACTATCATAGTGAAAGTATGAGAATATTAAGTTCATGTATTGACTAAAGACACCAAGTTTGAATACTAGACCTAGCATGTTACAAATAACTTAGTCAAGCATCAAACTTAGAACTCTTATCAAACAAGAACAAAAAATATTCGCATATGTGCTACTCAATCAAGTATGAGAGCACTCACCTTTAACCATATTGGTCTTAGGTGAACCAACACAAACAATATCATGATCATTATACATGGCAATATGAAATCTAGAAGATAAATCATCAATTATCTTCTTCATAAAAATATCACTCATATTAAACCCATCATTATTGCCATGCATAAATATTTCATCAAGACTTTTCAAATGATCATGGTTAACACTCTTCTTCACCAACCTCTTCCCAACATTTTTCCTAATATGATTATTATTTACATGCACATCTTTCTTTTCAACCCAAATATTCTTAGTAGGTTTCTTCACATGAATATCATCAATATGCACATTTCTCAAAACATCAAAGCTATTATCATGTTTAAAAACTTTCGAAGAAGATTTATTCATATCACAATTATGCACATTATTCTTCTTAACTCAAACTTTCCTTGTTGATTTCTTTTCATTAACATGTTCATCATGCATAGTTTTTGATACCCTAACATGTTTAGAAGCAACCAAAGGAAGTCCTTTAATCTCAATAGCATGCATCTCATTCCCTAGTTTTCATTACCTAATATACTTGTAGCATTTAGGTTTGATATGTCCAACAACATTGCAAAAATGACAAACCGGGATAAACTTAGAGATATTATGTTTGGCTCTAGACTTAAACTCATGCTTAGGAGAATGATTAGGTAACTTTTCAACATTTTTAACGTGTTTCATATTTTCTAGTTTGCATTGCCTAATATATTCATAACTGTAGGGAAAAATCGATATAAAACGCAGCGGAAGAAACGAAAAATAGATTTCGTATGGTTTTAAAATTTTTCTCAAAGTTGAACCTTAACCTTTTAATTAATTAAACTCAAATATATACGGTTAGAGTTAAATACCTCTTGACGCGTGATCCGATTGACTTACGTCGATTGGTAATCCGCAAAATCTTTTCCGATGCCCGTGAACAGTGATCGTGAACAGTACCGCGAGATCTTCCAATCCGAACATGTACGTGAATCACCTAGGAGCGTGGTCTCCCTTTTTCTTTGAATTGCAAACCTGAGAATGGATGAACAAAGTTTTCTTTTTCTTTTGTTAGTCACAAAACAATCAAAAGAAGACAAAAATTATTCCCGTCACTTTTGAGTTCTCAATCTAATGATCGAAACTCGCGTGAACCTTATTCGATGTTGTACACACAAGCTTATTGATGAACAAGCAATCAGTGTACTATCAAAGAATAATCTCTTCTCTCTTTTATGTTTAGTAGAATAAAAATTATCCTTTTCTATGAATTGAAAAGAAGAAGAAAAATTGAATCATTCAATCAACTATTGTGGCCGAATTCTATATGTGGAATTATATAGGTGGCCGAAATTTTGCTTCCTCTTCTATTTAGGATTGTCGAAATCTTCCTCTAAATGGACTAGGGTTGCCGAAAATCACATACCAAAAAGATTTTGTGTTGCACCCTAATTTCCATCAACCTTTAGACTTCAAAACCTAATCCAACTCATAGATATTTTTATTCTTTTATTGATTAAATAAAAAGACTTCTTATTTGATTAAATAAATAAAATTAATTATATATTTTCTTATCAAACAAGTCTTTTACTTTTAATATACTACTACCAATAGTATAACTTTAGGAAATATATTTCCTGATCAGAAAAAGATTTGTTTCTTAATTAAACAATTAATTAATAAATTAACTAATTCTTATTTAATTAAAACAATGAAACAAAATAATATATTAGTTTAATATATACACCTTTCCGCCCCACTTATATAAATGGGCCATATATTATTTTCTTATTTCATTTAATCCATTGGACTTTAAATAAAAGCCCACATGTGAACCAGACCCATTCTTACTAAAAGAAACAAGTCCACATGTCTGCTTTTAATATATTAATATAATAGTGCAGCCCATTAATTAAATAATAGACATATTATATTCTTGATATATTAAAAACAATTCTAGATGGACCCTTAAATCTGCCCGGTAGAATATATCAAGTGATCCATGCAAATAAGTGTGGATTGGGGATCTTGGCGGGCTATCTAAATTTAAGCTTCAATAGACACAACCTAATCACAATCAACAAATGATTCACTTAAGTCCAATCTATTAATTTTAACTCATTCCACTAAAGAGCTAAAATTGAACTCTTAAATAAAGATAGAATAAGGAGATGTTTCTCATTCATACCCTAGACAATCTTATAGGAGATGGTGTATCCTCGTGAATAATATCAGTAATCGCCAAGAGCTCATAGATCGCCTATAGCTCTCCAAGTTACCATATTTCCTCATATGACCACATTTCGAACTTGGATACTTTGACTTATCCAGAAGCCATGTTTTCAATATTCATTATTGAAAACTCAACGTTGAGATTTAATATCCAATACCTCAAAACATCCATATGATGATATTATACTCTCATTTAATAAATGGAGCCACGATGTCTATATCTATAAATGAAGTCCTCTATCGATTAACAAATGTATACCACCAAACTATCGAGGATAGACTATGCTATATAATCGTACTCATTGATAGCTCTAATGATAACCCTTGCAACCATAAGTCCATCATTTATCTCAGGATTAAGATAGACTCTCCGATTGTCCTTTTTAATGGAAAGACTTATATCTAGTGACGGTTCTAGATAAAGTATTTCATTGTGATCCAGTTCAATGCACCTAGTGCACTAGATTCTTTTACTCGAAAACCTTTCAATGATTTTAGACTCATCATATTCATTTGATCCCACTCAAATGCTAGTAAAAGAATTCTACAACTTTAACAAGATAGAGGTGCCCAACTTTTAACTTAAGTTGTGAACGTTATTCAAGACTAACTAAAGAATTGTGTCTACCTCATACATATCAGGATGTATGAACAATTCTTCATGTCTCATAGTCTTTTGACCTTATGATTATTTACCTTGACAATTATAGTAATAAATACTATAAGGAATTGTAAGAATCAGAATTCACTTTATTAATATGAGAAGATTGTCAATTACAATATTACACTCTTGCCATTGAGCATAATCCTAACAATCTCCCACTTGCTCTATAGCAAGTGTGTCATATCTCTCATTCCCATGTTCTCTAGATGTCCATCAAAGCTCTTCTGAGGTAGAGCCTTTGTGAAAGGATCCGCTAGATTTTCTGCTGACGCGATTTTGGTGATCGTCACGTCTCCCCTATGAACAATTTCCCTCAAAAGGTGATACTTCCTTTTAATGTGTTTACCTCTCTTATGACTTCTTGGTTCTTTCGAATTAGCCATTGCACCACTGTTGTCACAGTGTATAATGATATGCTTATTCGCACTAGGAACCACTTCTAAGTCAATCAAGAATTGGCGGAGCCAAACAGCCTCTTTGGCAGCTTCGCATGCAGCAACATACTCAGCTTCCATGATGGAATCAGCAATACAAGATTGCTTGATACTCCTCCATATGACTGCTCATCCTCCAATGGTAAACACAGATCATGATGTGGATTTTCTGAAGTCAGAATCCGACTGGAAATCAGAATCTGTATACCCAACGGGAATTAAATCCCCTCAAGAGTATACAAGCATATAATCTCTAGTTCTCTTGAGATACTTGAAAATATGCTTGACTGCCGTCCAATGATCAGGACATGGTTTCGATTGAAACCTACTAACTATGCCAACAGCAAAACAAATATCTGGTCTAGTACAGAGCATTGCATACATGAGACTTCCAACTGCCGAGGCATATGGAACTCTACTCATGAATTGCTCTTCATGCACATTCTTAGGTGCTTGACCCTTAGAAAGTTTGATTCCATGTCTAAAAGGTAACATACCTTTCTTGGAATCTTGCATGGTGAATCTAGACAAGATTTTATCAATGTATGAAGCTTGGGATAATGCAATCGTTCTATTCTTTCTATCCCTTATTACTTGGATACCAAGAATATAACTTGCTTCTCCTAAGTCCTTCATATCAAATTATTTTGCTAACCATTCTTTCACTGATGTCAATACACCTACATCGTTTCCAATGAGTAGTATATCATCAACATAAAGAATGAGGAAAACCAACTTGTCGCCTTTGATCCTCTTATATACACAAGGTTCGTTAGGGTTTTGAATAAATCCAAAACCCTTTACAGCTTGATCGAACCTTATGTTCATATATGGATTTTTGCAACTTGCATACTCTTTCTTCTTGGACTTTTTCAATGAATCCCTCTGGTTGCATCATGTAGATGCTCTCATCAAGACTTCCATTAAGGAAAGCTGTATTGACGTCCATTTGCCAAATCTCTAGGTCTAGAGATGCTGCAATGGATAAGAGTATCCTAATGGATTTAAGCATGGCCACAGGTGAGAAGGTTTCCTCGTAATCGATACCTTCTTTCTATGTATAACCTTTAGCTACTAGTCTAGCTTTAAAGGTTTCCACCTTACCATCCATACCTCTTTTCCTCTTGTATACCCACTTGCACCCAATGGGTTTTATCCCTTTAGGCAAGTCTACAAGGGACCAGACTTTGTTATTGAACATCGATTCAATCTCGGATTGCATTGCCTTTTGCCAATGACGACAATCAACATCCTCCATAGCTTCCTTGTACGTGTACGGATCATCATCGTCCGAGAGATTCTCAACAGATTCTCCTAGACCGATATATCTTTCGGGTTATGTTCTAACCCTCCCACTATGACGAGGAATGGTAGGTTGTTGATCTTGTGTTGGAGTGGAACTTACAATTGGGCTGGGTTGTGAAACCTCTTGTGGAATTGTATCTCCTGACATCTCATTCAGGACAATTCTACTTTTGGGCACAAAATTATTCATATAGTCTTTTTCTAGAAATGAAGCAATTGTTGAAACAAATACTTTTAGATCAGAAGGACTATAGAAATAATATCCTTTAGTTCCTTTTGGATACCCCACAAATATACATGTTTCGGAATGGGATTCCATCTTTTCTGTCTTTCCTTTCAACACATGTGCAGGACAACCAAATATCCTCATGTGTTGTAAACTAGGCTTTCGCCCAGTCCACAATTCATGTGGGGTTTTAGGGACAGATTTAGATGGTACATAGTTTAGAATATATATTGCTGTTTGTAGAGCATATCCCCAAAAAGAAATAGGAAGTGTTGAATAACTCAACATTGATCTAACCATCTCTAAAAGAGTCATATTTCTCCTTTCTGCTACCCCATTTTGTTGAGGTGTACCTGGTGCAGAAAGCTGAGAAACTATTCCATTATCAGTAAGATATTGCTGAAACTCTCCAGATAGATATTCTCCACCACGATCAGATCTCAAGATTTTTATATGTTTCTCAAACTGATTTTCTACTTCAGCTTTGAATGCTTTGAACATATCAAATGCATCCGACTTATGTCTCATGAGATACACGTAACCAAATCTTGAGTAATCATCTGTGAAGGTGATGAAGTACTCATATCCACCTCTAGCTTGAATGCTCATAGGACCACATACATCAATGTGTACTAGTCCTAAACATTCAGTGGCTCTTGCACCTTTGGTATTGAACGGCCTTTTGGTCATTTTACCTTCCAAACAAGATTCACAAGTTGGTAGATCATCAACCTTTAAGTCACTTAAAGGTCCGTCACATACCAATCTTTTAATCCTATTAAGGTTAATGTGACCTAGGCGTAAATGCCAAAGATAGGTTTCATCTTTTGATAATTTTACTCTTTTATGATTAGGTTCCGTTATTTCTGTGTCTAACGAGTGAGAGATATTTCTATGCAAAAAGAATAAACCGTTTTCCAATGTACCTTTGCAAACAACTTTGTCATTCTTACTAATAATAAAAGTTTTATTAAAAGTAACCGAATATCCAAACTTATTTAAACAAGAAACTAAAATTAAATTCCTCTTGAATTGAGGTACATAATAAACGTCTATTAAATCTAAATGCCTACTAGAATCTAAAATAACTCTAATATCTCCCACTGCACTTGCAGACACTAACGTTTCGTTGCCCAAGCGCAAATTGACTTCATCTTCATTCAACGTTCTCTTTTCCTGAAACCCCTGCAAGGAATAACAAACATGATTAGTGGCTCCAGAGTCTATGATCCAAGAATAAGTAGAATCTGCCAGAAAACATGTTTCTAGATAATTAACATTACCTTCTTCCTTCTTTTTCTGGGACTTTGGGCAATCTCTTTTCCAATGTCCCTTTTCACCACAAAGGAAGCATTTCCCTTTGATCTTGGTTACTTTCTTGGTTTCCTTCTTGGTAGGCCCAAGTTGCTTTTTATTCTGTTGTTTCTTGACCTTCTTACGGGTCTTAACAGTAGCAACTTTACCAACCAAATGAATCTCTTGACCTTTGTTTTTCACAAGGATCTTTTCAGTGCTTTGAACATCTTACATCAGGCCCTGCAAGGTGTATTCCTTTTTGTTCAAGGTGTAGTCCAACATGAACTGATCAAAGGAATTTGACAGTGAGTTAACTACCATATCAATTTTGGTCTCACCATCAATCTCAGCACCATTTAGTTCAGCAATATTGAGATGTGCTATGACTTTCATCATGTGATCTTTCACAGATTGTCCAGGTTTCATCCTAAGATTCATAAAAGCAGTCACTGCCTCTCTCTTAATCGTCCTAGACCTCATAGCAAACATTTCCTCTAGAGACATCATTATATCAGCAGCGGACTCCATTCCTTCATGTTGCTGTTGCAACACGTCGGAGATAGTGGCCATAATGTAACATTTTGCCATATCATCAGAAGTCTTCCACTGCTCATACTCATCTCTTTGCATCACATTAGATTCATTATTAGGAATGGGTGGTTTAGGAGTGGTCAGAACAAACTTATGTTTTTCACTTTGCAGCAACAACCCAATTTTCCTTTTCCATGTTACGTAGTTATCTCCAGTTAAGGTGTTATCTTTCAGGATGTTCATAAGTGATGGGGTCATGATTTCTGATTAAAACAAAAACATATATAAGTAAATAATCATGATAATAGCTAAAAATTTATCTTGAATTAAAATAAATAATTCAATCATAAAAATTCAACGGTGATCCAACACCCATAAATATTACGCCTCATTTGGGAGTTCGCACTATTTACTAGTTAGACTAGGTCCCACCTAATTGTTAACATAACAACCAGCGTTTTTAATTTTAGCCTTGTAATTTTTATTAACAAGAACTCTTGGGAGGATATTAATAAAATTACATTGAGTGTGTTACCAAGATATCGACCCTCAATTTTCTCTCACGAAAATCCCTCCTTGGGGAGTAGATTTCGTTTAAGTCAATTGTCTAGTCTATCCTTGTAAGGAAGTATATTGTTAAATTCCATTTATGGACGCCCCTTGGGGGGATTACCAAAAATAATAAAACTCAACTAATCTTGGAGGCCATAGGCGTTCTTGCACACCTTCTCCCACTCAATTATTTAAGGCGTGTGATTAAATCCCAAAGAATGATTTTTACCAAGTTATCTAGATGCCAATTAGATACCTAAATCATTCAATGCATGTTCATACCAAAAGAGATATATGAGTGGCATTCCTATTCTAAAATGTCATGTTATCATACAACAACAAATATTGTAATATTTAAGCAAAAATTAAATAGCAACAATTTTGGCCCATCCTAGAAAAGCAAGTAAATTACAATTGTTAGGAATACAAGATCTTCAGGTGGCCATCAACCATACGCTCATCCCTCGGCCTCTTCCCATGGACGTGCACAGCCCACAACCCCACAAAGGGGCTGCCTTGCGCAGCCAATAAGGCCACACAAGGCTGCCGTGCGCAGCCCACCAAGGATTGGGCTTGCCATGCGCAGCCCAATCCAATCCTAGGGTGCGCACGGTGCTCGTTCTCGGTTCCGGTTGCTTTGTTTTTCTTCGTGTCTTCGAATTTTCAATACCCGAATACATTACATCATATTACGAATAAATTACTGCGGCAATTTTTTTTATTTATTTTACTGCAGTAAGATTTACAAAAAAAAATACTGCACCTGATTACAAAAAAAAATACTGCACTTATTTTACATACAAAAAAAAACCCTAGCAACTACCAAGAAGGAATTATGGCGATAATAGACCACCCTTTTTGTTACAAATCCGAAACAAAAATTATATTGAAATTCTAGGACCAAAATCGAGCAATAACAATTCACTTTATAAAACATATATAAATCCATACATTCAACATGTAATTATATATGCGAATACCTAGAGTGCCATCTCTTTCTAAAACATGTATAATCACAATAAAAAAGAAATAGATTCACGTATATATACATTAATTAATTAAAAGGTACAACCAAGGCTCTGATACCAATTGTAGGGAAAAATCGATATAAAACGCAGCGGAAGAAACGAAAAATAGATTTCGTATGGTTTTAAAAATTTTCTCAAAGTTGAACCTTAACCTTTTAATTAATTAAACTCAAATATATATGGTTAGAGTTAAATACCTCTTGACGCATGATCCGATTGACTTACGTCGATTGGTAATCCGCAAAATCTTTTCCGATGCCCGTGAACAGTACCCGCGTGAAACAATACCCGCGTGAATAGTGATCGTGAACAGTATACCCCCCCCCCCCCCCCCCCCCCCCCCGTGAACAGTACCGCGAGATCTTCCAATCCGAACACGTACGTGAATCACCTAGGAGCGTGGTCTCCCTTTTTCCTTTGAATTGCAAACCTGAGAATGGATGAACAAAGTTTTCTTTTTCTTTTGTTAGTCACAAAACAATCAAAAGAAGACAAAAATTATTCCCGTCACTTTTGAGTTCTCAATCTAATGATCGAAACTCGCGTGAACCTTATTCGATGTTGTACACACAAGCTTATTGATGAACAAGCAATCAGTGTACTATCAAAGAATAATCTCTTCTCTCTTTTATGTTTAGTAGAATAAAAATTATCCTTTTCTATGAATTGAGAAGAAGAAGAAAAATTGAATCATTCAATCAACTATTGTGGCCGAATTCTATATGTGGAATTATATAGGTGGCCGAAATTTTGCTTCCTCTTCTATTTAGGATTGCCGAAATCTTCCTCTAAATGGACTAGGGTTGCCGAAAATCACATACCAAAAAGAGTTTGTGTTGCACCCTAATTTCCATCAACCTTTAGACTTCAAAAGCTAATCCAACTCATAGATATTTTTATTCTTTTATTGATTAAATAAAAATACTTCTTATTTGATTAAATAAATAAAATTAATTATTTATTTTCTTATCAAACAAGTCTTTTACTTCTAATATACTACTACCAATAGTATAACTTTAGGAAATATATTTCCTGATCAGAAAAAGATTTGTTTCTTAATTAAACAATTAATTAATAAATTAACTAATTCTTATTTAATTAAAACAATGAAACAAAATAATATATTAGGTTAATATATACACCTTTCCGGCCCACTTATATAAATGGGCCATATATTATTTTCTTATTTCATTTAATCCATTGGACTTTAAATAAAAACCCACATGTGAACTAGACCCATTCTTACTAAAAGAAACAAGCCCACATGTCTCTTTTTAATATATTAATATAATAGTGCAGCCCATTAATTAAATAATAGACATATTATGTTCTTGATATATTAAAAACAATTTTAGATGGATCCTTAAATCGGCCCGGTAGAATATATCAAGTGATCCATGCAAATAAGTGTAGATTGGGGATCTTGGCGGGCTATCTAAATTTAAGCTTCAATAGACACAACCTAATCACAATCAACAAATGATTCACTTAGGTCCAATCTATTAATTTTAACTCATTCCACTAAAGAGCTAAAATTGAACTCTTAAATAAAGATAGAATAAGGAGATGTTTCTCATTCATACCCTAGACAATCTTATAGGAGATGGTGTATCCTCGTGAATAATATCAGTAATCGCCCAGAGCTCATAGATTGCCTATAGCTCTCCAAGTTACCATATTTCCTCATATGACCACATTTCGAACTTAGATACTTTGACTTGTCCAGAAGCCATGTTTTCAATAATCATTATTGAAAACTCAACGTTGAGATTTAATATCCAATACCTCAAAACATCCATATGATGATATTATACTCTCATTTAATAAATGGAGCCACGATGTCCATATCTATAAATGAAGTCCTCTATCGATTAACAAATGTATACCACCAAACTATCGAGGATAGACTATGCTATATAATCGTACTCATTGATAGCTCTAATGATAACCCTTGCAACCATAAGTCCATCATTTATCTCAGGATTAAGATAGACTCTCTGATTGTCTTCTTTAATGAAAAGACTTATATCTAGTGATGGTTCTAGATAAATTATTTCATTGTGATCCAGTTCAATGCACCTAGTGCACTAGATTCTTTTACTCGAAAACCTTTCGATGATTTTGGACTCATCATATTTATTTGATCCAACTCAAATGCTAGTAAAAGAATTCTACAACTTTAACAAGATAGAGGTGCCCAACCTTTAACTTAAGTTGTGAACGTTATTCAAGACTAACTAAAGAATTGTGTCTACCTCATACATATCTGGATGTATGAACAATTATTCATGTCTCATAGTCTTTTGACCTTATGATTATTTACCTTGACAATTATAATACTATAAGTAATTGTAAGAATCAGAATTCACTTTATTAATATGAGAAGATTGTCAATTACAATATTACACTCTTGCCATTGAGCATAATCCTAACAATAACATCTAGGCTTAATGTGACCAACCACATTTCAATAATGACAAACATGAATGACTTTAGAAAAATTACCTTTTGGGTGTGCATGCTTTGGTTGAAAAGTTGGTTGAGAAGTTTCATAGCTCTTCTTGTCTTTGTCTTTGATTTTGGAAGGAATAGTAGTTGAGTTTTTCTTCTTCTGGGACTTTCTTGACTTGTTCTTGGTTGTAGGAATCTTCTTAACATCTTCTACATAACCTAAGCCACTCATATCTCCATGATACTTTCCAAGTTTTATTACTTCATCAAGCTTAATGGCTCTAATATTCATGCCATTAATAGACTCTTTGAGAACTTTGATTTCATCTTTAAGCTCACACTCCTTTGTCTTCAAGATAGTCAAAGTGTTCTCTTTTTACTTAATATCTCCCTCCATGGCAAACAACTTCATAGTAAAGTCTTCTTCTAAATCATCTAGCTCTTGAGAATTTCCTCCACCTTTGAAAAATATTTTTCAATGGTCTTTTCATGCTCATTGATGACTTCACTTTGGTTGCTCATCTTCTTCAAAGACATCTTTTTTTCATTGTCAAGAGCTTTAATTATCACCACTAAATTGGCATTGATCAACTTCAACTTGTTGTTCTCATCATTCTTCTTATCATTTTCACTAGTTAGTTGAACGATCTTGTCATTTAAGCTTGTTTCATCATGACTTGAGGAAGCTTCAATCTCTTCATGATTGGAGGAGACTTCACTATCTTCACTACTTGAATAGTATTCACTTTCCTCACTACTTGAGGAGTCTTCACTGCTATCCTCAAATCTTCCTTCATATATAGCCGAGTGTATTCTTGATCATCCGAGGACTCATTTTCCTCTTCTACATCACTCACACTCACATCACTCCAAGTAGTCGCCAGTGCTAAGCCTTTCTTAGACTCTTTCTTCTCATTAGCACAGTTGGTAGAGATAAATCCAATTCCTTTGCATTCATGGCATTGAATTAGCTTCTTTTTAGATTTATCCTTACAATCTACCATTTCTTTTGGAGTGATCTTCTTATTGACTTCTTCTTTCTTAGAACATATGTTCTTTAGAAATTTCTTGAACTTTCTCACCATACTAGCCACATCATCTTCACTCTTCTCATTGGTTACCTTGAGTGCTAGTCCCTTACCCTCAATCTTCGGCTTGAACCCAAGCTCATATGTTTGTAGAGACCTAAGAAGCTTATCAACCCTCATAAGATAGACATTCTTGCTCTCTTCAATTGCGGTCACCTTTGCTTTAAATCTCTTAGGCAAGGATCTCAAGATTTTCCAATTAATTCTCTCTTGTGGATATGGCTCTCCCAAAGTTTGACTTTGGTTGGTGATATTCAAGAGTCTAGTTTGGAAGTCTACTAACTTCTCATCCTCATCCCTAACAAGACTTTCAAATTGAGAAGTAAGCATTTGTACTCTAGACCTTCAAACCGCCAACGTACCCTCATTGATAGTTTGCAAAGTATCCCACGCTTCCTTTGCCGATTCGAGGTTTTGGATGTTGATAAATTGAGTACTATCTACACCACCCAAAATAGCATTTACCGTCCGATGATGCCATTTAGCATTATCAAAATCAGTAGCCGTTCATTCAGCTCTATGCTTCAAAATCATAGTGCCAGCTTCAAACCTTTTGATAGGTACTTCATAACCTTCCTCAATACTCATCCATGCATTTTCATTGATGGATCTAATGTAGGCTTTCATCCTAATTTTCCAAAAAGAGTAGTTACCACTCTTCAAGATTAGAGGTCTAGTACTAGAAGCGCCTTCCGGCAACAAATCATCCATAGCTTAAAAAACAACAAACACTTAAAATGGATATATCTAATTACTTCTAGACACCCGCTCTGATACCAATTGAAATTCCCTTAATATTATAGTGTCAAATATACCTAGAGGGGGTGAATAGGTATAGCCTCAAAATTCTTGCAACTTCTTTTTTCTTCACAAGATATACAATATCAGAAGCAAGCTTTAACAAGTATATTGATTCAACAAGATAATATGAATGCAATTAAGCAATGGATAAATCAATACAAGTTCAAAGAAAGTAAAGCTAATAAAACAAAAATAACACAAAGGATTTTTACGTGGTAAAACCTAAAAAGAGGAAACATCCACGGGTTGATACCACAACCACCGGCAAAAGCAATTCACTATGACAAATATGAGTTACACACTCAAGAGGCAATTAACATAAGATTCACTCTCTTAGATATCAACACCTACTTTACCCTCGGGCCTAGTGAACTTACTATGCCAACTTCCTATCCAAGACCTTAAGCCTCTAGGAAGGCACCTTGCTTGTCTATCCAAGTCACCCCGACTCTAGACAAGACTTCATCGCTTAGCTATCCGGATCACCCCGATCCTAGCCAACACTTCCTTGCTTAGCTATCCGGATCACCCTGATCCTAGCCAAGTCTTCCAATGCATAAATTGAAGATCACCTCTCCAAAATGTGACTTCCAATGCTCAATCCAAAAAATCACTCTAAGGAATGAGACTTTCAATGCTCAAGTCAAAGAATCACTCTAAGACATGAGACTTCCAACCTCTTCATAAGGAAAATGATCTAAGTGGATGCAAATGATGCAAACGCAAGCAAATATAGCAAGTTGATCAAACACACTCTATGAAGAATTAGTTTTGCACAAAACAAGCTCACAATCAAATGTAACTAATTATTATGAACATGTGATTAGAGATCTAGATTAGGCATTCAAAATCATCCACAAAAATATCTAGAAACCTGAACAAGTCAATCAAAGCTAGAATAACAAGTTTTTAACAAAAAGCATAAAAACTAGCTTTGAAATCAAGTGAACAAGTTAACACTTGAAATCAACAACATATTCAACAATTCAAGAACTAGATTTAGATGAGAGAGATCACAATCAAAATAACCTAGTTCTAGAACATGTGAATAAAACCTAGAAATCAACAATCAAGATCAAATCACAAAGATATTCTAGATCCAAGTTCATGTTCTTCAAAATTAGCTAAAATGATAATCAATCAAAAATACAAAAGCTAATTTCGAAACTCATCCAAACAACTCTAAAATTGGAATCGAAATCATTCTAAACATTTTTATTTAATCAAATAATAAGATTCATCAAGTTGATCGCAAAAGAAAAATGGAAAGAAGATGATTCACTTATAAATGATGAACACACGAACTGAGATCAGATCACAGTGAAAGGTTGGACATCATTTGACTCTACAAATTCTTGGAACTTGTTCCTCTCTTTAATACCAACAATTTCAGCTTTTAAGAATCTAAAATCTAAGTTGATATGAGAGAGATATCGCAAAAACAAGATTGGACAAGTTGTGAAACATTTCTGCACGAAATTTGAACATATATGGAGGGAAATTGAAATGGAGAGAGAGAGAGGGATTCAACCACCAATCATGCCTTGCCACCTTAGCTCCCCATAGAGGTGCATGGCCTCCATGGGCACGGAATGGTGGCCTTCCCTTGGGGGCCACGCGCCTCCACGGGGTGGGGTGGTTTTAGCTTTGCCATCCCACTTCCCATTTGCTCCCTATCGCGCACTGAAATGTTTTTTGACCGTTCTCTGGCCTCCAAACTCTGAATTCAAATTCCTTTTTTGATTACAAACCAAGGCTCCCTCATGTACAAAAGACATCAAGACAACTTTCTCAAAAAATATGGAATTCAACTTGAAAAACAAGGACGAAAACCATGTACGATAAAACCACGGAAAGTTTCTTAACTTTCTAGTTTGAACTCGAAATTTAATGAATGAGTAACCAAAAAAAACGGAACTCAATGAGACCTAATATAAGCTTGAATTCAAGTTCAATCATATAAAAACATAAACAAATAAACACAAGAATACACAAGTATGTCGTTTCCTAGATATAGTCCTAGAACATGTAAGTTTACAAAAAATTGTCAAATTCAGTCTAATGCATGTGCATACTTCAACAAGTGTGTGAATGTGTTATAAAAATTTAGCGCAATCATGTAGGGACACAAATTTTATGCAATGTGTGTGTGTGCACTAATGCCTTGCAAAAGGAAGAAAAATATCGATACCTTAGCATCCAAGAAAGCACATTTCCTTTTGAAGACGAGCTTTGCATGTGAAGTTGTTTTTCTTCTATGAAGCTTGTATAAACCACGAACCAGCTAATCAACTAGACATTACAAAGAAAGAGATTTTTGTTCTGGAATCAAGCCAACACAAATCTAAAACCTAACTGTGACTGCCTTTGTCTTGTTCAAGAATGGTCTTCCTAATAGGGCATTGTAGGGCCAATTCTCGGTGTCAATGACTACGAAGTCGAGTAACACCGTCTTCTGACATGGGAAGCTTCCTATCTCAACAGGTAGTTTGATCATCCCTAATTATCTTACTTTCACTCCACCAAATCTTCTGAGCGAAATCATCATCCGTTGTAGATCCTTCATTTGTAGCCCTAACTGATCGAATACCCCCACACTTAGGATGTCCATCGAGCTCCCATTATCAATCAGTACTCTCCTTACTTCCCTGTGACCAATGTGAACTGACACCACAATGGCGTCGTTTGGTTTCACTTCAAGTCTGTGTTCATCGGCTTCTGAGAAAATGATCGAGTCTCAGCCTTGCTTAAGCTTCTTTTGGTCGGGACCTACCAAGTTTACCTTCAGGTTCTTTTGGCCATCTATCGCTTCGTGAACTTCAGTCATTCTCTCCCTGCTACTCCTTCTTATGCATGGACCACCAAAAATGGTGTTGATAGCCTTGACATCTGGATTTTTCCTTGGACTGCCTCTTTTATCTTGGTCATTCTTTATGGGGTCACCTTGCAGATCATCATTTCCTTTTAGAACCACATATTTTAGGTGTCCTTCTCTGATCAACTTTTCTATGCAATCCCTTAGTTAGTAACACTTGGAGGTCTCGTGACCATTCTCCCGATGAAACCGGCAGTACTTGGTAGTGTCCCTCATGGTAAAGTTTGACTACTTTGGGGGCTTTTTGTACATGTTCTTATCTTCTGTAACATTCAGAATTTCTTCCTACTTTTGAACCAGGGTGTATAATTAGTGTACTACCTATTGAATGTCATATTGCCCTTCTGATCATCGTCTTTACGGTCTTCTTTGACTTTCCAGAATTGTTCTTCTGGTCTCTTTTAATATTTCCCTAACCATTATCTTTAGGTTTTCGACCTTCTTCCGGTTGGCCTCCATGCGTAAGCTTTTCTTCGTAGGCTCTCCTTCGTAGGCTATCTACTCCTCTTCGGCCATGGTTTATCCTCATACATCATCCACCAGACTTGCATAGGTAGTTGGTCCCCTTTGCCTTAGGTTGAGTGACAGCTGGCTGTGCTGCAAACTGTTTACAAATACAGACACTACCGCGTTGTCATTAGGGTCATGTACTTCCAAGACTTCCTGTGAGAATCTAGTGAGGTAGTCTTTTAGTTTTTCATCCTATCTTTGCCTCAAGGTTGAAAGGACAGATATTGACTTTCTACACTGGATATTTCCCATGAATTGCCTGGTGAAGGCCTGTATCAATCCTTCAAAGTTCTGGATTGATCCACTTGTGAGGCCACTGAACCATCTAGACCCCTAATCCCCTAATGTTTGAGGTAACATCCTACATAAGAGAGCATCATCGTAATCGTATTACATCATCGCGCTTTGATATATTCTGACGTGCTTTTGGGGGTTAGTGTTGGCTTTGAATTGATCTACGTGTGGCATCCTGAACTTCTCCGAAAAACCTGCTTGCCTTTAGGAGGTAGCAAACGGACTATCAGAATTACCAATTAGCAGATTACCCCAGCCTTGCCTTCACTCCAATGCTTCAATCCTTCTCAACTGAACTTCCCACTCTCATTTGGTTCGCCTCGCTTATCAAACATTTTGGTGAATTATCAAACCATGAGGGTCCTTTGAGACTCGTCCCTTGACCTGGGTGTCACGAATGTTGTACTTGGGTGTAGAGGTTGTCTCACTTTGCCTCATTGGTAAAGCTTCATCATTAGTTGAAACTGATCGGGATCTCCTCCTATGACCGTCATACCTATCTCCTCGGTTGTAATTCACTTCACGTCTAGGGTACCGTCCTGAATCCTCTTGTTGGCTAGATTCTATATGTTCTCTTCTTTCTTGGTTTCCTCGACCTTCATGCTCTCTGTGGTCTTGATTATCTTGACGATAGTCTCTCTTTTAGGACTGTTCCCTCCTTTCATAACGATCCACCCTATCTCTTCTAGATTTCTATGGCGCACCTAGGGTCGTAACCACTATTTCATATTGTACCCTAGAGTCTTGAGCTACCACCGGCGTAGATAACTGGTATGGTGAGGTCAAGTTAGTGGATGCAGATATGTTGATTCCCTGTCTAGCGGCATCTTCAATGACTCTCCGCAGAGACTCTTAGATTTGATGGAAAGCATCCGGGGAGATGCTGGGAATGGCTTCTGTAGAAGTCAACGCGTCTTGTCTGATGGAAGTCGGAGTTCTAGAAGGTAAATCATATCTAGATGTGCTAGTGTTTGTTAAACTAGCATCATTAACACCATGTGGGGTGTCAGTTTCATGTGGGGATTGACTTTCATCTCCACTATTTGCCATGCTGCTGTTATACAAATTTCCTAGAGTTTTGTTATCAAAACCCCCTTCTTCTAGCGCCAATTGTTGACAGTGATTTTTGGGACTATGTAAATTCAATCACACGTCACACAAAGTATATTGAACTGACAATTGTATAATCAATCTAAAAGAATAAAAAGAAGTTACACAAGCAAGATTTACGTGGAAAAGAACCACAGTGGCCGGTGACGGCGATGACATAATTCACTATGGAAAAATCGTTACAATCTCAATCTCAATCTCAATCTCACTTGCCCTCTTCAATATCTAAAGATTCATTAACCCTTTTTGTGCGTTTTCAGGGTGTATTTATACATGTATACAACCTCAATTCTTGGTATACAAGTAAAAGAAAGGTGGTATACAAGTAAAAGAAAGGTGGTAGTAATTTAATGAGACTCGAAATTGTTAGAGTCATTTTAATCTTCCTTCTCGTTTTACATTGCTTGTGTTTTAAATGCATCAAGTCTTTTGCCTATTCTGAACTCTGATATCTTTGGGGAGATCTATTTCTTTATCATAATATGCTTTGTGACACCTTATTTGAGGAAGACTCTTCTTTTGCATGTTTGAGTCGTGATTACATCAAACTTTACGTTGTCTACGTGTCGCTTAACTGTTCATTTGTCAAACCTGACCAAACCATTTTCACCCCCGACCACAGAACTACACCCAATCGGATAATTGAACCCGATCGTTTGGGTTTCCCCGACCATCTTGGGCTTTCCCGATCGGATCTTCTCTATTTGATCAATCTAGTTACTTTGGTTGAATGTTTTCCATCTGACCATCTGAGTAACCCTAATAAGATATTATGGGGTTATCTGATAGCCATCTTAGGTTGATTCAATCTAGTCGACATTTATTGACATGTCACTATCTAATCTCTAGGAAACACTGCATTTTTGTTTATGTCCAAACCTATCCTTTGCTCGTCCTCGAGCATAACAAAAAACAGAAAAACAAACAAACAAAAAATATAATATTAAAAATAAATAAAAAATAGGCTAGTCCACTTCCGTAGGAAACACAATGGCATTTAGCGTATGCCACAAGCCTTTCAACCACTAGGCGATCCCTAAATGGAGAAGTTTAGTCTTCTGAGGGTTTACAGTTACGACACCCACAAACGAATACTCTACTAGAAAATTGGTTGAGTTGCAGTCCAAACACACCAAGCAAAGACAACACATGCATGCTAGAATCTCAAATATACCAATTAATAACAATGCATCACATAATGCAAGTATGACAATACTTAGACTGTTTTCGGTTTCCAAAACAACTACACTCGTAAATCCAAGATAAAATTCGCCTTGACTCTAATCCTTACTAGATTTCTCTCATTTTTGCACTCAGAATCCTACGCCCACTCTCTAGCAAACATATGTGAATGAGTTTATGTATGGAAATCAAATATAATCGCATATGAGTATTTTCTAATAAAGCACATTTTCTGAAAATCGATCTCATGAAAGGAATTGAAATGCCATCAACGTGGAAAGAACATCTATCAACTCACATTCCCAAGATAGACTTCCTAAAAGATCAAATGGACTTTCCCTAATAATATTTGGGATCAAGAGTGATTTGGTAGTGTATGTGATGGAGGATATGGTAGGAGTGGGAAGATAAAGCTACTAACCATGCTAAGATGTTTACACATTACAATTACATCAATTTGAGCTCATTTACACTTTACATTACAATTCAAGCGTCTAGGCTATAAAATTTTACATTGCACATTTTGTGCTACATTTGTACTCAAAAATTTTTAGAGTAACTTTACATTTGAAGAATTGAAGGCTTTAGTGTTTATATTTCACACTATTTCTTTTGAAAACCTTTGCCTTTGCACAATTACATACATTTGCCTAAGTACATGCTTTACACAATTTAGAGCTACATAACTTCACTAAAGCTAAACACCTTAACATGATCAATAACTAGGGTATGTGAAAGTATTTGGGTTATATAGGTGTTGGAGGTTTAGTGTTTGGCCTCAATTGAACCGATGAAAACATAGATCTAGGGACAAGTGTTTAGGCTATTTTAGTTTATGCATGTCACTAGCCTAAGATCATTTCTAAAAGTCCATCTACCAAGGGAATACAAATCTCAACAAGCAGTCCACATGATGGCGTTCTATGGCAATCAATGAAAGACAATTGATGTGCAATGAGATCACTAAAAATTAAGTACAAGTTCGAAGAGTGTTTAAGAGTAGAAATGGCATAACCCTCACAAATAAAACGTTTATAAGGCACAAAATATCTCACAAGGGTATTCTCCACTATTTTCCTAGGCGAAACAAGAATAGAGGTCTAATCCACCCCAACATCAAAAGATTGGCACTACACAAGCATATTGAAAGAGATGCACGGAGCTAAGAGCATACATGATATGTCTCAACTGGCACGCAAAGAAAAACAACTCAACAAAATGGACTCTATTTCCAAAAAAATTCAAAATAAACAGATTTGAGCAGAGGTTAATTTTTTTTCTAAACATAACAAAAACAAACATAAAACACGAAAGTGTCCACAACCCCAAACATAAACTCAACATTGTCCTCAATGTTGCTCAAATCATAAAGTATGAACAACATTTAGCAAGATTCTGGAGATAGAGCATAAACATCACAAAAGACTAAAAACAAGAAACATAGCAAATCCTATGATCTAAGCACAATACAAATCCACTCTTAGATCTAAACAAAAATAAAAATCACAAACACAACAAACATAGCATTCTTATCATTAAGTGCATGGGCGGTTTCCGCCCAAGTCGACAACTAATCCACAAACACTCAAATTTAAGTAGAGGAATTACCTTTTGTGTCTACGACCAACGCGTTCATTGTGGCGCTACCGTTTCACTCGGGGAGTTGTTGCGGTGGGATAAGCGCACACTTTATTCTTATGAGTTGTGCGGTCCATCCGACTTGAAATTGTTCTTTCCTAGCACAAGCACAACTCAAAAACAGTCAAATGCATATGCAATAAATAAAAAGAAAATAAGTGAAAGAAAAATCTAACCGCATACATATATATATCCGCAAAACAAACTAATCTAACATTTACAGAACCTAAGCTAAAACAAGAAACAATCAATGAATACACATCCCTAGCAGCAGCGCCATTTTGACGTTGATTTTTTGTGTGTGTCGTTGAAAGCATCGTCAAAATATTTATATTAAAATTAACCTTGCTATAAGGCACGAGTCAAAAGATATATATAGAAATAAAACTAGTATAACGTGCAAGCAAGGGTATCGTTCCGCAGGGAGGTGTGATTCGTCAACCGTGTCAAGTTTTATTGTTTATTGAAAGCATATAAATATAATGCGGATGAGGTGAGAATGGTGTGTGTGTAGGGTGTTGTGTGTGTGTGTGTAGGAAATGGACATGGAAATGAAAGAATAAAAATTAACAAGAGATGATGGAGGGGTGAGAATGGTGATTAAGTAAGAAATAATAAAAAGGTGGATATGAGAGATGCAAGATAATGGTCACATAAGAGACAATAAGCTCACCAAACACAAAGGCATATCTATTAGATGGTTACACAATCAAGCACATTCCATTTAAGTTAAGGGTTCATTTTTGCCTCAATCCGATTTATACCCACTCATAGAGCTAACGGTTGAAGAGTGTGTTGAGAGCCTCTTAAACACAAAACCGCAACCAACATATGTAAACCGATTCTACAAACCAATGCTAGATTGAGCCCCAATACTAACATGGTAATATAAAATGGCAACGTTAAGTCTAATGAATGTGGACAGAGTAATTGTTCCTCCAACTATAACTTACCTAGAGCCCCTAGCACAAGAAATAGTCAAATTCCCAATTATTGTAACTCTAACCACAACTCACCTAGAGCCCCTAGTGTGAGAAGTAGCCAAAGTCCAATTTATAACAAAAACATTGAACCAAAACTCTTCTAATATGGCAATTATTAGTTTCATCCATTCTTCCTAGCTAATTAGCCAAGACAATGCCTGGAGAGCCCCTTCTAAAGCATAACCCTAACTCTAATTCACTCAAATCCATCCATACACATGCAATTTCGACATTCCATCAACATACACACAAATGGGATATTTGATTACTACTACTCCTACAATTACATTAATCTACTCCTAATTCCATCCATGAACACATATTAATTTCCAATCTCCATATACAAGCATTTCAAGATAAGAAATATAATCAATCATGGCAAGAATGAAACAAAACTTAAATGAACAAAAAAATCATCATATATAAATAGCCAAAGTGTAGGATTACAAATATTCCCAAATGGGGATTACACATAAGGAAAACAAGAAATACATGGAGAATGAGTTTAGATACAACCCTTGAAGAAATCCCTCCAAGAGCTCCATCACTTTCCTAGCATGAAATTGGTCAAAGACCTCTCATACTCCATGAAATCTACTCATAAATGTGGGGAAAGATGGGTAGAAATGGTGGTGGTGAGCTTTCCATGAAGAAAAACCTCAATGGAAGCTTGAAAGCTTCTCTCTCTCTCTTAATTGATGAAGAAGAATGAAGAAGATGAAGTTTGGGCGGTGTATTTCTTTAAGAGAGGAGAGAAATAGGTGTTTATATAGTGTTGGGAGGTTACGGTATGAAATGGTGGTGAAGGGACGAAATTGCCCCTCAATTTTGGGTAAAAATGTGACCTCCAGATGTCGATCGACAGTCAAAATAGTGTCCATGGTGCCAGCCGAATTGGCCACCAAAATGCTGGTGAAAGTTACTGTCTTAATTCGGCTGTCAGAACGGCAGTTGGGTTGCCCATCGAATGCGATTTCTACTCTGCATACTAGTCACACAAACGGAAATAACTTCCTCCAGAAAGGTCAGAATTGCAATCCGTAAAAAGTTTTGAAAACTAAACTTCTGTACCTTTTTGAATATATAAAGATCTCAATGTGGTTTGATCTGAGGAGGGAGTTATGGCATCCACAAGTCGAACATTCTATATAGGCCCATACAATTTCAGCCCATAAGCTGTCGAAAAATCAGAGGGGTTTATGCATGTGGTCTCGGTGTTGCATTCTTGCTTGATGAAGGATCAACCGTGAAAACATCTTGATTTGCTTGGTCACGATTGGGCTTAGATCACATCGTAGTCTGTATCAACGATGAGGCGTGGTAACTCTGAATACTTCAATTTATTCTCGTTTTTGGCTCTTTTTGCCTCCCAAACTAATCTTTATGCTCAAAATCATGAAATATGGAATATGTACCTACACTTGGCTCAACAACCACATTATATACAAAAATACACTTGAAAATGAGAACAAACGATAGGAAAATGGGGACCTAAAATAGGTATAAAATCATCCGATCATGTGCCATTTTTTCAGATTTTACCAATAACACTCAAATTAAAATCCCTTCAAATTGACCCTCTTACATTGCAACTCTGCTATTGCTATGTCAAAAACTTATGCACTTGTTAGTGTAGGATGATTTATGTAAGTTCCTCATTTTGTTATTGGCTTATTTCGTTAACAAACCACTTTGGGGCTTAAATTGTAAGGGTAGTCCAAGTGTTCATGGTGCATGGTCAATCTTCATAGGCACTCTCATGACATCAAGCTCAAGAAGCACCTCAAAGATATAACACATGTGTTTAACTCTTTGAAGAGAATTAGTTGCGCACACACACTACTTCATGCACGTTCTGCTCATCCTGCATTGGTGTTTCAATTCTTATATGTGTGCTTTCTTTACACTTCTCACACGTGCACTTTGTTGTTAGATCTAAGTGTGGTTTTGTGTTTTTTTAATTCATTTCTCGAATGTTTGATCCAAAATGTCCTCTCATGCACGATGATGTGCTTGTATCAGCATGATGAGTGACCCCCATGTGCGTGGGTCACTACCTACGTAGTCACTAGTGAACTCTCTTCTGCATGTTTCCTGGTCTTTGTTGTGCAGGTGATGCAAGGGTCACTATCCGCGTAGTCACCAATGAACTCTTTTCTACAGGTTTCTTGGTCTCTGTTGCACGGGTGATGGACGGGTCACTACCCGAGCAGTCACTAGCGAAGTGACCTCTGTTATGTCCTGGGTTTCAGTACGTGGGTGGTGTGCGGGTCCCTACCCGTACAACGGACCTGCGTAGTCACCTTAGTGTTTCTGTTCTGGTCACAGTGCTCGGATCAGAGGTGTCAAAAGGGCCGGATAAATCCAATCTGGTCCGAGTCCGGCCCGGGTCTGGTCTGGTCTAGTCCGTTACTGTAGAGGCCCTAATTTGGTCTGGGCCTATTATTTCAAAGCCCGAGTTTGGACTGGGATTTTATAAATTATTGTGTGAGCCGAGCTCGATCCGAACCTGAACCCGAACAAGTCCGGCTGGAACAATAGATAATTTGTTATATATATTGTTTAATAAAAATACTTACAGCCAAATAATGGAAATAAACGAAAAAATTATGTTAACAGGTCTTATTTGTGCATTTGCAGTGAGATATAATGGTTTCTGAATATGTAATATCTAAATAAATTTGAACAAAATGACAGTTGCTGTCTACAGCTTGGTGGAAAGTGTAACTTATGTGAGTAAGGAGGTCAGTTGTTCGAATCTTACTTTGTACACCAAAATTCTTAATTTTATAAGAAGCCCAAATTGTGTAATATATAATAAAATTTAACATGTGTTACCGATTGACTAGAATAATGTGGTGGTATTTGTTGTTTGGATGATAAATCATGTTGATGGCTTGAATCCAAGTGTGGGCATCCAAATATTTTTATTTTTAAAGAAGCCCAAACTTGAATAGGCCTGTTGTGCCCAAATCTGATCCAGCCTAGCTCTCAAGATATTGGGCTTGAGGGCCGACCTTAGTAGCTTGTGGGAAATCTCAGATCCGACCTGGTCTGATCCGTACAGTAATAAGCCTGAATCCGAGTTTGATCCGTACAGTAAATGGGCTTGAAAATTTCAGGCTGGGCTAGGCCGGCCCTGCCCTTTTGACACCTCTAGCGCGGGTGTTGCACTAGTCGCTACCCATGCAACAGACCTGTATAGTTCCCTGATTCTACCTTGCATTTTAAAAATGTCGTAGTTTCACATAGGGCTCATATATATGTTGTCTTCTCTTTTGCTCGTTTTTGTAAGTCCAGAATTCATCCTTAGTGAGAGAAAGTGATTTGTAAGAGAGAGAGAGAGACTCTCAAGAACTCACATTTACTCAACCAAACACCAATCCATGTGCATCTAGCATCTTTCAAGCATCATATCATCATGGTTCTTCTTGCTTTCTTTGACTAGGTAACATGAACTTGTTCTAAAACTCTTTGCATCTTTCATATGTTTATATTTGCCTAGGATTAGCATTTATTTTCTTGTTTAAATGCATGACTCTTGCCTAATATTGTGTTCCAATATTTTTTAGTTGCTTTGTGTTGGTTGAGATTGCTTGTTCTTTGATAGCTTTCATTTAGGATGTTTTTACCCTCTATCTAAATCTTCTTGCTTTACATTTAGATATTGATATCTAGGATTGTTGTTTATTGCCATCTTGAAATCCCTAAATAAGTATTTAGTGTAGCCTAGCATTAATTGCATGTTCGAATATTTTTTACATATTCACATATGTTGTTAATCTCTTCATGGACTGTTAAGTCTTGTGGCTAAGTGGTTAAGCGCTCAAGCTTTGGTCTAGGATCACTATTAAAGGCCCGCTGGATAGAGTGAAAGGGTTAGTGACCAAGAATGGTTTGATTGAGGTCAACATAGGTTGTAAACTTTTATTCAAATAGTATATTTGAGGATCGTATGTGGCTAGATGGATAACCCATGAGTTTTGTCCAGTTTGAGGGTTTCTCATATAAAACAAATTGACTTGTCTTTTATTGTTTTTGTTGGGGTTTATGTCCTAAAGCTTGTAATTTGTAAATGTAAATGAAACATAAATAAAAGAAGTAGTTTATTCATTCTATAAATCTATCTCATACATTTATATTATATGTACTTAACATCCAAGACTGGCAGATGTAATCTCTAACTAAGTATATGAGTGTCATATACAGAGGAATTCAGTTTGAGATGAGAAATCTAAAGAGTCTGTTGATAGCAAATAGAGCTGGGTACTTTATTTTTGGTTAATCTCAAACTGCGGTCCATTCCGTAATGTACGGTTGCCTTATCCTAGACTATTCATATGGTGATATGAGAATGGAGGCACCTTATTGATCGGTCTATTTCTATACATGTTTTAGGTCCCCATTTCCTATTATTTGTGCTTTGTTCTTGGGTGAAATTAGGTATTTTATGTGTTTGTTGAGCATTTGTAGGTTACATTCCATATAAGAGGTGTTGGATGTTATTTTGGAGAAAAGAAGCAAAAAGATGAATTTTGGCTATGCAGATCACTCATATTGTAGGCCCCATATCTCTCTCCTTAGTTTTAATTGTGTGTCCTACCACCTATGGATGGAAAGCGCCGGAAGTCTAGTTTCCGGTGCACTTTTCGGATCGCAATTCTGATATTCATAGAAGAAGTTATTTCCAATTTAGTAACCGAATGTCAGAGTTGGAGAAGTCTACCGCGGGCTAGACCGTGGTTTGTGCAATTTCCTATGTAGCGGAACATATCAGTACAGCATTACGGTGCTGACCACAGGCGACCTGCGGAGCGACCTAGGCCGCGGTTTTGACGTACTTTTGGCGGATTCCACTCCAAATTGGTCTAGAACTATTCCAAAACTTCCCAAATCAAATTCTAATGACTTAAGAAGATCAAAACATGTTTGAAAAACTTCCTAAACTCAAATTATGAGTTAATTAACAAGAGAGGAAATCCAATTTAGGAAAGGATTTCAATTCCTTGTTTCATTCTACTATTCCCAATTGATGGATTTCCTAAACCAAAGCAAATTGGGAGTCCACAAGGAATTATCACCTATAGATCCATTTTCTGTGCAATGCAACAAAACCTATTATGGTGGCCATTTTAATTTTTTATAAGAAACACAACATTTTATTAAAATATATCCTGGTGGCATTATTTTATACTGTAATAATATAATCATGAGAGCCATTAAATTTGAAGGATCTGTGTCTCACACTAGGCTATCTTATTATTTTATGTTGTTATTGGGTTCTGTTAACCGTTTTATGTTTTACCTAAATATAAATGTCAGATCAAGTTGCCCTTGAAACTGAAGCTAGAATATCTCCGCTGATCAATGAGAAGAAAAGACTGTTCAATGACTTATTGACAGCCAAAGGTATTCATCTTCTGATTTACCCATATTAAATTCTCTCCTCCTTTCTCTCTCTCGGAGACAGGCACAGAGTCACACAAATGAAAAAAAAAAGCATATTCTTTGCACAAAAAAGCTTCCCCTTCTCCACCATAACACCAACCCAATTTTTCCATATTTTTTCAAATACATGTTTCAGTGAGCCTTTTTGGAAGTTTTCTTTTTTTAAGCTTCTTGATTATGTATTTCAGGAAACAAAAAAATGTTTTGCCATACCCGACCATTATTTGAAGAAGAAGGTCCCTCTACTGTTGACTTTCCTGATGATTGCACTATCCGTGTCAATACCGGTGATGATAGCATCTCCAACCCCATGAAGGATTTTGAACTTGACCGAGTTTATGGACCTCATGTTGGACAAGGCAAGCATAAAATTCTTTGTTTAATTGTCTTTCATAACCTTTTTATGATGTGATTCTTCTCCTATTCACTCATTATTTAACAAATGAATGCATCAAAACACCATAAAACAGAGGCTTATTGAGGTGCACCACTTTTTGTGCAGCTGAACTCTTCAGTGATGTTCAGCCATTGGTACAATCAGCTTTGGATGGAAATAACATTTCTATCTTTGCCTATGGACAAACAAACTCAGGAAAGACACATACTATGGGATGCTCTGTTTGTGTGTGTTTATTTATTACATAATTTGCATAGCATGCATGTATGACTATATTCAAAGGGCTTCCTAGTCTGGTTGTTCTTATGTAGGATTTGGTAGAGCACATGATAATTATCTTTGTTGGTCGGCATAGATAATATACTCTGTAAACTGGAATAACTAGTGATTAAACTAGATTTATCGATGATTTTTTGTCATCAACTCTCAACCTTTTATGGCATCCAAGATCTTTCATTTTGCCCTTTTCTTTTTCTTTTTCTGTTCTTATTTGATGGAAACTAGCAAATGGATAACCTAGAAGATAGATTTGACCCAGCTGACTGTAATCTACTTTTGTGTATTTATATTCAGGGTGTCTCAAATGTGTCAATAGTACTAATACCATATTCTTTCTCACATGAATTCCATGATATCTCTACCACTTTCTTGACATGCTTTTGATTTGATCAGGAAGGATCTAGCCATGATCGTGGTTTATATGCTCGTTGTTTTGAGGAACTGTTTGATTTATCGAACTCAGATTCAACTTCAACTTCTCGATTCAATTTCTCAATTACAGTTTTTGATCTCTACAATGAACAGGTTCATTGACTCTCATCACTTACTAATCATGGTACTTCCTTCTTCCATCATTTATGTTGTAAAGCCCAAAAAGTTAAACTGATAGAAAAACCTAACGATATTATTTAAACTTAACAATTATATATTTTGTTTTCTGATTTTTATTTGTTAAATAATAATTTTAAGTATAACGTTATTAAAATGCTCCAATGCAAACCCATTTCTGAACAAATCAGAAGTTTTTGTTGATTTATTCTTTTCCATATAGAGGTAATATATAGGAAAAATACAGAGTCAGAATCAAGTAATTGATCTCCTACAATCTCTACAATTAATCTAACAATCTCCTATAATCAGCAATTAATAGATTGTCAACTATACAAAAATATCATACATTAATAACGAATATATTCTACATTAATAATGAAATATTCTAACACTCCCCCTCAAGTTGGTGCGTAGATGTCACTCATGCCCAACTTGCTAATTGAGTCATGAAAACTCCTTCCATTAATGGCCTTTGTAAGGATATCTGCAAGCTGGTCCTTACTTGGAACAAAAGGAAGCTCGATTATCTTTTCTTCTAGTTTCTCTTTGATGAAGAATCGATCAATCTCCACATGCTGTACTGGATTGTTAGCAATCTGTACTGAAGTCTTATTATCACAATATAGTCTCATGCAGCCTTTTTGATGAAATCCCAAATCACTCAATAGATTCTTCAGCCATAGTAACTCAGAGATCCCTTGTGCAATTCCTTGGAACTCAGCCTCAGCACTGGATCGTGACACAACTGTCTGTTTCTTACTTCTCCAAGTAACTAGGTTACCTCCTACAAAGGTGAAATAACCGGGCGTAGATCTTCGGTCACTCGCATTTCCAGCCCAGCCAGCATCCGTATAACCCTCGATGTCCAAGTGTTCATTCCGAGAGAACATTAACCCTTTAGCAGGAGCTTCTTTCAGATACCTTAGGATTCGAATAACTGCATTCATGTGACCCTCAGTAGGAGCATGCATAAACTTGCTCACTACACTTACTACATAAGCAATATTAGGACGAGTATGTGAAAGGTAAATGAGTTTACCTACAAGTATCTGATATCTTTCTTTGTTCGTTGGGGTTTAATCAGGGTGATCTGGACACTCATATAACTTGTAATTCTGATCCACAGGGGTATCTACTGGTTTGCTTGCTAGTATTCCAATTTCTGTAAGTAGATCTAGAACATATTTTCTTTAACTAAGGAAAATTCCATGTTTTGATCGGGTTACCTCAATTCCCAGAAAATACCTCAGTAATCCCAGATCTTTCATTTCAAACTCCGTGGCCAAGTAACCTTGAAGATTAGTCATCTCTAGGTCATCATTTCCTGTAACAATCATATCGTCAACATAGACGATTAGTCTAGTGATCTTATCACCCTTTTAAAGAATAAGGTGTGATCCGAGTTGCTTTGATGGTATCCAAATCTCCTCATGGATGAACTGAAACGTCCAAACCAGGCTCTAGGTGATTGTTTTAGACCATAAAGGACTTTTTTCAACTTACATACTTTATCAGTTTGAGACTCAAAACTGGGAGGAAGTTCCATATACACTTTTTCATTGAGTTCCCATGTAGGAAAGCATTCTTCACATTGAACTGTTTCAATGGCCAATCCAAGTTTGCTGCTAGTGATAGAAGAACCCTAACAGTGTTTAGCTTAGCAATCGGAGCAAAAGTCTCTACGTAGTCAACCATGTATGTCTGAGTATATCCCTTGGCAACAAGCCTAGCATTATACCTTTCAACCAAGCCATCTGCTTTGTGCTTGATGTTATAAATCCACCGACACCCAACAACTTTCTTTCCTTTAGGTAGATCTACCACTTCCCATGTGCAGTTTTTCTGTAACGCCTTTATCTCTTCTTCCATGGCTTGTACCCATTTCTGATCAGTCAAGGCATCCTGCAATTTACTAGGAATAGATACAGAGGATAATTGATGTGCAAATGCTTTGAAGGAATCAGAAAGTCTGTAAGTTGAGGTGTAATCAGTAATAGAATTAAGATCTTTACTACCTACCGGAGGCTGCTTAGAAGGGAAGTCAAACCGTACAGGTGGTCTACGTTCTCAACTAGGATACCGTCTAGTAGATAGACTGGGGTTAGGATCTGTGTGATTTTTACTGGGTAAGTCATTAGATAAAGAGGAGGGTTCAGAAATTACCTTAGGAGCATTTTCAACCTCAGGGTCTGATTGATGAACCGGTAGTAAAGAAGAGGAAGGTTGTACTACAGGCTCCCCCTATTTTCCTTTCCCTTTATTTTTCCTTTCATATACTCTCAAGATTGGTTCTGTCTTATCTGTGAGACTATGACTCTCATGAGATGGATCAAAAGATTCCTCAGAAAAACCTCTCAAACTAATGGGTATACCATTGTTAGTTGTGGGAGACTTCTCTTCATAGTCAGGATTCCCCTCTGAAGAGAAGTCTTCGAGGCAAAGTAAGCCTCATCTTCCCAGAACGAAACGTCTTGTGAAACAAAAACTTTACGGGTTGGAGGATGATAATATTTGTACCCTTTTTGTGAGCTAAAATATCTGAGGAAAACACATTTAAGGGCACGTGGGCCCAACTTACCTCGATGGGGAGTATGGATGTAGACATATACAACACATCTAAAAACCTGAGGAAGAATATGCAATGCAGAGGAAATATCACAGTAATGAGAAAATGATTGTAGTGGAGTTTGAAAAGACAACACACTGGATGGCATGCGGTTAATGAGATATGCAGCAGATAGTACTGTATCACCCTAAAAAGATTTAGGCATATGCATTTCAAGTAGTAAAGATCGTGCAACTTTTGAGAGATGACGATTTTTACGCTCGGCAATGCCGTTTTGTTATGGGGTATCTGCACAAGATGTTTGGTGGAGAATACCGTTTTTCAAACAAAAAGTTTTTAGACCATGATTCAGATATTCACCACCATTATCTGATCATAAAATTTGAATTTTCTTATGAAACTGGGTTTAAGATCATATGACAAAAATTTTGAAAAACGTCACATACGTCACTTTTATTCTTTAAAAGAAAAATCCAAGTCATGCGTGTACAATCATCAATAAATGTAACAAACCAACGCATACAGGACACAGATACAATATTAGAAGGACCCCAAACATCAGAATGAACAAGAGCGAAAGGCATATAACTTTTATTATTATTACTAGGACGAAAAACAATGCGGTGGTGTTTGGACAAAACACATGATTCACACTGTAGATTATTGTGTCCAATAGTTTTAAACAAATAAGGAAACAAAAATTTTAAATATCCAAATGAACAATGACCTAAACGTTTATGCCACAGAAAGATATTACTTTCGTTGTCGGCTGTAACTTGTACCACTTTGTGAAGATGACTTGGGCTGGATGAGCTCGAGACACTATCTGCTGTAAAGTAGTACAACCCCTCTTTTTCTTCACCAGTTCCAATTGTCTCCTTGGTTGTGGAGAAGGCCAGAATGTAACAACACAATTTAGAGACTTATTAATTTTACTGATAGAGAGTAAATTACTAGATAAAGTGGGCACATAGAAAACTGATGATAAATGTAAGGATGAAGTAAGAGATATGGATCCAGCCCTATGAACCGGGGTGGGTGTACCATCAGTGTATGACACCTTTGTTGTTTTGGTTGGACTACTATGACTAAAGTTTTGAGAACTACAGGTCATGTGATCTGTTGCACTAGAATCAATTATCCAAGTACTATTACCAGAATTGATGTTACTTTATGTGACTGCAACTGTTACTGTAACGTTCATCATTAAATGTAACTTTAGCACCCTATTATTGTTCAGATTTGATGTTTAAGACCTTATAAATATCAATAAGAATCCAGAACTCTTCTGCCCTAGTTTTATTCTTGGACCAGCTTGAGGCAAACAAACCTTTTGTAGGGAAGTTGCCTCTGGCAAGTGGATGACTATTTTATTATTGTTCAGATTTGATGTTTAAAGCCTTATAAATATCAATAAGAATTCAGAACTCTTTTGTGCGTATATTATTCTTGGACCGGCTTGAGGCAAACAAACCTTTTGTAGGGAAGTTGCCTCTGGCAGTTGTTTCCTTTAGTATTGGCCTATCAGCACAAGTCTTTGAAGCACATATAAAAATCTTGGAGGAGCGTTAGTCACCATGCTATGTTTGAACAATTAGTCACCATTGCATGAGCTTGGACATTACAGTCTACCAAATATAGAAGGAGATTAATAGATCAAACCAGTCTTCATTAACACTTATGTTACCGGCAAATAATGCACAGCTTTGTATGCTTGTTGGAACTCTAAAACCAAGAATATTAAATAACTGGTTTGTGTTGCAGTTTGTTCATGCAATCCCTGTAATAATGGAAATAATTTGGATCCTAGGGGTCGGAGTGTTGTCTAAGGAGCATCTACAAGCCTGCATCATAATTTTTAATTACCTGTCATGTAGAGTTTTGGTTAAATTACCTAGAGGTCTGAGTTTTTTCTGGACATATTCAGTCTGATCTAGTGACGTGTCTTGTGTGGTTAATTGGTTATACTTGGAACTACTTAGATGCTTTTTTCATTCTTGAGTTGTCTAAACCTGTTATTGCATTGCATTTTTATGTTATTTGAACTTTAAGCAGCAACAAATTTGTGTTGGATTGCAATGATCCTTCATCAACACTAAATTTTTTGAAGTTTCTGGTTATACTGATTATACTGGTTATATTGATCTTCTCCACTTTTCAATTTCTTATCTAGGCTAAGATTAAAAGCACTGAATCGCAACTCAATGAAGTATTTCATTCTAGTGAAGTTAGGTCAACATCTGGCTCAGAACTTGTGCCTGCCGTATCAACAATTTCAAATGCAACTGGGGATGGCATGGACTCTTAAGCAGTATGTTAGAATATAATCAATTAGATTGTATAGTTGACTGATTGATTGCTTAATTAGTGTAATTGATTGCTTGATTAGTGTAGTTGACAATTAGCTTAATTGTAGGAGATCATTGTATTGATTATAGGAGAATCATTTCCTTGATTCTCACTCATGTATTTCCCTATAAATTGCCTCCATATGGAGAAGAATAGATAACAAACTCTTAATTTGTTCATGATATTAAAGCCTAAAACAGATTTTCAGGTTTCCTCTCTGTTACTGTTTAAAAAAAAATTCTTCTTTTTACTGCTACAGTACTCATCTACAGTATTATGCTACAGTAATCGTTTATAGTATTATGCTACAGTACTTGCCCCATTTTACTGTTTCGACTGCCGGATTTACTGTTCCGTTGCCAACTCTGGATTTACTATACTGATTGCCGGATTTACTGTTCCGCTGGCAAACTCTTCGGGTATTTTATGATCTTTTGCTTTCACTACTACTATGTCCAGCTCAGGTACATTACATTCTGCTTTCAGTACTTCTACAATTTCTAGTAATAATACTTGGATAATTGATTCTGGTGCAACAGATCACATGACTTTTGATTCTCGAAAATTTAGTCATCATAGTTCAACCGAAACCGAAACATGTAGTGTGTCATATGCTGATGGTACACCCACCCCGGTTAATAGGGCTGGATCTGTACCATTAATGCCATCTTTACACTTGTCATCCGTTTTACATGTGCCTACCTTATCTAATAACTTACTCTCTATCAGTCAGATCACTAAATCTCTTAACTGCACTGTCACCTTCTAGCCTACTCATTATGTGTTTCAGGACATTCACACTAAGGAGACGATTGGAACTGGTAGGGAAAGAGAGGGGTTGTACTACTTTACATCAGATAGTACTCTGGGCTCTTCACGTTCATCTAGCCAACCTCATAGAGTAGTACAAGTCAACTCTGATAAGGAAAGTAGTATCTATCTCTGGCATAGACGCTTAGGGCACTGTTCATTTGGGTATCTTAAGTTTTTATTTCCATCCTCGTTTACTGGTCAAAATAATTTTCATTGTGAACCATGTGTTTTGTCAAAACATCATCGTACTGTTTTTCCTTCTAGCAATAATAATAATAGGAGCTCTATGCCATTTTCTCTTATCCATTCTTATGTATGAGGCCCCTTTAATATTGTGTCTGTATCTGGTATGCGTTTGTTTGTTACATTTATCAATGACTGCACGCGTATGACTTGGATTTTCCTTTTAAAAAATAAAGTGATGTATGTGATGTTTTTCAAATTTTTTATCACATGATCTACACAGAGTTTCATAAGAAAATTCAAGTTTTACGTTCTGATAATGGCGGTGAATATCTCAATCATAATTTCAAAACCTTTTGTTTACGAAACTGTATTCTCCACCCAACATCTTGTGCATATACTCCACAACAAAATGGCAAAGCCTAACGTAAAAATTGTCATCTCTTAGAGGTTGCACGATCTTTACTACTCGAAATGCATATGCCTAAATCTTTTTGGGGTAATGTTGTATTATCTGCTGCATATCTCATTAATCGCATGACGTCCAGTGTTTTGTCTTTTCAAACTCCATTACAATCTTTGTCTCATTACTGTGATGTTAACTCTGCCTTACATATTCTTCCTCGAGTCTTTGGATGTGTAGTATATGTACATATCCATACTCCTCATCGAGGAAAGTTAGACCCGCGTGCTCTTAAGTGTGTCTTTATAGGGTATTCTAGCTCACAAAAAGGGTACAAGTGTTACCATCCTTCGTCTCGTAAGGTGTTTGTTTCACAAGATGTTACGTTTTGGGAAAATGAGGTATACTTTGCCTCAGAGACTCATCTTCAGGGGGGAACTCGAACCATGAAGAGAAGTCTTCTACGGTAGACAATGGTATATCTATTAGTTTGCCCATTAGTTTGCCCGAGTCTCCTACAAACAGTATTAGTTTGCCCGTAAGTCTATCTTCTGAAGAAGAAAGTCAATCTTCTGAAGAAGAAAGTCAATCTTCTGAAGAAAAAAGTGAGATTTCTGAAAGGACAGAACCAACTTTGAAAGTGTATGAAAGGAGAAATAAAGGGAAAGAGAAATAGGAGGAGTTAGTTCCCATACAGGTGGCACAACCCCTTACTTCTACTTCTCCAACACTAGTTCATCAATTAGACTCTGAGGTGGAAAATGCTCCTGAGATAATTCCTGAACTCTCTACTTTATCTAATGAAAATCACATAGATTCTGACCTCAGTTTACCCACTCGACGGTATCCCAGTCGAGAACATAGACCACCTATACATTTTGGTTTCTCCTCTGAGCATCCTCTAGTAGATAGTAAGGCTCTCTACTCTATTACTGATTACACCTCAACTCACAGATTGTCTGAATCCTTTAAGGCATTTGCATATCAATTATCCTCTGTATCTATTCCTAGTAAATTGTAGGATGCACTGACAGATCAGAAATGGGTACAAGCCATGAAAGAAGAGATGAATGCGTTACAATAAAAATTTACGTGGAAAATAGTGGATCTATCTAAAGAAAAGAAGGTTGTTGGGTGTCAATGGGTATATACCATTAAGCACAGAGCAGATGGTTCAATTGAAAGGTACAAGGCTAGGCTGGTCGCCAAAGGGTATACTCAGACTTACGGGGTTGGTTACTAGTAGACGTTTGCTCCAGTAGCCAAGTTAAACACTGTTAGGGTACTTCTATCATTAGCAGCGAACTTGGATTGGCCATTAAAACAGTTCGATGTGAAGAATGATTTCCTACATGGAGAACTTAGTGAAGAAGTCTATATGGAACTGGCAAACTGGCAAAGTATAGAAGCTGAAAAAGGCTCTTTACGGACTGAAACAATCACCTAGAGCCTGGTTTGGGCGATTCAGTACATCTGTGAGGAGATTCGGATACCATCAAAGTAACTCAGATCACACCTTATTCTTCAAACGTAAGGGTGATAAGATCACTATATTGATCGTCTATGTTGACGATATGATTGTTACAGGAAACAATGATCTTGAGATGACTAATCTCCAAAGTCACTTGGCTATAGAGTTCGAAATGAAAGACTTGGGGGTAGTAAGGTACTTCTTAGGAATTGAGGTAGCCCGATCAAAACATGGGATTTTCCTCAGTCAGAGAAAGTATGTTCTTGATCTACTTACAGAAACCGGGATGTTTGCTAGCAAACCAGCAGATACTCCTATGGATCAAAACCACAAGTTATGTGAATGTCCAGATCACCCTGATCAAACCCCAGCAAACAAAGAAAGATATCAGAGGCTTGTTGGTAAGCTCATCTACTTATCGCATACTCGTCCTGATATTGCATATGTAGTGAGTGTGGTAAGCCAATTTATGCACTCTCCTACCGAGAATCACATGGATGCAGTCCTTCGGATTTCAAGGTATCTAAAAGGATCTCCTGGCAGAGGATTAATGTTTTTTAAAAATGGACACCTAGATATCAAGGGATACACGGATGCTGATTGGGCTGGGAATGCTAGTGATCGGAGATCTACTTCTGGTTACTTCACCTTTGTATGAGGTAACCTAGTCACTTGGAGGAGTAAGAAACAGACTGTGGTATCACGATCTAGTGCTGAGGCAGAATTCCGAGGGATTGCCCAAGGAATTACTGAATTGTTGTGGTTGAAGAACTTTTTGGGCGATTTGGGATTTCACCCAAAGGGTAGCATGAAGCTATATTGTGATAATAAAGTTTCGATTCAGATTGTCAATAATCCTGTCCAACATGATCGTACCAAACATGTGGAGATTGATCGATTCTTCATCAAAGAGAAGATAGAAGAAAAGATAATTGAGCTTCAATATGTACCAAGTAAGGATCAACTTGCAGATATCCTCACAAAGGCTATTAATGGAAGGAACTTTCATGACTCAATTAGCAAGTTGGGCATGAGTGACATCTATGCACCAACTTGAGGGGGGTGTTAGAATATAATCAATTAGATTGTATAGTTGACTGATTGATTGCTTAATTAGTGTAATTGATTGCTTGATTAGTGTAGTTGATAATTAGCTTGATTGTAGGAGATCATTGTATTGATTATAGGAGAATCATTTCCTTGATTCTCACTCATGTATTTCCTTATAAATTGCCTCCATATGGAGAAGAATAGATAACAAACTCTTAATTTGTTCATAGTAACCAAGAAACTTGAGGAAGAACTCAAAAAACGTGATGCACTGATTGAGGTCTGTCACATTACATTGTTCTGACATTTTTGTCATTAAGATGCAAGAATATGTGATTTTGACCTTTCCAGTTTGTGTTGTCTTCAACTTGAATCTGTCTTATATTCTGCATTCTTGTCTCCGGAGATGTGAAATATTTTACTTCCTTGCCTTCCATGTAAGTAGTTATTACTTATCAAAATTGAATCAACTACGCCTCTAAAATCACTTTGCCTAAGGATTGTATCCCTGAGTACTTTGTAATTGAAAAAATATTTTACGTAAAACTGTCGTAGTTGAACCATTGTTGCTATGGCAGATGATTGGAAGGAGAGAACAAAATTAAGCTTGTTGTGCTTTCCAAGACATACATTTAGCGACAGTAGGTGGTGCTGTGAGACATCTTTAGGTGAGAATTTTTTTGGTCACATCCAATGAAGACTGATGCTTTTATATGCAAGGGATAATATTGTCTTCGTTGAAAGTAATGCAAAGGAAAAGATGATATTATAATGGAATTAGAGGTGGTCATGTGAAGTTTAATATATTAACATTTGGTCCCAAAGACTAGTCCCATGTTCAAGTTTTCCTTGAATTAAAGGAAATTTGTCCCAAAGACTGTATGGCTAGATAATGATGAGACAAGTTTAAGTTGATTGGATTATCCCTCGGTACCTTTGACTTGTTACAGAAATTTTACATAAATCGTGTTAAGGGAGGCTTGGCTTACACTTTACAGACTATAAGTTCTTGAAACTTCTTTCTTTTCACTTTTCGTGAATTTTGAGATGAATTTTATGTATGCTAAATCATAAAGGCGTTGGCATCAAAATTCCACTTAGGACAGAGAGGATAATGTATTCTGGAATTTTACATGAAAAAAGGAAAGAGAACTAAAATAGATTAGATCTTGCTCTGATGGATCCTGCTGTACTTTATTTTCCTCAGATAGATCGTTGGTTGGAATTGCTTGATTTCTCATCATCATGAATTGTGGCTTCAGAAAGTTTTCTTTAATTTCTGACTGCTTTTTAGTGAATATCTGTAATCTATTTTTCATCTTTTTAGTCTCTTGCGCAAAGTTAAAACAGACTTGTTTTTCAATATGGTTTCACCTTACAGGAATATTTATTTTGTTGCTTGTGCAGAGTTTGCATGAAGAAAATGAGAAATTGTTTAATAGATTGACAGAGAAAGCATCTTTGGTTGGTTCACCCCAGGCAGTTGTTTCTTCCTCATATCAATATAACCGGTTGACATAGGGAGTTTCCCAATTCAACTCTGACACAGGGGGTTTTCCAATTCAGTTCAACCAATACAATTCAGCTCTGGCACAGGGAGTTTTCCAATTCAGCTCAACCAATACCGTGAAATGCATTTAATCACTTTTCAAGTCTTTCTAAATGTATTTAATTACCTTGATATTTCCCAAGTCAATGAGGGATGTTCCTTGGCTTTTATTTAAGACCTTTCTCTGCTATGGAAATAAACAGATTTGGAGTTTCAAGAATATAATCAGTCTCTAACTTAAGAAGAAGGAGTTCTTCTAGTTATCTAACTTTTATCTCTTTGGTGGATTCCAATTGAGTGGCGAGTTGATATTTTTAAAGTTCTTGTTTGCTTAATTTTGGTTCCTAACATTTTCTGGTGTCAGTTTTGGTATCAGAGCAACAATCTATGGCTGGACAGGGTGGTCGTGTTACTCGCAACAACCGTGGTGGTCGTGGCATACATCACAACGCAGAACCTCCAGAGCGAGAAAGAGATCTTCGTGACATTGAAATGGATAATATGAGAAGACAAGTGCAACAACTGGGAGAACGTCTTGCACGTTTTGAAACTCAGGAACGTGATGAGTTTTATCGTCGTTCTGAGAATGAAGCTTCAACCAAAGAAGATGATATTAACCCATTTCATCATGCTCGTGGTAGAGAATCAAGTGGAGAAGATCATTCAAGGCGTCGTGGAGGAAATTATGTTTTTCCGCAGCGAGGTCTTGATGTCAAGGTGGACATCCCAGAGTTTGCAGGGAAAATGCACACAGAAGAATTTATTGATTGGCTCAATACAGTGGAACGAGTGTTTGATTATAAAGATGTTGAAGATGAAAAAAAGGTGAAACTAGTAGCTATCAAATTGAAGAAACATGATTCGAATTGGTGGGAGCACCTTAAGAAACAACGGGCTCGAGAAGGGAAGAAGTGAATTGTGACGTGGACCAAGATGAAGAAAGAATTAAAGAATAAGTTTGTACCACAACACTATCTCCAAGACGCGTTTTTGAAGTTTCATAACTTCAAACAGAGAGATTTATCCGTGGAAGAGTTCACAGCAGAATTTGACAATCTCATGATGCTTTGTGATATTGATGAACCAGAAGAGCAGACTATTGCTCTTTACCTTGGTGGCCTTCGAACAGAGATTTTCAACACCGTACAGTTGCAACAGTACTGGTCATTTAATTATGTAATAAAGCTTTCTTTGAAGGTAGAGAAGCAATTGAAGGAAAGTCGCAGTAAATCATGGTTCAAAGATAGCACCGCGAAAGGTGTGTCTACTAACACTACAAAAAATGTTCCTCAAAATGGTGCTAAGACAGAAGTGACGCCAAGAACAATAGGAAAACAAGGGATGACAGCAAGTTCAAGCCGCCCATCCACGATCCGGTGCTTCATGTGTCAAGGATTGGGCCATATTGCGTCAGAGTGTCCTAACCGTAAGATAATTTCCCTTGTTGAAGAGGTGGACGAAGATGCCCTAGATGAGAATTGTCAAAGTGAGGAGGAAGGACCAAAGTTTGATGAAGAAATCACCTATGGTGATCAAGGTGAAAGCTTAGTTATTCGGCGAAGTTTGAATACAACCTATGTTGAAGAAGATAGTTGGCTGCGAAACAACATTTTCCATACGCTATGTACTGTTTTTGGAAAAGCGTGCACTGTTATCATTGATGGTACAAGTTGTGAAAACGTAGTTGCTACCACAATGGTGGAAAAAGTGAATCTGAAGACCGAGAACCATCCCCGACCTTATAAACTTTCTTGGCTGCAAAAGGGGAATGAGGTAAAAGTAGACAAACGAAGCTTAATTCAAGAATATAATCAGTCTCTAACTTAAGAAGAAGGAGTTCTTCTAGTTATCTAACTCTTATCTCTTTGGTGGATTCCAATTGAGTGGCGAGTTGATATTTTTAAAGTTCTTGTTTCCTTAATTTTGGTTCCCAACATTTTCCGGTGTCACCGGTGCTTCTACTGTCCATCTAAGAGTTGTTCCAGATTTTAAACTTTGTTTTTTTCTTTTCAGCTGTCAAGTCCATTATCTAAGGGAGTGGTCAATGCTCAGCCACGAGACTTGGCAAAGTGTGTTTTGTCAATTATAATAGTTGTTATTGTTAATTCGTATTTATGTGGTTCCCTTGTGTCTAGTTATTGAATTCCTTTGTGATTTTTTTATACAGGAATGACAATAACAATAAAGGATGTTCTATGGATGTTGTTCCTTCACTATTGTCTGCAGATAAGACTGAGGCCACAGTGGCTTTGGTTAAATCAGGCCCTGATAAAGTTAAAACTACACCAGCAGGAGAGTATCTTACTGCAGCTCTAAATGACTTCGATCCAGAACAATATGACAGCCTTGCTGCCATTACAGATGGAGCAAACAAGCTTCTGATGCTGGTATGTTTTTGTAATTGGCCTTGCACTTCAGGATTGGAATAACAACTGACACATTAATTATGTTGTTTGAGTAAGATTTATAATAGCATAATTTTGTGTTTTCATTTTAAATTGGTGGAAAAAGGTCTTTCCCATTTTAACCTGTTTGGATGAGATTATGGAGAATTAAATTTACATTTTTTTTTATGACAAGTTTAAATATCAAGTTTTTAATGTTATTGATTATAAATGAATTGCAAGGAAAATGTCAGTAGTTGTCTTGTTTGAATAAATAATATTTTCTCATAATAAATCAACACTATCTTTCAAGAATATAGGTCCTATATAAATCAATTGAAAATATTACAACTTCATCAGAAGTATTGTTAAAACTGGTTTAGGCATTGTGCTTGTGTTTTCATATTTTTTGATTGAACAATAATTCTTCAGGGTCTACTTACACTTGCCTTTTTGTTTGTCAAGCTGGATATGTTGACTGTTACTCTTCTGCAACTGTTTGCATAATGTTTGTGATGATACAGGTTACGGTGGAATAATCTCAAATGTGAGCAATAACATGTGGGTAGAAAAATTTCATAAAGTATTTTCTCCTATTTACTGCAAATGTGATAAAGAGCATTTATGCCATGTTTTCTGACAATGAGCAGTAAAAGTTGCGTACTCCACCCCAGCCCAGAAGGAAATAAAATAAAATAAATAAATAAAATAGGAGAAAGGAGAAGAGGGCTAATTACTCCCAGTGATTGTTTAATGATTGCAGGTTTTGGCAGCAGTTATTAAAGCAGGTGCTTCTAGGGAGCATGAAATACTTGCTGAAATTAGAGATGTTGTTTTCTCTTTCATCCGTAAAATGGAACCAACGAGGATGATGGATACCATGCTTGTTTCTCGCGAAAGAATTTTATATATACTTTGCTCGCTAGATCTCCGGAGCTGCAGTCCATCAAGGTAATCATGCATGAGATGCTATCATATGCATCACCTTCCTTTTACTGAGATCTGTTTGTATTCAAAATTGTAAGTTTCCCCTGTTGAGTGCTTTCTAGAAAAGGCTAATACTGGAGGTAGTAGAAGTTCCAGTAGAAGTAACAGCCCAGGAAGATCTCTTGTAAGATATGTTGATGAGCAGATCTGAGGATTTAAAATAAATATAAAGCCGGAAAAGAAGACTAAGTTGTCATCAGTTGTTTTGAGAATGCGAGGAATTGATCAGGTAGCTTTTGTCATGTGCCTCTTTCTCTTTCCCACATTTATTTTCTGCATTTCCTTTTTCCGTGGCTCTGAAGGGAAATTAAAGAATTTCTCTCATTTTTATTGTCATTTGTCACATTGACTGTCTTTTCTTATTATCACTGTCTATATTATACACCCTTAATTTATGTAGGGGATCTTAATGTACTGGTTTGATAATTGATATTCATATTGTCATAGACTGAAGATTTCTCATGTGAGACTACAAACTGAGAAATTATGTGAGAAATCGTAATATTTTCTCATATTTGTATTTCTGATGCTCACTCTAATAAATATACAATTTCAGACACTAGATAATTCCGAAACTTAGAAATAACAACTACCTTTCTAGTAAAGATAGGTACAACACTATCTTAGGAAACAAGATGAGAGTTTGATAACAAACCTATCAAACCTCTTATTGATAAACACTAAAGAATACAAGAAACTGACGAAGTCAAAGATAAAATAAATGTGGGTCAGATATAACTAATACCAACACCTCCCCTAGAGTTGGGTTGTAGATATTGATGAGACCCAGCTTGGAAATCATATTTTCGAAAACTGTTCTAGGGAGTGCTTTGGTGAGGATATCTGCTGTTTGAGACAGTTGGTGTGTAGATCAAATCAACACTTCCTTTAACTAATTTTTCTTTGATGAAGTGGCGATCCATCTCCACATGTTTTGTTCTGTCATGATGAACTGGGTTCTTGGCTGTATTTATAGCTGCTTGATTGTCACAGAATAATTTCATTGCCCCATCAACATATATTTTTAGCTCAAGTAGCAGTCTTCTTAGCCAGATACCTTCACATATTCCATGAGCCATCGCTCGAAATTCCGCTTCTGCACTACTACGAGAGACCACAGACTATTTTTTGCTCCGCCAAGTGACGAGATTCCCCCACACAAAGGTGCAATAACAAGAATTTGACCTTCGGTGTCTGGCTAAACCAGCCCAATCTGCATCTGTGAACATTTCCACATCTCTTTTGGACCCCTTCTTGAAATACAAGCCCTTTGTTGGTGTCATCTTTAAGTACCTCAAGATTCGGTACATAGCTTTCAAATGCTTTTCAGTTGGGGCGTTCATAAAATTGACTTACAAAGCTGACATCAAAAGTGATATCTGGTCTAGTGTGGGATAGGTAAATTAGTTTTCCCACCAGCCTTTGATATCAACCATTGTCTGCTGGAGCACTCCCCTCAACAGTTCCCAGTTTGATGGTATTATGCATTGGCGTCTCTGCTAGTTTGCAGCCTAGCATACTAGTCTCTCTCAGCAAATCTATAGTATATTTGCGTTGAGAAACTGAGAGACCCTTCCTTGACCTTGCAGTTTCCATACCTAGAAAATATTTAAGACCTCCAAGGTCTTTGATCTCAAATTCTCTTGCTAAAAATCCCTTCAGCTTATGCACTTCTTCCTCATCATTCCCTGTAAGAATGATGTCATCTACATACACTATAAGCACTGTGATTTTACTAGATGAGTGCTTAACAAAACGTGTATGATTTGTTTGGCACTGTGAGTACCCATATTTCTTTACTGCTTTTGTGAATCTATTGAACCATGCTCGTGGCGATTGCTTAAGGCCATATAGAGATTTTCTGATCCTACATACTTTGTTGATGTTTGCATGTGTCTCAAGCCCTGGAGGAATATCCATATACACCTCCTCTTCTAGGTCGCCATTAAGGAAGGCGTTTTTCACATCTAACTGGTGTAGAGACCAGTCCAAATTTGTTGCCAATGACAATAGAACCCGGATTGTATTGAGCTTGGCCACAGGAGCGAACGTTTCCTCGTAATCAATTCCATAAGATTGGTAAACCCCTTGGCTACAAGGCGGGCTTTGTACCTCTCAATTCTACCATCTGTTTTGCGCTTCACAGTGAATATCCACTTACACCGTACTGAATTCTTTCCTTTTGGTAGCTTTGAGACTTCCTATGTTTTGTTTTTCTCTAGGGCCTTGACTTCCTCCACAACTGCAGCCTTCCATTCGGGTATTCTGAGTGCTTCTTGTATGCTGTTAGGTGTCTGTACCTTGGAGATGTTAGCAACAAAGGAATAAAAACCAGGAGATAAGCCTTCATACGATATGAACTTGCATATGGGATAAATGGGATAATTTCGGCATTCCCTCATTCCCTTCCTTAATGCAATTGGTTTATCATCATTAGGCAAGTTGATTTCATTTTTGGTTGATTCTGAACTGTCATTACCTGAGGAGTTCTCATTCATTGTCTCAATTTCAGTTCTCATATTAGTCTTTTGGACTAACAGGTTCGGATTGGATTCTTGAATGTGCTTGAGGGGTGTTTGGTGCTCGGCTTCTATCTGTGACTTCTTTCTCCTAGTATAAACAATAAGGTCGTTGTTTCCAGCATTTTGTGTGGGATTAGGAGTGTGTGTTTTGGTGTTGGTGGGACTGTGTGAGTCAGAAATCTGATTTGAATCAGAATGATAATGATTTGTATCAGTGGACTCTAGAAGTTGGTTAGGATGCAAACATTTTGGATAAGATCTTAGAGTTTCAAACAAACTGCATGAGTCATACACTGATTGTGTTAGACTAGGACTATGTGACTCAAGTGACACTGTTTGTGTTGGACTAGGACTGTGTGACTCAAATGTTTCCCAACAGACAAATTCTTGATTTTTATCTTCCCCATGAATTTGTGTTTTGGGATAATATGGCTGAATTTCATGAAAAGTAACATCTATAGAGGTATAAACCGTTTAGTTGCAGGGGAATAACATTTGTACCCCTTCTGCGGCGGTGAATACCCCATAAACATACATTTCACAAAGTTGGGATCAAGTTTGCTCCTATTATGTTTGTGAACATGAACAAACGCAGTGCACCCGAATATCTTAGTAGGAAGATGAGAAATGAGTCAGGTATTTGGATAGAATTTTAAAATGGTTTGACATGGAGTTTGGAACTTAAGGTCTCTAGATGGCAACCTGTTAATCAGATACGCTGCAGTCAAGACAGTTTCTCCCCAAAAATGTTTAGGGACATTAGTTGTGAACATTAGGGACCTAGCTACCTCTAGGAGATGTTTGTTTTTGTGTTATGACACTCCATTTTGCTTAGGAGTATCCACGCAAGAATTTTGATGAATGATCCCTTCATCCAACAGATAATTACCTAATATAGAATCAAAGTACTTTTTCCCATTGTCTATTCTTAACACTTGAATCCTAGCTTGAAATTGGGTTTTGATCATACTGTGAAATTTTTTATAAATTTTTCCAACTTCGGACTTTTCTTTCATAAGAAACACCTAAGTAATCCGAGTATGGTCGTCTATAAAAGACACAAACCACTTTGTTCCAGTTATGTTATTGACCCTAGAGTTCGGATTTGTACAAGTGATTTGGGAATGGTTGGCAAATGTGTTTTGCTAATTGACAGATTTCACACAAAAAAGAGTTCGGATTTTTATTCTTAAATAATGAAGGAGAAATCTTTTCAAGGTACATGAAATTTGGGTGACTTAGACGATAGTACCACATCATGATTGAACTATCTTTATCATCATTTGAACTAAGGGGGTGTATTCAATTAGGATTCTTAAGGACATTTAAAGACATTTTTTAAGTGATAGATTTTCATGGATTTCCACAGACTTTTATAAATCCACATGGACTTTCATTGATTTGTTTAGACATCTATCTCATATTTTTATGGATTTGTTTAGGCATCTATCTCAAACTTTCATGGATTGGTTTAGACATCTATCTCAGACATTCATGGATTTGTTATCTCAGACTTCTATTATAGATGGATGAATTATACCAGTATATGGCTCTATCAGTCAATCGAAGAGAAGCTCCATTTCAAAGCTCTATTTTCACAAAAATCTCAACTTTTGTGATAAACCCAAAAAAAAAACTTATGAATACATAGAACTCCACGTATGAATAAACATTGCACATTTAAAAAAATAACGATAATAATTTCCAATCAATTACTAAAGTCAATCATAAATGAAAGAAAGTGACATAATTTATAACAATTTTGAAAGCAAAAGTAAAAGGAAAATACTAAACGTTCATAACTCATCTTCAATGATTCTCATTGTTATTCAACTAATCATATAAACAAAAAATAATCAACTAATCAAACAACCAAGCAAAGCTATACATAAAATATTGAAAAAAAAAAGCATAACCCTAACCCAAACCTTGCCACAACTAACCACTCTATGATGCACGATTTTTAATTTATTCTTTACAGCTCCAAATCTTACAAATTTTGACATGGATAATCTAGACATATAGTATATACTATAATAACATTATCAATTTAATCGATGGTCAATGGTCAGTTATATATGAAAACATTCATTTTTTTCTTGTTTCCCGAATATGTCCAACAAAAATCTATAATGACCTTTGTCTGCTCCATAAGTTATAACAATTTTTATACTCATTTCTAAATCACGAAATTTTGTTGAATAACAGTAGACATAATATTCTATCTATATATAATTTTTCATAATTTTCTAGATAGAAGAACCCACCCAAATAAATTTACAAATTCTGATCATTTGTTAAAATAGAAGGATTTCAGCAAGCCTTTGTATATTTCGAAAACACATAAAAACTAATAACCGCCACTATCAATTGAATAAGCTATAAATCATCATCATGGTCTCTACTTTCATCAAGTTAAGCATATCAGAATCATAACTTAGTATATTCTAGAAGTTCAACCATGAAAGAGATAAACAAATGAAAATAGAAGTAATGAACCTAGCAATAAGAAAAACTAAAAATCCTTGAGGAGAAGGCTGGACTTGTTACGGCTTTTGATATTTATATCTCTCACCATCAAGTCCACCAAAATCCATGACTTAAGAAAATCCTTTAAAATCTAGTCCTAATTGAATACACCTTGATTTTTATAGACATTTTTAAAGTCCTAGTTCAATACGCCCGGATTTGGAAAGACTCTTTAAAAGTCCATAGAAATCTGAATTGAATACCACTAGATTAATATAGACTTTTTAAAAGTCTTTAAATGTCTAAATTGAATATAACCGGATTTATAAAGTCTTTAAATGTTCTCGAGAATCCTAATTCAATACACCCCCCTAAGACTAAATTGACTCTTAAGAGACACACGTTTGGCTAATTGGAATTGTCTATTTGGGCAATTGTCAGCTTCCAGAATGTAGAGCCCCGAACACACCTTAGCATTGCCAATCGTCCTCCTCAAACTGAGTCCTGAAATTCATAATAACCGGGAAAGAATTTAGCAATACTTTTTAGTTCCTATATGAGTTTGCTGATAGATAATTGAACAAATTAAGACTTTGTTGTTTATTCTACTCCATATGGAGGCAATTTATAGGAAAATACATTAGTGAGAATGAAGAAAATGATTCTCTTATAATCAATACAATGATCTCCTATAATCAAGCTAATAATCTGCTACAATCAAGCTAATTGTCAACTACACTAATCAAGCAATCCATTACACTAATTGTCAACTATATAATCTAATTGATTATATTCTAACCCCCCCGCCCCTCAAGTTGGTGCATAGATGTCACTCATGCCTAACTTGCTAACTGAGTCATGAAAGTTCCTTCCGTTAATGGCCTTTGTGAGGATATCTGCAAGTTGATCCTTACTTGGTACATATGGAAGCTCAATTATTTTTTCTTTTATCTTCTCTTTGATGATGAATCGATCAATCTCCACATGTTTGGTACGATCATGTAAGACAGAATTATTGGCAATCTGAACCGAAGCTTTATTATCACAATATAGCTTCATGCTACCCTTTGGGTGAAATCCCAAATCGCCCAACAAGTTATTCAACCACAACAATTCAGTAATTCCTTGGGCAATCCCTCGGAATTTTGCCTCAGCATTAGATCGTGATACCACAGTCTGTTTCTTACTCCTTCAAGTCACTAGGTTACCTCCTACAAAGGTGAAGTAACCAGAAGTAGATCTCCGATCACTAGCATTCCCAGCCCAATCAGCATCCGTGTATTAATCTAGGTGTCCATTTTTAGAAAACATTAATCCTCTACCAGGAGATCCTTTTAGGTAACTTAAAATCCGAAGGACTGCATCCATGTGATTCTCCGTGGGAGCGTGCATAAATTGGCTTACCACACTCACTGCATATGCAATATCAGGACGAGTATGCGATAAGTAGATGAGCTTACCAACAAGCCTCTAATATCTTTCTTTGTTTGCCGGGGTTTGATCAGGGTGATCCGGACATTCACATAACTTGTGGTTTTGATCCATAGGAGTACCTGCTGGTTTGCTAGCAAGCATCCCAGTTTCTGTAAATAGATCAAGAACATACTTTTTCTGACTGAGGAAAATCCCATGTTTTGATCGGGCTACCTCAATTCCCAAAAAGTACCTTAATACCCCCAGGTCTTTCATTTCGAACTCTGTAGCCAAGTGACTTTAGAGATTAGTCATCTCCAGATCATCGTTTCCTGTAACAATCATATCGTCAACATAGATGATCAGTATAGTGATCTTGTCACCCTTACTTTTGAAGAATAAGGTGTGATCCGAGTTACTCTGATGGTATCTGAATTTCCTCATAGATGTACTGAATCGCCCAAACCAGGCTCTAGGTGATTGTTTCAGCCTGTAAAGAGCCTTTTTTCAATTTACATACTTTGCCAATTTGAGACTCAAAACCGGAAGAGAGTTCCTTATAGACTTCTTCACTAAGTTCCCCATGTAGAAAAGCATTCTTCACATCGAACTGTTTTAATGGCCAATCCAAGTTTGCTGCTAGTGATAGAAGTACCTTAACGGTGTTTAACTTGGCTACTGGAGCAAACATCTCCTGGTATTCAACCTCGTAAGTCTGAGTATACCCTTCAGCGACCAGCCTAGCTTTGTACCTTTCAATTGAACCATCTACTCTGTGCTTAATTGTATATACCCATCGACACCCAATAACCTTCTTTTCTTTAGGTATATCCAATATCTCTCACGTACAGTTTTTTTGTAACGCCTTTATCTCTTCTTTTATGGCTTATTAGCTTGTACCCATTTCTGGTATGTTAGTGCATCCTGTAATTTACTAGGAATAGATACAAAGGATAATTGATGTGCAAATGCCTTGAAGGATTCAGACAATCTGTGAGTTGTGGTGTTATTAGTAATAGAGTAGAGAGCCTTACTATTTACTAGGGATGCTTAGATGAGAAACCAAAACGTATAGGTGGTCTATGTTCTCGATTTGGATACCGTCGAGTTGGTAAACTGAGGTCAGGATCTGTGTGATTTTCACAAGACAAGTCATTAGATAAAGTAGAGAGTTCAGGAATTACCTCAGGAGCATTTTCCATCTCAAAGTTTGATTGATGAACTAGTGTTGGAGAAGAGGAAGTAAGGGGTTGTGCCACCTGTATGGGAACTAACTCCTCATGTTTCTCATTCTCTTTATTTCGCCTTTCATACACTTTCCAAGTTAGTTCTGTCCTTTCAGGAATCTCACTTTTTTCTTCAGAAGATTGAATTTCTTCTTCAAGAGATAGACTTACATGCAAACTAATAGTGTATCTAGGAGACTCGGGCAAACTAATGGGCAAACTAATAGATATACCATTGTCTATGGTAGAAGAATTCTCTTCATGGTTCGAGTTCCCCCCTGAGGAGAAGTCTCCGAGGCAAAATATGCCTCATTTTCCCAAAATGTAACATCCTGTGAAACAAACACCCTACGAGACAGAGGATGGTAACACTTGTACCCTTTTTGTGAGCTAGAATACCCTATAAAGACACACTTAAGAGCACGCGGTTCTAACTTTCCTCGATGAGGAGTATGGATATGTACATATACTACACATCCAAAGACTCGAGGAAGAATATGTAAGGCAGAGTTAACATCACAGAAATGAAACAAGGATTGCGGTGGAGTTTGAAAAGACAAAACACTGGATGGCATGTGATTAATGCGATATGCAGCAGATAATACCGCATCATCCCAAAAAGATTTAGGCATATGCATTTCGAGTAGTAAAGGTCGTGCAACCTCTAAAAGATGACGATTTTTACGCTCGGCTGTGCCATTTTGTTGTGGAGTATGTGCACAAGATGTTTGGTGGAGAATATCGTTTCGTAAACAAAAGGTTTTGAAATTTTGATTGAGATATTCGCCACCATTATTATAGCGTAAAATTTGAATTTTCTTATGAAACTGTGTATAGATCATGTGATAAAAATTTTAAAAAACATCACATACATCACTTTTATTCTTTAAAAGGAAAATCCAAGTCAAACATGTGCAGTCGTCAATAAATGTAACAAACCAACGCATATCAGATACAGACACAACATTAGAGGGACCCCATACATCAGAATGGATAAGTGAAAATGGCATAGAGCTCTTATTATTATTATTGCTAGAAGGAAAAACAGTACGATGATGTTTTGACAAAACACATGTTTCACAATGAAAATTATTTTGACCAGTAAACGAGGATGGAAATAAAAACTTAAGATACTCAAATGAACAATGCCATAATCGTCTATGCCAGAGATAGATATTACTTTCCTTATCAGAGTTGACTTGTACTACTCTATGAGGTTGGCTAGATGAGCGTGAAGAGCCTAGAGTACTATCTGATGTAAAGTAGTACAACCCCTCTCTTTCCCTACCAGTTCCAATCGTCTCCTTAGTGTGAATGTCCTGAAACACACAATGAGTAGGCTAGAAGGTGACAGTGCAGTTAAGAGATTTAGTGATCTGACTGATAGAGAGTAAGTCATTAGATAAGGTAGGCACATGTAAAACAGATAATAAGTGTAAAGATGATGTTAATGGTACAGATCCAGCCCCATTAACCGGGGTGGGTGTACCATCAACATATGACACACTACATGTTTCGATTGAACTTGATGACTAAATTTTTGAGAATCAAAAGTCATGTGGTCTGTTGCACCAGAATCAATTATTCAAGTATTATTACTAGAAATTGTAAAAGTACTGAAAGCAGAATGAAATGTACCTGAGCCAGACATAGTAGTAGCAGAAGCAAAAGAACAAAAAATACCCAAAGAGTTTTGCAACGGAAAGTAAATCCGGCAGTCAGAACAGTAAAACGGGAGCAAAGTACTGTAATAAATACTATAGACGAGTACTGTAGCAAATACTGTAGACCGACTGTAGCAAGCCTGTAGATTCGTACTGTAGACGAGTATTGTAGCAGTAAACAGGAAAAAAAAGTTTTTTTTTATTTTTTATTTTTTGAAACAGTAACAAAGTTTGTTGTTTTAAGCTTTGATACCATGAACAAATTAAGAGTTTGTTGTTTATTTTTCTCCATATGGAGGCAATTTATAGGAAAATACATGAGTGAGAATCAAGAAAATGATTCTCCTATAATCAATACAATGATCTTCTATAATCAAGTTAATGATCTCCTACAATCAAGCTAATTGTCAACTACACTAATCAAGCAATCAATTACACTAATTAAGCAATCAATCAGTCAACTATACAATCTAATTGATTATATTCTAACAATAATAAGTTACAATCTAAATTTCGTACTAATAGAACTATATGAAGAGTTATTTCTTCTGAAATCACCATAGATCCAGTACCCGCCACCTTAGATAGTGAGCCATCAGCAATCCGTGCATTAGAGTCACCATAGCATGGATTGTATGTCTTGAAAAGTTTGATATCTCCTGTCATATGGTCAGATGCACCAGAATCTACAATCCACGAATTAGAATCCTCTTTTTTTACATTTAGGGCATTACGAAAGTTCCCTTTCTGTGCTAATGACCCAGTCCCAATAGTTGATGCTACGAGACTCTGAGTTGGCTGGTTGAAAAAATTATGTAGAACTTCCATTTGCTCCTTGCTTATAGGACTTGATTCTACAGTTGTTTGATTTTCAGTTCCTGCCACCATGTTCCCATGGCCCTCTTTGTCATTGTTGTAGCGGGTTGGCTTCCAATCTAGTAGTTTCCCATGGATTTCCAGCATGTCTCCTTGGTGTGTCCAGGTCTTCGACAATGGTCACATCATGGTTTTCCCTTTCTTGGCCGATTATCACTGGAGTAAGTTTGAGTTCCTTAAGCAGCAAGTGCAGAACTCTCATTGGTTAAGACATCACTTTCTGGTTTAACCCGAGATCCCATCATTACTTTCTTCCGACTTTCCTCTCTTCGAACTCGGAAAACACTTCAAGGATCTTAGGTAATGGCTTGTTTCCGAGAACTCTTCCTCAAACTTCATTAATATTCTGATTCAGGCCAAGCAAGAATTTGAAGATCCTCTTTTGCTCAATAATTTCCTTGTATAAAACCTCATCCTTGGTACATGTCCATTTGTACTTTGCAAAATGTCCAGCTGCTACCAGTGTCGTGTAAGAGTATTATAGTATTGGGTAACTGACAAATCTCCTTGATGAAGATCATATAATGTACTCTCGATTACAAATAGCTCTAACATGTTGTCACTGCTGGAATAAGTTTCCTTGGCAGCCTCCCAAATCTCCGTTGCAGTTTCACACAGGAGGAAATTTTCACCAATACTGTTATTCATGGAATTAATAAGCCAGGACATCAGCATGTTGTTTTCTGTCTTCCATTGCTTATAAGTTGGCTCCTCCTTTGCGGGTGACTATGCAACTCTAGTGAGGTAGTCGTCTTTACCTTTACCGTAGATGAACATCATCACCGATTGTGACCATTGCAAGTAGTTATGCCTATTTAGTTTGTGACTAGTGATGGGCAGATGTGGAATATGTGAATTATCTGAACCTCCACCTCCATTATTATTGGAGGTAGACGATTCTGAGTTTGTAAGGACCTCGATTTTATGATTGGCTTATTTCATGACAAACCACCACATTAGGGATGATTGTGTAATGGGCAGCTTAGGTCCACATTGGCAAGCTTCCAAGCATCTCCATGACTTCAAGAGCAAAAGGTATATTCACTTGACTTTGTCTCTTGAAGAGTTTAGGTACACACACACACACTTCATGCATGTTTTGTTTATCTTGCATTTGTGTTCGTTATTGTTTGTATAAGTGTGCATCCTTTTCTAAAACACTCACTAGCTTACAATAGATACCATATCTTAGTTGATAACATGTTTGACATGTTAATTGTGCTTCATTGTGTGCATCTCACTCACTTCACACTTGCACAACATTCATGTAAGATTGACTTTTGTCTTGAGTGTTAAAAAGGGATTTTTCCCTTTGGCGAGGCCTAGACCGCTCGGCAGGCTTTGCTTGCACCTCGGCGCACGGAGCGATATTCTCCAGTGCGTCATGCGCGACGTGGACCGCGACCTGTGCACTTACACGCACAGCGGTCCCAACCGCGGTGTAGTCCAGACGGTGCACTGCTGTATGTACCGCGGTCTGGACACTTACCTGTGCCCGGTCTAGCAAGCGGTTTTGACGGGATTCTGTTTCCCAAGTTCAAAACGACGTAGTTTTAACTAGGGCTTCATATATATTCTTCCTCTTCTCTTCTTGGCCGACCAAGAGCTCAAAAATTCATATTTAGAGAGAGGTTAGAGCTCCTAGAGAGAGAAAGCTTCAAGAAAGCTTCTTTGACTCTCCAAACCCAAAACCCATCTCCATCTTGCATCATTCAACATCATTTGAGTATGGGTCTCCATTGTTTCATGACTAGGTAAGCAAGAACTTCTTTGAATATCATTTATTGTTCTTCTTACTCTAGATTAGGTATTTATTGAATGATTAAATACCTAGACTCTATTATTGCATATTTATGAGTCTTGATAACATGATTGGGTTTGTATTTTGATAGCTTAATTGATTAGGTCATTTTTGCCTAAAATCTAGGTCATAAACATTCATTTGTGATTCATTGATAACTAGGTTGAAATATTGATCTTTAATCAACTAGTTAAGCTTCTTGGATGTTTATGCATATTTCGTGTAACAATTAGTTTGTTGGAAATTCTCTACAAATCTAATTGAGTTTGTTTGTTGATAGAATTTTGTCTAAGACTTGCATTTAGTGAATGATTAAATGTCTTGTCTTAATCACATGAATATATGCTAAGTTTATGTTGAATACATTGTGAGCATATTTGTTGATTCATTGTGATTGTTTGTGATAGCTAGGATTGGTTGTTATTGATAACATCTAGCTAAGTCTTTATGCCTTGCATTTAGATACTTGACAACTTGGATTTGTTTCTACAAACTCCTAGTTGAGCAATTTGTGTTGTCTAGCATAATTTGCATTGAGCATCATTTACATGATCACATAGACACATAATTCTCTTCATTGAGTCAAAGTCTTGTGGCTTCGGGGTGAAGTTGCACAAGCATTGAAGTCTTGCAACCAAGTTGTGGTTGGCAAGCATTGGTCAAGAATCCATTGTAAAAGGCTTGCGGGTAGAGTAGGAGGTGCTCACGCCAATAGTAGTGTATCAGTGGATATCACTAGGGATTGAACCAAGAGTGGCGAGTGGTAGTGTCCATAGCCTGAGGTTATCTAGAGTGAGAGTCCGAGCATCACTTGAGGGTGTAACGTTTTACTCATATAGTGGATTTGAGGATCGTGTGTGGCTAGAAGGATAGCCCGTGGTTTTTCCCTTTGTTTAAGGGTTTCCACGTAAAAATCAAGTGTTATTTATTATTCCGCACTTTACACTTGATTTTGTATGTTTGATTTTATTGGGTTATTTGTTTAATATTGACTAATCGTAAAATTGGTAATAATCGATTAACAACCCATTCACCCCCCCCCCCCCCCCCCCCCCCCCCCCCCCTCTAGGTTGTAGACACACGTTAAGAGTGTATTTTCAGAGTTGATACTAGAAGAAGAATTGGGAGTGGCCATCCCATATTATGTCATTTCTGGATTTTATGATTCAGAGAGTGCTCTGATACCATGAGAAATTATGTGAGAAATCGTAATATTTTCTCATATTTGTATTTCTGATGCTCACTCTAATAATTACACAATTTCAAACTCTAGATAACTCCTAAACTTAGAGATAAAAACTACCTTTCTAGTAAAGATAGGTACATCACTATCTTAGGAAACAAGATGAGAGTTTGATAACAAACCTATCAGACCTCTTATTAATAAACACTAAAGAAAACAAGAAACTGACCAAGTCAAAGATAAAATAAATGTGGGTCAAATATAACTAATTCCAACACAAACTCAAATTGATGTAGATTGAAAATTGGCACAAACTCCAATCGATAAAAATAGGGATAAACGAATCGGATCCGTTGATTCGCGCACGAATACCGGAAACGAAACCTATTATTATGCTGTTGATCCGCTCACGGATACCAGGATAACAGGCTTCAAATACGTTGATCTTCACAAGATACCGTAAATGGAAGATAAAGAGAACACATTCTCTAATTTTTTTCATTCATTCAAAAACTTCTCATTTTTCAAACCTAATACAAGCTATTAAATAAGGAAAAACAACCTACAAATATTAGGATTCAATATCCCGTAAAATCCTAAAAAAAATAAAACAACTGAATCACTAGGATTCAATATCTTCTAAAACTCCTAAATAAGAGGTCTAAAACAACTAAACTAAATCGAAAAAAGAATCCCAAAATAAAGGAACAAAAACAAATTGTAAATAAAATAGGAAACAGCCGGCTTGTTGCACACGAAACTAAATTTCCAAATTTAGATCTACTGCAGCCCGTTACAGAAGACGAAGTCTTCATAATAAATGTTGGGCTTGTCTTGGGCTTTCCGAAAACATATTATAATAGAAAATCCGACTCCGTTAGCTCTCTGTAGAGGCCCACGAAGTTCAGCCCAGATTTGGTTGTCCCACGCGACCCAAATACGAATTCGCCACCCATACGAACTCGCCATCCGCTCCGCATCATCCTCCCCAAGTTGGACAGAATTCGGCCTCGAATTCAGCAACTCTTCGTCCTCCAAAGCTAGATCACCGTTGTAAGGGACGAGATGCTTCACATTTAAAATATCAGCCGTACGAATATTGCCGAGTAGCCTAAGACGGTAGGGTTTGGAGTTGACATTCTCACCAATTTTATTACCCTTTTGCCTTAAGCTAATTTGTGTCATCCTCTCCATGCTAGATGGAATTCGTCCTCGAATTTGATGGTTCATCATTCCTAGACGATGATGAAACGATGCCCATCCTTGGGAGTTGAACCCACCAGACACCACATTCTCGCAGCTACCCGACTCATCATCGGATTCATCTTCATCAAAAACTGGTGGCAAATCCAAATAGAAAAAAACCTTCGCTGATACATATGTATCATCGAAAAACACCGCAGGATAAGAGACTAATTGTGTTTGAGGGTTCATCTTTTTTTTTTTGTATGGGGAAATATGGAAGGTGAAGAGATAATAGTCAGGAAAGTAATTGGTTATGATATGTGGATCGATGAGCCCAGCACAACGGTAGACTCGAAGGCTCTGATACCAACTGATGTAGATTGAAAATTGGCACAAACGCCAATCGATAAAAATAGGGATAAACGAATCGGATCCGTTGATTCGCGCACGGATACCGGAAACGAAACCTACTATTATGCTGTTGACCCGCTCACGGATACCAGGATAACAGGCTTCAAATACGTTGATCTTCACAAGATACCGTAAATGGAATATAAAGAGAACACATTCTCTAATTTTTTTCATTCATTCAACAACTTCTCCTTTTTCAAACCTAATACAAGCTATTAAATAAGGAAAAACAACCTACAAATATTAGGATTCAATATCCCGTAAAATCCTAAACAAAATAAAACAACTGAATCACTAGAATTTAATATCTTCTAAAACTCCTAAATAAGAGGTCTAAAACAACTAAACTAAATCGAAAAAAGAATCCCAAAATAAAGGAACAAAAACGAATTGTAAATAAAATAGGAAACAGCCGGCTTGTTGCACACGAAACTAAATTGCCAAATTTAGATCTACTACAGCCGGTTACAGAAGACGAAGTCTTCATAATAAATGTTGGGCTTGTCTTGGGATTTCCGAAAACATATTATAATAGAAAATCCGACTCCGTTTGCTCTCTGTAGAGGCCCACGAAGTTCAGCCCATATTTGGTTGTCCCACGCGACCCAAATACGAATTCGCCACCCATACGAACTCGCCATCCGCTCCGCATCACAAATGAACAGGATGCTTGGAGGCAGCAGGTCACTGGGGGGAAGCTAAGAGAAATACAAGATGAAGCCAAAAGTTTTGCAATAGAAAACAAGGCTCTCGTTGCTCTTTTTGTGCACAGGCCAGCTGGTGAGTTGCAGCGGCAAATTAGGTCCTGGCTTGCTGAGAACTTTGATTTTCTCTCAGTTACTGGAGATGATGCATCGGGAGGAACCACTGGTCAGTTAGAACTTCTTTCAACTGCAGTTATGGATGGTTGGATGGCTGGACTTGGTGTTGCTCTGCCTCCACATACTGATGCACTTGGCCAACTTCAATCTGAGTATGCGAAGCAGGTCTATAATTCTCAATTGCAGCACTTAAAGGTACATCTTGATAATTAGTGGGATCTGTTCTTGGGCAGCTATTTTGCATGAAAAATAGAGTATGCTCATTGTTTACTATGAAAACCTGTGGGGTTTGAACTAAGAAAACTTGTCTGAGCAATACATTTTTTTTATTTCAATTCCTCTCCTTTGGGCATGGTTTAGCTTTGCGTAATTATGATGCTCTTTTTTCTTGTGGACTTCCATTGTCTAATCCAAGAGAGTTTTTTATTTTTTTATTTGACGATATAAAAAGATCTTCCTTTTTCTTTTCAGTTATGTTTTTATTACCATGTTTACTTCCATTAGATTTGAAAAGAAGTAATTTGATTGGTATGATATATGGTTTCATTTTATATGCATTAAAAAGTATCACTAATTCTCAGAAGAACCAAAGCTCTAGATTTAATATAGGACAACTTAGTATTTCTTCGTTCATTCCCATCCAATAAAAAAAGTTCTTTTTTGATTGGATGGGTTAATTTCTTCTTAAGAGTAAATTGTGTTGGTATTTGCATCTGTAGAAATTCTTGGTTGCATGGCAATTCTTGGATGAAGGCTGGCCTACCAATTCAACATTCCATGTTCTTTTGTCCCTACTGACAACAGTTAGCACGGATTTTTTAATATCAAAGTTTTATTTGTTACCTTTTCCTCATCAGATTGTGCCTTTTCTGTGGCTTTATTCTGTTTGAAAGCACTTTCTTTTTATACCCCAAAAAGTTTCTTTATATATTTGATTTGGTTTTTTGATGCAGACGGAAGCTTTGAGAAAGACAATCACACGATCTCGAACAACCTGTGTTCTTGAATCCTGTTGATTCCAATGAATACCAGGAAAAAAGAAAGGAAAACTGAGTAAAAACTCAATAAATTTTATTTCACCAAAAACTAATTCCAAAACCTAAAACAAACTAGTTAAATAGGAAAAGAATCCGATTTCCACAAGGAATCGAAGGTCTTCTAGATAACTAAAAACTACTAAACTAAAACAAAAAAAGAAATCCTATCTAAAAACAGGAAACCAAATAAAAAAAGAAAAACTACTAATTTGTCGCGCAAGAAACTTAAACTGCCCGTAAAACAATCTAAACGGCCTTTTTTTAACCCCTTCCAAGCCTAGTCACGGGAAACATAGTTTCAGTGACCAATTGTATAGCATGTCCCGAGCTTTCCGAAAACATATTATAATAGCGAATCCGAGCTCGTACGCAAAAGTTATGACCCTCCAAAGTCAGGCCCGTTTTGGGTGCTCCAAGCAACCCAAAAACGAGTTTGCAATCCGATCCGCATCATTTTTTTAGGAGTGATTTGCAATTAATCATCTAAATCACAGACTAACAGGAGCTAATATTCATTTTTTTTGCCAGGGCATTGCTGGTACCTTAGCAACAGAAGAGGCTGAAGATGCATCGCAAGTGGCAAAAATGCGTTCAGCTCTCGAGTCCGTTGATCACAAAAGAAGAAAGGCAATAATTTTGTTTAGTCATCATATATGTCTCCTCACATTTTCTATCAATTTCTTGGATTGGTTTAGTACCGACAAATGTATTTCCCCGCTTTAAATACATTGCTGGTACTATCCTTGTGTGTACAATATCCTCGAGTCTATAAAATTCTGACCTTGCATTTATCTACTTGCTGAACTCAGATTTTGCAACAAATGAGAAATGATATAGCCTTGACAACATTGGAAGATGGCGATTCACCTATTAGGAATCCTTCCACTGCAGTTGAGGATGCACGATTGGCATCTCTCATTTCTTTGGATGGCATATTGAAGCACGTCAAGGTTTTAATTTTTTTTATGGAACTGTTCTCTTTTAAATGATTGTTTTACAGTAGAAAAAGAAACAGGTGACATTATTATATTTTACAAGATGTAATGAGACAATCCTCTGTAAACACCTTGGGTAAAAGCAAAAAGAAAGCAATGCTTACATCTTGGATGAACTTGCGGAACGGATGCCTTCCCTTCTTGACACTGATCATCTATGTGCACAGAGGCAAATTGCAGATGCTCGTCGCACGGTTGATTTACACAAATTTGCGTTTTGCATCTAGAAAACTAAAACATTTGATAGGTTGGGGTTGGCTTTAAATCCCATAAAGCTATCTACTTGGGTGTCATTAGTCCTGCCACTTGGCTAGGATATCATTGGAATACCTAATTATTGAATTGTGTTATCCCTTAAACCATCAAACAGCTGAAAGAACAAGATCAAGATGGAAATGAGTTCGTGTTTTAATGTATTTGAATGGCTTAATACACAAAATTGTTGAGAAAATAGATAACTCTTTCAGTTCCTTTGTCAAGTTGAATTGTTCTATTTGAAATGGTTGTAGACTGCAATGCTTTTTAGAATTTTAATTGCATCTAGTTCTGTCTGAGTTTGTACATCAGTTGCTTTTCTCTTACCTATTTGTCCTTCTGTTGTTATTGCCGCAGTCGATTCCTGAAGAAGATGACCGCATTCCAGAAACATCACATGTTCACTAACCATCTGCGGATTTGGGGTCCGGCACTGAAACTGATGTAGCACAGTGGAATGTATTGCAGTTCAACACGGGGTTCAACAACCCCGTTTATCATAAAATGTGGAGCGAACTCAAATTCGGAACCGGTCATTAAAGCAGATGCTAACGTTCAGGAACCGAAAGGTGGTGAAATTGTACGGGTTGTTCCAAGACCATTAGTTTTGGAAAATATGAGCTTGGAGGAGATGAAACATGTATTCTCCCAACTCCCCGAGGCACTAAGCTTGCTTGCCTTAGCAAGAACTGCTGATGGTACCCGAGCTCGGTATTCTAGACTGTACAGAACTTTAGCTATGAAGGTTCCATCGCTTCGGGATCTAGTTGGTGAGCTTGAAAGGGGGGGAATGTTAAAAGATGTGAAGTCATGAATGGCCAATGGCATCAAAAGAAAAGATTACCTGTTTCCCTTCTTGTCGTGTATGTTGTCTATGCTGGTCTGTGTTTATATGATTCTCTGCTTTTGCATTGTAATGTCTAATGTGCTGTGATTTCTTTGTGGAAAAGTGAATTACTCTGTACACCAAACTTGTAATCTATTGTGCATTGTATTTATTATTTAGTGGAAATGGTGATAAATGTCACTTTTTTGGAGGTGTGTTGCACCAACGTCACTGCTTTAATAAGTTATGTTTAAAAGGCACCTATTATGGTGAACTACCAAAATTGCCCTTAAATAATCAATTTTTTATTCTGTTTGTACTTCTATCTCCACGCTTCAAACAATGAACTCAGTAACTCATCTCTCTCTCTCTACAATAAACTTGTCTGAAAATTGAGTTGGTAAAATTTATGTATAAGATGATGAAGATCTGGGTCCAAGACTTTTAACACTGTGTCTGAGCCTTTTGTAAAACTATCCGAGCCTTTTAAATTGTTGTCCGAGCTTTTTTCAAGGATATTAGTTTTGTCAATTTTGAATCTCCAAACATTTTTAATAAGTCTTCGAGCTTTTTCATAGCTTTTTCCGAGCTTTTTCTTAAACTACCCGAGTTTTTTCATGAATTGCCCTGCCCGAGCTTTTTGGATATGGCTCCGAGCTTTTTCATAAAGGCTCCGAGCTTTTTCATAAAAGCTCCGAGCTTTTTCATAAAAGCTCCGAGCTTTTTCATTAAAGCTCCGAGCTTTTTCATGAACTGCCCGAGATTTTTCGTGAATTGCCCTGCCCGAGCTTTTTGCATAAGGCTCCGAGCTTTTTCATAAAAGCTCCGAGCTTTTTCATGAACTGCCCGAGATTTTTCATGAATTATTCTGCCCGAGCTTTTTCCGAGCTTTTTCATAAAAGCTTCGAGCTTTTTCATCCGAGCGTTTTCATAAAAGCTCCGAGCTTTTTCATTCGAGCTTTTTCATAAAAGCCCCGAGCTTTTTCATAAAAGCTCCGAGCTTTTTCATCCGAGCGTTTTTATAAAAGCTCCGAGCTTTTTCATAAAAGCCCCTAGCTTTTTCATAAAAGCCCCGAGCTTTTTCATCCGAGCTTTTTCATAACAGCTCCGAGCTTTTTCATCCGAGCTTTTTCATCCGAGCTTTTTCATCCGAGCTCGACCCCCGAATGCGTCTGCATATCGCCACTCTGTCACCGTTCAAGTGATTGCCTGAGTTTCAACCGGACTTTCTCTCTCTACTTCACAACTTTGTCACTGTAAACTGAATAAAAGAAAGCTGATGTGGAACAACAATTGGGGGTATTTTTGTCCGTTCACCATAATAGGTGTCTTTTAAACATAAGTTATTAAAGCAGTGACATTGTTGAAATACCACCTTCAAAAAGTGCTATTTATTTTTTGAGCCCTTATTATTTACACGCATTGATCATTGATTGATACTAATGGCAATTGCTTTTTGTGTAAAACTTTTTATCATTAATGATGAATCACTTGAAATATTTCCTGTGAATCAGCCAGGTCAGGGCGTGCGATTCTTTTAGGGATGTTTCATTTTAAAATTCAATTAATGTCAAATTGATTCATTTTCAATGTTTTTGCATTGCATATCACCGGTGCTCAGGACCCAACAAGATTTAGTGCTCGTTTGGAAGAGTTTGTCTTGCTTGTCTTTAAAAAAAAAAATTGTGTCGTTTGGTTGTCACTCAGTAGAGCTTTTGAATAATTAAAAAAGTTGTTTTGCGTCTACTTGGAGAAGTTCAAATTTTAGATTTTTCCAAATATATCTTTTTAAGTTTTTTTAATAATACTAAAATGTCTTAAAATAGTTTTTGAATATTTTGGTAATCCTACCATTTGAAAAAGCTTTTTCTAATTGACAATTAAGCGACCAACATCTTTCCATTAAAAGTTCTAGTTGTAGAAGGTCTACTCTAAAAGATCTAGTCATAAAAGATCTACTTGAAAAATCTCTTCCAAATGTAGCATAATCTACTGTGTATGAGATTTGGCGTGTATTGTAAACCATTCAGAAGTGTAGATTTCGTTACGAGATTCTCGTATAAATGCTAAAACTTCAGTCTTCAATCTGGATTTCCATTGATTTTTTTATTTCATATTAAAAATGGACTGAAAATTCAATTTTTTTTTTAATTTCCATTTTTTAATTTCTATTTTTAAATAAAATATTTAAAAATATGGGATGAAATGATGTAAAGACCCTTTTGGTTGTTAACTTTGGCGATATTGGCTAACAAGGGAGGTTATTGACTTATTGTCGGTTTTTGAATAAGTTGATTTTAAACGTAAAAGAGTAAACGTCGGTTGTAATTTGTTAAAAAATATGTAAAATCTCTTGAGGTTTGGTTACTTTTTTATTTAAAAAAATGAAAAAAAAAGTGTAAATTGCACAAACCTTCCCTATGAGCTGTGACTTGTGTTATGGGCTTATGGCGATAAAGGCAAAAACATTGGATTAACTAAGGGTCGTTTGTTTTTTTGTCTGAACACTGAACAGTCCTGAATTTTTCTGAAGACTGAATAGGGACTGAAATCTGAATCTGAATGACATGTTTGTTTTTTTTTCCTCACATCTAAATGTGCTGTTAACATGTTTGTTTTTTAAAAATAAAACTGTCTGAAAATAAGTAATTGTACATTTATACCCATACTAATTAAATTATGTAATTTAACATGCACCATTCTTTATAACATTTTGTATGGTATTTTTTTTGCAAACAAAGTTTAATTTAAAAAAAATAAAAAGTTAAACAAAGAATATAAATTTGCATGTTCTGTAAACAAAGTTTAAGTTCAATTTATTGTCAAAAAAAAGTTCAAATTCAAGTTCAATTTTATACGTTGTCCACGTTTCCGGTAAATATAATTCATGAAACCTTTTTTGTTTTTTTTTTCATGGATCATATGCACAGGAAACCAAATAAAAAAAAAAGGTTCTTGAATTTTTATATACAATAATTCTATAACATTTTCAAGCCACGCAATCTACTTAATATGATAGACAACTTTATTGAGCACTATACGAATAGTTAGATAACAATAAATAAATAAAGAGATTTTACCGGGATTTGGCAGAAGAGAAATTCAATTGTTCAATCTCTGAAAAATTTCATTATGAAAAGTATTTAGTTTTTCTTTTCTTTTCTAAAACATGTTTAAAATAAGAAATATGTTAAAAGAAATTTTTTTATACCATATTAAATTAATATAAATTTTGAAATATATCTTTTTTTGGAGGATAGACTTGGAAGAGAATATTTTAATTATAATCCAGTGATTTGGAATTAAGTTAAAAGTCAGGATTTTTTACTTTTTATTTTAAGTTGTTTTTTGATATTTTTAAATTGTTTGACCACTTAAAAAAATAAACAAAACAACTTAATGAGTTCAATTCAGACCCATTAAGTCTTAAGTAAAAAAAAACAAACGACCCTTAAGTAAGGGACCACGGATGCAACAAAAGTAAACGTATTTAAAAAATAATTTTTTTGTCAAAAGTTATGGAATAAAACGTAAATTGATTTTGACTCACTTTTTTCACTTATTAACACTATTTTATAAAAGGAACAAGTTTGAATCCGTCAAGTCTCACACTCTTTTGTTTCATTTATCAGCTCAAAATTTCCCTCGCATCGATTCTGAAGCTCAACTATTATCTCCTAGAGTTTCTCCCCTTCCTCTTGGACCACGTACTGTAGCATGATTGGGTCCTTGGGTAGCGGTTTCACTCCCTGGAACTGGGCGCAGAAGTCCCTGGACAGCCAGGTGAAGGAGTCGGCGCTCCTTGGTAGGAGTTTCCTAAACCAGGTCTTGGCGAAGTCGGTGAGGGTGCAGGGGAAAATTTGACACATAGCTCTCCTTAAGGAGTTCTAGACCTCCATTTGTTGCACGAACAACTCCAAGTGGCTCAAGGGGTCTTCCACTCCGAAGTACACTTTTTCCGGCATCTTGAACTTAGGCGGGATGGTTGCGTTCCAGATCTCTCTCGAGAGGAGCGTTCATCTCCCCGAGGGGGTCTTTGTTCATTCCCCGATACTTAACCTTATCTTTCTCCAGCTCAGCGAAGCGCTTTGCCATCTTTCTCATCTGCTCCTTCGTACACTTGGACTCTCTATCTCGGGACCGGTGCTTCCTCTTAGGATTCGGTCAGGGACAAGTTGAAGGCATCACGCCAGGCTTCCCGATCACGCCTGGTCCCGTCCAGGTGTGGGCTCGGGTTACGGGTTTTCTTTGCTTCTGTACGGCTGCCTGTTCATGATCTTTCGACTCTATCCGTGGTTGGTCGAGGGTTCTGAAGGGTGGGGGAGCCGGAGAGGCTCTGGGAGCTCCTACCTCGTATCGGGCCCTTCTTGGTTCTGAGGCTGTCGCCCTGGGTCAGGCTCCAGAAGGACCCACTCTAATGAAGACCAGAACTGCTTCGGCGGGATCTAGCCTGTCAAAGACCAGTACCTTGTTGTTGGGACCTGCTCCGCCGAGGTATGGATCGAGTAACTTCTGTCGAAGTCCTTCTAGGAAGGTGGTGACAAGTTGGTTGAACGTGCTTCGTTGCATTAACCTGGGTCGTTGAAGGCTTTCCGCCCAGGCTGGTTCATTTGCCGACGGTCTTTCCACCCAGGGGGGGTTGGTCTGCACTTGAGCACTTTCAGGTGACTCGTCTCCGTAGACACGTATGAGCGGGGTCCTGACGTGTCCGGTTGGTTGTAGGACAACCTCAGCCTCATTCTCGATTTTTCACCCGAATGGGTGGGTAACAAGGGTAACTTTAGTAGATTGAGAAACCACGTTGGTCTAGTAGATTTCCCACAAACTGCGTCAAACTGTTATCCTGAAAATTCGGTGGGGTCTTTCAAGACACCGGTTGACCGCAGAGTACTAGTGCACCACGGTTGGTACGGACTGACGCCGAGCCTGGGCTGGTACCGGGGTTCACCTGGTTCGGCTACCTAGGACTGACGTTGAAATCTGGGATCGGTCTTAAAGATGGTTGGAGCGTATGGATTAGAGAAAAGCAATCAAAGCAATTTGGATTTAATCTTGATATCCCAAAAAATACCGAAATTGTTGTGGAAAATCAAGGCATGAAATTAACACAAGTACACATGGGGATATATGGATTATTCAAATTGCAAGGATAACATATAAGTAATGAAAAATGCTTGGGTACTAACTGATCAGTATCCAAAATACTGATCTTACCAATGTGAATGTAGTATGTGATCTTTTTTCTTTTACTTTTTATATTTATCTCATAAATTTAATCACATGATACACTCCAATTAATGGGGTCAGTATTTTGAATACTGACCGGTCAGTACCCAATCATTGTTCATAACTAATTATATAGAACGTAAATTATAACAAGATTTGCAAACAGATGGACACCGGTCATACAAAAGTTATATCAAAAACCTTGAGAAATAAATTTAAATTATAGTCTAAAATAATGTTGGGGGCATATATATTCTTACTGAGTTTACTGTAATATACATACATAACAATTTAATGGTTCAAGAACAGTTACAATGCAAGTAAAAAAACTATTACATAGAGAAATATTTCAACACCGTCATGTGCAGAAGCTTTTAAAATACAAGTATGATATACAGTCGATATCATACAAGAAAGTTACAGAAAAAAGTTAAACATAGACATATCTTCGTACATCCACGTTTTAAAGAAACCTTTTTAATTCTAAACTACCAATATATTTAATTACTTAATTGAAAATTACCATTTTCCTCGTTTCCCCCATTTTCAATCATAATATTTTTCAATCAAAAATCCGAAATTTATAATTCTGGATTCGAAATTCGATCATTTAAATCCTACGAATCATCATGTTTCGATATTCAATCCATATAATTGTCTCAAATTAATATAAATAACTATAGTAATTTAGTATTACACATAAAAGTCTAAACAAATTCACAAAAAACTAAGTACATTCAACTGTCAGATAATCAATTAGTGGTGGAACCAAAAATAGTAAAGTTAAAGTTACTTTTTTTTAATATTAAAAAATATATATACATATATATATATTATCTACATATGGGGAAATTGGGGAATGGGGCCCCACCCCCATTTAAAGAAATAGGGAAATGGGGAAATTGGGGTGGGGGTAGGTCCCCCCACCCCCATCCCCATTTAGGTTTTAGGGGTAAATTTTGCCCCCATCCCCACCCCCAAACACTATTTAGGGGCAAAATTTGCCCCCAAATGGGACTGAGGGGCAAATGGGGATGGGGCTCCTTGGGGGAAATGCACATCCCTAGCCGGGCACCACCCCCCGCTAAGAAAGCACTGGTGCTAAAGTGGCTTTAATTGCCTACCAGGATCTTGTTGCAAGTATGTTCGCCTTACTTTTGCCAAAGTACCAAGGTTCCTAGAACAGGAATGCGAGGTACTCAGATTCAACAATGCTTTCGCCAAGGTACCGAGATTCCTAGAATATGAATGCAAGGTACCTAGATTAAGGCCTTGGTCGGGTACCACCCCCTGCCAAGAAAGACCTAGAGCTAAAGTGACCTTAGTTGCCTACTAGGATTGAAAATACTACTCAAGCGTGTGTCTAACAACCTAGAGGGGGGTGAATGGGTTGTTAATCGATTATTACCAACTTTTCGATTAGTCAATATTAAACACAATTAATCAAATACAAACATACATACAAAATCAAGTAATAGTGCAGAAATTAAATTACACTTGATTTTTACGAGAAAACCCTTCAACAAGGGAAAAACCACGGGCTATCCTTCTAGCCACAACGATCACAGAAATCCACTATATGAGTAAAATATTACACCCTTAAGTGATACTCGGACTCTCACTCTCGACAACCTTAGGCTATGGACACTACCACTCGCCACTCTTGGTTCAATCTCTAGTGATATCTCATGATCCATTACTCTTGGCGTGAGCACCTCTTACTCTACCCGATGGGCCTTTTATAGTAGCACTTGACCAATGCTTGCCAACCACACCTTGGTTGCAAGACTTCTGTTAACGGAAAAATTCACTCGGGGTGAAAATCTCAGTTAACACCCTCACCCACTATCGGTAGCAGCAGCGGGGTAGGTACCTTCGGTAATGGGGTCCCTCTTTTAGTATGATCGAGGTCGACAGACCAAAGAATGGATAAAGAACACAAAGGGACTGGGAGATGTAAAATGAATACTGTTTTAATCAGTCAGTTACTACGATAGGTTTACAATATGAATACATACATATCTCTCACTCTTTTCACTCTTTTACAGAGGATGGAGATGGAGAAAACGTCTGTGTCAATAAGTGGATATTTTTCCTCCAGTGATTGTCAATGGACTCTCACTGGCTTTCGGGAATCTCCCGGGATCTCTCTCTCATTCTGGTGATCAAGAATACTCGAAGCAGTCCCCCTTTGCTTTACCCTTCAATGCCGTCTATATAGTATTCTCCAGAATCTCCCCAAAATCCGGTTCTCTTAATGAAGATTACAGAGAGTCCTATTTTAAGCATTGAAAGGCGTTTGCGTGGAGCTGAAGGCGTGGGATTAGATCCCGTTAATCAATGGTGACACTACAAAAAAAATGTCTATTAGTGACGAACTATTTCTGACGGCACTAATTGCCGTCGATAATGGTACCTTTTCCGACGGCCATATTAGTGCCGTCGGAAATGATCAAAAATATAATACCATATTTCTGACGGCCCAATAACAGTAGGAAATAGTCCTTATGCCGTCAGAAATGAAGATATTTCTGACTGCCTAAATGGCAGTCGGAAATAGTTTGTATTTCCGACTGCATATTTTACGCCATCGGAAATAGTATGTATTTCCGACGGCTTTTTTTATGTCGTCGGAAATGGTAAAATTTAATTCGAATTAATTTTAAGGGCAATTACGCTATCGAAAATGCAGTACCATTTCCTACATTATTTGTTATGGCTTTGTCATGGAAAAAATAATTAATTTATTATTATAATAGTAATTAATAAATTATAATGGAATGTATGTGATAATTTTTACACTACAAAAAAAAATGTGATTTGTTGGTCAGTATTTTAAATGTATCACTATATGTGTTATTTTGATATTTATCACTATTGTTTTTTAGCGAAATCACTCTGTTAAATTTTTCGCCAAATATTTTGATTTAATTTTGAAATTTTCAAATAATGTCATAGGTAATGTAAAAAAAAAAAAATTATGGCGATCACTGCAAGAAAATTAGACAATAGGGACCAGACTTTAAGGACAAAAAAATGGTACTAATAAGAAGTTTACTTTATGTGTACATCTGACTAAATTAAATAAATATAAAATATAGCAAAATTATTAGTAATTACTCAAATAAGTTTAAATTATTAATTAATAAAAATTATTAAGTTTTTAGTAAAATGTTGATTATAAAAAATAAAATCAACAAGGATATAATATATGTATCATATTTCAAGATAAAGTAGTAGTAAAATGTAATTTCCTATGAAATAAGGGAAATATTTTAATAAAATATTATTTTTAAAAACAATATCAACTGTTATATTTAAATATTATACAAAAAAATATATTTAATTAGATAGTATGCAAACATATCAATAGCTTATATATAATTAGTATGCAAAAAGATATCAGATACAAAGTTATAGCAAAATGATAAGAGTAACCTTTACTATCAAATCCATATCACGGGTTCGAGCCATTTAAAATGCAGAGTCGAAGGCGCGCCATTTTTTTTTCAATGAACCTTTTCCGACGGCCATTTCCCGTCGGAAATAAAAGTAAGCCGTTGGAAATACTATTAATTATGACCACCTTCAATAATTATTACTGACGGAAATAGTAGTATTTCTGACGGCTCATCGGTAAATGGTTATTTGCGACAAGCGTATTTGTGACGGCCTCTGACAGTTTTTTCCCGTCGGAAAAGCGCATTTCCGACGGGAAAGCTTCTTTTCCGACGGCATTTAGCCGTCAGAAAAGACCATTTTTTTTTGTAGTGTGAATTCAAATTCTGATTCGGTCGACCATTGGGTCATTAATGGCGCTTTATTTTGGGGATGGAGTCAACTTTCCTTCTTTGTGGAGCTTGATGGCGATGGAGTCAACTTTCCTTCTTCGTGGAGCTTGATGGCAATGGAATCGACTTTCCTTCTTCGTGGAGCTTGGAGGGAAATTCTGACTTGGAGTCCTGACGGAGGGTTGTACTGGTACCTCATTTTGATGAGCTTGTTCTGCCTCCTGCTGGAATGGTGCTTGTGTCTTCGTTTACTCTATCGTATTGCCTGGGGGGTAGGATACTTGCCTTGAAGGAGCTCTGGATAAGCATACTAAGTATCAGGGTGGCACCAAGGCAGACATCGAGGTGGTACCGAGGTAGGTATCGAGGTACCTGGTACCTTGGTACCTTGATCAACGTCGAGATGCTTGCGGGGTTCTGGGCGTGCAAGCTATCATCGTACTTGTCTTGAACTGGTATCTGGAGCTTCAATAGGGCGGGATACATGCTTTCGGAGCTGGTATCCTATCTAGATAGTTGGATAGTCTAGGTTTCAACCTCGTCGGATATTGACTCCATCTAGGTGAAGGTACTGATCTCGCAGGTCTCTTGGAGTATCTGGATGAATCTTCATGGATAGATCTCTGTTTGAAAAATTCTCCTTTGGTCCCTTGCCAGAAAAACCTGTTAACAGAAGTCCCCCCTGAATTGAACACCGGTATCAAGTTGGGGTTGGAGTCAGGATAGATAGCGCTTGGAGAATTTTTCGTAACGTCTCATAAGAGGGAATCTTCTCTTTGCACGCTGATTTAAATTCCTTATGGCTGATCAGGGTAAGCCGAATTCAAAAAGGAAAATATTTTAGGGGTCCACGTTTCTCGAAACCGATCCCTCTATGTCGCCGATTTTACCGTGACATTAATGACCTTTTCTGCTCGTTACAAGTAATCATCCCTATATAAACTCTGGTGCCTTCGCAAGTGATTCGTATCAAGCAAACTTTCCTGATTAAGATTTTTCAGCAAGAAGAAAACCTAGCCTCAGTCTTTAACTTCCCCCTTTTCTTAAGAAATCAAACTCTGAACCGTTATCATGTCTTCACCTGGTGGCGATAGCAATGAACAGCTTTTCGACGATGACGCGGTGGCCGGCAAAAGCCTTGCCCCCAGGAAAAGGGCTCGCGATAGTAGTGACAGCGGCGATGATGTTCCCTTTCAACATCGTTGTTCCAATCGGAACATCGCAATCGGGACAGGCTTCTCAAACAATCCTGAGACTCCGATTGATGTCGACCAGGAGTCGAGTGAAGATGTAGGAACCGCTGTCGGGGTAGGTAGAGACTGGGCCGGTGAGGTCACAGATAGTATATAGAGGGTACTGGCCCTTCCGTATGAGTATAGATGCGTCCCTCCTTCTACCAGTACTCTAGAAACCATCAAACGTTTAAGGAGAGATTTCAAGATCCCCGAAGAGATCACTATCGCCGTCCCTCCACGAGAGTATGATATGTATTCTCCTTCTTCCGGCGAGGTCCCGATTCATATGGCAGCCTTCGATTGCGGGGTCAGGCTACCCCTCCACCTCACCTTACGTAGGGCGCTACATGCCTTACAGTTAGCTCCCCTCCAGTTGACACCAGGATTTTGGAGGCATTTGGTGGGGTTCCTTGTGCTGTGGAGGGAGCAATTCTAGAAGGATAACATCGATCGGGAACCAGGTCCAGATGATATTGGGTATGTGTTTTAGATTGCTGCTAATGCCCCTGGTCCAAAGGGGCAATTCTATGCTCACGACAAAAACAACTTGCAATTTGTGGTACCGGGGGCCACGAAAAAGGATACCTCCTGGAAGGAGGAATGGATCATCCTTGGAGGTGAATGGGAAAGCTCGGTTCATATCGGAGGGTTTGAGTTCCGAGTTCCCACTATTTTCAGTGGCAGGCCCGCGTTAGAGAAGAGCAAGCTATCTGGAGAATTAGAGAAAATCTTGCGGGCTATCATGGCCCATCATTATGTTAACACGAGGTTTCCCATCACGGAGGCCTTCTAGGCAAAGAGGGTAGATTACTGCCTTCGCATTTCCGGAGCTTCTCCAGGTAGAAAACTTTTCTGACTTCGCTCCTATTATCTTGCTTTATTGATTCTACGAATATTGACTCTGGCTATCTTTGTAGTTTCAGCAGTATCTCCATCGGTTCCCGAGGTGGAGACCAATCAAGCCGGCGGTACTGTTGATTCTCCTCCAACTTCCCCTGTTAGGCTTCCAGCCAGTTCTCACCTAGATGCAGGGATTAGTGTACCTGCTGGCTCTGGTAGGACCCCGATCGAGATACTAAGATCGCCAGCTCCCCTTCTTCCTACCTCGGCTAGGTCGCTGGAGGTTTTTATAGCCAGAGTGGGGAGGTACCGAGGTGCCTCCGGTAGGGTGCAAGATGTTTCGCCTCTCAGACCAGTCAATGTTGCAGCTGCCATTGATGCCGGTGCCTCTACTCCTTCTGCTTCTCCCGTTATGGTAACTGGTTAGCCTAAACCGGTCGAGAAAAGTTACGACTCTGCTATGAAGAAGCGGGTGGTACCTCGAGATAAGGTGCGGTCGAGGTCGAAAGACAACAGCCAGGATAAAGTTCTGGCCCACTTCGTTGCTTCCTGCCTAGGTTGGGGTCTAGATGTCATGACCGCCATGCCGACTGAGCTTCTAATTAGAAGGGGATCTGCCCTTCTGGCTGAGGTAAGCTGTCTTACTTTAAATCCTTTATCCAGGTAAAAGGTTAATAATATTCTGACCAGAGCATTGTTTTTGTCAGGCTTTTAAGTTCAACGTGGCCATGAGCCAACAGGTCGGCCTCATTTTAAAGCAAGTCAGGAGTGCTACTGCTGAGCTGGAGAGGTATAAAGAGGAGCTTGCTAAGGCTGCTCAGGGAATGGAAATTCTGAACCAGTCCCTAGTAAATACCCAAAAAGAAGCTGACGAGGCGACGGTTGACAGGGAGAGGATGCAGCATGCTCTGGATATGGAGAAGCTCAGGTTCCTCCGCCGTAAGGAGGAGAGGGATATTACGAATGTGAGAATAGTGGAGCTGGAGAAAAAAATCCAGTCTTTTCGAAGTAGCGTGGCCAATCTAGATGCCTAGGTAGACACCTCATTCAGGGACGGTTACTTTTTTGCTGGCTAGCAGGTGGCTCTAGCTCTCCCTCCTCCGTTTGATCTAGGTGACATCACTGGATGGAACCGCGAAGAGATCATTGCAAAGGCTGCTGAACTAGCTAGGGCAGCGCCTTAGGATGTGGCTGGACCCTCCCAGGTTGCTGGAACCAGTGGAGTTGTTGGAGGGGGAGACCTGAGTTCTATCTCTCTTCTTCCAACAAGTAATGCTAGGGCAACTCCCAGTTTGAAGGATCCTGAGGCTGGTGTGGCTCAGGCTGGAGGAAAGGTTCCTGCCTCCTTTACTCTTCCAGCAAAGTCTGTGAAGGAGGTAGGAGATCGGCCTGCTACTGATGATAGAGAAACTGCCCTGCCTATCTCATCGTCTGACCCTGCCCAGGAAAAGAAAGATCAGGCTGCTCTGATCGAGGAGGTTGGCGGGGATTTTGATCGAGTAGCCGTAGGAGAGCTTCATGGAGATACATCTCCAATGGAAATTCTGGTTGCTGCAGGTGCCCATGAAGCAGGCGGGGTTCCATCCAGTATTGAAGAAGGAGAAAACATAACTGGTGAAGCTGGTGAGGAGACGGCTACTCAGGAGTAGGAGGATGCTTGATCCAGCTTGATCCCTCATTCAGTCATACCCTGTCAATCTTATTTTTTTTATATTTTCTTTTGTAGCCCGTGATCGGGGAATGGGCTCCCCAGTTTCAGAAATGAGAACTCCTTTTTTTTTAGCTTCGTATATGTGTAGTTATAAAACCTCTTGATCGAACCTCGCTTTAATCTGAAGTGAGATCCCCAATGTAAATTTGATTGCATAGATGCTTGTCCTCGGATGAATCCTGATTTAATCAGTGAAGGGAGAATCCTTTTTCACTTATATCTGCTGATAGAATTCTGTCGCACACTCTCTGATTGGAGTATCACTTCGAGAACTAGTCCCGAGCATAAAATCTGACTTAATCAGTACTTGGTAATGCAAGGTACCTGATAAGAAGAAGCGCACAACGAAATCTGCGGGTGACTGGTACCATGGTACCTCGCCAAAGAAACTTGGGCCCCTTTGATTGCCTCGCAGGAATTTAGCCAAGAGTAATCTAGATACTGGAGATCCTCATACTTTCTGTTCCAGGAATCCTGGTTCCTTGACGATGGTGAGCATACCAGTGGACAATCTCGCACTCCAGGTTCCTTTCCTTGCCATTCTAGGAACCTTGGTAGCATGGCGAGTAGCTCGACGAAACTAGAAACTTTGCCGAATGATTGAGTACCTAGCTTTCGTGTTTCATGGAACTTAGGTCTCTAGATGAGTATTCTGGCGAAACAGGGCACCTCGCATCTCTGTTTATAGGAGTTTTGGTGCCTTGGCGAACAAAATTTGACGAATCTCGGTATCTCGCCTTCATGCTTTAGGAACCTTGGTACACTGGCGAAAACAGTGGCAGAAAGGGTACCTCGCATTCCCGTTTGTAGGAATCGTGGTACTTTGGAAAAAACAATGGCGAATACATACTGGCAGCAAGATCCAGGTAGGCAACTAAGGCCACTTTAGCACCTGGTCTTTCTCAGCGGAGGGTGGTACCCGGCCAAGGCCTTGATCTGGCTAGCAACTATACTCTTACTATCCAAATCCTTCTTAGCGGGGGGTGGTGCCCGGCCAAGGTCTGATCCATCGGGCAACTATGATCTTACGTACTGAATCCTTCCTAGCGGGGGGTGGTACCCGGCCAGGGCAGCAGAAAGGCCATATGGTCCTTTCTGGTCTTAAGGCGATCATACTTGGGTACCTCGCATTCCTGTTTGCAGGAATCTTGGTACCCTGGTGAAAAACAATGGCGAATAAACACTGGCAGCAAGATCCAGGTAGGCAACTAAGGCCACTTTAGCACCTAGTCTTTCTCAGCAGGGGTTGGTACCCGGCCAAGGCCTTGATCTTACTAGCAACTAGGCTCTTACTATCCAGATCCTTCTTAGCGGGGGGTGGTACCCGGCCAAGATCTGATCCATCGGACAACTATGCTCTTACGTACTGGATCCTTCCTAGCGGGAGGTGGTACCCGACCAGGGCATCGGGAAGGCCATATGGTCCTTTCTGATCTTGAGGCGATCCTCCTAGATGGACTAATCCGATCTAGGGCATCAGGAGTGCTATGTAGCTCTCCCAGATTTATGGCGATCCTCCTGGAGGGATCTACTAGGTCTAGGGCATCATGAGTGCTATGTAGCTCTCCTAGTCTTAGAATGACAATCATGAGGGATTCAATTAGCGACATAAAGCAGGTGATATAGACAAATGTGGGCAGGAATGAAAGGAGAAAGAAACTTTTTTTATTGATGATCAAAGAAAAAGGAATACAAGCACTCACGACTGCTAACATCTTCTAACAGTTGTGTAGGAGTGATCCTGGCCGATTTACATTGCAGGACTTATGGGTAGAACCTCTTGAGGTGATCGGCATTCCAAGTGTGGTCTACTAGATGTCCATCCATATCATTTAACTTGTAGGCCTCACCCTAGATTACCATTTTGATTATGTAAGGACCTTCCCAGTTAGGTGATAGTACTCCGTCTGACCTCTTCCGGGTATTATGGGTAACCTTTCTGAGTACCAGATCCCCTTCTTTGAAGCTTCAAATTCTCACTTTCTTGTTAAAGTAACGAGCAATCTGGTTCTGGTAAACTGCTACTCTTTCGGCTATCATGTCCTGCTTCTCCTCTAGGAGGTCCAGGCTGGCCCTCAGCTTGTCCTCATTTCCATCGGGGTCAAACTTTTGCACCCTGAAGGAGACGAGTTTGTGCTCTATAGGAAGGATGGCTTCTACCCCGAAAGCTAGCGAGTAGGGGGTTCTCCGGTAGCTGTCCTCTTGGTGGTGCGATATGCCCATAGTACATCCGGGAGTTCATCAGCACATCTCCCTTTCTTCTGGTAAAGTTTTTTCTTGAGGAGCCTCTTGATAGTTTTGTTTATGGCCTCCACTAGGCAGTTCGTCTGGGGGTGCGCCACGGACGCTAAGCGGAGTTTAATCCCCAAACTTCTACATAATTCCCGGAATCTGGCATTGTCGAACTGCTTACCCAGATCCGTGATGATGACCATCGGAGTCCCGAATCGGCAAACCACATTTTTTTTGATGATCTCTGTTGTATTTGCTTCAGTAATTCTGGAGAGGGGTTCTGCTTCCACCCACCTGGTGAAGTAATCAATAGCCACGATTGCTTGCTTCTGTTGGCCTGGCACGGTTGGGAGAGGTCCAATTAGGTCCACTCCCCAGAATGCAAACAGATACAGCGAGCTGATGGTTAATAACCGTTCTGGAGGCAGGTGATGTAGGTTGACCATTTTCTGACACGGTTCACAAAACTGTACGAACTGCCTTGCATCATGGTGCAAGGTCGACAAGAAATATCCCATGCGTAGCATCTGGTAAGCCAATGCTTCTCCTCCGATGTGGTTTCCACAGTCTCCGGAGTGCACTTCCCTCAATGCCCAATTCACATCCTCAGGATGTAGGCATCTGAGCAAGGGGATTGACCTGTCTCTGCGGTAAAGGTGTCCCTCTATCAAGCAGTATCAGACCGAGGTTCTCTTGATCTTGCGAGCTTGATCGGGGTTTTCAGGAAGCTTTCCTGATTGAAGGTACTCCGTGATAAGATCCATCCAGCATGGAAATCGCTCCACGGGGTTGACTTCCTTGCCTTTAGAGATGCTTGATACAGTGCTTATCTGGAGCGGAACTCCTTTTGGCAGCTCTTGTCCTCCATTGGCAGCTATCTTGGCTAGGACCTCAGCTCGATGATTCTACTGCCTTGGTACCTGCTCGATCCCTAAACCCTTAAAGCGAGGCAACAGTTCTTGGACTTTTTCGTGGTAGGCTACCATGTTATCCCACTTGGCCTGGTATAAACCAGTTATTTAGTTGACTACCAATTATGAATCGCATTTGGCAAGGAGGTAATCAGCTCCCAGCTCTACTGTTGTTCTCATCCCTACTAACAAAGCCTCATACTTAGCCTCGTTATTGGTGGTGTTAAACCCAAATCTGAAACAATGGCAGTATTCGACTTTCTCTGGGTCAGTTAGAATGACCCCACCCCCGCTTCATGCCTGATTTGATGCTCCATCGGTATACAAGATCCAGATGTTTTGATCGGTAGGGTAATTTGCAGGCTCTCGTTCCTCCGGAAGAGCTCGAATCAGGCTCAGGACAGCACCTTGATCGGGGATCGTACTAAATTCTACCACGAAATCTGCCAAAGCTTGGGCCTTGATGGTAGTCCTGGCTTTGTATTTGATGTCAAACTGGGTAAGCTCAAGGGCCCACATCACAAGTCTTCCCAATACGTCCGGCCTTTGAAGAAGCTGTCGCAAAGGTTGACCAGTGACTACCACGATGGTATGAGCAAGGAAATAAGGGCGGAGCTTCCTGGCCGCTACTACCAATGCAAAGGCGAGCTTCTCCAGGAGAACGTAGTTCTTTTCTGATTTGGTTAGGGCGCGGCTCATATAATAGACAGGGCATTGGGCACCATCTCTGCACTATTTTACCAATGCTCCGTTGGCGGCGGTTTCAGTCACTGACAGGTATAACTGTAGTTCTTCTCCTGGTACCGGGCTAGCTAGCAGGGGCAGGCTAGCGAGGTACTCCTTTAATGACTGGAAGGCTTGCTCACTGCCTTGGTCCCATTTCATATTCCTCCCCTGTTTAATTGCTTTGAAGAACGGGATGCACTTGTCAGTGGATCGCGATATGAAACGGTTCAGGGCTGCGATTCGCCCAGTCAAACCTTGTACTTGTCTGAGTGAGGTGGGAGATTCAAGATCCAGGATGGCTTTGATCTCTTGGGGATTAGCTTCATTCCTTCTCTCGTGGACCATGAATCCGAGAAATTTCCCGGCTGTAACCCCGAAGGCGCATTTAGCCGGATTCAGACGCATCCGATTTTCCTTGACTATCTGGAAAGTTTGGCAGAGGTGGTTTTGGTGATGTTCAGCTATCCAAGACTTCGTGATCATGTCATCGATATATACCTCCATCGACTTTCCTATCAGTCCCCTGAATAAGCGGTGGACCAGGCACTGGTAGGTAGCCCCAACGTTCTTGAGCCCGAAGGGCATAACTCTGTAGTAGTACAGGCCTTGCCCGGTTATGAAACTGGTTTTATCCTGGTCAGCTGGGTGCATCAGGATCTGGTTGTATCCTGAGAAGGCGTCCATAAAGCTTAGAGCTTGTTGCCCGTGGTTAAATCTACTAGTTGGTCGATTTTTGGTAGCGAAAAGCTATCCTTTGGGCAGGCGCGGTTGGGATCTGTGTAGTCAAAGCACATGCGCCACTTCCCGTTCACTTTGGTCACCATGACTACGTTAGCAATCCATTCAGGGTACCGAGACTCCCTGATGAACTTTGCCTTTAGTAGTTTGCGTACCTCCTCTTGCACCGCAGCATTTCTTGCTTGGTTGAAATGCCTTCTCTTCTGCTTGACTGGCGAAAGAGGGATCCACTGCTAACTTGTGTGTTGCTAAGGCAGCGGGTACTCCCGGCATCTCCTCATGACTCCATGCAAAGATATCATTATATTCTAGCATGAGCTTTATCAGAGCCTCTTTTACCTTCATCTCCAATGTTGAACCTATCCTGACAACCTTGGAAGGATCGGCCTCCCTGATAGGTATCTCTTCTAACTCTTCTACAGGATGGCTACTGGCCCATCCTTTTTCTTCTTCTCCCCCGATGTCTATGTCGGGGAGCTCTGGCGTATATCCCATTTCATTTGAATCCATTTCAACTTCGAAATCTTCTTCTGAGAATTGGCGATCTTGGTTGATGGTTACCAGCGCGCATTGCTTAGCCAGCGTTGCTGGATTGGTAGATACTACATAACACTTACGTGCAACCTGTTGATCTCCTCTCACTTCACCCACCTTGTCTCCTACTGGAAATTTCAGGACGTTATGGTATATTGACAAAACTCCTTTGAGAGCAGACAGGTAGGGTCTTCCCAGGATAACATTGTAGGCGGACGGGGTGTCTACTACAACGAAATCCGTCATCAGGTTCTGCTGGAGTGGCGATGTCCCTACTATTACTGGCAGGATCATAGACCCGGTAGGGATCAGTGAGTCTCCTATGAACCCATATAATGGGGTAGTACATCTGTTGTAGCAAGGTCTCTTCAGGTTGAATTGCTCCAATGCACTTTTGAAGAGGATGTCAACGCTGCTACCTGTTTCAATCAAGACACGGTGGACCAAGTTGATGGCTATCTGTACAGTGATGACCATAGGGTCATCGTGGGGCTACACAGTGTTATACACGTCCTCTTTTGTGAAGACGATATGTGCAGTAGGAGGAGACTGAGGTGGCCCCCTAGTAACTTTGAAGATACTTTGGCATGCTTCTAATCTGGGAGCTTTCCTGGCATGGTTCTTTCGAGCATTGTTGGAAGTTCCTACGAGGGTGGGACCTCCACTGATGGTATTGACAATGTGGACCTGCTCCATCAAATCCTTCCCTTTTGCTTTCCTTCTTTCTTCATATGCTTTGATATCGGCATGCACCTCATTTCCAGTGCGTATGTTGTCGTGTACCTGTTAGAGGAATTCCTCCAAGCACCCTTCCCTAACCAAGGCTTCAATCTAGTTCCACAGACTATAGCACTCCGAGGTATTATGACATATATCCTCATGGAAGTCACAATAATTGTAGCGGTTCCGCTGATCGGCTAGTACCTTCATTGGACCTGGCTTTCTGAGCAGTCCCTTGTCACGGATGGCGAGGTAGATAGTTTCACAAGATGCATTCAAATGGGTGTAATGGGAGTATCCCCTTTCATCTCTATCGACTCGGGCTACCTCCTTAGGCGGTGGTGTAGCTCTGGGCGGAGTCCGTCTGACAGGGTACCGGTTCAACGGGGGCTGGTAGTGCGGTGACCGATATGTAGATTTGTTGGGAGGTCTGTTCTGATTTTTCTGAACTGGTGCCGGCTTGAGCGCCTCCCTCTTTTGGCGCTTGGCAATTCTCATATCATCATGCTCCATTTTGATTCGGAGCTGCTTATCTATTTCAACCTACTCTAGAGCTCTGTTGTAGACTTCCTGGTAGGTCTTCGGGGGATGTTTGGCAAAGGATCTGAACAGCATGCCTGCCCATATGTTCCTTCTGAAATTGGCTAAAGTCTCCTTCTCCGCGAAGACCCCTATCTGGATCATTTCCTTGTGGAACCTCTCTACGTAGGGTCTGAGAGTTTCACCCCGCTCCTAGATCATATATTGGAGATGAATGGGATCCTTGGGGTGAGGTTTGATGCCCTGAAACTGAGCACAGAAGTCAGTAGTCAACCTAGTGAATGAATCAACACTCTCCGCTAGTAGTTTCCTAAACCATGTCTTGGCACAGTCAGTCAGCGTGGTAGGGAACATTCTGCATATGGCGGCCCGAGTAGCATTCTGGACCTCCATCTGGTGAACAAAACTCTCTAGATGGCTCAGGGGATCTTCAGTTCCAGAAAATTTTTCGGTTGGCATCTTGAATTTGGGAGGTAGTTCTGTCTCCTTGATCCTCCTATAGAAGGGAGCATTCATCTCTCCCAAAGGATCTTTTCGGTTATCTCGGTGTTTACCCTTCTTCAGCTCCTGGATCTCCTTTGCCATTCTGGCGACTTGGTCGCAGATACGTTTGTTGCCATCATTTCCTGATTCCACCTCAGAGTCTCGGTCGTCAGATCCCTCCGATGTCGCAGAGGTTTCATCCTGTTTCTCTTCATATGGAGGGTCTTCTCCGACATCCCTGTTGCTGCCTCCTGCCATTGAACGAGGGCGCCTCCTGGTCGCTTCCTGTCGAGGCTGTCTAAAAGAAGCTTCTGGTTGGACCAGATGGTGACGCTCCCTAAGCGGAAGATCAATGGCGGATCTAGCGCGTCGGGGTTGGTAACCTGTACAATTTCCAAGAACCAGGGGCGTTGGCCCGAGTCTATCATGGACCGATGGTATTGGAGGCATGGGCCCAAGTCTATCATGGACAGGTACAGGAGGCGATGGTCCCAACCTGTCGAAGGGAGGTATCCTGGTACCCTTCTGATTAGCATCACCCCTGGGATCTGGTACCACAGGCTGACTGGTACTGCCTTCGGCGACCATTTGGAGGTGAATGCTCTCTATAAAGGTCGCGACCTGTTGGTCTAGGTTGGCAAGTCCAGCTGTTGGGGTAGTAGGTACCTGAGGGGTACCTTGCATGGCAGCTGACGGCTTTGAGGCGGGTTTGCGACCCTTTCCCCCCTTTTTCGGCTTCTAACCCTTTCGGGTTGAAGCGTTCGACTGATGTCCTGACGGTCAGGATGATCCTGAGAGGATCGGAGCTTCATTTTGATTATCTAGCAAGAAAACGAGGCACACAAGCTTTCTTTTGAAGGTGTGGTGTTTCCCACAGACGGTGCCAAAAAATGTTAACGGAAAAATTCACTCGGGATGAAAATCTCAGTTAACACCCTCACCCACTACCGGTAACAGCAGCGGGGTAGGTACCTTCGGTACCGAGGTCCCTCTTTTAGTGTAATCGAGGTCGACACACCAAAGAATGGATAAAGAACACAAAGGGATCGGGAGATGTAAAATGAATACTGTTTTATTCAGTCAATTACTACAATAGGTTTACAATATGAATACATACATATCTCTCACTCTTTTCACTCTTTTACACAGGATGGAGATGGAGAAAACGTCTGTGTCAATAAGTGGATATTTTTCCTCCAGTGATTGTCAATGGACTCTCACTGGCTTACGGGAATCTCTCGGGGTCTCTCTCTCGTTCTGGTGATCAAAAATACTTGAAGCAGTCCCCATTTGCTTTACCCTTCAATGCCGTCTATATAGTATTCTCCAGAATCTCCCCAAAATCCGGTTCTCTTAATGAAGATTACAGAGAGTCCTATTTTAAGCGTGGAAAGGCGTTTGCGTAGAGCTGAAGGCGTAGGATTAGATCCCGTTAATCAATGGTGAATTCAAATTCTGATTCGGTCGACCATTGGGTCATTAATGGCGCTTTATTTTGGCGATGGAGTCAACTTTCCTTCTTTGTGGAGCTTGATGGCGATAGAGTCAACTTTCCTTATTCGTGGAGCTTGATGGCGATGGAATCGACTTTCCTTCTTTGTGGAGATTGGAGGGAAATTCTGACTTGGAGTCCTGACGGAGGGTTGTACTGGTACCTCGTTTTGATGAGCTTGTTCTGCCTCATGCTGGAATGATGCATGTGTCTTCGTGTACTCTATCGTATTACCTGGGGGTAGGATACTTGCCTTAAAAAAGCTCTGGATAAGCATACTAAGTATCAGGGTGGCACCAAGGCAGACATCGAGGTGGTACTGAGGTAGGTATCGAGGTACCTGGTACCTTGGTACCTTGATCAACATCGAGATGCTTGCGGGGTTCTGGGCGTGCAAGCTATCATCGTACTGGTCTTGAACTTGTATCAGGAGCTTCAGTAGGGCGGGATACATGCTTTCGGAGTTGGTATCCTATCTAGATAGATGGATAGTCTAGGTTCCAACCTCGTCGGATATCGACTCCATCTAGGTGAAGGTACCGATCTCGCAGGTCTCTTGAAGTATCTGGATGAATCTTCCTGGATAGATCCCTGTTTGGAAAATTCTCCTTTGGTCCCTTGCCAGAAAAACCTGTTAACAACTTCAATGCTTGTGCAACTTCACCCCGAATCCACAAGACTTTGACTCAAGAAAAGTATAAAGGTCTAAGTGTATATATGTCACTCAAATGCTATATTGTGCAAGACCAAACACAAAATGCTTAACTAGATGTTATAATGCAATTAAATAACCTGGTTATTAAGTAATGCCTACATGTACACACATGAGGTCTCAATTAGTTGTAGAGAAATTCTAACAACCTAATTGTCAAATAAATTCACATAAACATTCATAAACTTGACTAGATGCACAAAGCCAACCTAATCATCAATTAAACACACATGAACATTTATGGATTAGCTATTTAGGCATATATGACCTAATAATGCAAGCTATCACAAACAAACACAATCAAATATTCATGAACATTAACTAGTTGATTAAAACACAATTTCTCAACCTAGTTATCATTAAATCACACATGAATATTTATGACCTAGCTTTTAGGCAAAAATGACCTAATCAATTTAGCTATCAAAATACAAACTCAATCGTGTTATCAAGACTCATAAATATGCAATAAAGTAGAGTTTAGGTATTTAATCATGCAATAAATACCTAATCTAGAGTAAGAAGAACAATAAATGATATTCAATGAAGTTCTTACTTACCTAGTCATGAAACCATGAAGACCCATGCTCAAATGATGATGAATGATGCAAGTTGGAGATGGGTTTTTGGTTTGGAGAGTTAATGAAGATTAAAGAAGCTTTCTCTTTCTAGACTCTCTCTAAGGTTTCTGCAATTTTAGAAGTCTTTTTGAAGAAGAAGAGATAAAGATGAATTTATAGTGGGGAAAAATGAGCTGACGCGAAAAGACCAAAATGCCCAGTTTTTTGGTTCCAGGCGACATGCCCAAGTCTCCTAGCATGTCGCCTTCTGTTCTGGAAAGAAACAGATCAGCCAGAGGCGACATCCAAGATAACATGCACAAGTCGCCTAGCATGTCGCCTTTTATTCTAGAGAAAAATATCAAGTCTTAGGTGACCTTTGAGGCGACATGCACAAGTGGCCTTGCATGTCGCCTAACACACTGAACAACACTCCAGCTCCAGAAACAAGCGACCCAGAACACGACCAAACGACATTGAAACCTTTCGTATGATATATCGTTGGAAAGGTATGGAAGTCTACTTTCTACTCCAATTAACAAAACATGATTTGGATAAAAGTAGAAAGAATTATGGTCAAGCAAGTGACCAAAGGTCAGAATTGGTCAATAACAAAAATCCCCAAACTCATGGTATAAGACCATGTAACCAAATAACAATCCAAGAGAGCACAAATGAGCCTCTCTATGGTCACAAATTATGCTAAGACTCAAGCATACCAACGTGCAAGCACTGACACAACACAAGCACACCTTCGTGCGAGTGAGGACGTTTCAGAACACACAAGGAAAACGTAAAACAAAACAACCACACGTACAGACAAATGTTAACAGAAAAATCCACTGGAGGAGTGAAATTTCAGTTAACACCCTCAACCCGCTACCCCGGAGGTCGTAGGGGGGGTTGGTACTTCGTACCGTGGATCTGGTAAGGTGAAAGCGAGATAGATACCATGGTAGGAGAACAGTCATCCCTCCCATCTGGTGCAGTAGGCTGGTACCTGGTTTTGGTATCTGATCCTAGTACCTAGTCACCTCTCCAGGTGCCTTCAATGTTCCCCTGACCTAGATAATGAGCTAGGAGAGGTACATGAGAGCTAGGACCATCATGGTCGGTGCCTAGCACGTATACATGAATTCATAACAAGGAGATAGATGGGAGAATGACAACTCTTTTAGTAGTGGTGGACTAACCTAGAGGGAAAAAGCATCAGGATTGATCACATGTTGAAAAACCCTCAGGCAGTATCCATTGGAAGGGAGAAAGACCCTTCTTTATATTTATATATCTCGAGAGGTGCTCCGGAGAGTTTACATTAATACAAACTGAGTTCTGGTAGGTCACAGTTAGCGGGGTACCATTTGGTACTGGTACATTCATGGCGAAAACTGACATACATAGCAGTCGACACAGTAGTGGTGTAGAGGGAATTCGGGCAAGGTCCCTTTTACATTCCAGGCGATAGTGAACTCATATTCCTAGTGCAGAAGTGGGCGAAATCTGGGATCGGAGACATCTTAGAGATATAGAGATATTCGAGACAGCTAATGGCCCAGTCAGAACCAGAGCTGGTGAACTGTGTTTATTGTTCGAACCTCTTTATTGGAGAGAACTTGGTCATATTTCTATGTTCTGATTCTTGTTGCCCACTCCACTAATTAATTCGCAATCAAAGGAACATTGACCTGGCATTCATGGAGTTGAATATTCTCTCATTAATGGCGTTGGGAATTACCATTAAAGAGTTGACTGATCTTGTCATTAATGGGGCTGATTATCTCCATTAATAGAGTTGACTGATTCCCTCATTAATGGCGTTGTGAATGGCCATTAAAGAGTTGACTGGTCTTCTCATTAATGGGGCTGATTATCTCTATTAATAGAGTTGACTTATTCCCTCATTAATGGTGTTGTGAATGGCCATTAATGGAGTTGACTGATTCCCTCATTAATGGCGTTGATTATCTCCATTAATTACCATAGAGGTCAACTTTCTCTTTTACGTTGCTTGAAGGAGAATTCTGACTCTGTATCCCGGTGGTATGGTACACTGGTGTACCGGAGTGCTTACTGGCGTGGGGCTTGTTCTAGCATGCTGGTACCTCTTCCTAGTTCCATTCTTCTTACTTGGCGGGTAGGATACACATTCTGGTTAGATCTTGGACTGATATCACAGTACTTGGGTACCGAGTAGATGTCACGGTACCTAGGTACCAGGTAAGAGGTATCGTGGTACCTAGGAACCAGGTAAGAGGTATCGTGGTATAGCCTTGCTTGGTACTTGGTAGACTGTGAGACGTGGTACTGACTTCTTTCCAGTTCATGGTGTAGAGCATCCTCGGTATCTAGGTACCGGTCCCGATCTAGGTCCTACCATGTACCTGCCGGATGGAAAATTCTTCTTTGGACCCCTGTCAAAAATGAATGTTAACAACAAACAAAGACGTGCTCGTGTGAGTTGTATAACAGATGCACACATATACATAATAAAGAACACAAATACAAGATGAATAAAGCATGCATGAAATGTGTATGTGCACCTAAACTCTTCAAGAGACAAAGTCAAGTGAGTATACATTTTGCTCGTGAAGTCATGGAGATGCTTGGAAGCTTGTCGACACGGACCTAAGCTACCCATTACACAATCATCCCCAATGTGATGTGGTTTGTCATGAAATAAGCCAATCATAAAAATGAGGTCCTTACAAGGATCTTGTTGCCAACGGATTCGCCAGAGTACCAAGATTCCTACAAACAGGAATGCGAGGTACCCAGATTCGCCAGAGTGTTCACCGATGTACCTAGGTTCCTTGAAACAGGAAGGCTAGGTACCAGATTTTCGCCAAGGTACCCAGATTCCTACAGATAGGAATGCAAGGACCCGAATTCGCCAAGGTACCAAGATTCTTACAAACAGGAATGCGAGGTACCCAGATTCGTCAGGTTATTCACCAATGGACCTAGGTTCCTTGAAATAAGAAAGCTAGGTACCAGATTCTCCGCCAAGGTACCAAGATTCCTACAGACAGGAATGCGAGGTACCCGAATTTGCCAAAGTACCAAGATCCCTAAAAACAGGAATGCGAGGTGTCCAGATTTGCCAGAGCACTCACCGATGTACCTAGGTTCCTTGAAACTGGAAGGCTGGGTACCAGGTTATTGGCTAAAGTACTGAGATTCCTATAAACAGGAATACGAAGTACCAAGATGCGCCATATCATTCGCTGGTATACCTGAGTCCTCTTAGAACAGGAAGGCTAGATAGAAGATCTCACCAATTTTTACCAGTTTCTCTATTACCAGATATCAATTAAGATACTTTTATACTGGGGACTGTGATTCAAGTTCGCACTACAAATGGAAGCATGCAACAAAGTATCAAAAGATAGCAGGTATAAAGAAAGAGAGTCTCTTCATTGATCAAATTAGAGAGCCCTACCCTTATTTCAGGCTACATACAATAAACAAGAAAGAAAAACAACAGAAAGTAAATTGGAGGCTCAGACACGCCGGCTTCCTCTCCGACTTCCTGCTTACTTTCTTGACCTGCTCATTTAGTGACACTGATCTCAACTAAGACAGATGTCGATGACAATACTGCAACCCCCGAAGGTAGGAATAGAGGCTGTGTTGGAGTCATCGAACACATGGGGGTAACCTTGAAACCCTCCCCATTCAAGATGCAACTGGATTCGAAGCTGTAACTTGCCTAGGTAATGTCTACACCTTTGGCAAGGGTGCAGCATCGTGATCCACCATTCCACTTGATCCAGGGAATCGCAACCAATTGTGGTTCCCTGGTAACTAAGTTTATCTCGCACCGTCCTCTCCACAATACCAAGCATCCTGCCAATCAAAGATATCATATCTCCTCCCCTCCCACTGTTAGCCATCACGACGACCATCAGTTGATCTACTAAGTTTTATTACTTCGAAGACTGATACGTAGAAAATACTAAGCAGTTCGGGTTATTTATAGAAGGGAGAGGTGAGTATCGGGGACAAGAGGATAAGGTTATTAATAAGCACAACACTCAACGTATGGGAAAAGACAGCTCGTGAAATGTGCACCACCAAGGTTTAATGTTTGAAACAAACAAGCCTATGCTAGGTTGACACATGGAAGAACAATTAAATGTAGTGCCTGAATCAGAGATTCTCGCGCAAGAATGCTAGAAAGAAAGTTCCACCAGGTTAACCTCAAACAGGAGGTATACCACGACTACCTCGATTGCCAGGTACCGCGATCCCGGTTCAGCTGATGCCCTAGCACCTCTTCAGAACCAATCACCTCGACGGCCGCATTCTTACCGGATTACAATGGAAGATGGATCACCAAGTCCACGCTTAGGTACCAAGAGTTCCCCGAAGACGAATATCCGCCGTACCCAGGTTCTTCCAACTGCAACCTCGCCTAAATGACAAGATACCCATAACGAGAATACCTGACACCCAATTTTCTACCCCAAGTCTACACTGGTAATCAAGATGGGATTCAACTCAAGGAATCTGTAAGCGAGATGCATGAAGGTTGAAGAAAGAGAATTGTTAATGGAAAAATCACTCAGGGAGTGAAATCTCAATTAACACCCTTAACCCACTACCCCGGAGGTCGCAGCGGGGGGTAGGTACTTCGTACCATGCTTCTGATAAGAGTTAAGGAGAGATATCTGATCGATTAACGCTCTCAAATGGGGTAGGTACCATGAGAGAGGTAAGGTGCTGCAGTATGAAGGAGAAAGATCATCCTACTCATACAGTGCAGTAGGCTGGTACCCGATCTAGGTATCTGATCCAGGTACCTGGTAACCCTTCTAGGTGCCCTCCATAATTCCTCGACCTAGATAACGAGCAAAGAGAGGTACAAGAGAGTTAGGACCAATGTGCTCGGTACTTAACTCACATACATGCATAAGAAGGAGAGAGATAGGAGAGCGACGATTCTTTTGGTAGAGGTGGACTGACCTAGGGGAAAAAAGCATCACGATTGATCACATGTTGAAAAACCCCCAAGCAGTATCCATAGGAAGGAGAAAAACCCTTCTTTATATTTATATATCTCAAGAGGTGCTCCGGAGAGCTTACATTAGTACAAATTGAGTCCTGATAGGTCACAGTTGGAGGGGTACCATTTGGTAACGGTACATTCATGGCGAAAATTGACATACATAGTAATCGATACAATGATGGTGTAGAGGGAATTCAGGCAGAGTCCCTTTTACACTCCAAGCGATGGCGAACTCGTGTTGTAGGCGATAAGTAAGTGTTTTTCTATACCATGATGGTGAAAAATCTCTATAGATGATGATGAATGTATTTCTGGTGGAGAAGTGGGCCAAATCTGGGATTGGAGAGGAGATACCTCAAAGATATGGAGATACTGGAGGATGTTCATAAGCTATTGGAGAATGTTCGATCGGAGAAAATGTCTGAACCCTTTTGTTGAAGAGGGCTCTGTATATTTATATCTTTTCTTCCTTGTTGCCCACTCTGTTGACTGTGTTGATTTGGTATTGATGGAGTTGAATATTCTCTCATTAATGGCGTTGATTATAGCCATTAAGGGAGTTGATTGATTTTCTTATTAATAGCAGTGATTATGGCCATTAAGAGAGTTGACTATCTCCATTAATGGCGTTGTTAATGGCAATTAAAGAGTTGACTGATCTTCTCATTAATGGGGCTGATTATCTCCCTTAATAGGGTTGAATATCTCTATTAATGGTGTTATGAATGGCCATTAATAGGGTTGACTATCTCCATTAATAACCAGAGAGGTCAGCTGTCTCTTCTCCTTTGCTGAAGGAGAATGATGATTATGTACTTTCGGGGCGCAGTACCTTGGCATACTGGTATATTCTTGCTAGCGTGGTGCTTGCTTTTGTTGGAACCCCGTTCACCGATAACGCAGCGGAAATAGGTTTTAAAATTTTTTTAATACAAATCGTAAACAATCTGTAACCAGTGAACTTGAGATCGCAATTCTTTTTCTAGAACTAATGCATACAATATGTAAACACAGGAAATTGTAATCAATATATTAAAAGAAAATTTAGAACCTTACCAACGTTTGGAGGCTCCTTCACTTTACGATATGCTCCTAGTCTGTACCACTGATCTTACTAGCTATTCCCGGAACTGGTAACTGCGTGTGGGCGCGTCACGTACTCAGGAACTCAGGAGGATGTAGAGAGAATGAAGAAGAAACAATTTCTTCTAAGAGAATACATAAACTAGAACCATTCTAGTTGTTAAAAAAATATAACAAATATATATATATATATAAATATTTTTTCTTTCTATTAATGGTGCACAGGAAGCACCCACTTGCTTTTTCTTTCTTTTTGAAATTAATTCACGCACAGTTCTTGCAACTTTCAATTTTTCTCTTTTTGTTTCTTTTTAATCACTCGCACACCATCTCATGTTTCTCTTATTATTTCTCTTTTGTGTTACACACAATATGAGTTTGTATCATATACAAACACTTGTGTATATCCTTTGTGGGCTATATTTTTGTTATCAATATATATCATATATATATATATTATTATTATAACTAAAACTCTTTAATTGATATCTCTTTAGATTTTAAAACAAAATCTTTTAAAATTGATATCTCATATCTTTAATTTTAAAAGATAATTAAATATTAATTTGAATTTAAACATTTTAAATTCAATTTCAAATATTTAATTTAATAAAATAAAATAATCATATTATCTTATTCTATTTAAAATCAAATATCAACTAACATCCTTCATTTAGTGATTAATAACAAAATTAAATAATCTTATTATTTAATTTATTTAATCACCATTATTCATTAATTAAATAATCTCATTATTCAATTATTTCCCGAATAAATACATGTCACTTTCGTAACACAATTAATTGGACAATCCAATTAATTAACCGTGACCCTTGTTACCTAAATCGATCGGGCTAGCAAGGGGACCTAATGGACCTACAGTATTTTGAGCTCCAATAATCCTCGGAATTATTAATTAAACTCTTTAATTAATATTCTTTGATTATTAACTCCGGTGTTATTCCACTAAAAACCTGAAGCTGCACTCTCTCAACTGCAGACGTTTTATACAGACCGATACAACTCGGTGTCCATCGATATAGCTATTACACATGGTGTGATCCTCCCCAGTAGTTCATAATTAGAGCTGGGTCATAATGTCTGTTATACCCCTCTAATTACATATAGCCTTTAAGTACCATTGATTCTCTAATGAACAATAAATCATATTTCCTCACGGAATTAGGAGAGCGCTCATATTGTCCAAGCCCCGAATCAACCCTTAAGGGAACTACCATCAACTTCTAACAAGAAGGAGTGGATTCCACTATTGTGTACATACCTTCCTAGCCACAAGCCAAACCGTAATCCCAACATACGGAGTATATTGATCAGGAATTGCATCTGACCTCACCCATGGTATATCAAAGACCACGATCTAACCTGAAGGAGTCGATAAGACACTCAGGATTAAGATCACCCACATATAGCCATCATTAGTTGATATATATGAATCTCATCAGTAAACGGATCTTGGTGAGAGATTCATATAGATCATGGCCCAGTCCTATATGATCACATCATACAAGGTGCCTCCATTCCCATATCTAATATGACTGATTCAGGATAGAATCACCATACATTACGGAATGGACCGCAGCTATAGATTAACCACAAATAAAGTACCCATCTTTATTTGTTATCTATGGACTCTTTAGATTGCACGTCTCTTACTGTATCTATCTGTATATGACACTCATATACACAGTTCGAGATTACATCCGGCAATCTAGGATGTTAATATATGTACAAGTTATAAAATAAACAACACAACAAGAATGAATTGAACTTTTCTTTTATTTATTTATTTAATAAATCCATTTACAAATTACATCTTTAGGGCATAAACCCCAACAGCTTTAGCATGCAAGTATCTTCATGGTACCATTCTTCTTGCTTTGCAGGTAGGATACATATTCTAGTGTGATCCTGGACTTGTATCACGGTACTTAGGTACCGGGTAAATGTCGTGGTACCTAGGTACTGGTAGATGTCGCGATACCTAGGTGCCAGGTAGGAGGTACCATGGTGCTGGCCCTGCGAGGTAACTAGTAGAATGTGAGATATGGTACTGACCTCTTCCTGATTCATAGTGTCGGGTATCCCCGGTATCTGGGTAACAGTCCCGATCTAGGCTCTACCAAGCTCTAGGTAGATGGAAAATTCTTCTTTGAACCCTTGCCAAAAAACCCTGTTAACAGAAGTCCTCCCTGACTTGAACACCGGTATTAAGTTGGGGTTGGAGTTAAGATCTTGTACTGCTTGAAGACTTTTTCTCGTTATTTCTTATTGGTAGCCATTACTTGAAATGAGAAAATGCTCCCAACACTCTTGGCTTCGGTGAATCTGGGTACCTGGCATTCCTGTTCAAGAGGTCCTGGTACTTTAGCGAAAACAACGCGAACACATTGGCTAATCTGGGTAACTCGCATTTCTGTTCTAGGAATCTTGGTACTCTGGCGAAAAAAGGTACCTAGCCTTCCTATTTCAAGGAATCTTGGTACTCTGGTGAAAACAAGGTGAACACACTGGCGAATCATGGTACCTAGCCTTCCATTTTTCAAGAATCTGGGTACATAATCAGATCATGGTACCTAGCCTTCCTGTTCCAAGAAATCTTGGTACTCTGGTGAAAACAAGGCGAACACACTGGCGAATCATGGTACCTAGCCTTCCATTTTTCAAAAATCTTGGTACATAATCAGATCATGGTACCTAGCCTTTCATTTCTCAGGAATCTGGGTACATAGGTGAAAATTCTGGCGAATCGTGGTACCTAGCCTTCCATTTCTCAGGAATCTGGGTAAATAGGAGAAAATGATCCTGGTAGGCAACTATACCATCTAGATCCTTCATGGCGAGGGTTGGTACCCTGCCAAGGCAGCAGGAAGGCCATTTGGCTGTCCTAGTCTTGAGGAGAAAACACGTAGGCGAACACATTGGCGAAAAATGGGTACCTGGCATTCCTATTCAAGGGATACTGGTACTTAAGCGAAAACAAGGTGAACACATTAGCGAAAAGATCCTGGTAGGCAACTAAGACCACTTTAGCACCAGGTATTTCTTGGCGGGGGGTGGTGCCCGGCCAAGGCCTTGATCTAGGTACCTCGCATTCCTATTTTAGGAATCTCAGTACCTTGGCGAAAAGAGGTGAAAGCATTATCGAATCTAAGTACCTCGCATTCCTGTTTTAGGAACCTCGGTACATTGGGGAAAATAAGGCGAACATACTGGCAACAAGATCCTGGTAGGCAACCAAGGCCACTTTAGCACCAGGTCTTTCTTAGCGGGGGGTGGTACCCGGCTAATGCCTTGATCTGGCGAGCAACTATGCTCTTACTACAGACCCTTCTCAGCGGGGGGTGGTGCCCGGCAGAGGTTTGATCCGTTGAGCAACTATGCTCTTACGTATCGGATCCTTCCTAGCGGGGGGGTGGTGCCCGGCCATGGCATCAGGAATGCCATCTGGCCTGTCCTGGTCTCGTGGAGATCCTCCTTAAGGGATTAATCCAGTCCAGGGCATCAGGAGAGCTATGTAGCTATCCTGGCTTTAAGGCGATCCTTCTGGAGGGATTAATCCGGTCCAGGGCATCAGGAGAGCTATGTAGTTGTCCTGGCTTAAAGGCGATCCTCTTGGAGAGATTAATCTGGTCCAAGGCATCAAGAGTATTGTGTAGTTCTCCAGGTTTTAAGGTGATGATCATGGTAGGCAAATAAGGCCACTTTAGCACCATAATCATTTCTTGGAGGAGATATAGTCCTAGTCCAAGGCATAGGGCATTCTTATGGAAGCAATCCCGGTCTTCAAGCGATGGTCCTGGTAGGTAACTAAGGCCACTTTAGCACCAGGTCTTTCTTGGTAAGGGGTGGTGCCCGGCCAAGGCATCAGGAATGTCATGTGGCTTTCCTGGTTTTGATCGTAGGTGAAAAAGGATCATATGAGAACTACCAAGGCGATCGTAGGAGAACTAACAAAGCGATCATATGAGAACTACCAAGGCGATCATACTCAAAGTGGTACAACTCTAGGTGATACTGGTAAATGCTCACCTCGCAGGCTTCATTGGTAAAACCTTCTGAGGTGATCCACGTTCTGGGTATAAGTAATAAAGTGACCTTCCGCAAAGGGGCTTTATTGTGGACCGGCCAGTAGGAAACTCTTCTCATGTTGAGGTCACTACCACTCCCACATGAGTACTAGGGAGACAGGTGAGCTTCTAGTCCCCAAGTGATGTAACCAGTTTAAGAGCCTGCTTGGAGTAGTGGAGAATCTTTAACAATCATAATGGCGCTCGAGACTTTGCTTGAGCGAACCAGGACCTCGGTAGCTTGCTGGGGTGTTCGGTACCCATGTATAAAAAATCAGGAACCACTAATTTTGCAGTTACGATCTAGGTAGCTTGCATGGGAGCTGTGAGGGGGCTCGATAAAATAACTGAGGAATCACTAGTCTTGCAGCAGTTTTGCTGCTCTAGAGGCTTACTTAGGCATGTAGGAGGCCTTAGCAGTGTGGGAAGCCTATGGGCTCTTCCCGAATGGATCGAGACATCGGTGGCTCGCTAGGGCATCATATGGCCCGGTACATTAGGTAGGGAGCTATCGGTATGATACTGGTCCAGAGGCATGCATGGGATCCTAGAAGTCCCCAGCAACTGACATATGGCTCTAGAACATCTTGGAAAGATTCGAAACTGCAATGGCTTACTTGGACGCTGACCGGCCCGCTATAATATGTGAGGATTCACTGGTTTTGCAGCAGTGTTGCTGGTCTAGAGGCTTACTTATGCATGTAAGAGGCCTCAGCAATGTGGGAAGCCTCTGGGCTCTACCCGAACAGATCGGGATATCGGTGGCTTGCTAGGGCTTCGTATGGCCCTATACAGTAGGTAGGGAGCCACAAGTATGATACTGGTCCAGAGGCATGCATGAGATCCTATAAGTCGCCAACAGTTGACATATGGCTCTGGAACATCTTTGAAAGATCCGAAACTGCAGTGGCTCACTAGGGCGCTGACCGACCCGGTATAATAGGTGAGGAGCCACTAGGTCTAGCTGCGGTGCTGCTACTCCAGAGGTTTGCTTCGGCATGTAGGAGGCCTCAGCAAGTGTAGAAAGCCTCTGGGCTCCCCATGAACTGATCGAGACATAGGTGGCTCATTAGGGCGTTGAAGGGCCCAGTACGAGAGGTAGGGAGTCACCGGTGTGATAGTGGTCCAGAGGCATGCTTCGGATCCTAGAAGTCCCCAACAACTGAAATGTGGCTCTAAAACATCTTGGAAAGATCCAAAACTGCAGCGGTTCACTTGGGCGCTGACCGACCCAGTATAATAAGTGAGAAGCCACTAGGTCTAGCAGCGGTGCTGCTAGTCCAAAGGCTTACTTTGGCTTGTAGAAGGCCCCAGCAAATGTAGGAAGCCTCTGGGCTCTCCCTGAACGGATCGAGACATCGGTGGTTCTCTAGGGCGTTGAATGGCCCGGTACATGAGGTTGGGAGCCACCGGTGCGGTACTGGTCCAGAGGCATGCTTGGGATCCTAGAAGTCTCCAGCAACTGAAATATGGCTCTGGACCGTCCTGGAATAAATCGGGGCACAGTGGCTCACTTGGGAGTTGACTAGCCCGATACAAGAAGTGAGGAGCCACTGGATGTTGCAGCGAGGCTGCTGCTCCAGAGGCTTTCTTAGGCATGAAGAAGGCATCAGCAAAGTGGGAAGCCTCTGAGCTTTCCCCGAATGGATCAGTAATTTGATGGCTCAGTAGGGCGTTGAGTGGCCTGGTACAATAGGTAGGGAGCCACCGGTATGATACTGGTCCAGAGGCATGCATGGGATCCTAGAAGTCCCCAACAACTTACATATGGTTCTGGAATATCTTGGAAAGATCCGAAACTGCAGTGGCTCACTTGGGCGCTGACCGGCCTGGTATAATAAGAGAGGAGCCACTAGGTCTAACTGCGGTGCTGCTGCTTCAGTGGCTTGCTTCGGCATGTAGGAGGCCTCAGCAAGTGTAGGAAGCCTCTGGGATCCCAATGAACGGATCGAGACATATGTGGCTCACTAGGTCGTTGAGGGGCCCGGTACGAGAGGTATGGAGCCACCGGTGTGATAGTGGTCCAGAGGCATGCTTGGGATCCTAGAATTCCCCAGCAACTGAAATATGGCTCTGGAACATCTTGGAAAGATCCGAAACTGCAGAGGTTCACTTGGGCGCTGACCGGCCCGGTATAATAAGTGAGGAGCCACTAGGTCTAGCAGCGGTGCTGCTGGTCCAGAGGCTTGCTTTGGCATGTAGAAGGCCTCAGCAAATGTAGGAAGCCTCTGGGCTCTCCCTGAACGGAACGAGACATAGGTGGCTCGCTAGGGCGTTGAATGGCCCGGTATATGAGGTAGAGAGCCACCAGTGCGGTACTGGTCTAGAGGCATGCTTGGGATCCTAGAAGTCCCCAGTAACTAAAATGTGGCTCTAGACCGTCCTGGAATAAATCGGGCACTTGGGCGTTGACTAGCCCGGTACAAGATGTGAGGAGCCACTGGGCCTTGCAGCAAGGCTGCTGCTCCAGAGGCTTTCTTAGGCATGCAGGAGGCATCAGCAAAGTGGGAAGCCTCTGAGCTTTCCCCAAACGGATCGGGACTTCGGTGTCTCAATAGGGCGTTGAGTGGCCCGGTACAGAAGGTAGGGAGCCACCAGACTAGTACTGGTCAAGAGGCATGCTTGGGATGCTAGAAGTCCCTAGCAACTGAAATGTGGCTCTAGACCATGCTGAAATGAATCTGGACACAGTGGCTCACTTGGGCTTTGACTATCCCGGTACAAGAAGTGATGAGCCATTGGGCCGTGCAGTGGTGCTGCTACTCCAGAGGCTTCCTTAGGCATGTAGGAGGCCTTAGAAATATGTGAAGCCTCTGGGATCTCCCCGAACGGATCGGGACATCGGTGGCTCGCTAGGGCGTTGAAAGGCCCGGTAAGAGAGGTAGGGAGCCACCGGTATGATACTGGTCCAGATACATGCTTGGGATCCTAGAAGTCTCTAGCAACTGAAATGTGGCTCTGGACCATGCTGAAATGAATAGGGACACAGTGGCTCCCTTGATATTTTGCTCGTCCTCGAGCAAAACAAAAACTGAAAAATAAACAAACAAACAACACATGAAACCTAAAAAATCTAGGCTAGTCCACTTTCGTAGGAAACACGATGGCACTTAGCACGTGCCACAAGCCATTTCAACCACTAGGCGATCCCTAGATGGATAAGTTTTGTCTTCTGAGGGCTTACAGCTACGACACCCACAAACGTATACTCTGCAAGAAAGCTGAGATGCAATCCAAAAACACCAAATAAAGACTACACATGCATGCTAGTATCTCAAATATACCAGTCAATAACAATGCTTCACACAGTGCAAGTATGCCAATACTTAGGATGATACTCGAATTGCCTATGATAAAATTCACCTCGACTCTAATCCTCTCCGGATTTCAGTCATATATTTCCCACTCATAACCTAGGCGCACTCTCTAGCAAACATATGCAATTTGGAAGTTATGTTCATGGAATCAAATATATCGCATATGAGTATTTTCAATGAAAGCATATTTTCTAAAAATTCATCTCACGGAAGGAATTGAAATGCCATGAACTTGGAAAGGGCATGCATCGACTTGCATTCCCAATATAGACTTCCTAAGAGATCAAATGGGCTTTCCCTCACTTGAAATGTGGCCAAGGTGATTTAGCATGGTGTATGGAATGGAAGATATGGTAGGAAGGATTGGGCATTAAAACTATCTGACGCCTTATAGGCGTATCGAACGGCTTTCAAAACTCCTATTGGGATGAGCCCGTATAGGTTGGTTTTTGGTAAGGCTTGTCACCTTCCAGTAGAACTGGAACATAAAGCTTAGTGGGCAATCAAAAAGCTGAATTGGGAGTATGACAAGGCAGGTGAAGAAAGATGCAATCAGTTGAACGAGTTAGATGAATTCAGATTGGAAGCCTATGAGAGTTCACGACTCTACAAGGAAAAAACAAAAGCTATTCATGACAAACGATTGGTAACGAAGGATTTCCAACCGGGAATGCTAGTGTTACTTTATGAGTCTCATTTGAAGTTGTTTCCTGGAAAGTTGAAATCAAGATGGTCAGGCCCACATCGCGTTATTAATGTCTCTCCTAATGGAGCTGTAGACATTCAGAATTTGAGGAACGATGGGATATTCAAGGTTAATGGGCATAGGCTAAAACCGTATTTTGGACCAGAGACCTGCTGCAAGGGTGTTGGGTCCATGGAACTTGCTGAACCATAGCACATCTATCATTTCCGAGCACCGGTGAGAGGCAACCTGCTCAGGTCATTTTTAAACTATTCGCCTTCGGAGTTTTATTTCGTAGACTTATTTTTCTGTTCTTTTCGCATTTAATATTCGTTTGGTAGAGTTGTTGTGTGGATTTAAGCTAGGTTGTGCATCTTTTGGGAAGCACACAACAACACGTATGGACATCGAACAATCTTCCTTCTAAAGGGAGTTTTCTACCTTCGAATTTTGTACTTCAGCTTTCAATGAATGCGATTTAGTTTTTGTATTATAAATGAGCATGGTTGAATGTATGTCTAGATTCGGTTTGGGGGTGTTGATCCCTCATTCCGCCATTTATTGCAATTATGCTTATGCTTTCCAACAATGGGGACATTGTTGAGTTTTGGTTTGGGGGTGCATCACGCCTCCGCCTTGTACAGTTTAGTGTCCAATTTTTCAATTTTGTCGCTTGTCCATTTTTCAAAACTGTAATCCAGTATGGGTATGATGCCTCTAGAGTGTGTTTTTGATGAGTTCCTTATATGTGCTCTGACCTTGTGATATAGTTTGGTGCCACTTGAGGGTTAGCTTGCACCATCATGGGTTCATCCCACCCGTTGGTGCTAAGTATTGGGGACTCATTGTTCCCATGTCTTGTTCTAATAGTGGAGATACCCGTGAGATCACAAACACAAGCATGAAAGTGCATTTTCTGAGTGCATTATTGATTATTTTTAAACACGCATCTCGTCATGTATGTCATGTGCCATAGGACTTGCATCATTTTGTGAATTGCGTGATGGATGCTTTCATTCCCTTTTTAGATGGTTGTGGAAGTGATATTAGGGAATGTATGTGTATTGAATTACCTCTATAGCCTAAACACCACTTACCATATTGTGTGCTCCAAAGCCAAGTTGAGGCCAAACACTTACCCTTTCATTTGGTACCACATTCAACCATATACCCAATAGCCTAAACACATACCTACCCTTGTACTAATCATGTTAGGATGGGAAATGGTAGTGATGGAAAGGGTCAAAATGGTCCCACAGCGGGTAAAATGAAATAGTTATTGAAAATATGCAAGGAAAGAGGTAAGCTATGCACCCTAAATGCCTAAGAAAGGGAAATTGTAACAACTCAAATGGAGTACAACATTGTAATTGGGAACTTGTTAAAAGAAAATTTTAAAGAAAGATTGTACTTGAAGTGTCATAATGAGAGTGTTTTATGCTAAAAATGCCCAAACGGAATGCAACGTCAAAGGCACAAATGTGGGTTAAATGGTTTCCTAGAGGGTTGCATTTAAGCGAGAAAAGAACATGGTGTGGGAGTAGGGATATATTCTAGCATGATTGGTGAGTTTGAACTCCTAAATTTCCATATTTTTTTGTGTAAACTCATTCAACCCCACAGCCACACTATAACCGGTTGAAAAGCCCTATTTGTTCCATGTAAGTCTAGTTTGGGAATGTAGGTTGAAGCACGATCTTTCGCATCCATGGCATGGTGACTCGTTCCTAGGATAATTCATTGCTTAAATCTTATGCAAAATCTTCTTTGCATACTTGTTGTGTGGAACTTAGGACTCTTGAGGAAAGAAAAGAGAGGATCCATGTGAGCTTTAGAATTGAAGCGAATTATGCTCAAGGTATGGGAGTAAGTGGTCCTAAATTCATGAATGCCTTTAGGTGTGGGATTCGTGTTCGTACGAGCCTCCCTTGGGTGTCTCCAAATTGCTCTTGATCTTGTGCATATGTTTTTCTCCTCTCTATCACACCTATTTGTATCATATCACACATAGGACTTGCGGCATTATTGATGTTTTGTTTAGTTATCTAGAAATTACTTTCAGCTGGCATCTTATTGTTTCTATTAGATTTGCTTGAGGACGAGCAAAGGTTTGGTTTGGGGGTGTTTGATCGGGCCAAATATGTAGTATATTTAGGCCCTCAGATCCTTACCTTATATTCTGTTTTCGTGCGTTTTTGTATCTCTTATGGGTGGTTTTGTGCTTATTTGTAGGAAATGATGCAGAGACAGGCTTGGAGGCATATTGTGGTGATTCCACCAGAAAATGGGCGAAAGCGAAGGCAAAGGAGCACAAACTGCTCTACAGTGCGGGTCCAGTGCGGGTCGCAACTGCACTCCAGCTGCACTCCAGCCGCACTCATGTGCATAGCCGGGGCAGAATGCAAGTACAGAGATAAAGTGCGGGTACAGTGCGGGTCAGCTAGCCGCACTCCACCCGCACTAATGCCAAAGCAGAAAGATGATGTTGCACCTGAAGATAAAGTGCGGGTACTGTGCAGGTAATCCAACCGCACTCTACCCGCACTAATGCCATTCCAGAGAAGCTGATCATACACCTAACATAAGAGTGCGGGTACTGTGCGGGTCAGCAAACCGCACTCCACCCGCACTTGCACCAAGAATAGAAGGGCAGAACAGCATCTGACATTAGAGTGCGGGTATTGTACGGGTCATCAAACCGCACTCTACCCGTACTTGCATCAAGAACATAAGAGCATAATTGCACCAGACATTAGAGTGCGGGTACTGTGCGGGTCATCCAACCGCACTCCACCCGCACTGTTGCTCAAGACAGAAGGTAGATTTTGCACCTGACAGGGAAGTGCGATTCAAGTGCGATCACAGTGCGATGCCAAGTGCGGGTCAAGTGCAGGTAATTCAACCGCGTTCCACCCGCACTAATGCCCTGATCCGAGAACTGAAGTTGCAGACAATCCATACAGTGCGGGTACAGTGCGGGTAAATCACCCGCACTCCACCCGCACTCCGAGCGCGCCAGTCTGATTTTCAAAGCTTAAGTGACCTATTTCTGTATTTAGTATAAATAGAAAAGTATAGAAACGTTTGAAGGAGCTTTTGACTCCGTTTAGCACAGATTAAGCACTCTTAGATCTAGTTTCTCTCTCTCTCTCTCATCCTTACATTCTCTACTCAACTTCAAGGAAGTTTGGAGATTGGAGCCACTACAAGGAAGGAGATGTTCTCCAAGGGTTATTTCTATCTCCTCTCTCTTGGTTTCCTAGTTATAATGAGTAGCTAAATCCCCTCTAAGAGGTTGATGGAGTAGTTAGTGGAATATTGGGCTTGTACATTAACTTGATATTATATTGATATTCATGTCTATCTTCCATTGATCTATTCTTGTTGTGAATGTTTATCATTGATTTCTTGTGTAGATACATCCTCTTTGCAAGATATCTTTGTATTATGTATGAGTATTGCATCTAGATATACATCCTATTTAGTTGTATAATGCTCTAAAGAATAGACGGAAAGTCATGAATTCCGACTCTTGAACCGCGGTTTTAATCTAACCTCGATCGTGTTTTCCGGCACTATACATCCTAGGTCGGAATCCGTGAGAGAGTTAGAAGTCATCACTATACATCCTAGGGTGACTATTTGTAATCGGTTGAGTCATTGTTAGGTAGACGAGCTTCATTTCCAGAATCCGATAAACCACCAACTCTATACATCCTAGGTTGGTAGTTTACAAGGATTAATCACTATTAGGTGGTCCGCCCTATACATCCTAGGTTGGCCACCTTCTAGGGATAAATAACCGACTCTATACATCCTAGGTCGGTTACCTTTGAATAGCCATGCTATTGAAAAGTTTGTTACATTGCCCAGTATTTACTTTCGTATCCATTAACTCCTTAGTTTCCATCATCTATATATCCTTCATTCCATTTCCCCCTTCATTTTATTTATATATTTGATTTAGTGTTATTTAGAGTTGGTTCACAATCTACATTTTCACCAATTCATGTTTGGCTATTATATATATATATATACATAACATTGCTTTAGCATTAACTAATTTAGCTAACTCCGCTCCCTGTGGACGACACCCCACTTGCCACTGTATTTATATTTTCAAACTGATTTAGGCTTTGTGAGGTTTTATTAAATATTATTGACGGACTGATCTTTTAAAACGACTAGAGGAAAAATGTGTCCCTGTCAAATGGCGCCGCTGCTGGGGAGCGGCATGTTAGTTTAATTAGTTTTGCATAAGTAAGGTTTAGAGTTACCTATTTGTTTTTACATATATTTTTATCCTCATACTTCTTTGCTTGTATATTTTTAAGTTGTGCGGTAGTTTTTGTTTCTTGATATCCTAGGTTCATGGATACCCTCTGGAAAAATTCAGGATCCGAGTATGAACCCAGTATTGACCCATATAACCAAGACTGGGGATATGATCAAGATTTCCAGGAGGGATGCAATGTGGGCGAAGAGTTTTCGACCGAAGAGAGACTAGCAATGTTGCTAAAGGACTACTTACGAGAGAATGAAGAGACAACATTAGTAGAGCAAAGAACAGAAGAAATTGTGCAAGCGACACAGAGTCCAGAAGACATTAATGCAAGTTAGCTGAATATGGGAACGTTTGATGAATGGATAGGAGAGTTCATGCAGTCAGCCAACCAGGATACCTAAGAGGTCCAGATGCTACAACAGGCACATTTAGAGAGTTGGGAGACATACATGTGGAAGAATGATAGGCAATCAAACGAGATGGATGCATCTATTCACAGGATCGAGTTTCAGATAGGTCAGTTGGCTGAATTATTACAGGAAAGAGAAAAAGGGAAATTCCCAAGTCAACCGGAACAGGCTAGTGCAAAGAAAATCCTCAGAAGCAGAAGGGTTTTGAGAGAAAAGGATAAGGGCACCGTCACAGAAGAAGAAGACGAGGTGGTTCATACGGAAGTAAAGAATGACAAAGAGTTAGAAAAGGAGAAAAATGTCCAGTTAGCAGACCCAGAACCAAGACCTCAGCTACATAAGTCATCCAACCCCTATGTACTGCCTATACCATTCCCAGGGAGGCTGAAAAACTCTAAGTTGGAGAAATCACATCAGGAAATCTATGATCTCCTTTCCAAGGTAACCGTCAACTTACCACTATTAGATGCCATTGAGAAAATACCGGCTTATGGTAAATTTTTCAAAGACTTGAGTAAGGATAAGGAGCGGTTCAGACCGAAACAACAGGAGCGTCTAAATGAGAATGTCAGTGCAGTAATTCAACGGTCATTGCCCCAGAAAATGAAGGACCCAGGGAGTTTTATAATTAACATTACGATTGGCGGGTCAAATCGAGAAAGAGTGATGTTGGATTCAGGAGCAAGCATTAATCTCATGCCGTTCTCGGTCTACAAGAAGCTAGGTTTGAATGACCTCAGAAAAACCACTATGTCCCTTGTCTTAGCAGATGCTTCTGCTAGAAGCCCTAAGGGCATTGTCGAAGATGTGTTAATACAGATAGAAAAGTTAATCATACATGCTGACTTCGTGGTGATTGACATGGATGAAGGAAGAGACGAAAGAGATGTGAAGTTGCTTTTGGGTAGACCTTTCATGGCAACCGCTAGGGTAGTGATTGATATGCATGCAGGCAAGCTAACCATGAAGGTAGTAGACGAAACCGTGGAGTTCAACATCTTTGACTCTTTATCATACCCAGTAGGTTCCCATGACTGTAACTCTGTGAATTTCTTGGAGGAGGAGTTAGATACCACTATTGAGGAGGAATTCGAAAGAGAAGGAAATGCAGATGACCTGGTACCATTAGAAGAATTTCCTCAAATAGTTGGATTGAAAGCACCCCCGTCGAACTTGAAGTATGTGTTTCTCGACAAAGAAAGGTTGAACCCAGTGATCATTTCTGCTAATTTGGAGGGAGGTCAAGAAGAGGAACTACTTGGAGTGTTGAAAGAGTACATAGAAGCCATTGGTTGGTTCATAGATGACATTAAGGGAATAAGTCCTACCATGTGTATGCATAAGATTTTGCTAGAAGAAAACGCCAAACCTACACGGGAGGCACAAAGGTGGCTGAATCCGATCATGCAAGAGGTAGTAAAAAAGGAGATATTGAAGCTTCTGGGATTATCTACCCAATATCAGATAGTAGATGGGTTAGTCCCATTCATGTCATCCCAAAGAAATCCAGAGTTACAGTAGTGAAGAATGAGAGGAGTGAGTTAGTAGCACAAAGACTCCAGACAGGGTGGCGTGTTTGTGTAGACTACCGAAAGTTAAATGCGGTCACCAAGAATGACCATTTTCCCTTACCTTTCATCGACCAAGTCCTAGAGCGGTTGGCAGGGCATCAATTCTACTATTTTATAGATGGGTATTCCGGGTACAATCAGATAGTTATTGCTCCAGAAGACCAAGAGAAGACCACGTTTACCTGTCCCTATGGAACCTATGCCTTCCGTAGAATGCCCTTTGGCCTTTGCAATGCCCCAGGTACATTTCAAAGGTGTATGGTTTCGTTGTTTTCGGATATGGTGGGAGAGATTATTGAAGTTTTCATGGACGACTTCTCAGTATTCGGGGACTCGTTCAAGTCATGCCTTGATAACTTATCGTTAGTGCTACAAAGATGCATGAAAAACAACTTGGTTTTGAATTGGGAGAAATGTCACTTCATGTTACAACAAGGGATTGTCTTGGGTCACATAATATCTGAGAAGGGGATTGAAGTAGACAAGGCAAAGGTTGAAGTTATCAAGAGTTTGCCACCTCCTCGCAATGTCAAAAACATTCGGTCATTTCTTGGTCATGCAGGTTTCTACAAGATATTCATCAAAGATTTTTCAAAGATCTCCAGACCGCTATGCTTGTTGCTACAAAAGGACAAAGATTTTGTGTTTGGTTCAGAATGTATGGTGGCATTTGAATCTTTAAAGGAGGCTTTGACCTCATCTCCAGTAATTGCGCCACCAGTTTGGGATTTACCATTTGAAATAATGTGTGATGCCTCTGATTTCGCTGTAGGTGCAGTTTTGGGTCAACGATTTGGCAAAGACCCACATGTCATATATTACTCATCCCGGATTTTGAATGACGCACAGATGAACTATTCGACAACAGAGAAGGAATTATTGGCAGTCATTTTTGCTCTTGAGAAATTCAGGCAGTACTTGGTAGGTGCCAAAGTTGTGGTATACTCAGATCATGCGGCTTTGCGATATCTGCTCCAGAAGAAAGATGCAAAACCCAGGTTGATTAGGTGGGTGTTGCTGTTACAAGAGTTTGATTTAGAAATCCGGGACAAGAAGGGTTGCGAGAATGTGGTCGCCGATCATCTTAGTAGGATAGTTCATGAGAGTCAAATAGAGGGGGACGAGATTCCGTTGAGAGAAAATTTCCCTGACGAACATCTGTGGGCCGTACAGGATGAGGAATCGTGGTATGCAGATCTGGCAAACTATCTGACACATGGGGTTTTCCCCCCTGAACTAGATTGGCAGGGTAAGAAAAGGTTTGCTAGGAGATCAAGAGAATACTTCTGGGACGAGCCTTACCTTTTTAAACATGGGGCAGATCAGGTGATTAGGAGGTGTGTGCCAGAAAATGAGCAGTATGATGTGTTGCGATTCTGCCATGATTTACAGTGTGGAGGCCATTTCAGCGCAAGGAAGACAGCACTGAAGGTGTTGCAGTCAGGTTTCTTCTGGGTATCACTGTTTAAAGATGCTTATCAGTTTTGTGTGGCGTGTGATAGATGCCAGCGCACAGGGAACATTGGTAAACTGAATGAGATGCCACAAACTGGAATTTTGGTGGTTGAAGTATTTGACACTTGGGGTCTTGATTTTATGGGGCCGTTCCCACCTTCTTGTGGGAATAGCTATATTCTAGTAGGGGTTGACTATGTTTCCAAATGGGTTGAGGCAGTTGCCACAAAGACCAATGACAGTAATGTGGTGGTTAAATTCGTAAAGGAACATATCCCGACCCGATTTGGGATCCCAAGGGTGATCATTAGTGACGGAGGGAGCCATTTCTGTAACAAAGTCCTAGGAAATCTATTGAAGAAGTATGGAGTGCGTCACAAGGTGGCCACACCGTACCACCCTCAGACATCAGGACAAGTTGAAGTAAGTAACGGGCACATCAAGCAGATTCTGGAGAAGACAGTCTCCTCCACTAGGAAGGATTGGGCTTTGAAACTATCTGACGCCTTATGGGCGTATCGAACGGCTTTCAAAACTCCTATTGGCATAAGTCCGTATAGGTTGGTTTTTGGTAAGGCTTGTCACCTTCAGGTAGAACTGGAACATAAAGCTTGGTGGGCAATCAAAAAGCTGAATTGGGAGTATGACAAGGCAGGTGAAGAAAGATGCAATCAGTTGAACGAGTTAGATGAATTCAGATTGGAAGCCTATGAGAGTTCACGACTCTACAAGGAAAAAACAAAAGCTATTCATGACAAACGATTGGTAACGAAGGATTTCCAACCGGGAATGCTGGTGTTACTTTATGAGTCTCGTTTGAAGTTGTTTCCTGGAAAGTTGAAATCAAGATGGTCAGGCCCACATCGCGTTATTAATGTCTCTCCTAATGGAGCTGTAGACATTCAGAATTTGAGGAACGATGGGATATTCAAGGTTAATGGGCATAGGCTAAAATCGTATTTTGGACCAGAGACCTGCTGCAAGGGTGTTGGGTCCATGGAACTTGCCGACCATCCACCAAGACGTAAGAAGCTTTGTACGATATTGCGAGCCATGTCAAAGGACTTCGAATTTGAACCACTTGCCACCAAAGTGACTGTCAACTCTCAGTTCACCCTACCCTTTTGCCATGTGGGGGATCGACCTAATTGGACCGTTTCCCACGGCTCCTGGACAAGTTAAATATGCTATCGTGGCTATCAATTATTTCACAAGATGGGTCGAGGCAGGGCCTCTTTCTCGAATATCAGAAAAGAATACGACCAAGTTCATCAAAACCGACGTGGTCTGTAGATTCGGGACCCCTCTCATCATTGTAGCCGACTTGGGCAAGCAGTTCGACAACGCCCGATTCAAAAACTTCTGCAAAAGTTTGGGAATCAACCTCAGGCTCGCTTCAGTAGCCCATCCTCAGACCAACGGGCTGGTGGAATCCACCAACAAGACTATCAAGAAGCTTATGAAGAAGAAACTACACCAGAAAAAAGGAAAATGGGCCATAGAGCTACCCGAGGTTCTCTGGGCATACCGGACTACAAAGAAGACAGCTACAGGGGAAACACCTTACTCCCTGGCTTTCGGAGTTAAAGGGGTCCTCCCCATCGAGCATAAATTGACCTCACTCAGGGTGCAGCATTTTGAACCCGAAAGTAACGAGGTCAAGCTCAGAGCTAATCTAGACCTCCTAGAAGAGAAACAAGACCGGGTAGCTGAGAAAGTAACGATCTACCAGAGCAAGATCGCTAGGTATTTCAACCGAAAGGTCAGAGCCCGTAATTTCAAAGAAGGGGATCTGGTGCTCAGGAAGGTGACCTCGAATACTCGGAAAAGGTCGGATGGAGCCCTAGGCCCCAATTGGGAAGGGCCATACTTGATAACGGTAGTTGCTCGCAATGGAGCCTACAAACTCGAAGACATGGATGGACGACCCATCAACCACACCTGGAACGCAGATCACTTAAGGAAGTTCTACCCCTGAGCAGGGGACTCTTGAGTAGATTACCCCCATTTGGGTTGCAATAAAATCCCTAATAACGATGTACTACATCCCGATCATCAATAAAGTCTGCATTTTTTTCTTTATCTCCGATTATGTTCTACATTAATATCCACATATTCGACTGGAAAATTTGACATAGTCACCTCAAGACCAGGGGTGAGCCGGGGAAACCCCCTCACTGCCTCTGATGCCTTGGCCGGGAACCACCCCCCACCAAAAAGGGTCCAAGCGTAGGAGCATAGTTGCCAGCAGGACCTCGAGACTAGGGACTAGCCAGGGAAGCCCCCTCGTTACCCCTGATGCCTTGGTCGAGCTACCACCCCCAAGAAGGGTCTAAGTGTAAGTGCATAGTTTTCATCCAGACCTCGAGACCAAGAAATAGCTAGACAGCCCTCATGATGCCTTGGTCGGGCTACCACCCTCAAGAAAGGTCTGAGTGTAAGAACATAGTTGCCATCCAGACCTCAAGACCAAGAAATAGCTAGACAGCCCTTTTGATGCCTTGGTCGGGCTACCACCCCCAAGAAGGGTCTTAGTGTAAGAGCATAGTTACCATCCAGGCCTAGAGACCATGAAATAGCTGGACATCCTTCCTGATGCCTCGATAGGGTTACCTCTACTGAAACTGATTTAAACATAAATATTCATTTCGTTCACAGGATTAAGATCATCATGATAAGAGTTCCATGCGAAGCCAGATTGAAGTATGAACAAATCATCATCTAATATGCAGGTTTGATTCATAGTCAGGATCAGGAATAAAGCAAGAGGTTCTCAATCGAGGTGGAAGCTCATAATCAAGGTCAATCAAAACAAATATGAAGGAAGTTAAATCAATTTCGCATTAATAACAAAGGAGCATATCCCCTAGTAAGGCTACATCCATCAAACAAGGAGCCCCAACCTCCGAATCCTGGCTACAAAAAAAAAGACCAACTAAACTAATCATGAGTAAAGCGGGGTGCCCACCCCATTTTTCGGGCAATCAAGGCTAGTCATGAACAGGTACTGTCAAGCTTCGGAGCCCTCTTGATTCCCCCTATTGATCCTCCTCCCTCATGATGATCCTCGCCGTCAACTCCTCCTTCAGGTGGTTGCTCGTCTTGGTTACCCTCCTCAACCATCTCTCTTTTCAAAGGTTTCTCATGCTGATCAGCAGGGTCTTCCTCCAGGACTTCGTTGATCACTATCATGACCTCATGAGGGATAGCTGTATCAAGAAGGGCAGCCATGGACCCCGTCTGGCTCCTGTCGACCTTTATTTCCACTCTAGAGGGTCCCTCGGATAGGCTCATTGCTCCTTGCTCCTTCCCCAGCTCCTGGTTGATCTCTTTCAGACTGCGTGGACAGAACCTTACTTGAAGATTCCTCAGGACCTGAAGTAGTAAAGATGGGAGGAGAAAAGGGAGGGTCTGCCTGGACAAGTTACTTTCCAGCTCCTGCCTGGTTAGAGGAAACTGCTTCGTCATTGTCAGGGTGAGACAACTCAGCAGCCTTAGTCATTATCTCCTCTCTATCCCAACTGGCGATGGATGTTAGATCAAAGGGAAGGGGAAGAGCCTCTGCAACCTGAAAAGAAGCATAGAAATATGCATCACTAAAGGAGGTCTCCACATCAGCTTGCAGCTTGGCTACCTGAGCAATCAAATCCTGATTCTCGAGGTCCAGCTTCTTAGCCTCAGTTTTCCAAGAATCCCTATGCTTGGCCCGTCGGGTAGATTGGAGAATTTTTTTGATCAAAAGACAGCTTCGTCCTCTCATAATCACAACGAAGCTCGGCCAGCTCGGTCTCCATCTTCTCTTGGTTGGAGGTCATCTCTTGTACTAATGTCTAAGCCCACTTGAGTAACCTCATGGCTTTCTCAGCTTCAGATTCAGCCTTAGCAGCCCGATCACAAAGGAGGGCCACCTGGTGGCCCATAGCCACGTTAAACTTGAAGGCCTATGAGATACAATGCCAAGGTTAGAAACCGATTTAGTTGGCAGTCTCAGAAGTAATACAAAGAAAGAACAGTTACCTCAGCTAAGAAAACAGACCCCTTGGTGAGCAAGACATCAACGGGCATCGAGGCCATCCCAGAGAGCCCGCCACCCTGGCAGGATGCGATGAATTGTTCCAAGACCTCGTCCTGCCCCATCGAGCTCAACTGAGGGTGAGAACGGCTAGGAGAAATCGATACGACACCTGCTTCAAAGTCCTCTAAAGCTCAGGGGATTGGAATCACAGCGGCATCAACTAGATAAGCAGATGGGGCAATGGTAGCAGCAGAGGGAGCAGAAGAAGCATGAGTAGTAATGCCAACTACCCGGGAAACGGAAGCCCCTCTGTTTATCGCTTTGGAAGCCCATGACACAAAGGTAGCCATCTTGGATCTCGTCTGGGAAGGCGATGGAGTATGAGCAGGAGTAGTCCCGGCCTAAAAAATCAACCCTTCTTTCTCTGAGGTGGCAGAAGAAGCCTCCCATGTCAGTCTGAGGGATGGGGGAGGAGTGCGAGCTTGCCGGAGCTGCTGAGCTTCATGAGAAGCTGGCTTAACAACAAAAACTATAAGTAAATGAAACAAAAAGAGAAACGTCAGAACTGAGCTGGTCAACGAGACAAAGCAAGATGATTCAGTGATACTTACGGGGAATAGCATCAGAGATCCTTAGGTATTGATTTACCCTGCGAGGATCGAAGGCTTCAGCGGTTGGAAACTTCAGGTTCAAGTAGTTCCTGACCAGAATAGCCTTCAAAACGGCTTCAGACTCAGGTGGCAGGGAATCCCGGTCCCACGATGGTTTGTCACTGAAGGCTGTGGGGACCTCGAACTCGTGCCCTTCGATAAAAATTGAGCTTCCCCAGTCACCCCCTACTGGGATCCACTCTTCCTTCCAGGCGGGATCCTTCTTTGAAGCACCAGGAATGAAAAAGTTGAGCTTGTTCTTGGCTTTTGCATAGAACTGACCTCGGGAAGCGCCGGAGAGACTCCCAATTTGAAAAAGGTAGGCCAGCTCCTCTGCTCCAGGCTCTCTCGTCACCTTGCTCAGCTGGCATTGTTCCCTCCACAGCACGAGGAAGCCAATCAAATGCCTCCACAAGTCGGGCATCAACTGGAGAGGAACAAGCTGGATGGTGTTGAGAGCTCGTCGAAGGGTAGGATGAAGGGGGAGCCTGACCCCATTCTCGAGAGCCGCCACATGAATTGGAAGCACGCCGTCTGAGGGATTGAAGAATTCATAACCTTTGGGAGGCACCGAGATAGAAACATTGTCAGGAATGCCGACTTGGACCTCAAAAGATCAATCGAGTTCGGATCGACGGTAGAGTCAAGGACAACCCTGAAGTTATGGGGAGGAAGCCTCTCCAAAGGGGGATCAGTAGCCAGGACTTGACGCTCCCCCGCGGCGTCGCCACCAACCTCTCTATCAGAATCTTCATCGACTAAATCCAGAGGATGATCGGGATGATTAGAAAACCTGGTCCCAATGGACACGTTCCTGTTCGACCGCCGATGTTGTGGATTGGACGGAGAGTCATCGCTCTCTAGGCTCCTTCATGCCCGATTTCCTTGGGCGAGGCTGATGACCTCTTTGCCGTCGACAATGAAGTCAACTGAGTCATGACTGGTTTTCGACATGATAGAATAAAGTCGGTGAGGATGAAAAACGAGAAAAGAGATGTGCTTGAGATAAGGCTTTTCTTGGGGAAATTTTGAAACTTGAAAGGTATGAGGAAGGCATTGGAATAACCAAGTATAAATAGGCAATAGAGCAGCAGCATGGGCCGTCGAAACTTTCGGTTAAGATCACCTCGAATCGCGGGAACTGCCGTAACGCAGCCGGATTAACTTAGGAATAAACCGGTCAACTCTCGCCATGTCACTCATGCAATTAATGGGAAGATTTCCCCCAAGATTCTTGTAACGGTAAAGAAGGAGAAATTCTCCAAATAAAATAGGAAATCTGAATCAAACCCCAAACTCAATCACCGGCGTTCAAGTCAGAGGGGACTTCTGTTAATAGCCAAATTTGGCTAGGGACCAAAAGGAAATTTCCACCCTCCTAGTCTGACCCCAGGCCAAAGGGTATCCACCAGGGGACCACGATTCCTAAAGTTGAGCTATGGTACCACCCCATAGAAATAAAAGGCGAGCTCCTGAAATACCCGAGATAGAACCCAGCACGATCAGATCAAGCCCGCACCACCAAACCAGGAATCGGGAAGCTCCCCGAGGTCGAGACTACCTCGCAACCTCTCCGGAAGCTCCCTAAAACCCCGCTGTCATAGAGGGGTGTCCGCAGGGGGCTGCATCAAGCTCCAAGAGATCAAGGGAGGTCAGGCCGAGCTCCTGGCTAAACTAAGCTTCTGAATACCAGAGCCAAGACACTGATCTACCTCGCTATCTGATCTACCTCGCCATACGAGACAATACATACCATATTCAACGACCCCTATGAGGGATCATGCTATGAAGATACAAAGATACACTGGATCATATCTGGAAACATTATGTACGTGCAGAACAAGTAATAAAGTCCAAAAAGGAAACAAACTAATCTCTACCAAGACATTCTCAACTCAGCTATTAACGCAAAGTCAATGACATTTAAATGAGAGATCCCGTCTGATAAGGAGGGAAGGGACTGAGAAAATCAAGGGGAGAATCAGTTGGTTTAACCTACCAAAACTATGTATAAATAGGAAAAAGAGAGAAAGAGAAAGGGAGACGACTACTTATCGACAGACACAGGACAACAACCCTACTACACCCTAGAGCAATTGAGAGATATTTGTACACGATACACCATTAATAAAGAAGTCATTTTCATTCTCTTTTGATTGTATTTAGTCATTTGAATAAGCACAGTTTAGAATACATTCGACCTTGGCCACCACCTCCGTGGTAGTGGTCTTGAGGGTGTTAATTGAGATTTCTCACCCCGAGCAAATTTTTCCGTTAACAGTATCTAATGCAAACCAAGAGTTGGAATGCCTACATGGCTTACAAAGAAACCACAATTCAATCTCTACAAAAGGTTAGGAGTTTGAATGCCTACCAAACCCAAAGTGAGTATTGAATGCAATTAAGAGCAAATTCAACCACTAAGTTAAATGGGAGTTAGAATGCCTACCCATTTTCACAAAGATTTCAATTAAAGATTAGTTACTCTAATAAGTTCAATTAATACTCAAAAATCAAGAGTTTGAATGCCTACTTAATTCAAGAGATAATTAAACACAATTAAGCAAATTGAATGGAACTATATTAATCAAATCAAAGTGATGGAAATCCCATAATCTATGAATTAATTATATCAACCCCTAAATTGGGTTTAGCTACTCATGTCTATTACAAGAATTAAGCAAGAAGGAAAGGATAGAAGAAAACCCATGGAAGAATTCTCAGTCTTTAAGCTTTAAATGATCTCCTTGCTTCCTTTTGTTGAGTAGAAAACCAAGAATTTTTGTATGGGTTTGGATGTGTAGGGAGAGTATGATTCCTTGATCTAGAGAGAGAAAGTATGATGTAAGATGGTGTGTGGGCATGTATGTGGAAATCATTCCTTATATAGCTTTCCCAAAAATAGGTCTAAATGCTGATGCGATCGTCAAATTGTACGCAGTGCGCAGGTGCATTTGTGCGGGTAGGAACCCGTGCAGTTACCCATACACATCTTCTCCAGCAACTTCCATATTCAGTTCACTGGTGACTGCGCTGGTCCTTACCCGCGCAGTACCAACGAACTGTGCACTTTGATAAATTAGGAAGATTTTCAACCTTCAGTTCGTAGGTAGGTTTGCTGGTGTGACCAGCGATGGTCTGAATCTAAGACTGCGCGCGTGGTGCGAGGGTAAGGGTACCCGCACACTTACCAGCACTCCTTCCTTTATCATGCTTCAAATTGTTGGATTTCCGCTTGAATTCCCCACTTTCTTCTCTACAGCCGGGATTACATCAAATGCCTGCAAATGTGATAAAAGAGCCCCATAAGACACGAAAAAATTCTCAAAAACAAGATAAAGGAGAAGGAATGAGGGCCAAAATGTATAACAATTTTAGTGCTATTAGGGATATGTTGGAGATGGATATTAGAAGGATCTCCAAAGTGCCAACAGTTTAGAACGGATCCGTATAATCTTTAATAATGGTGTATATGTAAGTATCCTTCATTTTTTGAACAACTTACTCGCTTTTGGGTTTAATATTATGATCTATTTTTTCTCAGTTTTAGGTTGTGGAAGAATGACCCGGGCCTTGATTTCATAAAAAAGGCAAGCGGCTGAGATTTCCTGGTTGAAGGGTGAACTAGCAGGGAAGGAGAAAGCGCTCGATTCAGCCTCGGTGAGTGGGTCAAAGCTAAAGGAATCATTTGAGGAAAAGCTGAGGTAGCGAGATGTAGCTGAAACTACTCTACGGAGGTCTCTAGCCAATGCTGAAACCCGAGCTAATACTGCCACTAAAAATATCAATGAACTTGCCAAGAAGGGTACTCAGCTTGAAGCGAGCTTGTCCAAAGCTGAATAGCGATGCACTGAATTGGAACAAGCAGTTGTTGATCAGAAAGCAAAAGCTCGAGCTGCCAAAGAAATTTTAGCTACTTCCCAGCAGTCCATGCTAGTGGCCCAACAGCATTCTGAGGAGGTTAAGCTTCGTTATGAGAGGCTGACTTAAGACCTGAAGCAACAGAAGGTCAGCGTGGAGGTGCTTTCCCAGGAAGCTAAAATGGCACTTAAGGCCTAGAGCGTCAACCAGTACAAGAGGTCTCCTGCGTTCGAATCAGTGATGCTGAGAGAACTAGAGCGGGGGCTTGTTACCACTCGGATGTTATTTAGAGCCAATGAGAGGTATAGTGGGGAGTCTTGCCGAAAATGGGATCGGACGATCCAAAAATATAAAGTAGAGTCTCTAGATGCAATAAAAAATCAGAGGATAAGATGGAGGGCCTACTGCAGATCGATAGGGAAGGACCCTCACATCATGCATTTAGAACTCCCCTCCAAATCCTCTCTGGTGACCATCCACGTAGATAAGGCGAGTGGTACTTCTGCCAAGGGAATTGACGATAGACCCTTACCTGATGTCGACTACTCACCCTTTAAGATTGATGACCTAAAGGATGACATCTGCTGGCCAGACTTTGGAGACCTGACCAAGGGCTACGAAGATGAAAGCAACCCCCTGGCAATTTTGAATCTTATGGTCCCTCGAGCACTCCCAGAGCTTGATCTTGCCGTATTATTTTTATCACTCATTCATCGTCACTGTACATCTTTTAAAACATTTGTACATCTTTATGAAATATTACTTTAATAGAAATCCTTATTTTGCTTGTATTGGTTTCTGTGATTTGTTTAATAAGCTTTATTGATCGTCATCTCTGGTTCGGTCAGTTATCTTATTGACTATTTGTTATTGACTCGATCAGTTGTTTAACCGATCGAACTTAGTATGGCCAGTTTCGTTGTTAGATGACCTTTTCGGTTTGACCAGTTATCTTATTAACTGATCATTGATTGACCCGATCAGTTATCTTAATTGACCATTATTGACCTGATCAATTATCTCATTAACTAACCGTTATTAATCCGACCAGTTATCTTGTCAACTGATCGTTATACACCGGATCAGTTATCTTATTAACTGGTCAAACGTGGTTTAGCCAGTTTCTTCATTAACCGACCACCTTTGGTTTGTTGTGTGAAGAGTCTCCGGCCACGTTTGCTTAGGCTGTTCACGATTGCTTTTGATATTTGCCAAGTAGTGTTCTTTTTATGAATCATTCACATGGTATCTAATTTATAGACGCTTGTCTTTTATCTATCAACTAAGTCACTAGGATATCTCCCAGTAGTCTGTTGCTCAAGATTCGCTGCAATGGGGATAATCTCATCTTATTAACTTAAGTTATCTTTAACTGAGTATTTGGCTAACTGGTATTCAAGTATGAGAACCCCATCTAACTTTCTACGCATCCCATCAGGTACCTGTGACCTGAAAGTGCTCTAACAGTGTTTATATACACTCAGTTAGTTTCGATGAGTGTGCATTGCCTTTGAGACATATGTTTTTGGCCCCCTCATGAGACCCCCCGAGCACCTATTTGGTGTTAGCAATCTCAGGTACTACGAGATTGCCTTTGTGTACGAAGGCAATATTAGAACACTTTCTTGGTCTTTTTGGAACTTCTTCCCTCGAGGGGTTTTTATTTGATACCTTTAATCAAAATGCTAGAAAAAAAAATGATAATTGATTAGAAAAGAGAAAACAAAACTTGCACTAATTCTAAACTTAACAAAGCAATTTAAATAATCCAAAAGAAAGAAACCCCCTTAGGGGCCGTTTGGTATGGGGTAATCAAAATAATGTGATTCTTGAAAAAGTGAAACCCAGTAATGTGATTCCTGGGAAAGTTATATACATGTGTTTGGTTGTATATGGGAATATTATGTCAGATTCCTGAGAATATTAAGTAACAGTGTTTGGTTGTATATGGGAATTTGGTTTTTTTACTTATTAAAAACTAAAAAATTTAAATAAAAAAATTGAAGTCCTTAAAAACAAACTCACCTATTTATCTTTGTCATCTTTGATCTCTTTCAAGGAAAAAAAAACCCAAATCCATATTTTATCTCCTTCAAGAAAAAAAACCCAGATCTTTCACCTATTGTTGTCATCGTCGTCATCCTTGCCTCCACATCATCGTCGCCACCAGCGGGATCTTCATCGTCATCGCCCCCAGCGGGATCATCGTCATCATCGTCGTCGCCTCCAGCGGGATCTTCGTCGTAGTCACCTCCAGCCGGGATCTCATCGTCGTCTCCTCCGTCCAGCCGGGATCGTCAACATCGCCGCCTCCATCCAGCCGGGATCGTCGTCGTCATCATCATCGAAGCTCCTCATCGTCGTCATCATCATCGAACAAAACCAGAACTTGCTGCAGTTTTTTATTTTTGTGTTGGTGATGGTGTTTGATGTCGTTTGAGCAAACCCAAATCTTGTTTTCATGTAGATGAAGTTGGGTATTGTTTAGTTGGTCTAAAAATTTGGTGTTTGGGTAGTGAGAAAGTATAAGAAAATAAAATTGGGGATTTTTGATGTTAATTTTCAAAAGATCGTGAAAAACTCAGAGAAGAAAATAAAATAAAAATAATTTTTTTTAATGATTGTGGGTCCCACGGTGGGAATCAGATGAAGGGTAATCTGAAACCCACCTATTGAGATGGAGGGTAATGTGATTCCCATGGGATTCACTTTCCTCGGAAACAAAAAACCCAAACCTTCTACCAAACATGGGAATGCTTTGAGATTCTCATTCCTATGTAAAGATGACCCCATACCAAACAGCCCCTTAGGGGTAGAATATCTTCAAATACTGAGTATTGCAAGGTCGGGGCAACTCTCCTCCTTTCGGTCGAGTAAGGTGATATGCTCCATGTCCAGCTATCCCAAAACTAACTGTTCTCACTTGTTTGCTAAGGATCCAGCCGCTTTGGCTTTGGTGTTTAGGGATACTATTCTGAGAACTAGATCTTCGAGTTGGAATTTTCCCGAAAGTGCGAGTTATAATATCTAGCGACCTTTTTGTTGATAGGCAGAGTTTCTTACTCTCACCATTTCCTCTTCTCTTCCAATTCATCAAGATTCTGTTCTAGAGTACTTATATTTGCATCGGGCTGGTACAGCTAGACACTTGGGGAGGTATGGATTACATTGACCAAGATAATTGCTTCAGTCCCGAACACTAAAGAATAAGGAGTTTCCCCTGTTGATGTTCTTTCAGTCGTCCGGTAAGCCTAGAGTACTTCATGCAACTTTTATGTCCAGTTTCCTTTTCTATCATCAAGTTTAGCCTTCAGAGTGTGCTTGGTGATCTTATTTATAGCCTATGTTTGTCCATTGCTCTAAGGATAGGCTGGCGTGGCATAATAGTTCTTAATATGGTACTTTTGGCACATCTCCCTGAATGTATCATTGTCGAATTGGGTCCCGTTATTAGTGATGATTGTATATGGGATCCCTAACCGATAGATTTATATATTTCTTCACGATGCTCGTGGTGTTAGCCTCAGTTATGTGTACCAATGTCTCTGTTTCCACCCACTTTGTGAAATAGTCAACCGCTACTATAGCATGCTTTGCACCTCATTTGGTCATTGTTGGCATTGGACTGATCAAGTCTAATCCCCACATTGCGAATGGCCAGGGCGAGGTCAGATTCTTCAAGCGCTCGGGCGGTTACCTGATGTCATTTGCGATCGTTTGACAAGTATTACACTTTTCTGTAACCAACTAAGCATCCTGGATTATGGTTGGCCAATAGAACCCTTGTCTGAGAGTTTTATGGACCAAACTTTTACCCCCAGTATGATTTCTGCATACCTCATGTGTATACTTGCAAGAAACTTATCTCCTATAACCCGATCAACACATCTTTGTAAGGCATTAGAAAACCCCCTTCTGTAGAGCTCTCCCTCTATCATTGAATACAGGGTCGCACTGTACCTGATACGTTTTGCTTCAACCATATCTTTAGCAAGTTTGCCATCTTTCAGGTCCTCTCTAATCTGGGTCATCCAAGTGACCTGCCTTTCTTCGATTTCCTCAACCATCATCTTTTCTTCTTCTTTGATGTTGGGTTTCTTAAGATGGGCCACTGGGACAGTTTTGGACTAGATAGCAGTTGCTGATGCCAATCTTGACAGAGCATCGGCCTTCTCGTTCTTCTCTCTTGAGATCTGAACGATTTTGTAAGTTTTAAATCTCCCAAGTGGGGCCTTGGCTATTTAAGATAGGCTACCATGTTATTGTCCTTTGCTTGGTACTCATCTAGGACTTAATTAACCCCTACTTGTGAATCACTGAATATTTCCAACTCATCTGCTCCCAATGCCGTGCAAACCCTGAGTGCTGCCAACAATGCCTCATATTCGGCCATGTTGTTGGTAGCTTTGAAGTCAAATCGCAAGACACACTCTATGTGATCACCCTCTAGGGTGGATACCACTATGCCTGCCCCGCTGCCATGCGTATTTGACGACCCATCGACGTGCAGTTTTCAATGAAAAACCTTCTTTTCTTTATCTTCAAGTATTATGATCACTTCACTGTTTGGTTCAGTGAACTCAGCGATCAAATCTACCACTACCTGTCCCTTCATTACGGCCCATGATAAGTAAATGATGTCAAATTCACTCTACTCAACCACCTATTTTGTCAATCTTTCTGACACTTCTGGTTTTGACAATATCTGTTTTAACGAACAGTCCGTGTAAACCTCAATCTTGTGCGCCTGAAAGTAGGGTCTCAGCTTCCTTGCTGCCGTCACTAGTTCTAATGCTAACTGCTCGGCTGCAGAGTACCTTGTTTCTACTGAAAGCAAGACCTTGCTGGTGTAATACACTGGTTTTTATATTTCTTCGTATAACCTGACCAGCACCGACCCTGTGGCACTACTGTGACTGACAGGTACATGTATAACACTTCTTCATCTAGTGGCTTTAACAGGATTAGGGATTTTCCAAGATACTCTTTGATCTTCTGGAAGACTTGCTTACATTCTTCGTTCCATTCTACTCATTTGCCTTTCCTTATAGCCTTCAAGAAAGGCAAGCATTTGTCTATTGATTTGCTAATAAACCGGTTTAATGAAGTCAAGCAGCCTGTCAACCTTTGAATGTCTTTAAGGGTAACCGGGGGCCTCATTTTTTCCAAAGTCACTATCTTCTCCGGATTTACCTAGATGCCCCTTTGGTGAACTTGGAACCCAAGGAACTTTCCCGATGGTACCCCAAAGACACACTTGTTCGGGTGAGAAAGTTATGGTGTTTGGAAGACAGAAAAATTTAGAGAGAAAATTCTACACTTATGTTTTTCAATTTTCCTTCTTTTTTAATGAAATGAGAGGGAAAAGGAATTATTGTTGGGGGTTTTTCCCTAAAGCCTGTAATTTGTAAATGTGAATTGAATATAAATAAAAGAAGTAATTTATTCATTCAAATTGTCTCATACATTTATATATAGCATGTGTACTTAACATCCAAGATTGTTCGATGTAATTTCAAACTGAGTATATGATTGTCATATACAGATGGATTCATTCTGAAACGAGCAATCTAAAGAGTCCGTAGATAGCAAATAAAGCTATTTGTGGTTAAGCTACAGCTGTGGTCCATTCCGTAATGAACGGTGATCTTATCCTGGATCATTCATATGGTGAAATAAGAATGGAGGCACCTTGTATGATGTGATCATTTAGGACTGGGCCACGATCTATATGAATCTCTCAATAAGATCCGTTACATGATGAGATTCATATATATTGACAAATGATGGCTATATATGGGTGATCTTAATCTTGAGTGTCTTATCGACCCCTTCAGGTTAGATAGTGGTTTTTGATATACCATGGGTGAGGTCGGAGTTGCATTCCCAATCAATATGTTCCGTATATTGGGATCGTGGCTTGGCTTGTGGCTAGGAAAGTTTGTACACAATAGTGAAATCCACTCCTTTTTTCGAGAAGTAGATAGTAGTTTGATTCGGGGCTTGAACAATATGAGCGCTCTCCTAATTCCATGAGGAATGTAGGATTATTGTTCATTAGAGAATCAATGATACTTAATGGAAAAAATGTAATTAGAGGGGTATAACGGACATTATAACCCAGCTCTAATTATGAACTACTTGTGGAGGATTATACCATATGTAATAGTTATATCGATGGACACCGAAAGTTATTGGTTTGTATAAAAACATCTACAGTTGAGAGAATGCAACTTCGGGTTTTTAGTGGAATAACACCGAAGTTAATAATCATGAAATATTTGTTAACGGAAATTTTGCTCGGGATGAGAAATCTCAGTTAACGCCCTCGAGACCACTACCACATAGGTGATGGCCAAGATTTATTGTATATGTAACAGTAATTTATAAAATGACAAGTAAGCCAGAACGTTTGTATTGAATGTGCATGGTGTACAGATACAGAGATTCTTTTCTCTTTGCTCTCAACTCTTTCTAGAGAATGGTTTATTATTTGGCGTATGCCTGTCGAATAGTAGTCTCTCTCTTTTTATTTCTTTTCTTTTCTATTTATACATAGTTTGTAGGTCAACCGACTGATTCTCCCTTAATTTTCTCAGTCTCCTCCTTATCGGGCAGGATTTCTTGCTTTAATGTCATTGACTTTTGGATTGACGTCCGAATTGAGAGTATCGTGGTGGAGATCAGTTTGTTTCCTTTTTGGATTTTATTACTTGTTCTGCATGTAGGTAACGTTTCCAGATATGATTCAATGCATTCCTAGTATCCTTTCAGTATGATTCTTTATAGAGGTCGTTGGATATGACGATATGGTGTGGTGCATCAACCAGGGAGGTTGATTAGTATTTCGACCTTGATATCTGAGAAGTTTCATCCATCTTGGAGCCAGATCTAGCTTCCCTTGACCTTTTCGAAACTAGGTGTGGCCTAGACTGACCTTTTGAAGCTAGGTGTGGCCTCGACTGACCTTTTGAAGCTAGGTGTGGCTTCGACTGACCTCGCGGCCTTTTAGGGACGTTCTTCTGTGTTAATCGAGGTACAGACGAGTCTCTGGAGCATTTGCGAGATGACCTCGACTTCGGGGAGCTTCTAGTTTTGGTGATGCGGGCTAGATCTGATCGTTCCGGGCTCTATCCCGGATGTTTCCGGAGCCCGTTCTTGTTCCTGGGGTGGTATCGCAGTTCGGCTCTGAATAGAGAGGTCTCCTGATGGAAGCTCTCGGGTCCGGGCTCTATCCCGGATGTTTCCGGAGCCCGCCCTTGTTTCTGGGATGGTATAGTAGTTCGGCTATGGATTGAGAGGTCTCTTGGTGAAACTCTCGGGTATGGAACCAGGTCTGGGAGGTGGAAAATTTCCCTTTGGTCCTTTGTGTTTGAATGAAGATAAGATAATTTGATCATTTTATTTATAAAAAAAAAAAATTTAAATATCAAATTGAATTTAAAAAGTTTAAATTCAAAGTCATTAATTAATCCTTATAGATATTAGATATCTTAAATGATGAATTAATGAAAGTGATCAGTTTAAAAACCAATTAAACATGAGATATATTTTTGCTTTTGAAAACTGATACATGCAGAGAGAATGTATCAGTTCTCTCAATTCAATTGCATTAAATTGCAATTGATGCATGAAATTAAAAAGAAGAAAAACTGAGAGGTGTGCGGCTAGAGAAAACAAAATTTTTTTTTTTTCTTTGATTCATGGTGGCCGGATTCCACAAGTAGAAAACAAGAGTTGTTTTCGTAAGTTTCTTCTACCTCCATTCAAGCTTCTGAAACCCATGACGTGCCCACAAGCTGTTGCCAATCGCGGGACATAGCTGTGAAAATCTTGTGGTTCAAATCAGGAAGCAGATCGGAAAAAGAAAGAAGGATCCTTTAAACACTGGTACGAAATCGTTTCACCTTCTTTGTTGTTTTCGATTATTACTGTACAAATAGGTTTACTTGATGATTGCATAAAAAAATTTAAAACCCATTCCGCTGCGCAATCCAAAACCTGGAACCTACAAAATGGAATTATAGCCATTATTGTACAATATAATCAAATTCGATTGCTCCTGATTGCATGTATGAATATGTAGGCACTATCTTTATGATTGTATGAATGTTTATAATTAAATCGTTTAATTTAAACATGGTTGATCGTAAATTTTTATGGTACATGGGTTTTAGGAGTTTTGGATTTTAAATGTAATATTTTTCTGATGTAAAATTAATTCCGGGTTGTATATTTTTTTATGTTGTTATTTTATTTTTATTGATGTAAATCGATGAAGATGATGATCCGGAAGACGTACCACGGCAACACAATTGTAACAGATATGCATGCCACATTGACACAATCTGTGCACATAATAAACGATGTTGCATAATTGTTGTGCATAAACGGTGTAATAGATATGTTGCACAATAAATGGTGCGCACAATAATTTACACACGTCATGTTGCAGCTGTGCACAATTGTTGTGCATGTGTGTGCTGTGCACAATTGTTGTGTGCATGTGCAATATGCTACAGCTGTGAACAATTGTTGTGTATGTGTGTAGCAAGAGCGCGCGGAGTGTAACATTCAAACAAGTTTGGGCCAAATATTTTTTAAAAAAAATCCCGGGCCTCTGAAAATGGTTATAGTAACATTTGGGCTTTAAAGGATTTAATCAATGAGATGGATCCATTAAAAATAAATGAAGTTGGACCTGATTTTTGGGCCCGAAATACGCAGAAGATATTACAAATGGACTTGAAGAAAAGATGGATTACAAGAAGACCAAGAAATGCTTTGGATCAATTCTTTGTAATTAGTGTTTTTTAAAGTTAGATAAACTCATCGTATTCTGTTAATTCATGTATGCTTTTGTTATGTTATAATTAAAACATTGCCATGCATTTACATATCATTTAGAGTAGGTGTGCCTACACATATATATGTTGATATGTCGTACATGCATTATAGCCTTCTATATTACGTGTTTAATTTTAATTTGATTAAAATGGGTAATTCACATAATTGGCTATAAGTTAATGGGATTAGTTTTTAGGAGTAAAAACTTGGTAATTCTCATTAATTACTAATCTATTTATTAAAGTGTTTAATTACTTAGATTAGTAAAGTCCATTATAAATATTAGGTTTAATTCGATTAAGCCCCTAATTATAATTGGGTCTGATAATGTGTTTAGTTTTAATTGTTAAAACTTGGTAAATACACATTTAATAATTCTGGTCCTAGGAAATAGTTTACATAGTTTAGAATTATTACTAATGAACTAGATTTTTAAGAGTTAAAAATCATACTAGTTTATTAGTTATTGGAATAGGATTCTAATAATTTATGATTAATGCACTAGATGTTTAGATTGAAATTAGCCATTTGATCGAGCCGAAAATGTCACACATTTTGGCCTTCATATCCTTTCTCTTTGTTTTGTTCTTGAGCGTTTCTATGTGTATTTATGGCTCTTTTGGTCGTTATTGTAGGCATTAGGTAAAAGGCATGAAGAGAGGCAAAAAGGACTAATTGGTGCACAAATGAGGTGAAGAATGCAATAGTGCATGGGTAGCACACCCGTGCACCGGAAGATGGAATTTGGAAAGATCTCAGTGCACGAGTAACTGTACGGGTAACACATGTGCAACCACCCGTGCAGTCCACCAAACCAGGGAGCAAAGCCTTGGGTAAAGATCAATTGCACGGGTAACTGCATGGGTACCTTACCCGTGCTATATCCGTGCTATACGGGATTCTCAGCTCGCCACATCAGCATTTTGGCCTAATTTTTGAAGGAAGTATAAATAGTTTCATATCTGATTTTTCAAGTGGGAGACCCACGACCATACACCCATTCCATTCATTCTTTCTCTCTCTAAATCTCAAAAACATTTCTCTCTCAGTACTTCACTAAAACCCATCATCATCTTCATCCATTGCTACTCACAAAAACATTCGGAGGTGGATTTGTGCTTGAAGAAAGAAGGTTCTATATGGGTCTTTTCTATTTCCCTCCTTTTTATTCTTATATTCTAGTTGTTATGAGTAGCTAAATGCCATTAAGGGATTGATGTGATTCACATGTAAATATGGGTATATGTAATGAACTTAAATTCTTTTATTAAAATCTATCTAATTCGTTCTATGTAATGTTTTACTTGATTTCAAAAACAATTTGTGTTTGATTGTACATGAATTTATTCATGAGTTGTTTGAGAAATTATATGTGTATATAATTGAGTATACATGATGCTTGGTTCCCTAAGCTCAATTGAATAGGAGGATTGAACAAGGGTACTGATCGGATTATTTTATACTTATTTTAGGTCCCCGTTTTCCTATCGTTTGTTCTCGTTTTCGAGCGTATTTTGTATATAATGTGTTTGTTTAGCCATGTGTAGGTAAAAATTCCTTATTTCATGGTTTTGAGCATAAAGTTTAGATTGAGAGGCAAAAAGAGCCAAAAAAACGAGAATAAATAGAAGTATTCAGAGTTGTCGCGCCTCACCATTGATACAGACCGCGACGTTATCTAAGCCCAATCATGGCCAAGAAAATCTAGATGTCTCCACGGTTGATCCATCGTTAAAATACCAGAATGCAACACCGAGACGGCATGCATGAACCCCTCTGATGTTCCGACAGCCTATGGGCTGAAATTGTATGGGCATGTGCAGAACGTCTGACTTGTTGGTACCATAACTTCCTCCTCCAATCGAACCACATTGAGATCGTTATATATTCGGAAAGGTACGGAAGTCTAGTTTTCAGATATTTTTACGGATTGCAATTCCGACCTTTCTGGAGGAAGTTATGCCCATTTGAGTAACTAGTGTGCAGAGTAGAAATTGCAAACTGCAGAAAATTCGGCGGGCAACCAAACCGCCGAATGGCACCTGGAAGTCGAGTTTTTGCCCGAAATTGAAGGGCAGTTTCGTTCCTTCACTACCATTTCATACCCTAAACTCCCAACACTATATAAACACATTTTTCTGTCTTCTCTTCAGAATATACACAGCCCAAACCTTCATCTTCTTCATCAATTAAGAGAGAAAGAGAGAGAGAGAGAGAGAAGCTTTCAAGCTTCCATGGAGGTTTTCCTCCATGGAAAGCTCACCACCACCATTTCTACCCATCTTTTCCCACATTTGTGAGTAGATTGCAAGAGATTAGGAGTGGTCTTTGGACCAAATTCGAGCCAAGCATGGATCAAAGGAGATTGGCACATTTTGGAGGGGTTCTCCACTTGGGTTATCTCTTTTCTCTCATCTCTTGTATTTCTTGTTTTCCATTTGTATAAACCCCCATTTGGGAATATTTGCAAACCTAAATTGTGCTCAATATAATGTGTGGTTGTTTTTATATCTAATTTGTGTTTTGATTCATTCTTGTTATTATTGAATATATCTCTTGTCTTGAAATGCTTGTGTATGGAGATTGGAAATTAATATGTATTCATGAATGGGATTAGGAGTAGATTAATGTAATTATAGGAGTATTTGTAATCAAATGTCCCATTTGTGTGTTTATGTTGGTGGAAGGTTGAATTTGCATGTGTATGGATGGATTTAAGTGAATTAAAGTTAGGATTATGCCATTGGAAAGGCCAGACTTGACTAATTGTTTAGGAAGAATGAATGAACTTGTTAATTACCATATTTAAAGAGGTTTGGTTCATTGTTTTTGTTATACATTGGTCTTTAGTTATTCCTCACGCTAGGGGCTTTAGGTGAGTTATGATTAGAGATACAATAATTGGGAATTGGGAATTCGGCTATTTCTTGCTCTAGGGGCTCTAGGTAAGCTATGGTTGGAGGAACAATTACTCTTTCCATATTCATTAGACTTAACGTTGCCATTTTACATTACCATGTTAGTATTGGGGCTCAAGCTAGCATTGGTTTGTAGAATTGGTTCACATATGTTGGTTGTGGTTTCGTGTTTGAGAGGCTCTCAACACACTCTTCAACCTTTAGCTCTATGAATGGGTATAAATCGGACTGAGGCAAGAACGAACCCTTAACATAAATTGGATGAACTTAATTGTCTAACAACCCACTTGTGTGCACTTATGTATGGTGAACTTCTAAACCCATGTGTGACCACTTTCATGCATCTCTCAAATCCACCATTTTATTATTTCTCATGTAATCACCATTATCACCCCTCCATATTCTCTTGTTTATTTTTATATTTTCATTTTCATTTTCTACACACCCACACAAAACAGCACATACACACCATCCTCACCCTCTTCGCATTCTATTTACATGCTTTCCCTAAACTCTAAAACTTGAAACGGTTAACAAACACATCCCTGCGGAACGATACCCTTGCTTGCACGATGTACTAGTTTTATTTCTATATATGTCTTTTGACTCGTGCCTTATTAGCGAGGTTGATTTTATAATACTTGACGATGTTTTCAACGACACAAAAATCTAATCGTCAGGTACATGACCCAAGCGAGATCTGGACTTATTAATCTCACATAATTCTAATCTTTCATGGGTAATAAGACTATACATCCTAGGATTGTTTGCATGTGATAGATTAAGCATCAACACTATACATGATAGGTTGGTGATTTTAACAAAGAGATTTGTCCCTTATGTGATAGATGTCCTTCATTGCATAACCTAATGTGGGTGGCCAATGTTATACATGATGGTTTGGGCACTCACAAGTGGTAATAATCACTCATATACAACCTAGGGTGGTTACATTAGTTAATGACCATTAATGTGAGTTCATTCTTTACCCATTGTTTGCTAGTTGAATTCATCAATTCCTTAATCCACATATCATATATCCATACCTTCTTAGATTAATGCATTTTAGCTAGTTTTAGCTTAGCTCACATTTTATTTTTACTTCTCGTAAAGATAATATCAATTTCCTTTTCTAGCATTTTTACTTAAGCATTAGTGTAATCATAACTATCGTTCGATCTCTCTGGAACGATACCCATATTTGCCATATGCTAGTTTTATACTTGTTTGAGTGCATTTTGGGATTTTATAAATTTGTTTGAATCTTACATACCACGGAAAAATGCTTGTTCACCATTTAATCTTGTTTAATCTAGTTGTATTAATATTAATAGAAAACCCTAATTATAAAATAGTGAGTGGGAGAGGGATATATGACATTATATCCAGCGGTCTCCATCATTAGTTCAACACCGTGAGATTCCAGTGGGGCCTCGTGACGGCTTTGTTTTCATCCTCCCTAAGGAAGGTTTCCATAAGAATCAATACCAAGGTCGACTTCCGAACATATAGGATTTCTGAGGGGTTTTTTTTAATTCCATAAAAGTCATTAAAAGTCTTGTGAAATCTCAATTGAATACAACCCCCTAAGATAATTTACCTCAATATAAAATTATTATTCATTTTAAATATTTAATAAAAAAATTATTGTCTTAAAATATAAACAACAATATTTTTAAATAATGTTTTGTTTAACATAACGTCTAAGACATATACCGATATGATTTAACTCATTATTTGACGGTGCACCCTGGAACATAACCCCGACTCCATCCCTGAGCATGAGCAACCTGATTACAAGTTCTAGACATAAACAATAGATAATCAGCATTACAATTAAGCTAACAACAGATGAATATCTACAATTATGTTAGCCACATCTTCCCAATTAGTTGATTTTCCATTACATAGGTTCACTATTCCTAACGCATCTGATTCAATTTACAGGTGAGTAAATCCAGATTCAACAGCCATAGAAAGCCCTGCCATGATAGCTTCAGCTTATCTCAGCCGACACCACCCCCTTGCATACCAGAGCTGCCGAATCAACAACCAAACCTTTCTCATCTCTGAAGACTATATTTATCTGACCCTGAAAACATCGCTGCATCCACATTCAACTTGAAGAAACCAGGGGAAGAAACACTCCAATGCATAGCTTGAGGCAAACCTGGATCTTGAAAATACTACCGACATATCCGAACATTTATCAACAAATTCAACAGCTCTTACAATATCCGAACCCATACTGCCCAGTATCAATCAAGCACTAGATAGCCAATTCAAAATTAATTTTTCCATATCATAAAACAAGCAAAATATTGCCATTATCGACCAGAAACCCGAAAAATCAAGAATATGGCAATCGTTCACATCACAAGAATAGAATTATGATGATTTTAGAGTAAAAGCTACCTAATCAGCCCAAAAAATCTACAACAAAACTAAAACCTGAAACTCTATCTAGTATACGAAAAATTATCAGGCTAGTGCGCGGCATAGAGGGCATGACGGTTTCCGATTAAGCCAGCGAGTGATGCATGTTGTGTGAAAAAGATGAGAGCAGGGCATTCGGGCAACAATATCACCAACACCAACACTTTCCAAACATATTGAACAATCTATTGAAACCTCTGCTATCTCTTCCTTGAGTCGTTGAACCGCCGCCAACGCCGTATTCGACAAACCCACTTCTAACGATTGATGATGATAACCGTCCAAGATTATTACTGAATCATCCAACCGCCTCATTAATCCTCTATACATAGATACATTGCCATAGATGATCGAATCATCAAGAAACTGCAATTGTTGGAATTCATCGATAACCAAGTTCAATTGAATTGGCACTAATGTAAGAAATCGGTTCCAGGGGTTATTTCTTATCAACCAAACAATCTCTAAAACAGAAAAAACCAAGTGTTCCGGAGAGTAAACTGGGGTTGGAAATGGCAACCCGGATGGGCGGTGGCGGATGAGTTGCACAATATGATCGCATAAAAATCGACTAGAGTTCACAAACATATGTTCTGCCAATAGAATTTGAGTCAAGAAGTCTCGCATTCCTCTTTCAGATAAAAAGATATGATCTTCCTTGTAGTACGTCCTGTTTGTTGCGCGTAGTAACTCTCCATTGTTGCGACGATGATGTACATTCAATTCAATTATGAACCCACATAAATTAGTGTTGAGCCAGTTGAAGTTGCTGTTGAGGATTTCATTGTTTTGCCGAAATTCGAGCTGGTAGGTCGCCATCTTTGAGTTGAAGAACAAAACAGAGATTTTCTACTTGTTAACGATGGATGTAGGAATCTGGTAGAAAATTTGAGAATGAAACGAACAAGTAATCAAGAATTCTTGGAGCAATCAAGATTGAAGCGGGAAGACTTAGAGGCTTGGAGCGAAAGTAACATAGCAGTTTTAAGGAAACTTTTTTCAAAATCTTATTCCCAAACCAGTTCGGATTAGTAAAAGTGGAAAACCAACATTCAAAGTAAAATCTTTCAACGGTAATATGGGAGTCGCTGAGTCGGCTATGATACATATCTCAAAGTGGCAAGTATTGTACAAACAAACTTTGGCTGCAAGCTTGAAATGTCAGGGAAAGTAGATATATGTATTTATATATTTGTATAAACGTAGGAAACTGATAAAGTAATATAATTTCATGTTAATACTTCAAAAAAAATCATGTATTAGTAGAAAACTGAATATGTTATTAGAATATTTAAGAATTTTAAAATTAATTAGTTAATTTAATGTTGTAAACTTATTATACTATTTAACAACAAATATTAATAACTTATATAATTGCATTTATAATATAATTTAGTTATGTTAAATTAATTTTAGGGCCGGTTTCCTTTTTAATTTGGAAGAGGGGAGATCTGAACTCGGAACCTTAGTCAATGTTGGGACTTGAGAGATATAGTTACTGTCATACTATTTATATTATCACGAAAGGTTAATATTCTTAATTGTAACATTAGTCAATTGCGTAGTTAAAACTTAAAAGTCCATAAATTATTATAAGCTTTATGGTAATTATTAAAATCTTCAACGATATGAGGTTAGTTCGGTGGTAAACCCCTCATATATGTACCATGGGATTGTGGGTTCGAGTCATCCCCCACCCCAAAACACCCTGAATTTATGTAATAATGTAATACTTCAAAAATTATTAAAATCCTCCTATAAATGCACTATTCTCCATTCTCCATTCTCCACCCCTTGTTTCAATATTGGCCAAATTAACCCCAATAATTTGAATTTTTTCCACCCCAAAACACTCTGAATTTATGTAATAGTGTAATACTTCAAAAAAAAAAAACTATTAAAATCCTCCTATAAAATGAGTATTCTCCATTCTCCACCCCTTGTTTCAATATTGGCCAAATTAACCCCAACAATTTGATTTTTTTTCCCCTAAATAATCACTCTTGCTGTTAAAAAAAGACCCAAAATACCCATATCAATAGGAATTTCGCTAAAGACAAAAGGGTAAATAGGTAACTAGTAAAATACTTAAATTAAAAAGTTATTTAACAAATATTAAATGTAAAACGTTATTCTTTGTAATTTCTATAGTAAATAGATTATTCGACTTTTTGTATTTTCATTCTTATATTCACATGTTTAATTGGGATAGTTACTTTCATAAATTCATAGAGTATCTTATTTCTAAAAAAATCATTTGGTTTTCATTCAAATGCATCTATCTTTATTAATTGTTATTGTTATTGTTAACATAGTATATGAGCAGAGTTATAGAGACATGTATAATTGTTTCACTTTATTGAATATAACTGTCATAAATAACTTATAAGCGAAAAAAACACAAAAATTACAATTATAAATATAAATGCTTTATAAAAAAATTATAAATATAAATGCATGTGCCACCAACCCTAATCATATATAAAAAGAAAAAAAAACTATAAAAAATACATAAATAAAAACACAGTGACATTTTTGTCACCGACTATGAGTGCCAGCTGCCAGCCAAAGTTGGTTGTACGATACTTGCCTTTGTGTGATATGTATCCTAACCGATTCCCATATTACCGTTGAGAGATTTTGTCTTTGAATGCTGGGATTCCTAATCCGAAGTAGTTTACGTCGGGAACAAGATTTTGAAAAAGTTTCCTTAAAACGTTCGACTTTGTGATTCTATTACCTTCGCTCCAATTCTTCCCGCTCTCGCTTGTGATCTCCGATATTACCGTTGAGTTCAGATTTGTCTTTCGATTTTGGGATTCCTAATCCCAAACGGATTGGGAATATTATTTTCAAAAAAGTTTCCTAAAAACGACTCTGTATTTATATAAGAAACCCTAATTTCGCTCCAATTCTTCCAGCTCTCACTCGTTCTTTTTTCTGTTTGTTCTCTGTCTTCCATCTTCATCATAGCTCCAAGAATTCTTGAACACCTTCATCTCTGTTCTTCAATTCAAAGATGGCAAACTTTCAACTCGAATTTCGGCAAAACAATCAAGTATTCAACAACCGGAACTTGGTTATATATCAATTCAGACAATTTCAGTTTTTGGATGATTCGATCATCTTTGATGTCGGTGAATCTTTCAACGGAAGATTAATGCAACGGCTGGATGATTCATTAATCTTGGGTGGTCATCATTAATCGTTAGAAGTAGTGGGTTTGTCGAAGACGGCGATTCAACGACTCAAGGAAGAGAAGGCAGAGGTTTCAACAGATTGTTCAATATGTTTGGAAAGCGTTGGTGTTGGTGAAATTGTTGCTCGAGTGCCCTGCTATTTACCGCGCTGGGCCGCTGGCTCAGCTGATTTTTCTTTAACTATGTGTTGTAAGATTTAAAGTCATTGTGAATCTTGATATGACTGAATTTTGTTTCCTTCTTTAATAATATACTTCTTTTTTCATATATAAAAAAATTGGGATAAGAATGGAGAAGGTAATATTATTGTTACAACGCATTCATAACGATCCTTAAAAATAAAGAGGTTGCATGGTAGCATCCTAATTCCTCCGACCAAATTTTGGCTATTTCACCAAATTTTTAAAAATTCTAAACTCAAATTAAAATCCCCTCAAACCAATTCATGCTTTCCCTTGAAACTCACATTAAAATCCCTTCAAACAGACCCTCTCACGCTGCAACTCTGCAATTGCTATGTCAGAAACTTCTGCACTTGTTGGTGTAGGATGATTAATCATGCTTTCCAGCATGTTTATGTCTACAATCACTGGCTACTGCATACTGCAACTTCTTCTTATTTTATGTTTTTCTGTTTATATGATAACACACGATATTAAACTACAACACTAAACGAAAAGGATAAAAATCATGATAGTACTAAACTTCACTAATCCAGGTACATGAGTGAACATAAGCACAACAAATACAATTAATCACACAAGCAAGAAAAGCATAAGGAGAACATCTACCGGTATCTTTTTGAAAGAAAATTTTTTATTAGTTTCCAAAAGGAGGATAGGAAACAACACCACGAGAGGCCAAACTTACAAGCCAAGGAGGATCATCAAGAAGGAGCATCAAGGCTCTAAAATACAGAAACATCAGAACAATAAGCCAACCTAGCAATAGCATGAGCAGGGACGGAGCCACCTTATGCCGACGGGGCCACTGCCCCCCCGGAAGTTTTACAATTTTATAAACTTTTCCTAAAGTTTTAGAATATTTATGTTTTTACCCTTATTTCATATTTAAAATTTTTAATTCTTTTATAAATTACACTATTAATAATTTTCTCTTAATCATGTGGAGAATATAATTGATTCTAAATATATTATTAGAATAATTTTTGGATATTAGAAAAATATTAGAAGTACAGTTTAAATTTCAATTTGTTTTCTAAATCTTGAACACTATTATTAAATCTTGAATTAATAGCTATAAATTTAAGTCTAAAAATTATTTTTAGAGTAATATTAGACATACCCCCAACTTGGAGATATATATATATATATATATATATATATAAATTATGATTTATTTCACTCGTCAAATTTATATGAATTAAATTGTCTAAGTTACAAGTTAAGATTTAAGTTGGAATATCTAGCATTTTTTTAATATTTTGTTTTCATCATTTTCAATGATCATTTTAAATGGACAAGATGAGCTTGGTATAGTGATAGGTCGTAGGTTCAAGTCCTCCCTCTCCCCCCAAAAAACACCGAATTAACGTAATATATTTAATAAAAAAAAGATCATTTTAAATGTTTTTGATAAATGTACAAATTGAGATCATTTAATTCATTAATTCACGGTGCCCTCTAGAACATAATCCTGACTCAGTCCCTGAGCATGAGCAACCTGATTACAAGTTCTAGACACATGAACAATAGAAAAACCAGCATTACAAGCTAACAGCAGATGAATATCTACAATTATGTTAGCTACATCATCCCAATCAGTTGATTTTCCATTACATAGGTTCACTAGTCCCAACGCATCTGATTCAATTTACAGGTGAGTAAATACAGCTTCAACAGCCATAGAAAGCCCTGCCATGATAGCTTTAGCTTCTGCTATCTCAGCCGACACCACCCCCTTGCAGACCAGAGCAACCGAATCAACAACCAAACCTTTCTCATCTCTGAAGACCATATTTATCTAACCCTGAAAACATCACTGCATTCGCATTCAACTTGAAGAAACCAGGTGAAGAAACACTTCAATGCTTAGCTTGAGGCAAACCTGGATCCTGAAAATACTACCAACATATCCGAACATTTATCAACAAATTCAACAGCTGTTATCCAAACAATATCCGAACCCATACTGCCTGGTATCAGTCAAGCACTAGATAGCCAATTCAAAATTAATTTTTACATATCCTAAAACAAGCAAAATATTGCCATTATTGACCAGAAACCAAAAAAATCATGAATATGGCAATCGTTCACATCACAAGAATAGAATTTTGATGATTTTTAGAGTAAAAGCAACCTAATCTCCCAAAAAATCTACAACAAAGCTAAAACTTGAAACTCTAGCTAGTAAACGAAATTTTTTCAAGTAAACGAAAAATTAGCAGGCTGGTGCGCGGCACAGAGGGCATGACGGTTTCCGGTAAAGCCAGCGAGTGATGCATGTTGTGTGAAAAAGATGAGAGCAGGGCATTCGAGCAACAATTTCACCAACTCCAACAGTTTCCAAACATATTGAACAATCTATTGAAACCTCTGCTATCTCTTCCTTGAGTCGTTGAACCGCCGCCGACGCCGTATTCGACAAACCCACTTCTAACGATTGATGATGATAACCGTCCAAGATTATTACTGAATCATCCAACCGCTGCATTAATCCTCTATACAGCGATACATTGCCATCCAAGATGACCGAATCATCAAGAAACTGCAATTGTTGGAATTCATCGATAACCAAGTTCAATTGAATTGGCACTAATGTCAGAAATCGGTTCCTGGGGTTATTTCTTATCAACCAAACAATCTCTAAAACAGAAAAAACCAAGTGTTCTGGAGAGTAAACTGGGGTTGGAAATGGCGACCCGGATGGGCGGTGGCGGATGAGTTGCACAATATGATCGCATAAAAATCGACTGGAGTTCACAAACATATGCTCTGCCAATAGAATTCGAGTCAAGAATTCTCGCATTCCTCTTTCAGAGAAAAAGATATGATTTTCCTGGTAGTACGTCCTGTTTGTTGCGCGTAGTAACTCTCCATTGTTGCGATGATGATGTACATTCAATTCAATTACGAACCCACAGAAATTAGTGTTGAGCCAGTTGAAGTTCCTGTTGAGGATTTCATTGTTTTGCCGAAATTCGAGCTGGTAGGTCGCCATCTTTGAGTTGAAGAACAAAACAGAGATTTTCTACTTGTTAACGATATATGTAGGAATCTGGGAGAAAATTTGAGATTGAAACGAACAAGTAATCAAGAATTCTTGGAGCAATCAAGATTGAAGAGGGAAGACTTGAAGAGGGAAGACTTGGAGGCTTGGAGCGAAAGTAACACAGCAGTTTTAAGGAAACTTTTTTCAAAATCTTATTCCCAAACCAGTTCGGATTAGTAAAAGTGGAAAACCAACATTCAAAGTAAAATCTTTCAACGGTAATATGGGAGTCGCCGAGTCGGCTATGATACATATCTCAAAGTGGCAAGTATCGTACATACAAACTTTGGCTGCAAGCTTGATATGTAATTATTTTAATATATTAATTAATTGGAAATGTAAGGGAAAGTAGATGTGGTAGCTAAAAATAGCACATTCCAAATGTTGGTCAACGTAAGTCCAAATAGTTGTATCCCATGACCAAATCAGCAACGATCGAGTTAGTTTGACATAAGACATGGCTGACTCATTCAAATATATTTGAATGCCAAGAATCTCGAGATATGGGAGATTATCTCGTTCCACGATCTTAGACCGAGATTGTTGGTAAGATATCAACTGACTCCTCTCTAAGTGGACACTTTCTAGCTATAAATAGGAGGGCACCCTCCACTCACACGGGATCTTTTTTTGGACTCCCACTCACAAAGAAAAGAGGTCTGAGAAGAGCATTCTCATTCATTAAGTCTATGTTTGGGATTGTTTTGCTTAAAATTAAATTCGTTTATAGCTTAACTTAAATAATAATCAGTTTAACAAAAAAGTGACCAAAGTGTTTGGTAACTAAATTTTAAAATTGATTTGCTTTTGAAAATGTGAAAATTGTAATTGATGAAATGATAAAATTAGACATCATTTTAATATGAAAAACAATAAACTGGTATAATAATTATATATTTAAAATTTAAATATAACAAATTAAAAAATAAATAATTAAATATTAAAAAAAAAAACTTCCAAAATGCCTGAGGTGGATCTGTCCACCTCCGGCGACGGCGACGTCAGACGTCGACGGTCAGATCCATCAACGGCCAGCTTTCTTCTCTGCAATTTGGATCCGGTTTGGATCTAGATCCGTCGTTTTGATCCGGTTATCAGCCTTCTTCTCCGCCGTCATTTGGATCCGGTTCTTATCCTTCTTCTCTGCCGTCGTTCATCGTCAATCCAGGTCTTAGCCTTCTTCTCCGCCGTCGAACGGAGTCAGTCATCATCGATCTGGTGTTTGGATATCCTATACCGCCGACCAAACAATCTTCCGTTACTCCGGCTCTCGTCCTTTATCGCCGTCGTACGGATACTTTGTCTCCGGAAAAGTCTGGAAGAGCTGGCTTCCTCCAGCCAATCCTCCTCCGGCATCGACTTCGAGCGGTGGCTAACACTGTTATATTTATATTTTTTTTTAACGTGAAACTGTTTTTATTTAGTTTTATTAAATGTAAGAGTAATATTGTCTTTTATTAAAATGGTGAGGATATTTTGGATATTTCCTAAGAAAAAATTCATCTTTTGCTTCTAAAAGCAACCCCCACCCAGTTTCTCTAAAGCTGATTATTGAAGGAGTAAATTGCAAACTAAATTGCTTTTGGAAAGTTTACTAAACACCCATCAACTCAAAACTTGAGAAATAAGTGATTATTACTCAAGTAAATGCATTCACCAACATAGCCTAAAAACAGTTAAGTGATGGGACCACAATCTGACTCATGTCAATCTCCCTCTGCTCTCCGTTCATTAATTATAGTTTTCAAACAATTCTAATTTTATTATAGCACCGGTCAAAGCCACTCGACTAACACACACACTCATTCTACAAATTCACTTGACCAGCACACATTCTACAAGATCATTCGATCTACACTAATTTTCTACATCATATAAAATTCATTCGACAACGATCGACGAAGGTCTAAAAAAGTCATGGAGTATCTTATTTCTAAAAAAATTATTAGGTTTTCATTCAAATGCAACATCTTTGTTAATTATTACTGTTATTGTTAACATAATACATAAACAGAGTTGTAGATGCATGTAAAATCGTTTCACTTTATCGAGTGTAACTGTCTTAAATAACTTATAAGCCGAAACAAAAATTATAATTATAAATATAAACATTGTAAAAAATATATATATAAATATAAATGCAAGCCACCAATCCTAGTCATATATAAAAAGAAAAAAAAAACTATAAATAAAATACATAAATAAAGACACAGTGACATTATTGTCACCGACTTTGGCTGCCAGCTGCCAGCGAATGTTTGTTTGTACGATACTTGCCTTTTTGTGATATGTATCCTAATCGATTCCCATATTACCGTTGAGAGATTTTGTCTTTGAATGCTGGGATTCCTAATCCGAAGTAGTTTACTTGGGGAACAAGATTTTGAAAAAGTTTCCTTAAAACTATCGACTTTGTGTTTCTATTACCTTCGCTCCAATTCTTCCCGCTCTCGCTTGTGATCTCCGATATTACCGTTGAGTTCAGATTTGTCTTTCGATTTTGGGATTCCTAATCCCATACGGATTGGGAATATAATTTTCAAAAAAGTTTCCTAAAAACGATTCTGTGTTTATATAAGAAACCCTAATTTCGCTCCAATTCTTCCAGCTCTCACTCGTTCTTTTTTCTTGTTTGTTCTCTGTCTTCCATCTTCATCATAGCTCCAAGAATTCTTGAACACCTTCATCTCTGTTCTTCAATTCAAAGATGGCAAACTTTCAACTCGAATTTCGGCAAAACAATGAAATATTCAACAACCGGAACTTCAACCGGAACTTGGTTATCCATCAATTCAGGCAATTTCAGTTTTTGGATGAGTCGATCATCTTTGATGGCGGTGAATCTTTCAACGGAAGATTAATGCAACGGCTGGATGATTCACTAATCTTGGATGGTCATCATCAATCGTTAGAAGTAATCGGTTTGTCGAAGAAGGCGATTCAACGACTCAAGGAAGAGAAGGCAGAGGTTTCAACAGATTGTTCAATATGTTTGGAAAGTGTTGGTGTTGGTGAAATTGTTGCTCGAATGCCCTGCTCTCATCGTTTTCACACAGCATGCATCACTCGCTGGCTTCACAAGAAACCATCATGTCCTCTGTGCCGCGCTCCGGCCTGATGATTTTAAACTTGCTTTTGCAATTAGTGGGATAATATAGTTTTGCAAGTCATCAAGCTTGATATGTCAAGAATCAAGATCACATGTTATTTAGATGGGTTGATTTCAGGGTGCTCATGCCCCTTGCTAAATTAGATTTCTCTTAGTCTGGGTAGAAGAGTTTCGTTCCTGTATTAACAATTTTGTTCTGGAAGACATTCACTGTCTTTTGTGATTTAATACAATTTCCATTTTTTTTCAAATCACTTGATTAATAATTCTGTTTAATGTTGTTCAGTTCTTATTTATAAATATTCCATACTTATATACAATGATCAAAACAAGTATGCGGGTTATATTTGCCAAACACACGTCCACTCTTTTTGTCATAATATACAATGCAAATCACATCACATCACTCTACTTTTGAACATGATTTCCAAATCTTAAAGGAATTAAGGCTGAAGTAATTAAATGAATGTTGCCAGATAATTTGTTTTTGTTTTTGTTTTTTCTCTGCTTATCCAAGCTACTATATAGTTTAGGTAACACAAGTCTAGAAATTCAAAACCATCAATCAACCTGAATTGTACATTTTCCAAAGTTGCTAGTGTTAACGCATTGTAACTAGAAACTGATTTTAAACTTTTTAATGTAACGGTTATATATTTACACGTTAGAAGCAATCATCAAATTGGCCCATTAGCTCAGTTGGTTAGAGCGTCGTGCTAATAACGCGAAGGTCGCAGGTTCGAAACCTGCATGGGCCAATTTGTTTTTCCATTTTATCACCCAATTAGAATCAGTAATTAAAACGACGTCGCTTAATTTGCTCTTCATTGATTTAAGATGCAAATCATAAATCAGACAGCTTTACCGAGACATACGCATGCCAGCAATTCCTGACAGCGCGGCTTTTATTTATTTATTTATTTATTATAATTATAATTCGGAACCCACTTTTAGTGTTACCACAACAGCCACAATCATCACTCACTTCTCCTCTCTTCTCTTCTCTTCTCTTCCTCTTATCATCGCAACATTATTTGAACTCAATTTGCAGTAACTCCGATCTCCAGTGGATATAATGGCTAGTGGAGGAGGCTATGGAGATGCAAATCAGAAAGTAGACTATGTTTTCAAGGTTGTATTGATCGGCGACTCTGCGGTTGGCAAGTCTCAGATACTCGCGAGGTTTGCTCGCAACGAGTTTAGCTTGGACTCCAAAGCCACAATTGGAGTCGAGTTTCAAACTCGTACTTTAGTTATTCAACATAAGAGTGTCAAGGCTCAGATCTGGGACACTGCTGGACAAGAACGGTACCGTTTCATTTTCTACTATAATCTCCTTTTCCAACTCTACTTTTGTTTTTATTTTTTGTTTATGAGAGCTTGTGTTGATGTGTGCTGAGATGAGTTGAATTCGATCTGTGTGGTTTTAGGATTTTGATGTGATTGCTCTGTTTGATCTCATGGTTTCCTTTGATTTTTGCTTTTTTATTGTGCATTAGCTCTTTAATTTGGTCAAGAAAAACCCTAGTTTTGTGTTAGTAAAGCTATCTTGTATATTTGTGTTGTTAAAAAGCCATTACAATATTTTGATTATAGAACCTCAATAACTTAACTATGGGTTAATTATAACCAAGTAGATATATAAATATAAACAGCAAAATGAAACAAATCAATGTTTACACAATTTAGCATCAACAAAATAAATCGTCCTAAACTTTACAGAATTAGCTAGAATCGAATCCTAAGATATCTATGTTTTAAATGGATTCATTAACTTTACAGAATTATCTAGCTAGAGTCGAATCCTAAAATGTCACTATTTCAAATGGATTCGAAAACGAAGGTGGAATTGCCGAGAAATAAGGATATTTCATTTCTTTACTCTCGCTCAAGGGCATCCACTTGGTTGTATTATACTTGGTTGTTAGGAATAAAGATAGGTCAAAGCAAGCAAGACCATACTGATCTTTGGTTGGTTGAGAAGACCATACTGATCTTTGGTTGGTTGAGAAGACCTTACTGATCTTTGGTTGGTTGAGAAGCACATGGACCGTCAATGACAAAGGATCTCATTTTTTGATACCAGCATATGGATCAGTTGTTAGATGCTGATGTCACCGATGCGATATCAGCATGTTCATCAGCTGGAACTAACTTTCCTGCCAAATACTAAAAGTTTCCCGCTAATACCTTTCCCGCTAAATATTAAGAGTTTCCCGATAATACCAAGGGCTGAGATCCGCTGCCTTTGATGATCGATGTGCTGATATCAAAGAGTGAGATCCTCCTCAGCCTTTGGTGATCCATGTACTTCTCAACCAACCAATGAAAGTCAATTTGGTCTTGCTTACTTTGACTAATCTTTATTCCTAACATTGGCAGACCCATTACTCTTATTTTTCTATAACATAGATTAGTGTTATTAAAAAAATTCTTCTAATTACCTAATAGCTCCTCGTAGGGGTTGAGGGAGATTGTTAGGCTCTTGCCTTTGATATATCCAACCCACAAGATGTGCTATTGGGAATTATTCCAGGTTTTTTAATAACCCTAGTCCATCTTATAAAAAGAGTATAGTATGTGGCTTTGATGTATGTGTTGCCTCGTGGCAACAAAGAAAAAAGAGCTTGCAGCAACAATAATAACAAATCCACTTCAGTAAGTAGTCTAGTAAAGATAAGACATTAACTTGTTTTTTATTGGCAATTTCACCTCCATTTTCGAATTTTTTTGGAGCAGTGAGTTCTTGGAATTAGGGTCTACCTCATTCTATAGAGTTTGAGAGTATTTTTTTGTAGCCTTGTAGTGAGATTGTTATCGCATTCTTTTTTTCTGATATTATAATACCACATGTCATTGTTCTTGAGAAAAGACTTGTGTACCGATTATTTTAAAATATAATGGAAAGCCCATGGACAAGGGCTTTAAGTCATTCATGTAAAGTTTGGTGTGTTTTATTTTGCTGCTTATATTACTTGTTCGCTTGGTCATGGTTTGATACTTTGATTAATTGTGAAGTTGTTGAAATTTTATATTACATACAAGAGTAATTGATCCTATCATTCTAATATGCATAACATGGTAGGATTAGGGATGGACTGATATAACAGTATAAGGTGTTCGTTGAACTTGTATATTCCTTTTTTTTTTTGTGTCAATGAGATTTGAACTTAACTTACTCCAGACCACTCTCATTGTTTACTGCTTGAGCTTTTGCATGGTAGGCAAAGTTAATAGTATTACAAATCACTTCCCCAAATAAGCTTCCTCGGAGAAATTTTTCCTTATTCTCTTACAAAATTTCCTTGACAAACAATGATTTTCAAACGTTCAATTATAACTTGAACAAGTGCTTAAGAATCTCTTGCCTCGGTAATAAATTTCTAGCTATTATAAACAGTAATTTACCTCGTTGAAGTCTAATTAGAATAGCAAATGGATGAAAACAACAAGGATTGATGATCTAAACCTAATTTGTAAGTTTTGAATGGAAAGAATTAATCAAGACTTTGGCGTGAATGCGTGATAGACACTGGACATGGATTTAAGATTTACTGAAATTCTCTCCATTAAATGATTGTTTTCTCAATTTTGGTGTAACATGCAGATATAGAGCTGTTACAAGTGCATATTATAGAGGTGCTGTTGGGGCAATGCTGGTTTATGACATTACCAGACGGCAGAGCTTTGATCACATACCACGTTGGCTGGAAGAGCTACGAAGCCACGCTGACAAGAACATTGTCATCATTCTGATTGGGAACAAAAGCGATCTTGAGGATGCCCGGGCAGTTCCAACGGAGGATGCCAAAGAATTCGCCGAGAAGGAAGGACTGTTCTTTCTAGAGACCTCAGCATTGGAATCAACAAATGTGGAAACTTCCTTCATGACTGTGTTGACTGAGATTTTCAATATTGTAAACAAGAAGAACCTAACTGCCGATGAAAGTCAAGGCAATGGCATCCCTGCATCCCTTGCTGGCAAGAAGATTATTGTCCCTGGCCCTGCACAAGTAATCCCAGCGAAGAGCAACATGTGCTGTAGAACATGAAGTTATTGGATAGTGAGTGGTTTCAAAATGTCAAATTATGGGTTCTATGTAGCTAATAACAATTTTTGGGAGGTGTGATGAATTTGTTTTGTATATTGTCATATGGGTTTAGTTTGGCTTGAGTTAGCAGACGATTAACTGCATGTTCTGAGATATGGAAATAGAAAGTTGCCTTGTACTAATGCAGTTGTGAAATTTAAATATTCTTGAATTGTGAAATGGATGCAAGATAGTGGTGGCAAGTTTTGCTATTTATTGTATTGTATTTGTGTTTATTCGAACACAAATTGTTTAATTTTAGGTGTATTGTATGAAGTAGAGAATGATAAAAGTAAAAGGGGAGTTAGGATTAGTTTTGGGATTTTGAAGGTTTATAAAGTACAAGACCAAGTAAATAGAAGCCTAATCTTTGATTTAAGTTTTTAACAATTTACCTATTTACCCTTGTGAATTTTAACCTTTAACATAATTCCCATCAAGGGTATTTGGGAATTTTGCTGAATGGCAAGGGGATTTTTGAGAAAAAAAACAAATTATGAAGGGATTTTGGCCATTAATAAAACTATAGGGGGATTTTGGAGAATATATAAATTATAGTATGAATTTTAATATTTTCCCTATAATATCAAGTGTATGAACCCTTATTTTTATTTTTATTTTACAATTTGAATTTTATTTTCTTAATTGTTTAAATTTCTTTTTGGACCGACTATAAGAACACATAATTGTGATTTTTGAACAGAATATGTTGCCTTGCTGTATTATAAGCACCAGTGCAATTGTAATGAAATCTTTACATCATATTTATTATCCTATTTACTTTTCAAACGGGGGTAATAAAGTCAAATTGATGAACTAATCCTTTGATTTCGTCTATTTGCCTGAAAATAAAATTCAAATGATTTGCTCAGAATTCAAACTTTATGAAAACAGAGCAGTAAATATCTAAGCTGCAAATATACTATAGCATCCTCCTCAAAATTGCGTTTGCGTACCATAGCAAAAGAGTTCAAACATGTGAACAAAAAAAGCAGTTAATTGTAACACTGTAAATTACAAATGAAAACAAAGTGTTATCCCATATCAATAATCGCCAGAAAGGCAAATACTAATGAAAATACAAAAAAGGTACAAGTCCGGATAATGAAAATTTGTAATTTCTTCAGCTACTTGAATCCATTTTAATACTCTCTGACTCTTCGTTCTTTCTATTATCGTCCATATCTTTCACTTCATCTGTATTACCATTGTTTTCCTGCAACGAATCGCCATTTTCAGGTTCAGGTTCCATACGAATTAAAAGCCTTTCCAGCAGCTCTTGGCAGTCAATTGCTGAAACCATCACACTCAAACTGCCCCTACCCTTCCAGCATCCGATGGCTATTGTTGATGCATCAATTTGGATCGGATCTGATGAAGCTTTGCTACCTGCAGAAGATCAAAACTAGGTTAAACATACACATGTATTGATTGCACTGATTCTCTTGACAGACGGGTATGGGGTGTAACTACATACCTTTACCCAGTACTATCACACAGCAACCCATCATTAGCTTGGATGCCTTCTCACCAAACTCAGGATCAACAAAGTCAGCAAATTTTATAGCTTTATACTGCAAAAGATGCTTGAAATCCACTGGGGATGCATATAGGATTTGTTTGGTAACATATGGGAGAATCACCGGTAACCCTTCAGACGATATCCTGAATGAACATGGTGCAGTGTTACCTTCTCTTGATGTTTGCCGTTCCTGTTTGTTGAAAAATGAGGAAGCTTAGAACTTGGATGATTTAAGACACAAAAAATTGCTCCAGTTTCTGTAAAAGTAGCCAATCTATGGACAATTTTATCGTAATTTGTGCTTACAAAGATGCCTTATCATTGTTCTAGTTTAAAAACAGTCAAAAATTAAGCAAACAATACTTCAAATTTGCAATAAATAGGTTTGCTATCCCCAAAGAGAGAGCCTAGCTGGATAGATCATTTATGGTGAACCAAGGGACCTAGAGAAAAATCCCCTTCACACCATCCTTATAACGGATTCAATTTAACTTGAGTTTGTGCACGATGTGGAATAGGATGGAGTTTGTAGTAAAGAAGAAAAAAAAGATGGTTTGTTTACTGACCACAGAAATTTTGTCATTATATAAGGGAAAAAGCAGAAAGATGCTGAACAGGGGAAGAGAAGTAGTGCGTGAATCACTGTGACATTCCTATTTGAAAGCGAAAACTAGCATACAAAAGAAAGATGTAAAAATATATGGAAGATTCTATTAGTGAATAGATACACTTACAAACATCTTCAGGCCAACAGATGTTATCTTAAGTTGCTGCCCAACCTGAAAATTTAGTTCAAGAGCATCCTTGACTGACTTTGAGACATAGTATACTCTCTTCACATGATTAGTATCACTGTTTCTTGAAACAAGATGACCATTAAGTGGAAAGGACTCTTCAATCCCATAGAATGCTTTTATGCTATCGATAATAGTTTCATCTTTGAAGAAAAGAACAGGGTCAACCCCTTTCCATTTTCCTTGAATCTGTAACTTCCTCTTCCCTCCAGTTCTTTTAGAATCAGTTTCCTTCTCAACAGGCACTTGAGCTTCCTCTGATTCATTCTTTTCACTGGTATCGCAAGGATCAGTCTCCAAAGAAGCCCCATCCTCTTCTTTATCAATTAAATTAGCCTCTAAAGCTTCTTCAGCAAACTTTTCATTTGTTTCATCTACTACATCAACCTCCAATCCATTTGTATCTTCAGTGACCTGATTTGATAATTCTTTATTTGGCTCATCAATCGTAGTGACCAAATTCTCTTTAGGGCTGATGCATTTTTCCTGAACTGCTGCAGCAAAAAATGAAAAATAAAAAATAGAAATTTATATTATGCATATACAGTTATACAATTACATATTGAATTATAGATGCCAGTTGAGGGGATCTAGTTCAGAAATGCAGATAGAGAAGTTTTTCACAATTCATGTTTTATGTTTAATAGGAGAAACTCTTCAGTGCAACTGACCACTGATAAGCTGACACATCACCATTTGTCAACTTTAAAAAAAAAATCAATTTAATGAAAAATAAATAATAAAATAAGAAGAAAAGGTGTGAAAAGTAAAATAAAAAGCTGACACATAATGATGTGTCAGCATATCGGTTGGTGCACCGTGCACTGAAGATTCTCTCGTTTAATAGATGTTTTTCATGGGTGCCTGTTCAATGGATGTTTTCACAATGCATGAACAAAAGCAAGTTGACATGCCAGGTGGAATGGAGAATGAATGCCACTAAAGCATCAGCAACCGTAGGTATACCATATCTTATATCAAAATATACAATGACGGCCTCATATTTGTTACCTGGTAGTGAGGAAACTTTCTTGAGGACAGCAACAAAAAAGGCTCCCGAGTTCTGATCATGAGGCACTAACCTCATGCAACGTTCCAATGGGAGATCAGATACTTCCACATCTGAATCATCACATGAAGTGAAAGCATCCACCATTGGCTTAGTTCCATCTTCAGTACTTTCAGTAACATCCTCAGGCTTATGGCCATTGTCAGTTGGGTCCGTATGGGTCCTGCCAGAAGGAAACATACTGGGAACAATGCCTGTTCTTCGGTACTTGGGAACATTTTTGTAGGAAGTTAACCAGACACCCTTGTCACGTACCTGCACACAACATTTAGAGGATACCCTAACCATTCAAAATGAGTAAAGAAGCAAACAAGGACATTAACTGAATTTCAAAACATGATTTCTTGAATTACAACCACAATATGTATCTCATATTAGCGTTATCAGGTAAAGCCAGCAGGTAATAATAATCCACACAGATTATATATTCATTTGATTAGTACTGCAATGCTAGAAGAGAGCACTGAAAATTCCTATTTTGAGTCTTTGACTATTTATTACCTCCCCAAACTATAGAATCACCACACTGCAACTGTGTATATTACCAACAAACAAGGCTGGCTAATTTTTTTATTTTTTTTATTTACAGGTACATGGATGGAACTTCCACATTAGGTTGAACATTATAATTAAAAGTTCAATGCATGGAATGATTATCAAAATTCATATGACAATATATAGTTATATAACTGAAAACAAAATTTCTGCAGAACAGGAAACAAATTCAATGAAGCAGTTTTATTTACTACTGAAAACATCAAAACTGAAACCATAATTCTAACAGAACAGGAAACAAACTGAATAAAGTGGGAACAGTTCTATTTTTACAATCAATTTCTAGAAAACAGATATTTTCCTGACATGATTAATACAACACAAACTGGTGAGTTATAGCCATAATCCATAGACATTAAAGCAACTAAAATAAAATGTAGTAGCCCAATTACAAATTATAAAATAAAGGATCAAAGTTGAACGACATTGAAGCATTACATCAATTATATCCTATATAATCAAATGTGCAGCATCTACAAAACCATTAAATTTCCACCAATTTTAGTAATTAGATGACATACTGCATAGGACAAAAAAAGTGTGTATTATAAATACCCTATGTATATTTTGGACATGCTCTTTTCATATATTGCCTCCATATCAAATAAACCTTTTACTAGTTTGTAATTAATTATATGAACCTCGCATAGGTTTTTCAATATCGTACCAACCACTATTCAACTCCTATGTCAGAGGGAATGAGAGGTGGCCTTTGTGACAGAGGACCAGTTTAGAAAGTGTAGAAACTTATGCTGACACTTTTAAAACAAGAAATAAATAATTAAGACAAATCAGAACAATCATTGCAAGCAAGGTAGCAGTACTTTTAGACCATCCACAAATATTAGTACATCTTAAACCCATATCCTCCTAACATCGTTGACAGCTGACGAGCTATGAACATACAGATCTCAGCAGATTACCCAACATCACTTCTGAGTATCCTCTAAAAGGAAGCAAATACCGTCATCCATGACAACAACGTTTAAAATGCTCAGTTTCAGAATGTTTAGCAGTGAAAAAACCCTCCATTATATAATATCAGTTTGGCAATAAAAAGACACAAAGCACTGCTAACCAGAATAATGACATCAGTAATTCAGTATACAACAATAGAACACCAAATGTTGGAAAATGAAGGATTAAGCATGGTTTGGGGAAGTAACAACTAACCTTCCATTTTCTAAGACCTGGCCTGCGAACAAGTTGGGGAAGCTCACTAGAGACATCAAGTAGTTCAACAGATCCTTGACATTTCCGTAAAATCTGAAGAAGATGAGGGGGACAAAAATAAAATAAGAATATTAATATACAAAATATATAATAAAAAATGTATATATGTTTGTATGTATGCATGCATAAAAGATTTTGATATGCCATACTATTCATTTACCACACTATCATATTGATGGAAAAATGTTCAAAGCAAATAGCAATGACACTCAGCAAATGCTACAAGGAAGAAAATAAAAAATATATATACTAATGGATACAAATCGACAACATAGAACTAAGTTTATCTTTTCTACTATTGTAACAATAAAACAACCCAAAAACAGAATGTTTAGCACAATATAGATCTGAAGAAAAATAATGACTAGATATGCTCAACACATGCTGATATACAAATACAGAAACACCATGATAATAACACAATCCAAATCCAAATACATCATTACTTTAATACAATTACTCTCAGAAAGTACAAGCCCAAGATTTAGCACCAGCTATAACGAAGATTTTAACTGAACATATATCAATGGACATAAATTGGTAACAGACAACTAAATTTAATTTTAGTACAACTATAATGATAACAAAAAGATCCAACTATAGATCATCCAGTCTGAAAAATATGGAGTATTTTGATAGGAGTTACCAATACACTACCTCAGCAACCACGGCCTCATTCTCAACTGGATTCATTGAGCAGGTTGAGTAAACTATTCTTCCACCAACTTTAAGGAGAGATATGCCTGCAGCAATCAGAAGAACAGTGGTAAGTCTAATATGCGCTGCTGAATGAAAGGAAAAAAATGGAAAAGATAAAAACCAAGTATCTCAAACTAGAAACCAATAGACTCGTCAGGATAGCAGCAGATTATCACTAGCTCCGCCCTATTAAGTCATCAAGAATCTTTAAAAATAACGGGCACTAATTCAGTTTTCTTAATGCATCTGGGGTAACTCTACAGAAGTTTTTTCTTTCAAGGAAAACGGCAGATGTCCATACACAGCTGCCTGTGAATTCTTTGTTCTCTTACTAACTGCATTCCAGTTAAACTTTCAAGTATCAAAGACCCAATAACAGCATTAAATGATTGAACCTAGTAATTAGTAAATAATATTACATATGAACTAACAAATTTTATTGAATGACTTCTTAACTCCATGGAAGTGGTGATCAGACAGACTTAGCCCACCATCACTTTTCTGGTTGACGTGATTATTGGTTAAAAACATAAGATTCTTAAGCAATTGATTGTAACTATTCATCACTCGACCAATCGACTCATACACCTAATAAGCAGATGTCAGATGTGAGCTTATGAGCTTGCAATATTACCAATCCTAGAGCAATGTACAAGGATAAAAGTATTTGACATTGAGATGCACAAGCAATAATGATTATATATAGTAACTTTCTAGTGTGGGATCCCGCACAAATTCTTCATGCAGTTTCACTGATTCCAAACTGTTGAAATCAATGAAACCGTACGAAAAATTCATGCGAGATCATGCACTTGATAATTTATATATATATATATATATATATATATATATATAATACACACACACACAAGCAATAATGAAAGAGTACTTAATAACCTAAAGCCTAAATGCATAAATAAAGCCATCAAATTGTAAAAAAATCTCAATTACAGATTTTTATGTACTATACCTCGCATGGCTATCTGTACTTGTAAGCTATGAACCCCATTGCCCAATCCTACATTCCTGCATAAAAGCAAAGAAAAATCAATTGCACCAAAATGCAATGAACAAAATCAATTTTCAAAGAAAGTTTATGAAAACAAGTATCCAACCACTTCCTCCAGATATCTGGAGCCTTGCGCAAGGTACCATCTCCACTGCAAGGAACATCACATAAGACACGGTCAAAAAGAAGCTGACTGATGTTGGACTTCAATTCAATTTCCTTTTCTGAAGCATCAGAAACTTTTTTGTTGCGGCAGCCAGGGAAGTGCTGAGCTTCATGATTAGTGACAATCAAGTTGGCAGTGCACATTCGTTTTGTTTGGTGGATCAGAAGATTACATCTTTGAACATCAAGATCATTTGCTATAATCTAATCATTGGAAAAGGAAAATATAGAGATCAGACAAATCAATATAACAAATAGAATTAAATGAATTACATGAAAAATCCCCAAAATTAGTAAAAAACTTTTCTACAAAAATAAAGAGGTTGTGGCAATCTACCAAAAACTCTATTAGACAGACGAAAGAGACACCGTAACAAACCAATGAAACCAGAAGAGAAGCTACACAGATAGAAAATAATTACAAGAAAAACAAACCATTCCATTTGGTAGAGCTCCTGATTTTAATGATCGGTGTATTATCTCCAGCAATTGGAATGTTTTTGAACCTGGTGCTGCACACACTACATAAATAAAAGAGGGCAGTCAGGAAAATGAAGTTATGTTTGCTTTTTTATTCCTAGTTGCATGAGTTACTATTTCTTGCCAATAACCTGAAAAATCAAAACCCATGTGAAACTAGGATATACGAGACAAAAACTACTACGAGATAGGGTGCCATTGAAAAATAAGTAATAACATCATTGTAGACACATGTAGCACTACTAGTAGTAAAAAGGGAAGTAGACACAGGGATGGGGGGATTTCAGAAGCACCATAAGTTGCTTACTGTCAAGTACAAAATGATCTGGATGAACATCCAGAAAGAGGGGAGGTACCTACAATACAAGCAACATTAAGTTATCAGAGAAACTTCACAAGTAAGGTAAGTGAACCACATAGGATTAAAGTTGGCTCACCATGCTGACAGCCTCCTGTCTAGTGATGTTTCCGATTTCATTTTCTAGCTTTAAGAACTCATGGAACCTGAAATCGGTTAGATTAGAATCAATAATTGAGAATTACATAATCAGATTCTAGTTAAATGATTCAAATCAGTTATTCAAAAATATGGAAAACCTGCATAAAATGCATACATATCTCCTAGTCATATTCAACACTGAAATAAAGAAACTGAAAATAGCTAAAAGAAATACACTTATTCCTAGCAATTAAGAAGTTACTTATATAGCATGGATACTGTCATTGATTAAAGCAGAACAACATCAAATCAATTTATTTATGAATATTGAACATCACATTTGTTGAAAAGTTATCAGATTAAAGTCAAGCAGCTCCCAAAAAAATGCGATAGATACAGAATACAGAAATTATTTTGACAGAATGATAATCTTGAGAGAAAAAAGGTAAACAACAAAATTAGTGTATTTACACTAACGAGTTACATATTATAGTGTATATACATTAATGAGTTGCATATTATAACACAAGTTGTGTACCATTGGATTAGGGCAAATTGAACAGCATAGATTGCATCTAGCATGTGTTATTTTTAATTTGTAACTAATGTGTGTCAAGATGTAATCTCAACTATTGAAAGTACAAAGTCCAAAACTTGTGTCTAAATGTGCAAAAAACAGAGAGGTGATGATTCTGCCCCTATGTTAATTTCTCCCATTTGAGAAACCAAAATATTCAGCAACAATTCAATCTAATAAAAATCACTGAGAAAAGGCCACAAGAGACAATATACATTAAAACCTCAATTAACACCCACTTCTATTATATGCTCATGAATATTTTTCACTTCAATACTAGCACAACCATGATGCACCTAGTATGACCACCAAACAATAGATGCCGATAATCCAGCCATAAAACACCCTAATAATCCCATGCATTATGATCAACTCAACTTCACGAAAATCTAGAGAAGACTAATATACACCATATATGCTCCTTAAATTTGTGGGAAAAAGAAAATAAAATAAAAGAACCCACTATAGCACATGCCAAATTACATACTACACTATGTCACTATCTTGCCGTCACCTGCTACATTCTCAAAAACACTCAATACAATCCCGCAAATAATACACCCTTGTTCCCATCAAGCAAAAATGGGTCTTTTTGACAAAAATTACCATAGTGCATTTACTAAAAGTAGCATCTTCTATATATTTTCGATCTCATAGTTTTTACAAATGATCACTCTTTAAGAATTTCTCATGACTCAATTTCAAATATGCCCTCAAATCTTTTTCATAATTTTAACTAATTAAAATTAATAGATATCCCAAATAATTTTCATAAATAAAACAGATGCAAACAAGTATGTGCACAAAAGCACATGAACACCGTCATCTATACATGTAGAAAGATGCATATAATATTACAAATGAATGAACGAATTAGTATTAGCACTGAGTTCGTAAAATATTAATTAAAGAACTAAATTGACAGGAATTTACAATTGGGACAGCTAGAATGTAACAGTATAACAATTGTGAGTCCGTCGGTGCCAGAATCCATTGACTTTTATATTATTATGCTATTAAGCCACTTAAAGCTGTTAAAACATCATCAGTTTATGCACAATTCACCTCTCAAGCATTTGATTCTTCCTCAACTGCATGCGAGAAAAATTTGAATGCCAAGCAAGGTTGTCTGGGTACCAAGGCAATGGTCTAATAGCCTCCACTTCACCCCCTTCAATGACCTGATAAATACAGGCAAAGCAGAAGACAATAAGTTTCCGAGATAATGAACAACAAAGGCAGAACAATTCATAGATATTATGGTAAATGAGTAAATGTATTACCTCAGCTTGGAGAGATTTCATAAAGTCATTCTCTAATTGAGATCGAATGTCTGCACAAAATTGACTACTGCAGAACCAAAAAAAAAAAGAATGAATTGAAATAAACTTATAATTTCTTTTTGATAATTCATTGTCTAAAAACTCAAGATTTGAAATATTAAGATCATGAGATGAGAAAAATTAAGCACAATCAAATAAAAATAATGATATGCAGTCTAAACCATACAACAGTAGGATGTAGAGTGACATATAAAAATTATAGTTTTGTCTGCTGGGATCCTTTATTTAGCCAAAAAAGGAGAAGAGTGCTAGATTCATAAATTACTCAATTGAGATTTCCTTTTTTCTTTTTTTCAAAGAAGTCAATTGAGATTTCTATCTTCAATAATCAATAGGAACAGAGAAGAATAGGATGCATTCATAAGTTATCGTATTCTTATTATCCATAACCCTTTTCCAAAGTGAGCAGTGACATAGGGCTATCATATTCCACCAATATATCATTTTTAAGTGCCAAAAGAAGTGGTTAAGTTCAATTTCAGTTGCTGATTTCTACAACTTGCTGGATTCGAGTCCAGATGTTTCTTTCAGGAAAAAGAAAATTAGTATTCTAAGTGTGGAAGGTCCTATAAAACATAGCACTTACCATCATTTCTTCTTGCTGGGACAAATCCTTTCATTGAAATATTGGCCATCATTTCTATTAACAATATAACAGATTAACAGCTCACTTTCATTGCGGCCTACTGGCCTCCAAATGTTTCTCAAGATTTCAATGACATGACTGGCTAATCCAAAAATATCTTACCACTAGTACCTTAAAAAGTTTCTAATTTATGAAATTGTATTTGATTCTTTTCTTTTTCTTTTCCAATTATAAGAAGGGAAAATACCAAACAACCCCTTGAAATAAGGCTTAATGCCAAATCAATGTATGTTATTTAGAAATTAAGCAAAAAAAAATCCCCTAATATTTCCAAAAATAATCATAAAATCCCCTAAGTTAGTACTTGTGTCTTGAAAGAATAAAATGGGTTTTTTCATTCTCTTTTAAAATCTTTTACATGTCTCCTTAGGCCACACGCATTAGGAAATATGTCAACACAATTTCTTAAATTAATAGTTTATTAAGGTTTTTGTTTTTCGATTTTAATTAATTAACCATACTAATAAAAATTAATGAATTATAGTTTTTGTAATTAATTATAGCTTTTGTAACTGGTAAAATGGTTGGAGTAAAATAACATAAAAACTGTTTTTATTATTTTTTATATTTTGTAATTGTACCAATATCAAGGACAAAAGGGACAAAAACATCAAAAACAAAAAGGATAAAAAGGACAATTTATACAGAATAGGAGTAAAAAGACCATTTAGCACCACTATCATGCCACTTTTTGCTTCTTTGACATTAACCCTTACCTCAAAGGGGTTAGAGTCCTATCTGTTTAAGCTTTTAGGTTTAATGGTTACTAACAGATTATGTCATTGCCATCTTCTCGTTGCATGTAAAAATATGAGGTCAAGATGCATCTAACTTGAGGACCAACTGAAATCTAGTTGCAATGCTTGCCACTTCGTCAGAAACCCTAGCTTGATGACCTAAACTAGGGCCTGCGGTCCTAGTAAATTAAACAAAACAGTCTTTACGAGTTTATGCACTTAGCAAGAAGTGACCCAAGTCTAATGAAACAAAAAAGGTAAACCCATAGTTTTAAAATTCGGTATCCAGAGGCAGCCTCGCCCGCCTCTCGGCAAAACCGCACCTGATGATTGTGTTCGAATTCTTGCCTCTACCGCACGAGGCGGCCGCATATTCGCCGAACAACACTCACTCGGCTGCCTCTCCTTTTATTCGGTTTTTTTAAATAAATAAAAAATGCAAAAAACTGCATTTTAGCTAAACACAGAGTTTTGACTTTTGAAAAAAGCCCTAACTTTTCACAGTTCAACGCACATCTATGTTTTGGATCGACACTTCTTCTCTTCTTCAACACTTCAGAGTTTTTCTTCTTCGCTTCTTTTGGCTGCAACATCTTCGTCGGCGATGTGATCTGTTCTCTCTCTCCGGCGACGTTAATCGTTCTCTTCCGAGGTCACATCTCGGTTTTAGGATCGACAGTTCTTCTCTTCTTCAACTCTCTCTCCGGCGACGTGGTCAGTTCATCTTCGATCTGCTCATCTCTGTTTTTTTTTTCCTTATCTTTGTTGTTATTTGCTTTTGCAGAAGAGGTCAATATTTTATATAGGCCTCTTTCGTATATTAGTATATATACACTTAAATAAAGATTTTTATTTATTTATTTACAAAATATTTGCTCTATGCGTTTATAGACCTCTTGTTTTTTTATTTATATCAGTATATCAGTACAAAGTATATATACAATATGTTTGCTCTTTATTAATTTTTTATAAATTTTTTTAATTTTTTTCCATTTTCCGACTGAGGCGGCCGCCTCGATCGCCTTGAGGCACCTGCCTCAGGCCTTCCCGCCTCGCACCACCTTCCGAGTTTTAAAACTTTGGGAAAACCAAGGCAAAAAGGTGCTGCCCACACTTAGTACGTCACAACTCACATGTCTAACATAACAAGTTTCCTTATTTCAACTTCGAGTCTAATAGTATTTACTATCATGGAGAAGTTGGAGAGCAGACAGCCGCTGAGCTGCATATAGAACAACAAAGTAATAGAGGTGTTGATAACACAAGATGATCATAAGTTGATCATCATAGGCTTATCATGATGACCAAGGGGTGCTGGCTTCATCAGACAATCAAGAGAGCAGCCTGCTGACATAAAGTTTTACGATCAGTTAATTAACGATCTCCACACCAGCTTGTACATGTCAGCATTCAGTTATTGGATCAAGAATCGGTTATTAGATTCTGTTGTGAACTAGAGTTTGTTATAAACAGTGTATTTCAGCACTGTATATAGTGAGCTATTAGACCTTGTAATCATTAGTTTGTAACAGAATTTTAGCAATAAGTGTTCTTCTTCCTCTAGTACTGTCTGAAATTTTCTCAAATTTTCTCTTCAATTTACTAGGTTGATTTTCCCGGAAAATCAGACTCAAACAAAAGGAAAAGCAATGCCTCTCAGCTCTCAAAAACCTTTGATGGACTGAGGTAACAAATGTCTAGCCAATGACATTAAGCATAAGTCATGTAGCAGTTTCCTCATCTAACCGTAACTGGTCAGTCCCTATGAAATGGCAATTATGCTACAAGTCTTGCAGGGATTAGTATAACAAAAAACTTGTCAAAATTGTGTATACAAAACGTTTCATAGATACAGCTTCTGAAGAAATTATACCCTATATGAAGTTTATTCGTCCCCCAAAAATAAAAGTAAATAAATACACGAAAACTAAGTTGAAACAAACTTAGCAGTAGATGGTTTTACTTATAACAAGAATTACTACAATTAAAAAGCATATCAATATTGACAGTAGTATTTAACGAAAATAATCAAATGCTGAAAAATTTGACCTAGAATTGATCCTGAAAGCAGCCGGCAAGGGCCTACGAAGAACTTCAATAAAGCTATCCCACTCTTCAGCAGCCACAATCCCTTGCTCCTATGAACAACATCAATCAAGCCAATTAAAGAAAGAAAACAAATACGCAATCAATAAACATAAGAAAAGAAATATAAAGTAACCTTGTAGTATTCATCGAAGGAAGGGTTTTGAGTAGCGAAGGGCTGCCACGGAGAATGTTCAGCAGAGGAAGGATCGGTTTTCGAGCGTTTCCAAACGTTGTCTCTGCTCTGTTTGAAATGTTTCCTCTGTGTGCGAGACCTGTGGCTCCTCCCTTCTCTTCTTCCTCCGCCGCCGCCGCCTCCCATTGTTTCTTCTCTCTGCTGTTTCAAGTACTGCTTCAGTGTGTGCGTGCACAAATGCCTTGTTAGCGGAAATGCTTGCTTTTGTATAAAATGCCGATTTAGTTCACCCGACCCATTTAATTAGCAAAAATTTGCTTTTTGGGTCACAATACAAAAGCCCAACACAAGCCCATTTAGTCGTTAAAGTTGATAGACAGCTTATATTTATTATAAGGCCCGTTTCCATTTTGTTCCCTACTTTGTTTTTGAAATATCACTTTTTCACATTTGTTTTTTTGAATTTGAATTCTCTGCTAAGCTGATTTTTATCCTGATTTATATAGATCTGCTAACATATGTAATCAATGACTGTAATTCATTTTTTTTTTCAATTTCATTATTTTTAAATACAACTCTTATTCTCAAGTGTTTTAGATTAGGAAAAAAATAAGCACAACAGAAGATCTCGATCCTTGTTCTTTTAGCTCGTGTGGTCATTAAATTTTTCAAAACACACCAATTAGGTCCTTCATTGAAATTTTGACAATCAATGTAACGAAAATTTTTAAATTGACTATTTTCAATTTATGTTAATTAATTAATTTGACAAATTTATCTATTTGGATAATGAATAGGAATTTGACATATGTTACCAAAGTTTAATTTTTAAAATAAAATAAAATAATAAGGCTTATGAATTCTATTTGATGAGAATCAAGAGAATCAAGAGTTGAATAATTCTATTTGATACGAAAAGGCAATAATGAACAGTGTTGCAGAAGTCGGCGGATAGGGACGACTAGTCGCTCGACGGTGAGTTGCCGCCAAGATTTGAGGTTAGTCGGCTTTGTTAGGCGGCTTCAGTTAAAGTCGGTCAAAATTGGTCTTAATCGGACTTAGTTGAACCTAGTCGGAACTAGTCGCCGAAATTGTGCACTCTTTTCTTCTTTAACTAGTGACCATTGTGCTTCACTCCTAAGCCGCTTGTCGCCAATCGTCGTTGCCCGTTGCAAATGGTCGTTGTCTCCCTTCGCCGATTATCGCTAGTCATCGTCGTCGCCCTTCGCCGATCGTCACCCATAGCCCGTTGCCGATCGTCGTTGTCCTTCATTTCTTCACTTCTTCAGTTCTTCGTCGGCGAAGGTGATTTGAAAGTTGTGTGGACTAATGTGTTAGTGTGAGTTAGTGAGTTATGAAAGTTGTGTGGTGTTAGTGAGTTACACGTGTTAGTGTCAGTTTTTTTTCCTTTTTTTTGTTGACAAATATATTAGTGTTAGGCCAATATGGACGTAGCTCAGCTGGTAGATGGACGAGCCTGGGTTTTGGACAAATGACTCTCAAGTCAGCGGCTCGAATCCTACCAATGGCGAAAGATTTCAAAAAAATACCTGAATTAATATATATGTTGTCTCAAAAAATATATCTATATTAGTGTTAGTGTGTAATACACTAATACTTTAATGTGTTATAGGTTTTTTTTTTTTGCTTTTTAATTATGCTTAGTTTAATAGTTTATACTTTATACTTTATAATGTATACACAACTATATAAGTGTTAGTGTGTAATGTGTTACAACTTTTCAAAATATGAAAATATATGAAATATAATGACATTTACTCAATTACAATTTAATATAAATATATATATATAAATATTTCTTTTTTGGCCGACCGATAATGTGTAAAATCGTGTTATAAAATACTCACTCGTAAGTGCACGAATCGTGAAGATAAATACAGCGGCAAATAAGGATCGTTCCCACGAGGAAAAGTGATTTATCAATTAAAACTAATTCTAATTAAAGTTAAATTAAAGTAACCAAAATACTTGTTTGAGATTTGGATTAAACTAAAACTAAATTAAGAAAGCAATTAAAAAGAATATGGTTGCGATCAATGGAAAGGAAACACTAGGTCATCAATGATCCCCAATTATGGGATTAGTTACACATGATGAAAACAACATGAGAAGAGATAAAACACATTAAGATCTTCAATGATGAATTCTTCTTCGTCTTCGAATCTTTAATGTGTAAAGATGTTAAGAAAATTGTGTGGTTGTTCTAGGAAGAATGAAAGAGAGGTTGTATGTTAATCCCCCTTCTTCTTAAAAGAATAAGAAATATTTATAAGTTCTCCAAAAATAGGGCTTCAAGATTTCCTCCAAAAACACGGAATACACACGACCGCTCTCTGTACCGCTTGATGGACCTATGCCTGGGCCAATACATCTTCAACATATCCTCCTGAATATCTGACTGAACCATCCGCCAATAAAAGTGACATGGTTTTTTTCTTTAGATCATTCAACCCGAATTGCTCATTGATGCTGTATGGCATCAAATTGATGCTAGCTCCTAGATCTAACATTGCCCTCTCCAAGGTGGTACCTCCAATAGTAATGTCGATGCAATAACTCTCGGGATCTTGGAGTTTTAGAGGCAGAGACTTCTGAAGGACAACATTAGCACTTCCGGCCATGAACTCCTGATGGTTCTCTAGAAACCTCGGCTTGTAAGTATGGAGACTCTTGAAGAATTTTACATAGGCTGGCATCTTTTGGATCATCTCCAATAGAGGCAAGTTGACATTGACCTTTGACAAGATGTCATATATGTCTTTGTATGATTTTTTCAACTTGCTCTTTTGCAATCTTCCTGGGAATGGAACCGGAGGAACGTATGGATTTGGTGACTTGTGAAGGAGTGGTGTTTTCTTTGATTTTTCCACCTCTATTGGTTCTTTTTCTGGTACCATGTTCTCTTCTGAAGGACCTGAAACATCAGTAAATTTATTAGAAAGTTCAACAGATTTATCATTAATTAATTGCTTACCATTCCGGAGAACTGTCATGGCTTTTGCTTGTTCAGTATGGCTGGGAACTTTTTCTGGTTCACTCATTTGCTTAGCTTCAGCTAGTTGCCCAATTTGTGTTTCTATCTTTCTCAATTAAGCATCAATGTTTTGAAATCTCACATCAGAGTCTTGCCATCTTCTGTCATTTTGATTCATTTTCTAATCCATAGTTTGTATGAATTGCTTCATTGTATCTTCCAGTGACGAATTTTTAGATTGATATTCATGATTCTGGGCACCGACATTGTATTGTCTCTGACCGTAATTGTTGTTATTACCCCATTGGTTTCCAGTGCCTGTCCAAGAGAAGTTTGGATGATTTCTCCACCCCTTATTATAAGTATTTGAGAAAGGATCATTTTGTGGTATAGAACTAAAATTATTCATGGCTTGTACTTCTTCCTCTTTATTAGGTCCAGTGCCTCTTGCTTGATAAGCTTCCATGCCATACCCTGGTTGTTCACATCCTATGTACCGATTTTCTCTCATTTGTCCCACCAGATTCACAAGTAATTCGATGAACTTTTGCATTTACAACATTTGCATTGAGTTCTTGGTATTAGCATCTACTTTATAAATCTCATTCCTTCTCCTAGAACTCTTCTGATGAGAATTATTGGGGAGTTTTTCAAAGATCGACTGCAGCTCTTCCGGAGTTTTATCAGTCATGGATCCTCCACAAGCATTATTCACCAAAACTGTTGAAACGTCATTCAGTCTATCATAGAACCATTGACAAAGTTGGTGGGTATGATATCTGTGCTGAGGACAATCAAAAAGAAGCATCTTGTAATGCTCTCAGGCTTCATAAAATGTTTCTTGGTCCCCTTGGAAGAAATTAGTAATCTTGGCTCTTATCGATCTCACTAGTTTTCTAGGGAGAATAGAATTGGTCAGTAAGCTTCTCCACTACCTCATCACATGTTGTCAGAGAAGCTGGAGGTAAAGTTAGGAGCCATGTCTTCGCCTTTTCCTTTAAAGCATGTAGAATACACCTCATACGCATCTGGTTTTCTGTCACCCTATTGTTTGGAAAAGCTTGAGTTGCTGCATAGAATTCTCTGAGAAATTTAAACACATCTTCATTCAGCAGCCCATGGAAAGCGGGCAGCAAATTATAGTGGAAACTCTTCAGCTCATAGTTTCTTGCTGCCTCATCTATTGCGATGCATAAAGGATGATTGTCGACTTTAGGCCTACTATAATCCTTCCTGGTTTTGATAGGTACAGCTGGTGGATCTGGAACCTGTTGAATGTTGCGATTTCCATCGTTTGCCATTGCTCTTTGTCCAATACGGTCAATGTTGTTGTTCAACGGTAATACTTCTCCTTGCAGTGATCTTCTACCTTACATTCACCGTTGAATCTTGTAACCAAAGACAAACACACAGTAAACTAATAAAATAAAAATCAAAACTAAAAATCAAAAAATTAATGACACGACTAACTAAACTAGACTTAATCTATTAACTAAAACTAAAACTAGAATTAACCGATAAATTCAACTAGTCCCCGGCAGCGGCGCCAAAAACTTGATGTGTAAAATCGTGTTATAAAATACTCACTCGCAAGTGCACGAATCGTGAAGATAAGTACAGTGGCAAATAAGGATCGTTCCCACGAGGAAAAGTGATTTATCAATTAAAACTAATTCTAATTAAAGTTAAATTAAAGTAACCAAAATACTTGTTTGAGATTTGGATTAAACTAAAACTAAATTAAGAAAGCAATTAAAAAGAATATGGTTGCGATCAATGGAAAGGAAACACTAGGTCATCAATGATCCCCAATTATGGGATTAGTTACACATGATGAAAACAACATGAGAAGAGAAAGAAGAGATAAAACTCATTAAGATCTTCAATGATGAATTCTTCTTCGTCTTCGAATCTTTAATGTGTAAAGATGTTAAGAAAATTGTGTGGTTGTTCTAGGAAGAATGAAAAAGAGGTTGTATGTTAATTCCCCTTCTTCTTAAAAGAATAAGAAATATTTATAAGTTCTCCAAAAATAGGGCTTCAAGATTTCCTCCAAAAACACGGAATACACACGACCGCTCTCTGTACCGCTTGACAGACCTATGCATGGGCCGTGGTCTGGACAACAATGTATCTACTGATCTTTAGCGCTTTGTGGACCGCTTCTTAGGAACTGCTTGACAAGCGGTATGGACCGCGGTTGACAATGAAGCGCATACTGGAATGTACTGCTAGATAGACTGCGTCTGACGCCTTGCCCGAAGAGCGACCTCTATAGCGGTAGTTGACTGATTTTGCCCATTTTCTTCACATTAAAGCTTCTTTCCATAGCAGAAACATTGAGTACCTCATCTAAGGGAATGTGACCTACACATACTCAACAAACTTATTAAACAACCTAAAATGCATCGAGAAACAAGCTAATTACCTAGGAAATAGGGCTGAAAAACATATATAAATAAGACCGATCAACCGATGGCACAATTTAATATTAAAAATATTTTTTTTTGGCCGGCCATCGACTTGCTATCGGCCGGCCGACAGTCGACTTCCGACCATTTGCCAAGTCCTCGTCTAGTCCTTCTATGTGCTAGGCGGTGGGTTCCCGTCCGACTAGCGCCTAGCGACTTTTGCAACACTGATAAGGACTAGTGAAATTTTTTTACTTGTGTTTTATTGAAATAATAAATAAGGAGAATAGAATTTAGAGAGGTGATTGTTGTGACGAGAAAGATAAAAACTCAAACCTTATACTCAATTCAAAAGTAAGAGGGTTATGGTGCTTCTCAGGTATGGGATCTCGAAAACAGTTAAGTTTAAAATCACGGTTCTCTAATGTTAGTCATTTGAATCACGACCAACATAATATTAGAGACTTGATTATCTACCATTAGAGAACCGTCGAGCGAGAGGTGTAAAAGGTATTGGATAATCCAAATCCGATTCGATCCTGATTCGAATTCGGTTGGAAAATTCAGATAAAAAATAGTCAGTTTTCGAAAATTGAAAGTGCAATGGGAAAAATATTGTTTAGATTTGGATTATCCAAATCCGTAGATAATCCAAACACGATCCGAATCTAGATCCAAATTCTATCTAAAACCGAACCCCACTCAAATCTGAATCTGATATATTCGAATCCAAATCCGATATTTAATATATATATATATATTTTTTTTTTATTAAAAAAAACTTCCATTTTTTATGCAGTGTGTGCACACTTTTTTTAAATTTCTTTTTAAAAAAAATTGACATAGTTTAATTTAAATTATTTTTTTAATAATAATTTGAAAAAAGTCCGTTCCAATCCGAACATAAGTCCAAATTCGATCCGAAAATATCCATATGCATACCCGAATCTGAAAATTTCCATATCCATATTCGGCACGAACTATCCAATTATGAGTTTTTTTGTGGAAAAACCGATTCGAAATTTTTTGGACCAAGACCGATCTGGACCTGAAAATATGGAAAAACCAAAAAAACAAATTGGATTTGAATCATCCGAATCCGATCTGATTGACACATCTATATTGAACCAAACTTGAGAAAAATCATGAGTGTTATATAATAATAAGCCAAGTTTCATTAAGGGATCTGGATCATCTCCTCACATTTTGTGTCCTCACCTTCATAATCTATTGTCACGTGTCTAAGATAGCAAATCAATGGTGTAGATTATTCCTATTAATTTTTATATCTTTACACTATAACTAGATAGAATTAATCCACACCATTGATTTAGGTGAGGACAAGGTGTTGAGACAAAAAGTGAAGAGAGAATCAAAATCCTTCGTTAAGATGCCACTACATAAATGGAATGGTCATCATAAAATAAAATTAATAATAATAATAATAATAATAATAATAATAATAAGAGAAGAAAAAGTATTGTTTTACGATTGATATGGTTTGAAAAAACAAGTTGAATCGGGTTTGGATGGTGAATTTATGACCCGCGAACTCGTATAAATAAAAACCCAGCGGGTTCGAGTTCGGGTGCGGGTGCGAGTTCGGGTTTGGAAAACGAACCTGTGGGTGAACCCGCATAAATAAAAATTATATAATATTTATTATTTAATATATTACAAATTTAAACACCAATTGAACCTTTTTAACTATATAGAGAATAAAACATAAAAATTTCAATCATTCTAAATTTGAGAATTACAATTCTCAACTCTCATTTATATACAGTTAATGATAGGTTGCACTTGCTGGTTTTACTTTTATAAAACATCGTACTTGCTTATTTGTTTTGCATTTGGAGATCTATTTGGAGTTTTACTTGGTAATGCTTTATATTATTGTGTTTGTAATTCTCCACGATATATTATAAAATAAAGAGGAGTTCTTAGGGATGGCAAAATTCCCCGCGGGGACCAGCACTTTTGGGGTGGGGATGGGTTTCAATTTGGTAGGGATGAGGCGGGGATGAGGATGTATAGTCTAACCCGCAATGGGTATGGGGCAGGGATGGGTTTTATACTCCCCGCCCCGTCCCGCTCCGCTTAAAATAATACTTAGTTAAACTACGTAGTTTCAAAAAAAAATATCTAAAAAAGGAAATATATAAATACATTAACCCTAACTTTACATCTCTTCATCGTTATTTAACATAAAGTGACAAAACAAAATACTATTAAAAAATCCCTAGCCGCTAACTGTAACTATAAGTCTCTAATCCTCAAACAACTCGAATCGCCATCCCTAAATGTAGTTGATCGTACGATGAGAGAGCTAGAGAAATAAATGCAACTATTAGATTATTAGCGTTATGAATTTCGAACATTTCGACCTCATACTTTATGTTTATGTTTGAAAATGATTAAATTATATGAGATGTTTTTCAATAGTTTCTTGGAATTATTTATTACTTTATATTTTTTATCATATTCAATGGTTATATATTTGTTATTTTAATAAATAAAAAATTATAAATGGGGTTAATAGGTGGAGATGGGGAAAGCACTCCCCGTTGTACCCCGCCCCGCCCTAACCCGCTCTATCTATGGTGGAGTTTTATGAGGGGATGGGTTTTCAAAAAATGAATAGGGTGGGGTGCGGGGAAGGCCACCCCGCCCCGAACCCGCCCCATTGTCAGAGTTCTGTATTATATATATATATATAAAATATAATTAAATATTAAATATTTATAAATTAATATATTTTACGGATTGATGGATGTGACTCGCTTACCCGCTTAAAACCGTGGGTGTAACCCAAACCTGAACCTTTTTATTTTTACGGATTCACGAGCATACATGATTGAGAAAAAATTTCACAGATACGAGTGCGGGTGCGGGGTGCGAGTTTAGATTTTATAAATACCATCCAAACTCGACCGTTGTCATCCCTAGTGAATGCCTAATCTAGATTAGGGAGAAAAACTTTCGTGAGTAGAATGGTCTTATCGTCGCAGATGAGAGTATTTTTATCTTTTAAAATATGTTATTACCCTATTTTATTATGAGAACTTTTGGAGCTCTTTGAGATTTTTTTATCATTATTAAAAAAAGTTTTATCACTGATTTTAGAAATATTCTTACACATCCATTGAAACTGCTTTTACGTAAGCAAAAGTCTTAAGCACAAATCTCTATATAAATAAAGCTACCCTAAATTTGCTATCCAATAGGACCGTAGCCCACCGATTAATGGTGTGGATTTGCTAAAAATTAATAGTTGTTTGTCAAAAAAAAAGATTAACAATTAATAATTGTCACTTTGTCAGTATCACTCGTTTGAAACTATGATCATCCACAACTCCACAAGTTGTTATGCCCACATGCAAATCAGATTTAATTGGACCACACATGTGTGGTCTATTTTTTATCTCAGACGGCCATTTCATATCAGATTCTTATCTCGCATCAAAAATTTTGACTTCGAATATCTAATTCAGAAATTTTATAAAACCTGAACTCTTAAAATATAATGAATATTTAAAAAAAAATAACAACAATCTAGTAATTCAAAATTACATAAAATCTACTTGTGTACTAAAAAACTGGAATGATTTCTTTTAATTTTGAAATTAAAAGATTATTTAAAAATGGGTCAAACCTTAAGAAAGTTCCATAAATTCTTTTGAGTGTGTGAATGCTATTATTGAACAATCAGGATCATGATCCATTATTGAATTTCTACGATTAACTCGACCTTTTTGATTTACTGATATTTATATGTTGAATGATTGCTCTCAACATTTCGGTTATATTGGATGGGTCATGTTTGTATGCTATGAATAGGTAAATGTGCAACAGCAAGTGGAGGGAATTGAAATTCAAGATGCTCTTTTTTCAAAAAAAAAAAAAATTTGAAAATGCTAGGTGGGGTTTAAAAGAAGCATCAGTCATTCAGTGGTCAACTTTATAAATTAGAGGGGGGAACTCAATTTTGTTCCCCTAACTTGGACATAACAAGTTGGGGTTGGGGATATATCATTCCAATTTGACAACGCCCACTTCATTTATATCTAATATCTTTGACAATCCTTCCTACTAAATTTGACTTTTTTTCCTTGCATTTAAGGTCAGTTACGATCGGGACCTAACGAGATTAGACATAACAAATTTAATTAAATTTGATTTAAATAATCAAATATGCTGCATCATGATAATTTGAAGGAAAAAAAAAATCTTTCCAAGTCACGTGATCCAGAGGAAAGTTGAGTTGTGGTGGTAAGTGTAAACTCCTCTCATTTTTACATTTATACGTTTTTTTTTTAATTTTCATATATTTCATTAATTTTATGATGCTTCATATGTAACAAAATTAAAAGAAAAAAAAAAATTCTTGCGGTGCTATAAAGATTATCAAATTTTGTTTATAAATAAATTTCATTGAATGTATCATACACATTAAAAAAACCATATTAAAATTCATCAGATCTGTTAAAATAAAATATACCGAAACAATAACTAAGATATTAAAATATTTACAAACACTAATAATTCAATTCATGCACAATAAATGCAGCAAACCGTTTGGTATACTATAAAACTAGTTTACGAACCTGTTACTATTATTCTTCTTTGGGGATGAATATTACAAACCCTAAAAATATACCTATATTTCTATTCGTTATGAGAAAAAAAAAACAATGAAATCTTCCTCAACTGTCTCCCTCTTGAATAGGTTTCATCGAGAACAAAAAAATATGAAACAATACATTTTAACATGATTGCAAAAAGCCTTATTTGCAGTAATAATCATTTTCACAGATAAATAAACAATCACCTGTGAGTCAGTGACCTGTCTTTAGAGTTTACAGTAGAGGGTTTATACAAATAGCCGACTCAAGATTATTTACAATTCAATAAAAAAAAATTAGAGTATCAAAACCCGCTCCAAAACTATGTGATAATTAATATTCCATACCAAACTATTGATAATTTCAAAACTCATTCAATAATTAGTGAAATATGAAAATGCCCTAATATTATATATAAAAAAACTATTAAAAAATCAAAATAAATAACACAAATTTAAAAGTTAAATAAAATATCAAAATAAACGACATACAAATGGAAAAACTAATTATTTTAAAAAAAACAAAAAATGAAATACAAAAGCATATTTCAAAATAAATAAATAATACAAAAGCCACCTCACTTGGAGTTGTCCTCCTCTAATTAATGTCGGTGAAATAAGCCACCATAACAAAAATGGAGGTCACAAAACGGTCCTCCTCTATTCACAAAACCTAATTTTAATAACCATACAATTCACAAACCCACGTTAAAACCCTTAAAAAATCCAAATCTTCAAAAACATCAAACCCACCAAAACACCTCAAACCATCCTCTAAACTCCATCATCGTGAATGATGTCGATGCTAGTGATAGGGCGGTATATATACTTCGCCGATTTTTGTTGCCGGAGTCTTGGTGTCAATTAACGCCTCATGAGTCTAGACCTTTGATTTTGAAAGAGGTAAGACTGAATTATGATATATATATATATATATATATATATATATATATATAGTCTTTCTTTGAATGGATAGGCTGATGAGACCTTGAATTATTCATAATCAAGTAATGTTATTTTTTCACTTCGCGTACTCATGTAATTTATCTCAGGTCGACATGATAATTATTTGTTTGAAGAGTTGTTTAATTTGACTAGGTCGATACTGTTGTACAAAGGTTCGAGTATATATGTGAATCAATTTATTCGACTCGACCGTCTCATTGGATCGCTTCCAAGCGTTATTAATTTCAGTCGACTCGGTTGTTGCAATGAAACAATCATTTTTTTACGTATTTTTTGATCGATATGACTATACTTTGATTGATAATTGAATAAGGTCGAATAGAACGTTATGTTAATGAGTAGTTGTTTGCAAATGTCATTGCATAAAATTTGGATACCTGCATTGTCTGTTTTAGTTGATACGACCGTTAGACAGGAGTAATCGCTTACATGCGTCATGCGTAATAATATCAGTCGACACAACAGTTTCGTAAAAAATCGAGTAGTGTTTCCTCAATTTGTCAACACGACTGTTACAAAAGATATCGCATTCATGCGTTAATAATTTCAGTCAACACGACTGTTACAAAAGATATCGCTTTCAAGCGTTAATAATTGACGAGTTGTCCCCATTGATACTCCCCCAACTTCATGTGTGTTGTCGGTTTTAAACACTGGGAGTTGAAGTCTTGTCTCTTTGGTTTTGATTCACGTTTTTGAATGCAAGATGCCATATCATGTCCCCATGAGCGCAGGGTGTCGAATATTGTTCCCTTGAATGCAGGGTGTTGGATGTTGTTCCCTTGAATGCAAGGTGTCGAATGTTATTTCCTGTAAGAACTTATTTCATAGCTTGTCGGAGTCGACAACTTCATATGATAAGTAATCTTTTTTAAAATTTGTATTTTGTGAGCTCAGTTTTGCACTTAGTTGTAACTAAGGCGTCATCATAGCTATTGTCGATCGACTTGTTAGTACTAGAAGCAAAAAAATGAAAATAACAATGTAGAAGACAGAAATGATTCAGATTAGAAATGGTACTGTTTTAGGTGCAGTGCGTTCCAACTGTTGTGTATCTTTTGGCCGTTAAGGCCTCGTATTTTGTAGGCGCATCGACCTTTAACATAGGTTCTTTGATACAGCCATTCCTAGGTCGGACCCAATTTCCCTGTTTCTTGTTCTCTGGTATTCTGGAAAACCCTTTGTAGCACCTAGTTGCCGATTTTGAATGTTCTTATTTTCACATTCTTATCATAATGTCGAGCGACTTGATGTTGATAAGCCTGAATTCTTAAGGCTATTCGTTCTCGACGTTCGTCGAGATGATCTAATTCAAATTGGAGTTCTAGGTTCATCGAGATGATCTCACGACGTTCACGACGTTCGTCGAGATGGTTTTCACTTCGAGCGACCGCAAGTTAAGTTTCGATTGGGATGACTGCTGCCGATCCATAGACAAGTGAGAATGGAGTTTCTCATGTCGATCGACGAGGAGTTGTTCTGTACGACCATAAGATTACAGGAAGTTTGTCAGCCTATTGGCTCTTTTCGGCTTCGAGTCTTTTCTTCAAAGTATTTATTATAGTTTTGTTGGTCGACTCTGCTTGTCCGTTTGCTTGTGGATAGCGTGGAGTTGAGAAACTTAATTTGATTGCGTATTTATCGCAGAAATTTTTGAAGTCGATCGAGATAAATTGTGATCCATTGTCGGTCACGATTTCTTTTTGTATTCCAAACCTGTAAATTTTTTGTTTCCAAACAAAGTTGCATACCTCTATATCTCTGATATGTTGAAAAGCTCCTGCTTCGACCCATTTGGTGAAGTAGTCTATTAAGACTAGCATGTAGACAACTTCTCCTAATGCTGCTGGGAGTTTACCTATAATATCCATTCACCATTTCACAAATGGCAGGGGGGTCGAAATTAAATTAAGCATACCTGGTGGGAAGTGAGACACTTGGACGAATCTTTGGCATTTGTCGCACTGCTTCACATGTTTCTGAGAGTTGGACCGCATTGTTGGCCGGCAATAACCAGCCATGATTGCTCTGTTCGACAAGCTCTTTGCACCTGAATGATTTCCACATTCTTCGTAGTGAAGGTTTTTAATAACGTCGTACGCTTCTCGTGGCGTGACGCATCTCAGGTATGGACCTATAAAAGATTTTTTATAAAGCTTACCATACAAAATGCAGAATTTAGTCGATTTGGCTTTGATCTTTCTAGCTTCGGCTATGTCGTCTAGCAGGATATCAACTTATAGGTAATCTATTATTGGGTCCATCCAGCTTGACCCGTTGTCGACTTGTGCTACATTCTCTTCGTCATGTATCGCGGGCAACAACAAGTGAACAATAGGTATAGATTTGGGGCCGTTAGTTTGAGTTGTCGACCTAAGGTTTGTTAGGGCGTCCGCCCGAGCATTTTCTGTTCTGTGTACCTGCAATATAGAAAATTTGTCGAATGTGGATTCTAGTTGTTTAGATTTGGCCAAGTAGGTTTCCATTCTCTTGTCCTTTGCTTCGTACATTCCATTCATTTGTCGTACGGCTAATTGTGAGTCGCTAAGGACCTGTATATTTTTTATTCCCAGGCTCTTTGCTAGGTTGAGTCCAGCGATCAACGCCTCTAACTATGTTTCGTTATTTGTCGCACGAAAGCTGCAGTGAACTGATTGTTCGAGGTTTTCCCCTTGTAGGGATTTAAGCACAAGTCCCAGTCCATTCCCTTTTATATTACTGGATTTGTCGACCGACAGGACCCATTTTTCTTGGGTCTTGTCCCTAGTAAGAGTCATTAACTCCTGTTTAGCCTGCAAATTATCGTTAGGAATAAAATCTGCTATAAAGTCAGCGAATAGCCGAATACCTGTGATTTCATTACTATTCGCGGCTGGTAAGAGATGTCGTGCTCACTGAGTTCGACTGGCCATTTTGGTAGTCGACTTGAAAGTTCAGGTTTAAGCAATATATTTTTGAGCGGGTAGGAAGTCAGTACCTTAATCAGATGGCATTGGAAGTATGGCCTTAACTTGTGTGCGGCTACGACAAGTGCTAAAGACAATTTCTCAAGCTTGCTATACCTGTTTTCTATGACGAGCAGGGCATTGCTGACATAGTACACTGGATGTTGTGAATTTTCCTCCTCTCTAACTAACACGGCACTCATGGCGGTGTCGGATACTGCCAGGTACAAGTATAGGGTTTCGTTGTCTTTTGGTTTCGACAACAACGGAGGTGAAGTCAAATATTCTTTCCAGTTTTGCAAAGCTTTTTCGCATCCTTCGTTCCAATCGAACACCTTGTTTTTCCTTAGGATGTTGAAAAATGGTTGACATCGTTCCGACAACTTGGAAATGAATCTATTGAGAGCTGTCACTCGACCAGTAAGTTTCTGTACGTCTTTGATGCATTTAGGTGATTCGATTTCTTCGATCGACCGAATTTGGTCTGGGTTGGCTTCGATTTCTCTTTGAGTCACCAAGTAACCTCAAAACTTGCCAAAGGAAACACCAAGGGTGCGTTTGGTACGGGGACATGACGGGACTGGACTGTATAGTTGTTCAGTGTTGTGTTTGGAATGTCTAGGATAGAACTGTAGACTGTACTGTTATGCATTTGGTATGGCTGAGACAGGACAGGACAAGAGGTTCAAATGACATGAGTGTCCTCCTTATATATATATATATATAATAATAATAATATATATTATAATATTATATATTAATATACAATATAATATATATTATTATATATAATAATAATATATAATATTAAATATTACTACATATAAAAAATAATAATATATATTATAATATATATTTTATTATTATATAAAATAATATCATATATATTATATATTTAATATATATATATATATATATATATCCTACATATAATAATAATGTTTGATATATCATATATATATATATATGATATATTATAATATATTAAAGATTATAATATATATATATTATTAAATAATATTATATATATACTAATATATTATTATATAATATATATTTAATATTATATTATATTATATTATATATGTAATTATAATATATATATTATTGAAATATATATATATATAATACATTGGACATGATTGTAATTTTTTGAACATATGAAGGGTAAATTGGTCTTTTGACACTTGTCCCATGTTATGGGACAAGTAGTCTCATGGTCTGAGATGGGACAGTTTTTCCTAATTTTTGTCCCACCTTGTCTCGAGCTGTCCCATACCAATGTCGTACCAAACGTAGGACAAAAGGAAACTGTCTCACATTGTCCTGTCATATACCACGTACCAAACGCACCCCAAAAGAGCATTTAGTAGGATTAAGTTTCATACTGTATTTGTTGAGCACGTCGAACGGCTGCTTCAGATGCTCTATGTGTTGTTGAACGGCAAGAGATTTAATCAGCATGTCGTCGATATAAACTTCCATAGTCGATCCAAGCATATCAGCGAACATTTTGTTGACCAGCCGTTGGTATGTCGCACATGCATTTTTCAATCCAAAAGGTATAACTTTATAACAGAAAATACCTCGTTCGGTGATGAATGCAGTTTTTTCTTGGTCGTTCAGATGCATCAGAATCTAGTTGTAGCCAGAGTAAGCGTCCATGAAGCTGAGTAGCTCATGTCCTGTTGTGGCGTCGACACGAGCTACTCAGATCTGCAAAATTGATGCACACGAGCCATTTCCCATTCTTTTTCTTTACAACCACGACATTAGCCAGCCAGTCAGGGTACTTGACTTCTTTGACTGATCCGATGTCCATCAACTTTTGCACTTCTTCGGTGATGATCTTATTTTGTTATGGTGCGAATTTTCTCCTTTTTTGCTTCACTGGCGGGTGACTGGGATCTACCCGCAAGTGATGAACAATTACCTCAGGGTCGATGCCAATCATATCCGAGTGCGGCTAGGCAAAACTATTGCGACGCCCCGTTAAGAAGCCGATCAGCTGATTACGTATTTCTTCTAGTAATCTCGTCCTGATTTGAACCTTATGCTCCGGTTCTTCTGGGTCTATCGACACCTCATCAAGATCTTCAACGTTAGACTTATTTGATGTCGACTCTACATTTGTTTCCTATAGTTGCTATAATTGCTCATTCCTCTTTTTCATGGCGTTTTGATAATAGTTTCTAGTTGCTCTCTGTTAGCCCTTGATCTCACGGACTCCCCACTTGGTAGGGAATTTGATCATTTAATGGTAGGTCGATGAGATGGCTTTCATCTCGCGAATCCAAGGTCTACCCAAAATTGAATTGTATGGAGACTGACAGTCGATCACCAAATAGTTGATATACAAGTTCACGCCTTCCGCAAAGACTGGTAGTACAATCTCTCCAAGTGTATTTTTTTGTTGGCCACTAAATCCAGTTAGTACTGTCATTCGACGACTAATTTTGGATTCTTCGACCTGCAATTCCTTAAGTGCACAGTTAAATAGAATGTTACAAGAATTACCATTTTCAATTAAGATTCTCTTAGTTAAGAAATTAGCAATATATAAAGTAATGACTAAAGCATCATGATGAGGAGAAAACAAATCTGATTTGTTGGTCGACTTAAAAGTGACCGTTTCGTCTATTTTGGAGGGATGATCTCTGATCAGTTGAATCTCTGTGTTCGACACTTGTCGAGAGTGCCTTTTTGCAGCTGAGTAACTCATGCCACTGACTTCTGATCCACATGTTAAATAGTTGATCACTGTTTCCTGTTGGGGCGGCGCTGGTGGTCCATCCTCATGGCTGGTTTGTTGCTTTTCTTCTCATCGAGCGACAATCTGTTTTCCTTTGTTGGTGAGGTACTCCAACAAATGTCCTCACTTTAATAATTCTGCCACTTCGAGCTTCAGGGCGACACAATCTTCCATGCGGTGACTATGATCTCATGTAATTCACATCGAAAACGGGTGTCTCGATATTCTGACGGGGCATTCATCTTTCTTGGCCATTTAACTGTCCTCCCCATTTCCTTCATAACCGCCACAAGGTCGACTGGTTCGATACTAAGGTCGTATTCCAGGATTGGGGATCGCTATCGACTAGTTCTTAGAGGATTCTGATCTATGGCCTTCTGTCGTTATCCCCATTGTGTCGAGAGTTGTTGTCCCGTCGACTTCCTGTTGGAAAAGGTTCGACCCTTCTGTCGGTTGATCTTCGATCGACGCGGTCGTTGCACCTATTGTAGTTATTGGTTTTCCCAATATAGTTCGCTTTGTCTTCCTCCCATTTGATCTGAGCCCATGCCTTTGCCAGTACGTCCTCCATGGTCTTGCATGGATATTTGGTGAGCTATTTGTAAAGATCTGAGTCGAATCGAAGCCCTTTCCTGAAAGCTGAAATTGCTGTCAATTGATTGCAATATGGAATCTGCACATTTTCCCTATTGAATCGTCCGACATATGCTCTCAGGTTCTCTCCAGTTCTTTGGGTTATCATGTATAAGTCGTTCGACTGCTTTTCGAGTTTTCTGACTCTCGTGAATTGCTCCACGAAAGTATCTGTGAGCTGCGCAAAACGAAGAAATAGAGTTATTAGGCAAATTTGTATACCATTGTAAAGTGGGACCATCGAGGCTGGATCCAAACGCCTTGTACATGTGTGCTTCTCTGAGGTCGCGTGGGATCGCTGTAGTGAACATGCGTTGCTTATATTGCGCTATATGATTGTCCGGACCTGTTGCGCCTTCAAACTACTTCATGTTGGGGAAGCTGAATTTTCTAGGCATCTTAACGAGCGCGATGGCATAGACAAACGGTGAATCTGTAAAACTATTCATCGTACTCTTCTTGATGGGAGCTGGCATTCCTGGGATCCTTTGAATGAAGGCCTCAATTTTTGCAAACTTGCGAGAAAACTCAGGGTCAGCAAATAAATGCAAACCAATATTTGGTGTTACCAAATTCGGTGTCGACTGCAGCGACACTGGGGTTTTCAATATGTGCTCCTGGCGCGGATTGACAATCGAAATTTGCGCATGCGGTACTTCTTGCTGGATCTGTGGATCAGGTTGGTTTGCTTCAGCCTAGACTGTTTCCATCGCATCATGGCTTGAGCCCTGGTTGGTGTTGGTTTCCAGGTTTAGAGGATCCGCTTCGATGGTGGGGGATGTTCTGTCTGTGTTATGTTCAGTGTTGAGCACTGGAACTGGAGGTTCTTGAGCTACATTGTTGGGTGCTCCGTCGATGATGGCTCGCAGTTCAATGTTATGAGTTCGAATCGCAACGTTCTCCTCTTCGAGTACTCGCAATCTTTCAGCGTTTGCAGTCATCTTGGCGGCCAGTGCCGCAATCTGCTATTCCACAGTGGGGGCGTTTCCCATCTCCTAACATTTTTTAGGTTTTTCGTCCTACTCAACTGGTTTGTTTGTTAAGCTGCAATGAACCCCACAGTGGGCACCAAACTGTAGGGGGTCGCTCTACAATTAGTGGGTCGGGTTGAGTTCAGGTAAGCCCACACAGCCTGTTGGATTGGTCAAACATATTGACTCGTCTTCATCAATAATAACCTACAAAACAGTAATGAAAACAGCAGAAGAAAGAAAAATAAAAAAGAATTATGGTGGTTATGGTGATTTAAGCCTTAGATGCGCTTGGGCTGAGCGTTAATAGTAGGGATTGACTAGAAAATACTATAAGAAGATTCTGGTGGACAAAAAAATGGTTTGATAGAGTTTCGGCTTAGCAAACTAGCGTTTAAAAGAGAGAGAGAGAGAGAGAGAGAGTGAGAAAGAGAGAGAGAGAGTGGTCAGAATCCTTTCTTCGTGAGAGGGCTTTTGCATTTATAGGCGTCCCAAACCATTAACACGTTGAGGTTCCGTTGGGAGCAGAGATATAACCAGGATTAAACATTAGGGTGGGCTATAATTTATTTTTTCCCGATCATTAAAAATACAAGAAAATTGTATTAATTAAAAATAAATATACACCTAGTTAAGAAGACATAGCAGGGATTACTCTGTAAATGTAATATCTAAATAAATACGTTAACAAAATATTTTAAAAAATAAAGTCAAAACAAATTATAAAATAAACATGAAATGTACATACAATTAGAGACGGACCTAGGGGTCTTAAAAAAATAGAATATATATATATATATATATATAAATTATTAGTATCATAGATTATGAATCTATGATCTAGGCAAGGCAACAATTATATTTATTATAATTTGTTTACTTTTATATCACACTTTCACACTTTACCACCCGGTAGACAAGTTATATTTAAAGTAGACAAGTTATATTAAATATTTAAAGTGTGATATATAAACAGACAAGTTATATTAAATATAATTGTTGTCTTGTCTAAATCATAGATAATGTATTATATTAATAATTTTTTTATATTTTTTCAATTTTTTTTTTAAAAGCTAGGGTGGGCTTGAGCCCACCATAATAGATCTAGGGTTGCAAATTTTACCCCGAAGCCCCATTCCCCCACGACCCCATCCCCATTTGGGAGAAACTTTTGGGGGAAAATGGGGAAATGGATGGGGATGGGGATGATTTTCATCCCCAAATTGAAATGGGGATGGGGATGGGGATGGGGAGACCATCCCCCAACCCCATTTCTCCATTTCCCCATTTCCCCTAAATGGAGATGGAGATGGGGTTTCCCAATTTCCCCCAAAATATTATAAATATAATTATCTATATATATATATTTTTTAATTTTTTATTATTATTTGAAAACCTAACTATATAAACCTCATTTACTCTTTCAAAAGCCCTAAATCTAAATTCTTCTTGTAATGTCCTCGACTCCTCTATCTGAGACTCTGACTCCTCTAGTCCTCTTAAAGTCTCAAGACTCTGAAGCACAGTGCTCAAGCTCAACTCTCAAATGCTTCTTTGTCTCTTCGACCGTAGACCATAGAGCAACATGAGCGTATTGTTCTTCTTCTTCTATTCCGACGACATAAGTTCTTCTTCTTTTGTCAGCTTCGGCGACAACCAGCTCCAGCTCCGACGACATCAATCCTTCTTCTTCTGTCAGCTCCGACGCGACCAGTTCCAGCTCCAACGACGACCAGCTCCAGCTCCGACGCGATTTTTAATGGAATTTTTGTAATGGAATATTTTTTTTTTGTAATTTTAGTAAAATGGGGAAATGGGAAAATGGAAAAACGGAGAAAAATGGGGGAAATGGGGAACTGGGGTTGGGGATGGAAATACCTCCCCCCAAAATTCTCAACCCCATTTTCCCCCAAATGGGGAAATGGATGGGGATGGGGAGGGTCTGGAAAATGGGGATGGGGATGGGGGGGTCTATATCCAGCCCCATTTCCCCAACATGCAATCCTGTGACACCCCTAGGTCCATCTCTGGTTGGGAGATTCTTGAAATCTCTCCCGATTTCACGAGATCATGATGTGATCTGATCAGTTCCAACGATCTGATAACAATTAATTCAAATTGAGAGTGACCAAGTCAAACTACACTTCTGATGAAGTGAGCCGGGTTGACCCAGATAAATTGAGCCTGATCCGGGCCTTTGTAAGATTTTCAATGGACTTTGATTGTTGGACCCATAAGCCATTATTGGCTACCACAACATTTATCCTTCAACATGGAATGAATATGATATCACAATTTTATTAAATAGGAATTTGACCAATAAATTTAAGGCCACAGGCCCACAGTTAATATAATTTTTTTGGAAAAAAGAAAGCAATAATAAATTAACGGCTAAAGCAACCGATTAATAACCGAAAGCCTTCACAACCACACGTGGCAATTTGAAAAATATTACAATTAAAATAATACAAAAGTACTTATAAATTAAAAGTAATACAATTGCCATAAGCAAATCTCGTGTTGTCGTATCATCGGTAACCGTAATATGTATTACTTTTTTTCTATTTTTTGAAGCACATATGCAATTGCAGCACTATGAGTCTATGACCTTTATGATTTTTCATTTTCATATAATTATCCACATTATGAAGAACAAAACATATATGACAAATTAATTTAATAATTTTTAAGTCATTTGATCATGAGTCGAAAATAGTTTTAAAATAATCAAGACATAATTAAATACTTAAATTATATATCTGATAATTTTAATATTCATAAACATGTTTATATAAAATATTAAAATTAAAAATCATTCAAAGACCTAAGGGTGCGTTTGGCACCTGGATGGGACGGGACGGGATGAGACGGGACAGGACAGCTGTTCCGTATTGTGTTTGGAATACCTGGAACAGAACTGTTAATTATACTATTTATGCGTTTGGTATGGCTGGGACAGGACGAGACAAGATGTTTAAATGACCAAATTGCCCTCTTTTGTACCAAAAAAAATATCAAATATTATTGAATTAAAACTAATTAAAAATCATTTAAAATTAATATTTTCTTTCATTTTCTCACTTCACAAGATCTGGAACAAAGAATAATTTGTTATTAAAACTAATTTGTTCATACTAATTTGTTCTTAAAACTAATCTGTTCTTAACTGAATTCCACAAAATTCATACTAAACCATTATACAAATCTGAAAACAAATCAACAAAGTGTGATCCATAAATCATCATCATCATCAACAATCAACACCAAACCATTATACAACACAAATCTGAAAAAAATTATGAAAACACAAATCTGAAAACAAATCAAAAAAGTGTGAGAAAGAGAGAGAGAGATGGGCCAAGGCTTTGAGCAGCAGCGGCGGGAGGAGGCGGGAGCAGCGGCGGGCGGAGGCGCGGAGCAGCAGCTGGCGTCATCGGCAGCAGCAGCGTCGTCGGCTGCAGCAGCTTCGTCGGCAGGCGTCGTCGGCTGCAGCAGCTTCGTCGGCAGGCGTCGTAGGCGATCGGAGCAACAGCGAGGACGATCTGATGGTGTGAGAAAGAAAGAGAGAAGATCGCCGGCGATCAAAGAAGAGAGAGAGAAAGCGAGAGCGAGAGCGAGAGAGAGAGAGAGAAAGTGAGAATGAGATTTGAGTTTTATTTTATAGTTGGTATAATTGTAATTTTTAAAAGAATTGAGGGCAAAAATGTTTTTTCCAGACTTGTCCCATGCATGGGACAAGTCTGGCCTAGGGTCCAAGGTGGGACAACTTTTCATGGTTTTTGTCCCACCTTGTCCCGTCCCGTCCCAAGCTAATGGCGCGCCAAACGTGGGACAACAAAAAGTTGTCCCGTCCTGTCCCGTCCCGTCCCGCGTACCAAACGCACCCTAAGGTCTGTTTGATCTTTTCACTTAACACTTAATGGCACTTAATGTGTGTTATTAGAGCATCTCCAATGCACGTAGGATAAATAGACATTCTGTAAATAATTGTGTCTTCAATGCAACCGTGCATATCCAACATCAAGCTGACGTAACAAAAAAATTAATAGACATTGTCAACATGACCGTCCACTTTCAGACGGCCTGTTGCATAACCCTTTTTTTTAGGTTGACTAAGCAAACATTTAAAATTGATATTAATTTTTCATCTATTTTTGGTAAGGAAATAAAATAAAAAAAAAATGAGAAATAAAATTGGACACGTCATTAAAACAAAACGTGTTTTAAACGGAAGCATTGGAGACCAAATTTTAAGTTGATTGTCTATCAAGTCCATATTTATGCCACATAGAAAGCAAATCTCTTGACATTGTTGTCATGTCAACAATTATTCATATGCAAACTATTTTTGCATTGGAGATGCTTTTAAGTTGTTTCGTTTAATTTTTTTTAAATTATAAAACTACTTAATGAGCTTCTAAAACCAATTTCTATAAAAAGTGAAAAAAATTTACTTTTCACATAATGAAAAACAAATGAAATAAATATCAATTTATTACTTCCAAATTTATCCTTACAAATCTTAGGGCGCGTCCTGTAAACCGTTTTTCATTTGAGTTTTTTAAAAATAAAAATGAAAATGAAAACAGTGTTTTTGATTTCAATTTTGAATTTGGAAAACGCGTCTGCTAGCATATACTGAAAGCTGTATTATGAAAATGAAAACAGTAAAAACACGTCTGGTAGCTTCACTAAAAACTGAATTCTCACCATGAATTGCACATCATTTCTTCAAATCAATATATATATATATATATATATATATATATATATATTGTATTTAATTAACTTATAATTTCAATATTAAATTTTGGATTCTTGCATTTTATATTGGTTCAGCTAAAGACAAGTGTCCTATTTTTTTTGAACAACGAAATATATTGATTGAATCAAACCAGACAAATACAAACACACAATTGAACTACAAAAAAAAACCCCATAGCCAATGAGAGACACAAACAGGGGCAAAGAAAACCCAACCATCATCGCCCACAATCTAGAAACCTGATTCACTGCCCAACACTTCACCAAACAAAACATACTCCAAATGACCTGGGAAAAAAAGCACCAGTCTGAACAGAGACTCCACCACACAAAACGAAACCGCAAAAAAATGGACTACCAGCTGCTACCCAAGTGTCCCATGTAAACATTGATAGGTTCACAAAATCACTAAATTTAATTTAAACCTCTTGCAGCAGAGATATAAAAGAAAAAAATTCCCAATAAATACTAAAAATAACACAATAATTTTCATTACAAACCTCTTGCAGTAGCTTTGTCAACAATTTTCACCAATAATCACTTCAAAAAAAAATTTAAGGATTACAAAATAATATAATTAATAAAAATCAATGTTCATCAACTTAAATCTACTCAGATCTACACAGATCTAAATAGCTCTACAATAATTTTGGTATAAGAAAGAAAAATAAAATAAAATTGAAAATTAAAAAACAAAACAAAAACAGAGGAAGAAGAAATCAGTAAAGGAAGAGGAAGATGAAGTAGAAATTGGTAGAAGAAGAAGAAGAAGCAGATATCGGTAGAAGAAGAAGAAGAAGAAATCCGTGGAAGGAAAAGAAGAAGAAGAAGAAATCGGTAGAAGTAGTAGAAGAAGAAATCGTTAGACCGAGAACAAAATAAGAAGAACAAGAACAAGAAGAAGACATACCTGGAGTCGAGGAGCTGAGAGCAGCTACGTGAAAGAGTCGAGTTGTCCGTAGTGGTCTGTCGAAACGAAGATGAGAGTGTTTTTGATTTTGTTTTTGAAATTCAGAAAACATATTTTAGATATTTTTCAAATTTTCACTTGTAACACTGGTATTGTTTTTCATTTTGTTTTTTGTATTTTGGAAACAAAATGAAAAACGGTTAACGAACGCGAATTCGAAACTGTTTTCGAAAAATAAAAACAAAAACACACTAAATACAGGTTACCGGGCAGCCCCTTATTTATTTCCAATTTTCTCTTCTCTCACACCCTTTAACAATATTAATATATTTTTTTCTTCTCACTATTTAAAAAACTTTAGCAGTCACTTTCAAAAAAAAAGTTGATAGAGATATAGTTTTCATTATAAATTTGTTATTATATTATTATTCCATATATATAGTATAAATATTGTATGGATTATTAGTGGCCGACCCTAATATATTTTTATTTCTTAAACTATACTTCAATTAACTTGTTCAATTTTTGTACTCTAAGGGTTATATTTTATATGGAATTTTTTTAATATAAATTTGTTATTGTATTATTAAATTACTGTTTTAGTTGTCTTTAATACATTAAAATATAAATATATAACAAATAATAGTTGAAAGGGTAGGCTTATATACAAACTAGGGGTGAGCATGGTTTGGTTCGGTTCGGTTTTGGGAAAAACCGAACTGAACCGAAAGTATTTTGGTTTACCTATAATTGAACCGGTTTAAACCGAATAAGAAATGGTAACCGAACTGATTTTAATCGGTTCGGTTCGGTTCATTTTGGTTTTGGGCCTAATGGGCCTTATGGGCTTGATGGGTTTAATGAGTCTTTTTAATATATTTTTTAATTTGATAGGTTGTTGGATTCTAATTTTGGGCCAAAGTTTTATAAATTTTAATAGTCCAAGCCCAAAAAAACACAAATCAAACCTAACTAATAAATAATAATATTTAATGAAAGAAAAGAAGTAGGTTAGGGTTTTTTTTTTTACTTATATCGGTGGTTTAATCGGTTCAAACCGGTTTTTGGAAAACCAAACCGGTTTGAACCGAAAAATTTTCGGTTTTCAACTTTTTAAACCGGTTTAAACCGAATTCATTTTATGAACCGAACCGAACACCCTTTTTCTGGGATGTGACAATCTACCCCTAATACAAACCATAGACCTCACTTGCTAGCGATGTACCCCCCCTTCGGACCTCGCGTCCTCGTGAGAGTACAAACACAATCACAAATCTAAATCCAAATCCACATCCACACCGGGTAGCAAGCATGCTCTGATACCATTTATAATAGCCCAGACCCATCAGATATTATCCGCTTTGGGTTTCATGCACGCGTCTTTCATCATCACGGATTTGCTTTGAATCATGAGCTTCACGAAAGCATCTTTCACCCATGGCGCAAAATGCGTCTACTTAGTTAGGAGAGACCAAGGCTTATATACAAACCATGGACCTCACTTGCTAGCGATGTGAGATGTGACAATCTACCCCCTTCGAACCACGCGTCCTCAATAAGGGTCCAAACACAATCACAAATCCAAATCCAAATCCACATCCATACCGGGTAGAAAGCCTGCTATGATACCATTTGTAACAGTCTAGGCCCACCAAGTAGATATTGTCCGCTTTGGGCTTCACGCACGCATCTTTCACCCATGGCCCAAAACGCATCTACTTAGTTAGGAGAGACCAAGACTTATATACAAACCATGGACCTCACTTGCTAGAGATGTGGGATGTGACAATCTACCCCCCTTCGGACCTCGTGTCCTCGTGAGGGTACAAACACAATCACAAATCCAAATCCAAATCCACATCCACACCGGGTAGCAAGCCTGCTCTGATACCATTTGTAATATCCAAGGCCTACCAAGTAAATATTGTCCGCTTTGGGTTTCACGCACGTGTCTTTCACCCTCACGGATTTTCTTTGGATCATGGGCTTCACGCAAGCATCTTTCACCCATGGCCTAAAATGCGTCTACTTAGTTAGGAGAGACCAAAGCTTATATACAAACCATGGACCTCACTTGCTAGCGATGTGGGATGTGACAATCTAGATGTAAAAATATTTGTTTTAAGATATTTGTAACTTAAAAAAAAATAAACAACTTATCACTTATATTCAGTTGTCAGTGAAAAAAACAAACAAGTTTTCCAGTTTCAGTTTTCAGTCACTATTCAGTCTTCAGTATAATTCATTACTGTTCAGTCTCCAGACGAAAAATCAAACACAACCTTGGACTAATTAAACATATTTTTTTCTTTAAAAAAATCTTTTTCATTCTTAAAAATTAATAATTCTAATTAGTTCGCATCAAACACTCTATTGAATTATTCTATAAATTCTCAACAAACAAACATTGAAAACCTATTACTTATGGATTTTAAAGGAGTCAATTTATAAATTATGTTAGTGTATGTGAACAAAATCAATTAATTATGGATTATGATTGACATACATTTAAATCGAAGAAAGAGTCTAATGAATCAAACATAGTAAAACATTAATATTTACCAAAAACTTCAAAAGGATGAAAAAAAAACACTTTTAATGAGAGGAAAAATGTTTATATGATGAATAATATATATATATATATATTATAAATAGAATAAAAGCAGTAAAAAACATGGAAATGAAGCTGTTTTTTTAAAGAAAGTGATTGAAGATGAGAGATTGTATGTGTGGTGTGTTCTTACGAAAAAGAGAGAAAGTGAGAGAGGGTGTGCAAACACAATCAAAGAACATCTTCAGCACCACAACAAAATACAATTTTTTCGTCATAAATATTCTATATCAGTTGTTCAAAAAATAAAAATAGTCTAAATCAGATTATGTTAGTAACTCTTTGATCTAACATTTATGCAACATTTAACTCATTCAAATTCTAAAAATTCACACCCGGGTAGAGTACCTAAATGGTGATTATGTTTGAGAACTTTATATGAAACCCAGTGCAGAGAAAAATGATTCAGATACAATCCTACCATTTTTCATCAATGGAAATATTAGCAAATTAACTTGTACTACAAATATACAATGATAGCCTAAATGCAGCTAAGCCTTTAGCAAACACATTTTCCCAAAGGATTTGGATCTCCACCTCACCTCACATTTTTAAAGCATGTGATTGATTATTGATAAAGTCTCAATCACATCTTAACCATTCATTCATTACAATGCCTATGTGTCATAAGATTAAATAGGATGAGGATGAGGTTAGTGAGGAGAGAATCCAAGTCCTTTCAACAAAACAATCTTCAAAAATTAACAGACGTTAATAACCAATTCAATTATAATATCAGAATTGACCCACACTCATGAATTAAAATACTAAGCATGCAACATCATTAACATCAATCTGTAATCAGGTGATTCAGCCAAAATTGTCAATTAGCAAAAGAATTTCAAAATCTAAAGCAAAAGATCATCGAAAAGATACCATGCCAATTAATTAATTAAGACAAACAATAATAATAACAATCGTGGAAGGTATATGGATGGTTTCTAGGAAATACATGCCTGAGTACTCCAAGGATAGGTAGCCAGACTTCTCTTCATTAGCACCATCACTCACTAGGTTAGAATTACCTATAGAAGAAGCACCACACAATTAAAAATGAAAAAACAAAATAAAATGCAAGGAATGAACACACTCTTCAAAGAGGACATACTGCAATACCATACCAGCAGTGGTGGTCCCATCTTTCTTAAGCACTGCCTTCAACTTTCCCTATAATAATGTGTTTGGTCGAATCCAGGTTAATACAGGTTTCTCTTCAACAGTTTTTGGGTCAACAATCTTCACAAATAAAGTACAGATTATTGCCTTAATATAAATAAAACATACACTCCAAAACATATAATACAATATTTGAAAACAACATCTAATTGCCTAAACAGCAACAACAAAATAATAGTTACCTTTGTAGCCACCGAAATGAAGTCATCTAGGTATCCAATATTATTACATGAGTATTTATATAGGTACATGAGTCTTTTGATATTCTTTTTCATTTAAAGTTAGGTTTTATTTGTGAGATAAATATTGATAAACCATTGAACCCTATGTGTTATAAATGTTCTTAAAAAATCCAGAGACAGAAACACTAACACAACTAAAATGAGTGCGGGCCATGTAACTTGTAAGTTCATGAATTTATTAAAACCCACATTTACTTTTGGTTAGGATAATAAATGTAATAAAATATATTCAAAATGTTTTATCTTTTTCAAAGACTAATAAGTGCATGAATTTTTTAAAACTTAGAGCATCTCCAATGCAAATATGTATTTTTGGGTTTCTAACTAGTGACACATCAGCATATATATTCAATATGGATCCACTTTATAAAAAAAAAATTAAGAAATGCATAGTCTCATCTCCAATGTAATTATCTAAAATCAAATATGTATCTTATTTGACCAATCATCTTAAAACATTTATTTCACTATATTTCATCTTTTATTTTTAAATTAACTATGTATCAATTTTTGACCAATCATATTACAACATTTATCTCATTCTCTCTCCTCTTTTATTTTACCATTAAATGAGGTGTAATATTATTGGTGGGGAAAAGTTAGAAATCCTAGTCAGCATTTCTAGGAGGGTTAACTTTTTTTTTTGCCACATCACCTCCATAATCGGAGATGTTTTTTCTACCTCATTATTTAATTATCCTATGTGACATTCAATTTTCTCCAAATGAATAATAGTATTGTAGATGCTCTTACTTGACTCTTGATTTGGAATAAAAGCAGTGGTCATGGCTTTTTATCTCTATAGCAAAACAAAAATATATATTAATAAATAATTAATAAGAATAGAAGTAATCTATTCATCTTACTTTGTTATTAATTATTTATATGTGTATATGAATGAAAATAAAAAATTTAATTCTAAAACTCCCTCACATCACATCGACTTGTGGCACCAATGTGCTTCCATTATAGAGTATACTAGATTGCAGCATGTACGATATGCAGGCGTAAAATATCAATTAAAAATATAGAGTTTTACTTTTTAATGAAGAAAAATATTATAATTAAAATAATTCAAAAATACTTTTAAATCAAAGTAATATAGTTCTAACTTTCCCTCATGGCCACTGTAATCATAGGCAAATATCATGTTATCTCATAATAGGTAATTCTAATACACACCACTTCACCGTTTTTCAGAAGCTCAAATACAATTGCAGATATGTACTATGATCTTTATAAATAAATAATTCTAATTAGTTTCATATCAAATACCCTATTAAATTATGGGTTTTAGAGGTAATGCAGTTAAATTTATTTTTTTGGGAAAACAAAATTAATTTAATAATTAGATGTAAATTTATGGACTTAATGACTTTTAAATTTAGTTTAAGGATCAAATTTAGTTTAAATATTTAAACTTCATTTGAGATGATAAGATTAACAACGATTCAATGTATAGTTGTAAAATTAAGAGTATACATTAATCTAACAAAATTGAAAAAAATGAATTAATTTATAAATCATCTTAATATATATGAACAAATTGACATGCATTTATAAATTTTAGTGTCCAATACTCATTTGAATCAAGAAAGAGTCTTTAATTGGTAAACCATTTGAAAATATGAATGTAGATTCATCAATAGAGAATTATAGTAATTATGTATGGGGTCTGCATGTTTAAATTTTGGATGTTTATCATTTGTTTTTAGGGCTCATATATTATATGAGATCCTTATTACAATGAGCTTGCCGATTTATGTTGAATTTGTAATATATTATGCTTCCATTAATAAGAACTAAATTAAAAACAAAATCAAAATGAAAAAAAAATGGTTGAGATATTGATCTCCACCAATCCAAATCTCTATCAATAGAGTTTGTAAATATTATTGACTCTTTGATTGTTTGCTATGTTTTGCCCGTCTATGCACCCATCCTTTTCTCAAACAATTGGATCTTCGATCATATCCATCTTTTCTTTAAAGCTTGTTTGATTATACTTTTGAAAAACCTCTATCGGTAAAAGATTCACTTGTAGTAGATCTATTAGAAATAGTGTTTTTGAAAAAAAAAATTATAGTTGTTTGGTTGGTAGAGTTTTTTTTTTTTTTTTAAATGTCTATTTGAAGAAGCACCTCCCCATGAGCTTTTGCATAGTAGAGGTTTAAACTCTACTAGTTTCTACTCAATTTAAAATAGACAATCTCAAAAGCCCAACCAAACAACTCTAAAAAACTCAAATAAACCTTTGTAGACTTTTTAAGGCAATAGAAAGCTCAACCAAACGAACATTTAATCTTCTTCAGTTCTTCTACTTGTTGTGGCCTTGTTGGCATCATCATTCTTTTCGTATAAAATCCTCTTCTTCACACTTTTTATCTCCATTAACAACCTCTTTTTTGCTCTTCGTATTAAAAGAATCCAAATTGATCAATCTCATATTTCATATCACAACACTCACGAATTTAATCTCTACTTTTAATTACATTCTTTTTATAGCAATGAATGATATATGTATATATATAGAGAGAGAGAAAAAAAAATTCAAGTCAGTACGCACTGATATAACTTCATCAGCGCGTTGGATGTGGACTATTAGATTTACATACTTTGACTCAAAGTGTATGCACTTGTCAAAACTTCTCCATAATCGGTGGTCTATATGCAACACACTAATATAAGTTATATCAGTGCGCACTGAGGAGAAAATAACTATATATATATATATACACATATGGAAAACATCAACATTTTTTCTATTTCGATAACATAAGACAATGATACATGGAGGATTTCATGCCTTTCAAGTGAGACATATCAGATTACAATATTATAAACTGTAAAATAGTCAAACATAAATTACATACCATGATCAATATATTTTATAGCGACTTGGAGTCTTTTATTGGAATTTAGAAATCTCAGACATTAAATCTGCATTGCTCTACCTTGCATTCTCCAGCTTTTGAAATTAGATTGCAACAATAAAGTATAGTATTTACATTTTGCAAGTTGATATGATCATGTTTATCCTCAGAACAGATTCTGGACATACAACCATGAATGATAATAATATTTGTTAATCGAAAGAGAAACATATCAAAAAACATTAATTAAATAAACATAAAAATCAAAACTTTAAACTGAAAATGAAAAAAAGATCGACATACATTACTTATATCAATAATACATTACTTATATCAATATTTCTAACCATAATCAACTTAAAAAAAATCTAAATTTTGAGATCTAATTTAAATCATTTGGCAAACCTGATAGAAAAAAAAAACAAATGAAGTGACAAATTATAAAAAAAAAGGTACCTGGGTGTGCTTGAAAGAGTAGGAAATAATAGTCAATTTATAGAAAACTAATCCGAGAATGAAGAGTTGGAAAATAAATTCGTATTAATCTATATAAAATTCTTATTAATTAGTTATTATTCGTTTGGAAAAGTATTAATTAGTTATTAATCGTAATATTATATAAATATAATTTTATTTTTTTCTAAAGAAATGGAGAGTCTCAACATTCCATTAATTTATATCATAAATATAAATTGGTTTAAATTCTTATTAATTAGTTATTAATTATAATTCTAAAGAACAAATGAGATTCACTCATATAGCACTCACCTGACCAAATAATTATTTCCGTCACACTCTCATTTATATCATAATTATTACTAGAAGAATATACTACTATATATATATATATATATATATATATATATATATTACAATCAAAGTGTCTATTGATATTTCATTGTTAATATAGATGGAAATTAATGTATTTAAGTTTAAAGCTCATTCACAGCGACACGTGCCACTATGAGGGTCAGTTTTTATATATTACTAGTGTTCGACCCGTGCAGTGCACGAGTTTCGTCAAAAAATACGTTGTGTAAAATAATTTTACATATCCAACATGTTTCATATTTTTAGAAAACTCTTGGGTAGAAAACTTAATATGTCAGGTTTAGTTATTATATGTATATAGAAATTTTCAAGTCAATGCGCACTGATATAAATTCATCAGTGCGTTGGATGTAGACCATTAGATTTACATACTTTGACTCAAAGTGTATGCACTTGTCAAAACTTCTCCATAATCAGTGGTCCACATCCAACGTATATATATATATATATATATATATATATATATATATAGTCATTTTATCCTCGGTGCATACTGATATAAATTATATCAGTGCATTGCATATGGGTCATAGATTATGGATAAGCACTGACAAGTGCATATAGTCTGGGTCAAAACAATTAAATCTAATAGTGATAAATATTTATCAATGAGCACTGAGGTGAAAATTTTCATATATATATATATTAGGGAACTCTTGTGAAAGGATGTAATTTTATTTCATTATACACAAAATAGAAAATTTTTCTTATCATTACAATTATAGCAAGTTGCATTTTTACACTTATGAAAAGATTCAGCTGAAAAAATTCATTCTAAAGTTCCATTCATGTCAATGTTTGATTGTTGGCACTTATGAACCTACAAAATTATTTTTATTTTAAATTATGAGTTGTTTAAATAAGTAAACTTAGGCATATATATTATGAAATACAAAATTATATATTACCAATTGTAATATAACCTTCATGAGTAACGTGTGAAGATTGTAAGCTGCTGAAGATATGTATAATCTCGTCCATAATTAGTTTTTTTTTTAAACGTCCATGATTAGTTATTATTAGGTATTTTCCATTTAATCAGAATTACTGTTAGGGGTGATGACTTTTTTTGCAAGCAAATTATTAATTTTATACAACTAATAGGAACTTAATTTGAATGATTATAATTAATTACTTGGCCTTAAAGCCGATGTTATTACATGGTCAATAAAATTATCCTAGTAATGCCAAATGTTGTTATTTAAAGTCTGCATACATTGGAGACATTTAAAACAAACAAAGTGAGCAGAGTAATTGAATAATAAAATATATTATAAAAAAAATAAGAAACAAATTGGTACAATAAATCATGATAATAAAATATATTACAAAAAAAATATGAAACAAATCGGTACAACAAATCAAGAAATTCAATACAACTGTTTTCTATTTTTTTATTTTTTTATTTTTATGGAAATATATCAAATGTATAACTGAATTCTTACATGAATCAAATACCATCATCTGGAATGTCAAGAACCCAAACAAATGGAATGAAAATATGAGTGACTATTAAAAAAAATGGAAAGAAAAATATGAGTGACTATTAGAAACAAACAGTTATTAAGGATGGATAAGAGCCAAATTCCAATGATCGGTCAATGAATAACACTAATTTCATCCCAAACCTGCCGTAGATTCTGAAATAAAATAAGAGCTTATATCTCGTTTTCTTCTCAATCTTGTCACCATAGTTATTGCTTTCCTACTCTGCAATTAATCAACCTCATCCTTTGCTTTTCTAGGGTAATTAGCCTTAGTTTGAGAATTTATTTTAACATAATTCATGTAAAGTTTTCTTGGAAATTCAACTTGATGGTTGTAAATAGACCGAAAAATTCAATTCCGATTGAAGCAAACAATAAGATCAAAGCAATTGTTAATATCTTACCATTCCAGCAGTTATAGAACCCGAGTACTCCATTTGTAAAAAATTTATATATATATATATATATATATATAAACTTTTTACATAAACATTTTATTAAAATTAATAATTAACATTTGTATGACTAATAATAGGTATGCTTAAAAAAGCTTTTAAAAATTGAGAAAAAAAAAATAGCATTGTTATACATACCTTCCGATGATCTCTAACAGTAGTTTCGATGTAAGCTCTATTTTCATAGGCTACTTTTGATGCCATCATAGATATTTAATGTTGCAAAATAACTTCCATCTCCATGTTCAATGCTACTGTCCAGGTGTCCAGATCCATTCTCTTGTCTAAATTTCCAATAAACAATATGAATTTTGTCTGACTACATGATAATTATGTTTCTATCATAATCATACAAACCCGAAACACTATCCCTAGGGCTGGCTGAGTTCAATTTACTCAAAACTATTTAAATAGTAAGTTTGCTAGGAGTTGAAAGGACTTCTGGTTTGTGGTAATTAATTAGTTAATAGTCTTTTGCATTTATATGAATTAGAAAAGAATATGATGGGTTCTGTGAAATTAATATCGGCATCTTGCAAGATACATTTCACACCCATCTCTTATTTGAAACAGTTTGTTAATATGAATTTATTAATATTAATATTAATATTAACTATTAAATGAGAATATGATAAGTTTTCACACTTATCTTTTATTTGAAACAAATAGTTAATATAAATTTATTAATATTAACTATTAACCATCAAAAGATAATATAATGCGTTCCCACTCATCTTTTGTTTGAAACAAATAGTTAATTTAATTTATATTAAATTTTTAAATATTATAAAGTTTATGTTACCTTCATGCATTCTATTATATATGCAATGTATTTTTTAATCTAATTAAATTTGGTTAAATAGTTGTTAATCAATAATCATATCAGATTATTGGTCTAAAAATCGAAAAGTTATACCTTCAATTAATGCTAATAAAAAAATAATCAACAATTAATATTACAAATATAGAGGAATAATATGAATAATTAATGCATTATAAATATTTAATATATATAAATAAATATATAAAATTTAATGTCAAAACTCTCTCATGCTACACGTGTAGCCTTAAGGTTCAACTTTAATATATTATAGATACAAATAAATATCAATGAATATGCAATTCATGTTTATGGACTTGCGAAATGTCACTTTATAGTAGGATACATGTTACTTGCGTTTCATAGGTAACTTTAGAGAGTAAAGGGATGCTCCCGATGAAATCATCTAATAACTTACAGAGTCAAGAAATCTAAATGTAATTCTTATATATATATATATATATATATATATATATATATATATATATATATATATATACTTTCCTCTCGGTGCGCATCGATATAAAATACATCAGTACATTGTATGTGAGCCATAAATTATAGATAAGCACTGACAAATACATATAGACTGGGTCAAAATAATTGAATCTAATGGTCTACATACAACGCACTGATAAATATTTATCAATGCATATTAAGGTGAAAATTTTCATATATATAAAAGTAATTTTCCAATGAAGACTTTTTACAATGCACACTTTAAGCACATTTGATGAAATTATATGGAATATATTGAATCTTAATTTGATTTTTTGTATGGATGGTGAAGACATTGAAAAAAAATTATTGAAAAAAATTTAAAAAAATTTGGGTGGAAGAATTAATTTTTTCAGATTTGTTTGAAGATAAAACATTTAAAAATAGGGAAATATAAGAAACAATAGTTCTCAAATCCAAAAAAATCCAAATTTTTACCAAATGTGTATTTTAATTTTCTTAGGATGCATACAAAAAATCTTATCAAAAAACATTTAATTACATGCAATGTCCCTACTTTGTTTTTGAAATATCATTTTTTGACCGACGTTTGTTTTTTAAATATGGATCCTTTACTGAGATGATTTTTGTCTTGGTCTATTTAGATCTGCTGATATGTGTAATCAATAAATATAAGTCGTATTCTCAAATGTTTTAGATTATGAACAAATATCAGCACAATATAAGATCCTGATCCTTGTTCTTTTAGCTCTTGTGGTCATTAAATTTTTCAAAATACACCAATTAGGTTCTTGATTGAAATTTTGACAGTCAATGTTACAGAAACGGTAAATTTACTTTATTCAAATTTATCTATTTTGATAGTGAATAAGAATTTGACATGTGTACTAAAGTTTAATTTTAAAAATAAAATAAAATAATAAAGTTTATGAATTCTATTGTAAAGAGTTGAATAATTCTATTTGATACGAAAATGATTAAATGCGCACATAAAAAGGCAATAAGGATGAAATTTTATGCTTGTGTTTTATTGAAATAATAAATAAGGAGAATAGAACTTATAGATAATGATTGTTGTGACGTGAAAGATAAAAACTCAAACCTTGTACTCAATTCAAAAGTAAGAGGGCTATAGTGCTTATCGGCAATCTCGGATATGGGATCTTGAATACATTTAAGTTTTAAATTATGGTTCTCTAATGTCAGTCATTTGAATCACGACCAACATAATATTAGAGGCTTGATTCTCTACCATAAGTGAACTATTGAACTAAAGGTGTAAATCGGATTAGATAATCCAGATCCGATCCGATCTTGATTCGAATATTGTTTGAAAGTTCGGATAAAAAATAGTCCGTATCCGAAATCAAAAATGGAATGGGAAAAATACTGTTTAGATTCGGATTATCAAATCCGAAGATAATCCAAACACCATCCAGATCTGGATCCGAATTCTGTTCGAAACCAAATCCCACTCAAATCTGAATCCGATATATCCGAATCCAAATCCGATATTTAAAAATTATATATATACACATTTTTTTATTGAAAAAAACTTACATTTTTTGTGCAGTGTGTGCACACATTTTTTTTTAATTTCCTTTCAAAAAAATATGACATGGTTTAATTTAAATTGTTTTTTTAATAATAATTTTAAAAAAGTATGAATCCAATCCGAACATAAGTCCAAATCCGATCCGAAAATATCCTTATGCATACCCGAATCTGAAAATGTCCATATCCATATTCGGCATGAACTATCCAATTATGAGTTTTTTTTTATCCAAAAATTTTCGGACCAAGACCAATCTGAACCCGAAAATATAGAAAAACCAAAAAAAAAATCGGATTTGAATAATCCTATTCTGATCTGATTGGCACGTCTATATTGAACCAAACTTGATTTTCTCATGAGTGTTATATAATAATAATAATAATAATAATAATAATAATTTAATAGGTCACCTTAACCTTAGCCAAGTTTCATTAAGATACCATTACATAAATGGAATAATTGGTCATAATAATAATAATAATAATAATAATAATAAGAAGAAGAGAAGAAAAAGTACTGTTTTACACTTTTACTATTTATATGGTTTGAAAACAGGTTGAATCGAAGTGGATACCTAATCTAGATATGAGAAAAACTTCTTTAAGTGGAATGGTCTGACTGCCGTATGGTCAGAGTATTTTTATCTTTTAAAATAGGAAAAATTATATTTTAGTCTTTGTAGTTTACCTTAATCTGGGTTTAGTCCACGGTTTTTTTTTTTAATTGTAATTGTTTTTTAAAAGATAAATTGTAATTTTTAGTCCATCATTATTCTAACAATAGGGATTGTAGTCCCTATCGTCCAATTTCGTTAAGGTTTTACTGAATTATATTAAGTCAACGAGGGTAAATAGGTAAATTCACGGACCAATTCTAGAAGGTTTAGTTTCTAAAGGGTATAATTGTCATTTCAAAAAAGATTAATTGCAAAAACACCCCTAAGTTTAGATGATATTGCATGTATATTCAAATTTTCCTTTAATTGCACAAACCTCCCTTAAAAAATGTTGACTAATGGTTTGACTAATAGCCAATTTAACAGGTCAAGGGTAAAATCGCCCTTTTAATACATATAAATAATTATAGACCAAAAGAGCCCCAAATAGTCCAATAATTATAGATGTACCTAGGGGTGGGCAAAAAACCAAAAAACCAAAAAACCGAACCGAACCGAACCGATGAACCGAACCGATCCAATCGATTTTTTTCCGGTTTTTTTATGTTGAGCGGTTCGGTTCGGTTCGGTTCATTTTTTTAAAAACCTATTGGATCGGTTTTTTTTCCGGTTCGCTATCCCAAACCGAAAAACCGAACCGAAATCCAATATATATATACAAAAAAAACCTTAGTTTTAATGTTTAATATTTCATAAAACTATAAAATTATGAAAATGTGTCAAATCATATTTTTTTTCTTAGTTTTTTTTTATGAATATTATTTTAAACTAGTATTTTCAATTTATTCAAACCCATAATTTAATTTGGTCCAATGCCCAAAAAGATTAAAATATGAAAATATATGTAATAATTAAAACCCAAAAATTTGGTCCAATTGACATAAAACCGAACCGAACCAAACCGGTCAAATTTAATCGGTTTTTGATCGGTTCATAATTGTTAAGTTGATCGGATCGGTTCACTTTTTCAAAAACCAAACATTATCGGTTTTTTATCGGTTCACTTTTACCAAAAGTGAACCGATCCATTAAACACTCACCCCTAGATGTATCTAAATAAAAACTATAGAGATAAACCCAAACATTTACAAAATTAAAATCCGCCCCAACCCGCAATCAGTGAAAAGATATTCATCAAACAAAATAAAAAATAAAATTAAAAAAGCTTGAAGAGATCTGGAGAGATCCTTCCGGATCTCTTCAACACAAAATAAAATTTAAATTTAAATTGAATATCCATCTCCTCTAACATCATCATCACCATTCTTCTCGTCATAAACAACAATACATCATCAATAGAATCCAAAAAATCTTCAACACCCACAAAATCTTCATCAACACAACAAAAGAAATCATCATCAACACCAACAAAATCTTCATCAAACATCAAAAGAAAACAATTTATTATTTATAGAAATATTAAAATAAAAACAACTTATTGGCGATGGAGTCATCCCAGTGCCATTAGAGGATCGTCTCCTTCACGCCAACTCCTTGCACGGAGGAGCAGATCGATCTTCGAGAGGGAGAAGCCGAACGATCTAGGCGTGGGACGGAGGAGCCGGTTGATTTGAGCGAGGGACGGAGGAGCCGGTTGATTTGAGCGAGGGACGGAGGAGCCGATCGAACTGCTCGTCGCACGACGGAGCTGGTCGATCTGCACGAGAATGAAGGAGCCGATCTATCTCCTCCTCGCGTGGATGAGGATTCTGGAATCTTCTGCGATGAAAAAATTCCCATCGAAGACCATTTGTGATGGATGGATTCAGCGATGAAAACTCCACCCATCTTATATGGATTTTTTTTTAAAATTTACTTTTTTTTTTTGGAATTGATTGAATAATTTTTTTCCCTCTATGTTAGAATTTTTATTGAAGATGAACGAATGGAGTGTTTGGTGGATTTGGGTGAATTTCTAATTTTGTAATGAGAACTCCCATCGCAGATCTGCGACAAAATTTTTCAGATTTCTTTTTTGGAATTGATTGAGATGATTTTTTAGGAATTTTAATTAGTCACACATAAGACAAAATTAAGGGTAAAATGGTAATTTAAGGTAAAAATTACATTACTCACAAAAGACAAAATTTAGTGTAAAACGGTATTTTCAATGGAATCATCACACATCAAGAGTATTAAGGTCATTTAATAAGTCTGATATGACAGAATCCGTCATATTCTGTCACAGAAAGACTAAAAATTATAATTAAAAAAACAGTAGATTAAATATAGATTAAAACAAAATACAATTTTCCCTTTTACCCTATTTTATTATGAGAATCTTTTGGAGCTCTTCAAGATTTCCTTTTTATTTTTATTTTTATCATTATTAAAAAAAAAAGTTTTATCACTGATTTTAGAAATATTCTTATACATCCATTGAACCTGCTTTTACGTAAGCAAAAGTGTTAAGCACAAATCTCTATATAAATAAAGCAAACCCCAAAATTTTTATCCACAGGACCGCATCCCACTGATTAATGTTGTGGATTTGCTAAAAATTAATAGTTGTTTTGTCAAAAAAATAAAATTTAATAATTAATAATTGTCACTTTATCGGTATCACTCACTTGAAATTCTGATCATCCACAACTCCACAAGTTGTTGTGCCCACATGCAAATCTCTTATCTCACACCGGCCATTTCATATAAGATTCTTATCTTGCATCTAAACTCTTGATTTCGAATATCTAATTCAGAAAGTTTGTAAAGTCTAAACTCTTAAAGTATAATCTATATTTAAAAAAAAAAACAAAAGTCTTGTAATTTAAAATTACATAAAATCTACCTGTGTACTAAAAAATCGGAATGATTTCTTTTAATTTTGAAATTAAAATATTATTTAAAAATGGGTTAGATCTTAAGAAAATTTCATAAATGCTTTTGAGTGTGTGAATGTTATTATTGAAGAATCGAGATCCTGATACATTATTGAATTTCTACGATTAGTTAGACTTTTTTAATTTAATGATATCCATATACTAATATTAATATATTGAATGAATACTCTGAACATTTGGATGTACGCTATGAATAGGTAAATGGGCAAAAGCAAGTGGTGGGAATTGAAATTCAAGATGCTCTTTTCAAAAATAAAAAAAAATAAAAAAAATTGAAAATGCTAGGTGGGGTTTAAAGAAGCATCAGTAGTCATTCAGTTGTCAACTATGTAAAATAGAGGAGGGGAACTGAATTCTGTTCCCCTAACTTGGACATTATAAGTTGGGGTTGGGGTTGGGGATATATCATTCCAATTTGACCACACTACTTCATTTATATCTAATATTCTTTGACAATCCTGCCTACTAAATTTGACTTAAATAATCAATATGCTGCGTGATGATAATTTGAAAAAAAAATTAAAAAAATTCTTTCCAAGTCACGTGACGAGAGGAAAGTTGAGTTGAGGTAATAAGTGGGCGGCGACATTTTCAAAAAGTGTTTTTTCGTTTTTTAGGTTAAAAAATACTGAAAACCTATTCTGGCAAGTGTTTTGAAGAAAAAAGAGAACAAAAATATGGAGATCAGTTTTTGTATTTAAAGCGTAACTTAAACACGTTTTTTCTTTTTATTTTCTGTTTTTTATGGCCCCACCAGTACATTTATTGTCAACTCTGCATTTTAAAACAAAATTAAAAAAAAGTAAGAATAAATTATTAAAAATATCTACCGCCTTATCTCTCCCTCTCACTTTTGGTCTAAGACTCTGCTTCTGGTCTAGTCTCTGCTTCTGGTCTAGTCTATATTTCTCTCTGTATTTTATATTTCTTTTTATTCTTTGTTGTTGGATTTCAAATGTGTTTTAATTAATTAAAATTGTTTTTAATAGAATTCACAGTAGTGTTAAGTAATTGTGTTTAGTTGTTGAACTCAAAAAGAAAAAAAAATTTGGTAGTGGTGTGGGGTGATAGAGTTGGCAATGGTTGAGTTGTTGACTATGGTAGAGGTCGGCGAAGTTTGCTTCCTCATCTTCATCATCTTCATCATGCGATGGAGATCTGCAAACCATTTTTTTTCCAAAATGATTTTTCTTTTTTGAATTTTTTTTCCAGAATGTTTAATGTAATTCAACTATAATCAAATCTAATCAGAAAAAAAAATTGTTAATAAAAAGTATGATCAGACAAATACAAGATTTTAATTTTAACCCCTAATAGATAAGCACTATTATTAATTAAATTTTTTAGTTTATAAAAAATAAAATAATAAACTTTGTAGTTTTATTCTTAATATATTTTAGAACATAAAAACGTTAAAATTTGAATTATAACCTTAAAAAATATTTGATTATAAGGTTATACTTAATTGAAAATTAGTTCGGCTAGACGTGATTTTAATGTTTTCATTCTCGGAATATCGCTTTAGACTATTGCTATCAGAGACATTTTTAAATCTAAAAGATATAATTTCTCAAAATCAAATGAAAACAATGAAACAGAAAATAAAGAATGAAAACGTTGTTGAATGGGTAAACCCCTCACATTTTTATATTTTTACATTTATTTTTTTTCATTTTTCATATATTTCATTAATTTTATGATGCTTCATATTCAATAAAATTAGGAAAAAAAATTGGCTGTAGTACTATAAAGATTATCAAATTTTGTTTAAAAGTACATTTATTAAATGTATTATATATATAGAAAAATCAAATTAAAATTCGTAGGTATGTTAAAATAAAAGATACTTAAACGAGAACTAAAATATTAAAATATGGGTAGTGTTAATTCATATTCTAAGAGTACATGTTAACAAGTACTTTTTTATCATAAATAAAAAATAAACACTATATTTATTATAATAAAAATAATAAATACATACATTAATATGTATTTTTATATTTACATACATTAATATGTATTTTTATTTTTATTTACGGTTATGTTAATCTATGCCTCACAAACACAAATAATTCGGTTCACGCACATTAAATGCATCAAACCGTTTGGCATACTATAAAATACAAATAAATATCCATGAATATGCAATTCATGTTTATGGACTTGCGAAAAAGTCACTTTATTGTAGGATACACGTTACTTGCATTCATAGGCAACTTTAGGGAGTACAGGGATGCTCCCAATGAAATCATCTAATAACTTGAGTCAAGAAATCTAAATGTAATTCTTATATATATATATATATATATATTTATTTATTCCTGTCAGTACTTACCGATAGAATTATATAAGGACATTGAATGTGAGCCACTCATTTATAAAAGAGTTTTGACAAGTACATACATACCAAGTCAAAATATATAAAATGAGTGGCTCACATTCAATGTACTTATATAATTCTATCGGTGCGCATTTATATGAAAATTATTGTATATATATATATAAATTATGTTAACATATGCCCTCTGCCCGCCCTTTGTCCTGAGAGCACATGTTAACAAGTATAAATTTACTATTACAAGAAACTTAATAAATGTAAGACAATCAATATAGTAACTGTAGATTTGTTGGGTTTCATGTTAAAGTAAATTTATAGCACTGGTTAACACTATCGATAAAATAAAAAAAGGTTAAATCTTTTTGGTACCCTCAATTTGTTAACTATAATTATAATTATAATTATTAACTTACGGTTGAAAATGATTAGATTACAAATGGTGAAACACCCTCAACATCCCATGTGAGAAAGAAGTTATTTTCTCGTGCGTTTTATTATGACTAGAGTGTCTATTAGGATTTGATAGTTGATAATCATTATATTGTATTCATACAACAAACTACGATCTAATAATTTTAATTTAATATTAAAAAGTGCTAAAATGATAAACATTAGTAATCACTAATTTGAGACATTTATGAAATTAAGAAATAAAAGTGCTAATTAAAAAAATACAAAACAAATAGTTATTTTTACCGAATTAGTTTTATTGGATCCTTTTATGTAACTAATGAGTCTGTTTTTTCCACTTAAAATTTAATGGGTCTGAATCATAATTATTAAGTTGTTTTGTTTGTTTTTATAAGTGATCGAATATCTTAAAAATACCAAAAAAACAACTTAAAATAAAAAGTAAAAAATCATGACTTTTCTCTTAATAGCAAATTACTGAATTGCATTAAATGCAGTCTAAAATCTTTTCTTCCGATACTATCCCTTATATATAATATATTTCCAATTTCATCGTAATTATATATGGTACATAAATCTTTATTTTAATATATTACTTATTTTAAATAACTTTAAAAATAAAAAAGAAACCTAATCACTTTTTATATTGGTGTATAATATCAATACTTTATTATGATATTAGGGTGATGTATTTATATATTATTTTTTTAGAATGTTTTGTGTGAGTTTTCCCGTTGCCCCTTTTATTTTTTGAAAAAAATAATTTTTTTTCCTTTCTTAGTAAAAATAAAGTTTATTTGTAATCGAAGAAGAAGATCATGATCATATGTGTTCATATATAATAATGATTTTTGGATTGTTTTTATTCCATATTATATGTATAATTGTTTAATATGGGTATAAATGTAAAATTACTTATTTTCAGACAATTTTACTTTTCAAAAAACAAGCATGTTGACAATACATTCAGATGTGAGAAAAAAAAAAGCAAACAGGTCATTCAAGTTCAGATTTCAATCCCTATTCAGTCTTCAGAAAAGTTCAGGACTGTTCAGTCTTCAGACAAAAAAATAAACGATCCATAAGTGTATTGAGCAGTGATTCTCCTCCTCATCCATGCATATGCAAAAGAAATTATTTTCTCATGCACTCTATTATGACTAACATGTCCGTTAGGATTTGATTAATCGATAAATAATATTATGGGAACAATTGATATTCATCACTCATTATATTTTTTTTACAGTATTTATTTATTCATCTATCTATATCAAGTATTTTGTTGAAACTTTTTTATCATTTATATGATTTTAACCATTGATTTAGAAGTCATTCATCTAAATCTCAAACTCATCATGTGACCTTGTCAAGTTGTATTCAAAAAAATACAATCTAATAATTTGAATTTAATCTCTCACGTTTCATAGTCTTTGAAAAGTCATTGCACCAGTAGTGTTGCCTTTAGCAATCAATATGAAAACCCTGCTACAATAGTCAATAAATGCAAGATGCCGAATTCCAATAATTTACACAGAGCCAAATTGGCCCCCCCAAGGCCTCATCATCTAGTTTCAGAGTGACGGATAATAATTTGGATAATGTTTGACTATTGATTTACCAGTAATTAAAATATTGATTCATCGTCGATTGAAGTGTAATTTGTGGTTTAATTTATAAAAAATATAAAAAGATAAATATAAAATATAAAAGAAAATAAACGATGTGCTATACTTCAATTGAATCAATATTTTGAATATCGATCGGTTAGCATCCGAATATTATTTTAATATTTTAAGCAGAAATTGTTTACTCATACGCAACAATAGCATCTCACTGTTAAGTTACTTTATTTGACATATTTTTACTGTACCACTACCACTATAGTCAGCCCTCTTCGTGCAAAGGTACAAAAATCGTTTTTATCATTTTGTTTTTTTATAGGACGTGGGACGGTGACATTATTCATCTCGGTTTATCTCAAAATAGATATCATATTGGATCTACTTTGATACTATCTACCACCGATTAAACGTTTTAATTAGGTTAAAAAAAGTAACTTATATTTTTATCTGACGTGACTCGTGAGATAAGGCTTGAAATTAGTTTTTTTTTAAAATAATAATATATTTTTTTATCTGACCATCTAGATTGTAACACATACACATAATATGTGAAAGTTTCATTTAGATTCTCTGTTGAGTTGATTTTTATTATAATATATATAGATTTGATGACATGTATAATCAATGATTGAAATTTATTTATTTTACTTTATTATTTTAAATATAAAATATTATATTCAAATACTTTAAATCAGAAAAAAAAAACCAGCATAATAGAAGATACAAACCTACTATAATAACATTAGATATAAAAGACAAGTAAAAGACAAGAGGGGTGAAATTTTGATTGAAGGATGAAGAAAAACTTGTGTATGGCCATCTCACTATCACGTGGTGAGACTATCAAATAAAATTTACTAAATTAAAGTTTTAAATATGCTTTTATAAATTCGGGTTCTTTTATTATTTCAAATGTTCTTATTTTTATAATCTATTAATACTTGTTTAATAAACAAATAAATAGTCTAGATTAATTTTGATATCTTAACTAGGTTAAAAGATAAAATTAATCCAAAATACTAATTTACTTATTAGATAAGTATAAATAGATTACGAAGATTTTGCTTATTGGACAAGTATCAATAAATTACGAGGAATAGAGGTGAAATCCAAATTTCCTAAGCAAATTTCATTATTATGTCACAATTTCACTGAACGGTCACACGTGACGTTAACCGTGCAACCGCAAGGCCGTCACAGGCATATTTTCTTGTAGATGAAGAGCCACCGGCCCACGATCAGCCTCTCCTCCAATGAGATTTAAAATAAAAAACAAAACAAATCCACAACAACTTCTCTCTTGTTTGGGTTAATTATCTTCTAAACTTGACAAAAACTGCCTCCTCTTGCCATAACATTAACAAAGCCCTGTAATCTGTTGACACCCAAAAAGAATCCTCTCTCTCTCTCTCTCTCTCTGACATCCATAATTTTATATGCCATCCATTTCCTTACACATACATGCATTCAAACAAATCTTAGTCTTATTATAAGTTCATACATGACACTGGTTAATTTGGACCATTTCACTTGCAAACTTCAAAACTATTCCCCAAAACCAGAAAACAGAGAAAACCAAAACAAACAAAAAATGACTCCTCTTCTCTTCTCTTTCCTCCTACTCTTCCAAACAATCGCTACAACAACTCCTCTCCGACCTGGGTTTTACTCTGAAACTTGCCCACAAGCAGAATCCATCGTCCGAGATGTGATGTACAAGGCCATGATTAGAGAACCCAGAAGCGTTGCCTCTGTCATGCGCTTCCAGTTTCACGATTGCTTTGTTAATGTAAAAAAGAAAAAAAAAATCTTGATTTGACGATACTAAAATCTGTCTTTGTTGATTGGTATTTGGATTTTTTATTTGTTTGTTATGTTGACAACAGGGTTGTGATGCTTCTCTGTTGCTTGATGACACACCAACCATGCTTGGAGAAAAACTCTCTCTTTCGAATATAGATTCGCTGAGATCTTACCAGGTGGTCGATGAGGTAAAGGAGGCTTTAGAGAAGGCCTGTCCAGGAACCGTTTCTTGTGCTGATATTATAATCATGGCCTCTAGAGACGCTGTTGCACTGGTCAGTTTTTTTTTATAATTAATTTATTTTTTTTAACGCTTTATTTTTCAATAACAAATGTTATTTTACACAAACTTGAGCATGTGGTTTGGTTGCGTAATTGATTGTTTTGGGTGAAGAAAAATATCGCCGCCTGATATTGGGGGAAATGGGTCCTTTGTGTCTAGCTTTTGTCAACTGGGTTCTGTGCCAGCTTTACAGGGTCCCCATTTACCCATTTTATCACATAGAAAATGGTGAGGACCAATTAGCTCTTTTCTAGGATTACGTTAACACTATGAGGAGGTGAGAAATGCTTCAATCAACAAGCTTATTTCTCTGAATAATAATATATGTGGCTCTGTGCAAGTATATATAGTTGTGTATGAATTTAAATTCAAAATCATCAATATAAAATTACTAATTTTTAAATAAAGATGCATAAGTGGCTAGATGTTATAGGTCAGATCTACAACGGAGCACCGACAGCCTGCAAAACTAAAGTAAAGTAGTGGACTTCGACGTTGACCACTATATAGGTTTGCGGATCCATCCCACAACCTCAATACTCTTAACTATTAAGGGTATACTAGTGGGACAGGTTCATCTTGTCGTAAAAAATAAAAAAAAACTTTTATCTCTAAATGATAAGAATATTGAATTTGAGTAATTCTTGACATTATTTTGTTATTTTACTAGTGCAAACAGTTTTGATTTCATTCATTGTTTGATCAATAGTCATCTTTCATCATTTGAGGTGATGAATTGTAGAAGTAAAATTCTCATAAAGATAGTTGATATTTTACGACTTTGGTCAGTCAACAGAATTTGGCTAAGTAGGGCCAAACTCTGCTGAGAGATGAAGTAGACTACACTAGACTCTACAATCAAAACTTTTTTTTTTCTTCTTGTTTTTATCTCTTATCAATTCAATCAGAAATATCCATCACTAATTGTATCTAAAACCAGAGTGGAGGACCCAACTGGGATGTGACGCTAGGAAGAAAAGACAGCTTAACAGCCAGCCAAGCAGACTCAGATAATATCATGCCAAGTCCAAGAGCCAACGCGAGTTATCTCATCGAACTCTTCGATAAATTCAACCTCTCTGTCAAGGACCTTGTAGCCCTTTCAGGTTCACACTCCATCGGGCAAGGTCGATGCTTTTCGATCATGTTTAGGCTCTACAACCAATCCGGCACAGGCAAGCCTGATCCAACGTTCGAGCCTAGGTTCAGAGAAAAGCTAAACAAGCTATGCCCACTTGGTGGAGATGAAAATGTGACAGGAGACCTTGATGCAACACCTCGACTATTTGATAACCAATACTTCAAGGACTTGGTTGCTGGGAGAGGGTTTCTGAATTCTGATCAAACTCTGTTTACGTTTCCGCGGACTAGAGAATATGTGAGGCTTTTTAGCCGAGATCAAAGTGAATTTTTCAAGGCATTTGTTGAAGGAATGATAAAAATGGGTGACTTGCAATCTGGGAGACCTGGAGAGGTCAGAAACAATTGTAGGGTGGTCAATCATCGACCCATTGATATATTATTAGAGTCTCTAGCATGAGATTTGCAGTGTGATTAGAGGCATTTAATAGAATACAAAAGCTTGAGAAAAAAAAGGAGAAATAAAATAAAACTAGAAAATCCATCGAGTGGGATGCCCTCAAGATTTGATGTTATAGAAATTGGAACTGATCGGTTAGATTATTACCATCAATTTTATTGTAAAATGGGATGATTTTGGTTGGAATAGGCATTAAAAAGACCCTTTACATAATGTTTTTAATCTTTTGAGCTGCAAACTTGCGTATATAGTTTTCACTGAATATGTTTCTGTGTCAAAACTCTTTTAACATAAAAAAGTATTTGAAAGCATTCAAGGAGTTGACACTTTGAATTAACATTATGTGCAATGTTCTTTGAAATGGAAAAAAAAGTCAAGTTTGTCCTTTTTTTTTGCATTTTGGTCCTTTTCCAGTAATGAATAAGTATGCCTTGAATGGAAAAAGTAAAGTATGAGAAGGATTGCCATTTTTGAATGGGTATTTCACGTGCACATTCATCATCTCTTGGGCAGGTACAACTGTACAAGTACATGTATCTTTATATATTAATTAATTTCTAAACAATGTAAAGAGATCTCACTTCCTCACAAATTTATCTCAGTTCTGGAGCTATAATCTCAGTTTTACTGACATTTTTCAACCTAACTAGGTAAAAATATGCTAGGATAAGATCCAATAACATGTACAAGACAAATTGTTTTTAATAGGATTCGAGTCATTAAAGTCATTAACTTGTGAGTCATTTGCCTAAACCAGATGAGTGTCTTAAAAGATATTTTGACTCATTTTGGACAAAGATTACCCACGCAGGCACACAAGCAGTTGATACTTTAAATTGACAGACTTCTTAATTGCGGTCAATAAAGACATTATAAAGTTCATCTACCTCTTCACCAACCAAATTAAATCAAAATTTGACAACTTAGCAAATAGATGAAAACCTTTAGACAATACCCTTCTCTATATCCTTGATATTTTGTACACTTGTCTCCAATTCGTCCCATCAAATATACTTTTGCAGGTTCTCCCTTCAATTCAACACACCTGCTACTAACGTAAGTTATATGAAAAACATTTTACAAAATGTAACATGAGAAGAGATCATTAGTTCAAAACACTAGATTTTATATATTCAAAACAAAGCCTAACTTAAAGAATTGATTTTACTAACATGGCTTAATATCTTTTACCAACCACGTAAAACCAATTTCCTTGAGTAAAAGGCTCGACAGAGAGAGATTACCATTAAAAGTGACAAGTAACTCACTCATATAACATCTTTTCATCAAAACAACCAAAAGCAGCAGAACACATTAAGCAAAACACATTCGCAAGCCCAAATATGATGAACAAATCCATAATATATAGAGTGCCACATGACTACCCAATGAAGTAAAGTTCAACATTTCAAAATTAAAATAAACAAAAATCTGAAATGTTTAATTGCATCTAGCAGTCGCATATTACATGCCAAAACATCCAAAGAACTCTCAAAATCCAAAGAACTCTCAAAATTACCTTAACCTACTAAAGATGTTCAAGCACTGTAACTTAATTGACCAAAACACAACCATTGCATAGTATCTAAGCCACAACAGATGGCTTTGAGGCAGCAGACAGCCTAGATCTCTTCTTTGCCAAACTCTCACTACGCCGGTCACGCTGCTCCTTCAACCTGGTGGCAAGGAGTTTCTGATACTCAGCAGCATCAGCCTTGGCCTTCGCAATTCTCTTCTTCTTTTCCGCAATTCTGGTACGCTTCCTTTGCAAAGTCAAAGGAGTAACCAACCTCTGAATCTTAGGAGCCTTGCTGACCTCCTTGCCTGCCAACCAGAAGAAAAAAATAATTTCCTTGGTTATAAAGTCAATACCTCACTATATTTTGTTGTAACAATGATAAACAGAAAGATGAAATGGTGCACCTTTTTTGTTTGTAAATGTCCGACGATATGTGTTGACATACTTCCGAACATCATCCTCCTTGGAGAGGTTGAATAACTTCCGGATCTTTGATGCCCTCTTTGGACCTCTCATTCTGGGTTTCTCAGTGTCAGTAAGTCCAGGAAGGTTGCTCTCACCCTTTTTCACAATGACCAAGTTCAAAACTGAGAGATCTGGACTGACAATGCATCCACGAACTGATTTCCTCCTGCGTTCTCCGTCTCTCCTGCCATATCCACGGAAGCAAGGGGTACCTGTACAAGCCAATATTAACATAATCATGTAAACATTAACTTCAAGAGAAGTTATAGTACAGACCAGAAGATGCAAGTGACCATTAAATAATACAAAAAAAATCAAAGAGCATACCCAAGGAACAGCTACACAAATATGTCACACAAAAAACTGTTAATACAGAGACTCTGGTAGAGAGTTTACAAACCTCTGTGGAGCAAAAGACGAACACGACCAGGAGTCAGCACTCCTTGTTTCATAGGAAAGCCCTGCTTGTCACAGCCTCCCATGATCTTAAATACGTAGCCCTTAAACTCCTGTTGAATACATTAACTTGTGTTAACTTAAGTTTAGAAGGCAAAGACTGCTAACACTATGAACAGAAGGAACAATGAATACGAAGGCGAACAATTATAAGAATAAGATAGAAAGTCTAGAGAAATTAAATACCTCGCCCAAAGCATCTCCACTGACTTCTTGTGAGATTCTCTTATCAAAAAACGCCCGACTGTTTCATTAGATCAACTTATAAGATTCCTTTTCCACGTATAAATCAATACATATAATTTCTTCGCAATTAAATTACAGTAGATTTCTTGCAAGAAAACCCACCAAACTTCTTACTATATGAACAATATAGCATCTAGGACACACCATGATCAACTATATATAAAAGAAGGGATTGCAGCACCAGGGACAATACAATCTAATTTGAAAACTGCAACATTTGAGACTAGAAAAACATCTAATTCTTTCAAAATTTCCCATAAAAAAATATATCGAATGGGAAGAAAAATAACAATTACTTGTACAACAAACCCTGTGAAAGAGTAATCTGAGACAGCAAAATAAGGAAGAAGGAGAGTACCGAATTACCAATGATCAAATCAGTGTGGATGGGCAAGCAGTACTAAACTATACCAAATGGAAAAGAAAAAAATCGTTCTTTAAGGATTGAGTAACATTAAACATCTTATGATGCATTACATAATATCAAATCTTAAAACTTCAAACAGTAGCTTGACGAATCAACAGTCAGTTAATGGTAAAGTGGAGCTTCTTTATCTACTAGTACAACATTTACACAACACATAATTTAAAAAAAAAAAAAAAAAACTGTTCTGGTTATTTCCTTTTCAATTTTGTTTACAAGATAGAGAAACAAAAGCCATACAAAGCTGTTGTCAAAACTATCTTCACTTGAAACTTTGTACCAGAGATTCACAGTAATAAGAAAATACATGCTGAAAACCAAAAGACATAAAACATTCTCTTGTTGTCATAAATTTTCCTGTACTATAACCAGTATCCTTAATCAAGTAATCAGAATACAAATAATTTACTAATCTTCAAAGTTCAAAGAATGACCTAAATAAGTAGTACAAGTTTACAACATCAATATTCTACATAGTGAAATGTCATTTCATATATTTCACTTTATCACCAACAGAGCCAAAAGCTCAGAGTTATCTAAACAACAATGCGTACAAGAACACAATCACTACACATAACACCATGTACATTACAGATAAATCTCAACCAAAACCATCAAATTCAAAACTTCAAACACATACAGATTCAGAACTAATAAATGAACAACACGCCAATTAAAATAAAATAAAATAAAATAAAAACATTAAGAAGAAATAAAGGAATACGTACAGTTTCTGGTCATCGTCGATTTCGAGCTTCTTCTGGCAGCCAGTGGTTGGATTTGCAATATTAAACTGAAAACAGACCAAATCAAAATCACATTAGAGGAATTGAAAGCGTTTTCTTTTTTTAATTGTAGCAATTGACTGGAAATAAGATTCAACCTTCATGTTGTTAGACGGAGTCTGTCGCTAACGGCACAGATGATATGCTCTTCGGCTCTGCTGCTCAAACGACTCCTAGTTAAGCGAATTAGGGTTTTTGGTGTTGATAAATATATATAGATGAGGGGGATTCTTAGGTGCTCTCACGAGCATTATACTACGGTGCGTCAATGTATGGCCTGGCCTGGACCATCCACGTGGACTTTTGTACTTCTGTTGGAGTTGGGTTTCATTCTGGGCTTTAACCAAAGTTAATTATCTGGGCCTCCCGTCGGAGCAAAACATCTCAAATAATTTTATCACTTCTGTTCACCTAAAATAATAATATTTTTTTATTTAATTTTATTACTTTATATTTTTAAATAAACATCACTCACTTATTTTAGTATTTAAAAAGTTTACTATTATATTTTTAATTAAATATTAATTATTTAATTTAAAGGATAATATCAAAAATTTAAAAATATATGGTACAAATATCGTCACTCATATCACCCTTTCTCCACATCTTTACAAGATACAAAGTTAAGTCAATTCAAAGAGTAAACATAAAACATCATCTAAAATCAAATTGTTAGCATGTAGCATTGAATAAGTTATTGGAACTACTCATTTTGCGATAAAAAAAAATCAATCTCGTTATTTTTGTTACGTGAAATCTTGCTTTGTTATGTGAATTCCATATATCAAAAAGAATGCATTGTCACGTAACAAGTGAAGTGAAGATGAATAGGGTAACAACGGAAAATAATTCATTTAAAAAAAATGATTTCACGTAGTGAAGAGCTTGAGCATGATTTTACACAAGGAACTTAAAATCCACATATATACTGATATATTCATAATTTGGAGGAACCAATATCGAAACATACAAATATCCAATGTACTGTAAAATATCCAGCTGATTTCGAAATATCCATAAAAATCTCATGATATTCCTGAAATATTGTGAAATCCTCTCCAAAATCTAGAGATATTTTATAAATTATTAAAATGTTTTTTTTTAATCCTAAAAACGTAAAATTATTGTTCAAATAATTTAGATTGAAAATTATTTTAGAAGAAGTATTAACAAGTTTATAATAATTTTCAAGAACGTAAATTATTGAATTAGAATTGGGCAAAGAACCAACGAGTGAACGTGTAAAATATTGTGAAACTAATATGAAAAAAATTTATTTGCGTGCAATAGCAGTTCGTATACTATCACAAACAACATCATCTTCTGCCTACAAAAGAAACTAGTCAGCATTTACTTTAATCCACACAAAACAAATGAACCGTCTTGCCTATTCTAAGTTTGAACAACTTGTTTATTGTTATTATAATATGAAATTGAAACTTAGGGATATGGCAGTTGAAAAAGACAAAGTAAATGAAACTAATTTTATGGATCTATTTCAAGTAGCTGCTGAAGCATGAGACGATAATGAGAATCCTATTTTTAACTGGATTATACCTGCCTACTTGGATGATGATGAGGGAAATCATGATCCACATATTGTTTCTCGGGCTCGAGACATGAGAACAAATGTTGAACAAGTGATTAGAGAAGACGTTGGTGTAGATTGTGGAGTTACTAGTAGCAGCTCTTCCGATGATCAACATACCTCTAATGGAAATAGTGGAGGCAAAAATGATAGAGATGATGGGGATTGTGGTGGTGAAAGGGGGGGGGGGGGGGGGGGAAGAGGTTGAGATTCTAGTGCAGAAGGTTGGGATGTGGGTGCAAAGAGTTGGGATATTCGTGCCGGAGGTTGGGATGTTTGTGTAGCTAGTTGGAATTCTAGTGCGGCAGGTTGGGATGCTAGTACATGTGATTCTGATCAAAATTTTGGTAGACAACTTGGGTCGATCTTGACTTATTAAAAGCCCGGGGCGAAAATCTAAAATGATGCCCCTCGTTCATATTCATAGTTTGTAAATATATATACAAATATATAACATGTTTTCATATATTTTGTCTGAAAATGATAATTTCAATACAGATAAAACTTAATCATGTAATAAATATATTTCTTATATAAACAAATAAATTTCACATAACACATAAGCAAAAGTTGAATAAAAACACCGAATAAAATGAGTTATTACCTGAAGCTTTATTTTTTAATTTCATTTGAGAGTTGAGAGTTGGGCATATGTTTAAAATTGAGTTATTGTTTGAAGGCAGATTTTGGACCCTTGTTTAACTTTTTAATTTTTGAATGAATTGGGTCATTATTTAAAAATGAGGTTTGGAGCTAAGGACATTTTATTTGACTGAAATAAAATCTTGGATCATGTTTTTTTTAAAAATATTTATTTCTACCCATTTGTTTTAAAACACAAAACATGTAACTATGGGCTCCCTCATATAATGGGCCCTGAGCGGGTGCCCCTCTTGTCATGGACTCATGGCCTAGGGCCTGGCATGTAGAGGGTTGCTTCTCTTTACTCCTCCTTGTTTTATCAAACAATAGCCTTTAAGGTCAGATTTTTTCTGCAAATTTCAATTTGACAAAGTTGTTGAGTTTACAATTGGATGGTAATAACTTCCATGGCAAAATCCCATATAGCTTATACAGTGCCTCATTTTTAAGGGGACTGTATCTCAGTGATAACCAACTCTCTGGTAAGATTTCAGATTGGCTAAGAAATTTGACATCATTGGTAGAGCTTGTAATGCCTAATAATCATCTTGAGGGTCCAGTTCCACCAAAGTTTTGTCACCTTATTTTCTTGAAGTTTTGAACCTTACTGGAAACAGTATCTTGGATATACCATCTTGTTTTTGTCATTCATCACTTAAACAAGTTCACTTGTCTAGAAATATGTTACAAGGACAATTACAAGATTCATTCCGCAATAGTTCTTTTCTAGTGACTCTGGATCTTGGCTATAACCGCATAAATGGTAGCATCGCAAATTGAATTGGTAGGCTTTTTAACTTGACCTACCTTATCTTGAATAATAACTATCTTCAAGGCAGAGTGCCAATTCAGTTATGCCAATTGGATCAGTTACGGTTGATAGATCTCTCATATAACAATTTTTTCGGGGATATTCCTCATTGTCTTACGATTGCACTTCATGATAGAGATTGTGTTGTGCCAGCTCCAAGTTACTATGAATCAAGTATAAATGAAACATGTGATCTTTTGATGAAAAAAGAAGGAACTATAGAGTTCAGAACAAAGACTATATCCTACTTTTACCATGGGAAAATTCTCACCAAAATATCTGGAATTGATCTCTCATGCAATAAATTGACGGGTGGCATTCCTCCTCAAATTTGGAAACCTTACCATTATCCATACACTTAATAGTCTGAAATTGTCCCACAACAATTTGACCAGATCAATCCCGTCAACATTTTCGAATCTCAAACAAATTGAGAGCTTGGATCTTTCCTACAACAATTTGAGTGGGAAAATCCCTCAGCAACTTTCTGAACTTTATACGTTGGAAGTTTTCGGTGTGGCATATAATAATTATCTGGAAAGACCTTTGGGCTGGTTGCATAATTTGCTACCTTTAATGCAAGTAGCTACGAGGGAAATCCTCTTCTTTGTGGTCTGCCACTACCAAAAAGTTGCGATGCGATTGAATCACCGACGTTGTTGCCAAATGATTCAAGTGACATCGGAAAAGAAAATGATTTGATGGACATGGACATCTTCTACATCAGTTTTACAGTGTCTTATGCAATTGTGCTCTTGGCAATTGTTGCCGTTTTGTTTATGAATCCTTACTAGCGACGAACATGGTTCTATATTGTTGAAACATGGATGACTTCGTTTTATTATTTTATTTCATTGTAGATCATCTCCCCAAGCGTCATTATATCTAACTCTCTTATTTAATATTGTTTTTTGGTTTATAGCTTTCTAGTTGTAATAAAAAATATTATATGTTGCTGATTTTCACAAATACAGCCCAATAATACTATATCTTGCAAATTATTAACTCTGATTTGTGATAGAAAATCTCTTCTAGACAACTTATGAGGTCCGAACAGAGTTCAAAAGTCTTTTGCAATAATACAGGACTAACTCCATTTTACTGTCATTGATTTTATGCTGTGCGGGATTAAAAATGGCTAAAAATAAACATAGTTAAAAAAAATTTGTTTTTAGAAACATTTCAATTATTATTATTTTTTTCTTTCAGTTTTTGTGTTTTTTATCTATAAAATTAAACAATTATGTTATGTACTTGTGTTATAAATTTAATTCTTGAAAGCGTGACTCTATTGTCACCCACAAAATATCTTTCTACACCCATGTTTTAATGAAACTTTTTTGTTTCTAAAATACCCTTTCATTTAATTACTTAAAATACATGGCTTTATAATTGGAAATTAAATTTACTTGCTACACCCATAAGTTGAGCACCCAATCAAAATAAACTCTAATAATATACACTTAATCAAACCCAACATCAATTAGGAAATATAATTTTTTTTTCACATATAGTCAAGGAATGGATGAACAAAGAATTGATTCCATGGATTTTGAATGCATTCATGTATGTTTACTTTCGTTTTTATTATTCTTTTGTAATTGAATAAAAAATTGTTGCAGTTGTAGTCTTGTGGAACTCCTTTTTTTTTTAAAAAAAAAACAGTTGTGTTTTCAAACACAATTCACTCACTCACTTTACTTTAATTAAACAAAAAAATTTATTAATTTAATTGGTTTGTAAACCGAAAAACTTGGTGGATGGATTTAAAAAAAATTTAATTGAAAAAAAAGTTGATTTGTTTGGTGATTGAAAAATAGTTTTCTTTTAAGACAAAAAAACTGCATATTGTTGTTTGTTTAATTATTATTATTGTTGTTTTATATGAGGATGATTAAATGTGTAAACCATTATGATTTCATGTTTTTTTAGATAATTCAATACAGTGATTCCGCAAGTAACAATGAAAAAAATATAACTAGTTTTAGAGTTGAATTTGTATTTTATTTTTGTCCAAAATAAAATCTTAGTTGTAGAGTTTTATATGAATATGATATTTTTTTATTTGAATAAATGCTATAATATCTGTTAAAGAGAATGAAGAAACTATACATAAATTTTTTTTAAAGAAGAAACTGTACGTACAAGAATTTGTTTTTGGCTATGATGGAAGTAAATGAAGAGAAATGGATGTAATGAGAAAAAAATATATGTTTAAAATTAAAACAAATTTAAAGGTTAGTTTTGGTATTTTAAAGGGTGTAAGAAGTAAAATTAATAATTTTACATTTTAAATATGAGTGTAGAAAGAAAAATGGGTATAGGAAGATATTTTGTGGGTGGCAATAGAACCACCATTTTTAAAAGAGTATAAATGTTGTTTTGGAGTAAAAGAAAAAATAAACCTTTAAAAAAAGTTGGAAGGATTTTTGGAAAAGTAGATGAGATATAACAAATTATATTTGGTAAAAAGAGAAGGGTAATTTGTGAAGGGAATGCTTGGTTTGAGCGGTAAATAAGATGAAAAACAATTCGTTTATTATGGCTCTAATTTTTATGGTAAAAAGCAAAAAGTTGATATGTGTCAACATAATAAGAGAGAATGGGTTAAGAGAGTGAGTTGAAAGAGTATATGTAGATGTATCATCCCTCATTTTATTTACTTCTTATTTCTTCTATTCTCTCTCCTAAATTATAAGGTTACACATCATTATCTTTCCTCGTTAAATGTTTCCCTTTCTCTAGACATGACCGAGATTCGGTTCCAATCGTGGAACCGAACATGAATCGGACCGGAACCCGGTTTCGGAACAAGAAACCGGAACCTATAAGGTTCCAGTTCCAATTCCAATTCCAATTCTCCAATTTCAAAAACCGGAATGGAATCAGTGGTTCCTACCCGGTTTTAGAATCGTCAGTTCCACCGATATGGCAGGTAATGGGTGATTGGGTTAAAAAAAAACCACCGGAACCGTCGGAACACGGTGAACCGAAATCAGAATCGGCAGTTCGGAACTAGAACCGAGCCGAACCGGGGCCATGACTACTTTCCTCTCTCTTTTTGTCCCTCTTTTCACTCTAGTCTATATTTGACCTTCACTATTTTAATAAACCTTCATTTTTTTCCCTTCTTCTTTCTTCCTATTTCCCTAATATTTCACCCTTATCAAAATGTAGAAAAAGATGGAATTGGAAGGCTAATAATATTTTGCTGTATGTTATCATTTTGTTAATTAGTTTTTTTTTAATATTGAACAAGTTTTAAACGAAATATTGATTTTAGTTTATTTAAACAATTTTATCAATTAAATTTATTGAGTGAAAAATCCTGATTTAATTTCTCTATTATTAAATTTTAATATTATATTAGGGAATTATTTTCAGTTTAATTGATTTATTAAAAATGATAAACAGACTATCTCAACAAAATTGATAAACAGATTAAGAGAGAGAGAAAAACTTGTAAAAAATTAAGTCAAAGTGAAAAGAGAAAAAAAAAGAACTAATTACACTAACCTCCCCTGGGGTTTGCTCTATTTCACACAAAAACAATTTTATCGTTAATTGACACCCACCTCCCCTGCCGTCAGTCAACGGCCGTCAGACTTAACCTTTGACCTTATCAAGAGGGGAAATCTTGTCTTTTGACTTAAATTCAGATATTAAATATTTCAAATAAAAAAAGAAAAGAAAACAAATTTAATTTAAAATTAAAATATATAAAAAACTAATTAAAAAGAATAATAATAATAATCTCTCTCTCTCTCATCACCGTTCATCATCACCAAACCCCATCAATAAAATCTTTCTCTCTCTCTCTCACTCCACCATCAACATCAAACCTCCCAACACCCAAGCGATGACGGCCACCGGAAGCAGCGACGACGATGACCGGAAGCAACGACGAAGACAACGATGTTGACCGGAAGCGTGACGATGGTTAGCCCCAGGAAGACCCATGTTGCTAACAAGCTTAAGAATTCCATCGAAGATGCAGCAACACTCCATCGGAGTAGATTTGCTCCATCGTCGACGGCGTCGGATCTTCAACTTTGTAGAGGGAAGGTTGATTATCTTCAACTTTCTAGATCTTCAAATTTTTTTATTATTAATTTGATTTGACTTTTGTTTAATGAAGGGTTGTTAGATTGTTTATTTTTTTGTGATAAGATTCTATATGAAATTTGTTTTTGAAAGAAAAAAAATCTGGAAATTTTGAGATTGAATGATGATGACGATGGTGGAGAGATGAGGTTGATGATGGCGGTGGAGAGCTGAGGATGATGACAATCTGGAGAAATTTTTTTTCCTTTTTTTGTGACAAATCTTAAAATTTCCAGATTTGTTTTGAATTTCATTTTTTTTAATTTTTTTTTCTTGTTATTTAGTCTCCACCGACTGGAAGGGATGTTTGGGTTGTTTGGGTTTGACAATTCAATAAATATTTGTGTTGGGTTTCAGTTTATGGGAATGGAAGATTGGAAGGTTGAAGGTTGATGATGATAATGATGATGGAATTGGAAGGTTTATGACGATAATGATGATGGAATTAGAAGGTTGATGATAATGATTTTTGATTTTATTTTAAAAATTGTTTTTTTTTTAAAATTAAATAAGAATTTCAGGGGTATTTTGGTATTTTAATAGTGGATCTGATGGATCTCCGCCGTCCATCTCATGAGATGGAGAGATGGACGGTCTGGATCTCCACCAAATCTATTTTTTAAATTTAATTCATTTAATAATAATATTTATTTTCTTAATAATTTATTATTTTTTTTCTTTTTTCAGTTTATTTTTAATTGTTTTGATTTAAAATCTGAAATGGTGTTTACAGTATAAAATAAGTTGAAAGACAAGATTACCCCTCTTGATAAGATCAAAGGTTAAGTCTGACGGCCGTTGACTGACGGCAGGGGAGGTGGGTGTCAATTAACGATAAAATTGTTTTCGTGTGAAATAGAGCAAACCTCAGGGGAGGTTGGTGTAATTAGTTCAATAAATAAATTAGAAACATGTTAAGACGTAAAAGAAAAAAAAAGAAAGAGACATTAAACAGGAGAGAAATAATGAAATAAAATATTAAAATTTAGGTAAGAGTAAATACAAATATTAATAGAAAATAGGAAACTGAAGGGTGCAGATATTGTCATCCAAAGAAATTATTTGTAGACCTATTTTTTAAAAAGTAAATTACACGAATTTATCCTTGTTATATGAATAATTAGACTAAAATCGGTGAAAAAATCATAATGACACTATAGTCCCATTGTCTCGTTGACTAACAGTTGACCACCGTTAGTCAATCATAGAAAATGGACAATGTTCGTTTCGCCTTTATTCTAGTATTTCGAAATATTATATTAAATAAATTAATGAATTAAAAATCAGAAAAAAATATCTATTTAAAAAAATCAAATAGCTGTCAAAAAGAAATCGGAAAATTTAAAAAAGAGAGATAAAAATAAAATAATTAAAAGAAACTAGAAAACTAGTAGAAAATCAGAAAAAAAAAATATAAATTAAACAATATAAAAGAAAATGATCTCTCCATACCTCCATGGAGATCAAATGGAGGAGAACTCAATCTCCATTAATGGAGATTCTGGTTCCAGATTTTCTCCAAAAATAGAGGAGATCCTGATTCTCTATTAATAAATATTATTGTTCTAGTTCTCCTACAAAAATGGAGGAGATCCGGAACCACATCTCCTCAATGGAGATTCTCTATTATATATTTTTCTCTCTAAATATTTTAAATAATTTTTATTGTTTGTGTGTTTTGGTTGAGAATCTTGAGATTGTCTTGGTAAAGAAGATGAAGGGTGGAGAAGAAAGAAGTAGAATTATTTTGGGTTGCGATTTGCTTTGTATTGGGTTGCGATTTGGTTGTTTATGGTTGCTATTTGGTCTCTGAAAATTGAAGGAGATGATGAAGCATATTTTTTTTTTCTTCGCAAAAGTGGCTTGCATACCAATAATCGTTGACATGTCAACAATGTCAAGAGACTTGCTTCTTATGTGGTATAAAAATAGACTTGATAGACAATCAAGTCAAAATTTGGTCTCCAATATTTCTGTCTAAAACGCAATTTTTTTAATGACGTGTCCATTTTTTATTTCCTTACCAAAAATAGATGAAAAATTAATGTCAGTTTTAAATACTTGCTGAGTCAACCGAAAAAATAAATGTGCAACAGACCGTCTGAAAGTAGACAGTCATGTTGACAATGTATAATATTTTTGTTACCATATCAGCTTGAGGTTGAATATACACATCTGCATTGGAGAGAGATTTATTAACAGAATGTCTATTACTCATACGTGGCATCTATATTTTTTCACAAGTCACGTTTGCACTGGAGATGCTTTTAGAGTAATGCTATACAATCCAAATAATTAACCCAAATTTCAACCCAAATGATGTGGTAAGTGAGTTGTCATCAGCACACACAACATGAAATGATGTTGTTAATGAAAAAACCACTTGACACATCATTTAAGTTGAAATTTGAGTTAAATTTTTAGGTTGTCTATCATTAGTGTTTTTATTAATATTATATTATATTTAATTAATAAATTGTTAGGGCTGATGTGGCGATATGTTATTAGACACTTTTTTTTTTCATTTATTTAATAACACTGAAAAATATAAAATTACCCTTCATCGGTTAGTAACTAATTGTTGTTAATGGTTAGTCAACCGTTAGTTAAAGGGTCAACGGTAAATTAGTGTTATTATAATTGTTTTACCGATTTTAGTTAGACATGACGGCGGTTCGGTTCGAACCGGAGAACCGAACCGGAACCGCCGTCAGAGAACCGGAACCGGAACCGGTCTGGCCCGGTTCCGGTTCCGGTTCGCTTCAATGAAGAACCGGGCGGTTCGAACCGGACCAGAACCGGCGGTTCTGGTCCGGTTCGAACCGCCCGGTTCTTCTTTAAAATTATTATTATTATTATTATTTTTTTAAAATAACCGTTGGGCCCAACGGCCTGCTGACGTCAGCGGACCGTTGGGCCTCCAACGGTTCATATATATATATATATATTTTAAAATTTTCTTTTAATTTTCTTTTCTATAAATACCCCTACCCCTCCATTCATTTTTCCTCACTCCAATTTCCTCAATTCTCTCTAATTCTCAATTCTCTCTAAACTTTCAATTCTCCAAGTCTCAATTCTCAAACTCCAAGTCTCCAAGTTTCCAATTTATATTATTTACAATTACTAAATTAGTAAGTTTCCAATTTATTTTATTTACAACTACTTAGTTTCTAATTTTATTTTATTTGCAATATTTCTTATTTCAAATTTATTTAATTTGCAATTAGTCAATTACTAAGTTTCCAATATCATTTATTTACAATTTATTTTATTTGCTATATATTCCAATTTATTTTATTTGCAATTTATTTTATATTCAATTTATTTTATTTACAATATATTTTATTTGCAAATTGCAATTACTAACTACTAAGTTTCTAATTTTCTTCCAAATTTATTTCCAACCATTTAATTATTTTTTAAATCAATTTTTTAATATTTTTTGTTCAAGGAATTTTACAATTCAATTTTTAAAATGGCAAGTGGAAGTGGTGACGCTCCTAGACGCTCCATTTCGATGAAAGGTAAGGGTCGTATGACGGATAATCTCGGTCATGACGACCGTGCCTATCACGAGTATCTACAACAACAAGTCTATGCTGAAGACTTAGGCCTAAACTTTCCTCATTCTCATCCCTCTCTTAGAATTTCTGAACCCGATCTCAATGTCACCCCCATTTTGACAAGCCAATCAGAAAATATGCCTGATCTTGGCCATGATGGTGATGAGCATGATGACCCTGATCCCAACCCACATCAAGATTTTGATTTTTATCCACAGATGGAAGAAAAGTTACCGAAGCAGGTCAAATCTGATCTATTCGTACTCCATATGAAGAAAGTTACGAATGAAGATGGAAGCACAGTAGTGATTTGCAATTACTGCAAAAAAATATTTAAATGGCACAAATCTGGAGGATATGGCTCATATCGGAAGCATATAACGAACTCACATCCAGATGCACATGCCAAATCGAGTTCACAATCTCAAATTCCCAGGTACGCTACCCCTAACCAACAATTATTTAAATATAGTGATGCAAAAAATAGAGAAGAATTAGCTAGAATGGTTGCAGTAGAACACTTACCATTTAGTTTTGGTGAAAAAGTTGGTTTTAATAATTATTGTCAACGAGCATTAAATCCTGCTGCATGTCGTGTTCCTAGAACCACGTTCACAGAAGCACTTGAAAACATTTATGAAAAAGAAAAGAAAATGTTGGAAATTTTTTTTGAAAAATATAATGGCCGTGTTTCCGTATGTGCCGACATATGGAGTGATCATTGGCGAATGCATTCATACATAGGTGTCACTTGCCATTATATGGATAATGCATGGGCTATCCAAAAAAGAATTCTTGCATTTAGAGTTTTTGATGAAAAACACACTGCTGCTAATATTTTTAGACATCTTAGAATTATTTTCACAGAGTATAAAATTGAGAACAAAATTTTTGCAATTGGTTTTGATAATGCTTCTAACAATACCGTTGCTATTCCTGCTTTAATTGAATTATGCAAACCTTATCTTGGTGGTAAATTTTTTCATCAAAGATGTGCATGCCATGTTTTCAATTTATGTGTTCAAAAAGGATTAAAAACTCTTGAACAGTTTATTCAACCTATTAAAGATGCCCTCTATTTTTTGTGGAAACATCCTTCTGTAATGAAATTATGGGCAGCATATTGTAAACAAAATGGTAAGCGTGCCATTAGATTTCCTCGTGATGTTCCAACACGTTGGAATTCTACTTATAAATTGCTTGCTAGAAGTTATGAATATAGGGATTTATTAGTTACTTTTATTCAATATCATGTTAGTCACATTAATCTTTATCAAAGTCATTGGGATGCTTGTAGCAATGTTTGTGGTTTGTTAAAAGTTTTTTATACTGCTACTAACAATTTATCTGGTGTTTATTATCCTACAACTAATTTATTTATTATTGAGAGTCTTAATATTGCTGGTGCATTTGCTCATTGTGAATCCGACTCAGAATTACATGAGTCTGTTACTGCTATGAAGGATAAATGGTTAGAATATTATAAGGAGTTTCCAAATATTTATTTGATTGCCTTGTGTTTTGATCCACGTTGTAGATTAGAAAGTTTGCCTGATTATCTTTCTGTTTATTATGAACAAGGTTTAAAAATAAATTATGATGTTGATATGTGTTGTGCTAGGGTTAAGACATTATTGTATGAATTATATGATGAATATATTAAAGTTTACGGTCTATCACTGAACATAGATGTTCCACAAACTCAAAATGTATCTCGTTCATCATCATCATCCTCTTCATTTGTTAATTTATGGTATAATCTTTTATCAAAACAAACCAAAAAATTACGAGGTTCTTCTTCATCAAGCTCCACCACATATTCCGAGCTTGAATCTTATCTAAGTACCTCTTTTGGGTTCATAGAAGACACTGAAGATAAAAAATTTGATATCCTACACTGGTGGAAAGAGCATGAAAGGTACTTTCCAATCTTGGCTATGATAGCCAAACAAATCCTTTCAACACCAGTTTCTACGGTGGCTGTAGAACAACAGTTCAGTACCGGTGGGAATATTTTAGACTCAAGACGTTCCCTTATGAGTCCGAAATCACTTCAGATACAAGCTTGTGTTGAAGATTGGACGAAGGCTCAAAATAGACAACAATAAATCGATCAAGAGGAACCATACGATTTCTTTAAAGATGATCAACCGGCTGAAAGTCAAACGGATGATCATGGCAACGATTAGTCCACGTCTCCATGACTCGTTGACTCCACGCCAAATTCGCATCTCCAAACTCCAAAGTCCAAATCTACAATAAAAGGTGTTGATGGTGATTTTTCGTCGTCACTATCAACGAACTTGTATCAAGCGAAAATAAGAACAGATAAGTGTAATACCGCAAGAAAACAATAAATCAAGAGATACAAATACGTGGTAAAAACTCCTTTTAACTGGAGAAAAATCCACGGGTTGTTGCTTGAGCAACAAAGTCAAATCTACTATGAAAAACTCAATTACAAAGTATTTCTCTCTGACTTCTCCTGCTAATTCTCACCTCCCCCTGTTATGTTTCTTACAGGGGTATTTATACATGTTATTATTAGGGTTTACGGTACTGCTAGGGTTTGGTGTTGTGATACCCGTATTTTGTGTGATTTCCTAGTTCTAATTGAAGTCTGTCTCTTTCTAGAGTTTATCCTGTTTCTTGTTTTGACTGAGTCCGAATCTGCGTCAGATTCCTCGCCCTTTATCTGCGGGAAATCTGTTTGCCTTTCAATTGAACTCTGATAGTCGTATCGTTGCTTATTATAGAGTTGCTTGCTGCTGATTTTGTCCATATGTTTGTGGAGTACTCGTCTTCATTATCTGATCCCGAGTATGCCCGAGTATGCCCGAGCCGGTTTCTTCGTCTGTGGTCGGGTTGCTTTGCTCTTTGCCGAGTAAATTCCCTTGGGGAATTTCTGCCCTTTAACGCTTGACTTTTCTCGACTTTGCTTACGTGGCCCCTTACTGTAATGACGTGTCCTTAATGATGATTTTTACCTATAACAATACCCCCTTAAATATTTGAACCGAATGTATCCTGCTTACTCGGGATAAATATTTAACTCTTTCATGACTTGTTCTCGTTTATCGTCTTCTTCATCAATGTCGGATTTCAAATTCCTCGTTCGCTTCGAAACGTTAATGGCGTGTCTTAATTACACCTGCACGCGTTTGATTCTTTTCTTATTCGAAGATCTTTTGATGGTGACTGACTGTCTCTTCGACGGCTCGGTGCCTCTCTTTACTGCCACCTGTCTTCTTTTGTTTGGCCGTGGTACGTGGCATTTATGAGACGCGACCCTTCTGTTCGTGCCCGTACAGCTTACGTCATGATTCTTATCCCAATCTTTCCCGCTTCTCCTCACCTACCCTTTCTAGGGTTTCGTGTCTTGGGACCGGTTGCATGCTTATATATAGAAGTATTGCTTCAAAGGGGAAAACCCCTATTCAAGTTTTTACCATTACTTCCCAGATTTCTGCTATCGTTTCCTAGATTTCTGCCATCGTTTCCCTGCCTGTAATCTCGTCCTGCGAAGATTTACTTCTTTCGGTTTCCAAGCCTTTTCTCGACCTTCTCGAAGATCCTACCGTACCTCACGTCTCTTCAATCCTTTAAGGTTAGTTCTCATGGATCCCTCTGCTAGACATCGTCTTTTTACTGTTGCTATGATTGCCATTGAGCAAGGTGATACTTGTACTGTTACGGCTGTCCACAGGTTGCTTGGTGATCCAATTCCCGATCAGCCCCGATTTACAGACGCTGACGTCTCCGGACTCAACTTGTCTGGACTGCGTCGTGAAGTTCCACCAGCTTCTTCCAGTTTGTCACAGCCTGAATCCTATCAGCCTGAGACCGATTCCAGTTCTGCTTCTGCTGCTCGTGATAATTCTCGGCTGTGGAAAAGAATGGGGAAGAAACAAAGCAATCGCGACATCAACAAAGGTTCCTTTGTTCGGGAAATCCGAGTCGGGCCCCAGAGGGTGGTCGAAAAAGACGTTGAGGACGAGCATAGGGAGGCTCGTATAGTTTTCTCTCCCGAGAGAGTTTGCGCTTACGACGTTGAGCCAAATGTGGTCTGCCCCGAAGAAGTCATTAAATACACGAACCGTTTTGATCTGGACAGCGACACTATCTCATTAAACCCTGCTAACGGTCGGGCTGCGTGGAACCCCCCGCCCGGTCAAGTGGTGATTTACGGGGCGATGCTTTCTTGCGGGGTGACGCTTCCGCTGCAACCCTTCATTATGTGGTTTTTGGCTGAAGCTCAGCTCGCCCCTGCTCAACTAACTCCGAACAGCTATCGGATCTTGATGTGCATGTGGCACATGTGGCATAGGATGGGACGACCACCCCCGACTCCTCGGGAAATTAGGCACTTCTATTCTTTGAGGCCTCTGGGAAAGACCGGGATTTACTTCCTGCTTTCAACTCAGCCCGAGAGTTGGGTCCCTAAGGACGTGATCGTGAAGAACAGGGTGATGCCGACCGCTGATGAGAAGATGAAAGGGTTTGTTTGGGGCTTCCTCACCTCAAACAAGTTCTGGAAGAATAGTTGGTTCTTCTTGGGTGGAGACTGGGGACGGTCAATTTCTTTTGACATTGAGGGCTCTCAGATGACTCGCCGGGTGCCTCGGTACTTCTGCGCACCCCAGTGGAACCACATGACTTTGTCTTTTACGGATGAAGAACTCAAAACCATGACTCGGGCGGCCTTCCGTCCCGTGGAAAAGAGGGGCAGACCTTACCTCTTCGATGAGAAGAAGATGATAACAGCTCGCCTCTTCCCTCAACTTTCTGCACGCCGGCGTCGCTGTAAGTTCTTTATTTCTTCCTTGCTATTTACCTGCTTTATCTATCTGGCTTTCAGCTTCCTAATTTTTTTTTTAGTGTACGACATAGATGTAGTGTGCGATGCCCAAGCCCGCCGAATGAAAGGCATTGCGGAGGCGAGCCGGAGGGAAGTTTAACGTCAACAGGATGCGGGGATAGCCCCTCCTCAAGGTGACTCCGATGGGAGTTCTTCCGAAGACATTCCTGAGGGGGGTGCAGGCGACGTGCCGGATTACATGCCTGAGGAAACTCAGAATCAAGAGTTGGCCGCCCACGCAGCTGATGAAGGCAATCAAGCAGGTCCTTCGACAAAGGGGAAGGAGAAGGTTGGGGAGTCTTCCGAACCAGCTACCTTCTCCTGCGGAACTGGATCTCCTCGGCCTGCTGTAGTCGAGCCGACTACCACTTCCCCGGATGCGGAAATTGCCAGGGAGCATCCGGACGTGACAGTTCCAGAGATTCTGGTTTCTGCCGAACTGAACACTGCGCCGTCTGGAAGTGGTGCTGAAATGGGGCGTTCCGATCTGGATTTTGAGGACCCCACAGCAGACCTGAATACCCGTGGGAGGCAACCCGGAAAAAGAAAAGCCTCGTTCTCACCTGGCCGTCCGGCCCCCAAGATTCCTCGAGTAGTTGCTTTCGTCGAGTCATCCTCGGATGAGGAGGGGGTAGCGGAGGCTGCTGAGAATGAGAGAACAATAGAGAACTCTCCTCCACGGGATCAGATGAGGGACGAACCTGGCATCCCCCTTAGTTCCCCTCAGGCAATACCTACTGCTAGGTTCCCCGAAGCTGATCTTGGCGATCCTGACCCTTCAGCCCAGTCTAGCGTACCTACCCCCGAGACCATGTTGAAGGCTATGGCTTCGGGCCAAGCATATATAGGGGAGGATCGTTGGAGCGATCTCAGGGTCGGTTCGTTATCTGATCGGCTCCGCCATTTCTTCAACAACGCTTCTTATGTGAGTAACTCTTAAGACTTTCATATTTATCTCTTTTATTGCTACTTCATTTTTGTCACTTGTTATCAGCTCGTTGCAGATGGTAGCCGAGATGACTGAAGTCTGCCAGACTAGTGATGGTCAGACGGAGAAAATAAGGAGGCTTGAGGCCCAGTTGAAGGAGAGTGAAGATCGCCGTGCTCGGGCCGAACTGGCTTGTCAGGAAGGGACCAGGTCGGGTCAGGTGCTTCTGGACCAGTGCTTAGCGCGTCAACTAGAGGCTGAACAGAAAGCATCTTTCGCTTCTGAAGAGGCCCAAACCTTAAAAGACCAGTTGTTATCTACTCAGGAGGCTCTACTCCAGGCCGAACAGACAGCTGAAGATGTAAAGTCCTCATACGAGCGCCGGATTCAGGACTTGGAACGTCAAGCCTTGACGGTCAAGTCCCTGTCGAAGGAAGCTAGGCTGGAGTTGGAGATTCAGGGGGTCGATCGCTTCAAAAGATCTCCAGCCTATGATGCTTTACTTCTCCGGGAATTTCAGAGGGGAATGGTCTCGGCCGGAGAATTTTTCAAGAAGAAGAACAGAGCAACTGATCGGGCCAGGGCTAACTAGAACCTCTCGGTCAGAAAGCATGTGGATGCTTCTCTGGAATCCCTTCAGCTCCAGATGAAGACGTGGCGAGCATATTGCAGAAGTAAGGGAAAAGAGCCACATCCCATGCACCTGGAAGTTCCCACTGCTGATTCCTTCTCAACTTTCCACGCTTGTGAGAAAGTGGGGATCGACGGTGAGGCTTCTGACGTTGGGCCCATTCCCGAGGTAGATTATAGCGCTTGGATAGATGACGACGCCCCGAAAGATGTGATTGTCTGGCCTTCTGATGACAGCCTCCTGAGTGAGTACGTGATGGAACCGGACCCGAGCATTGGTGGAAGTAGTTCTCAACCGCCGGCATCTTCTTGATTAATTTTCTCTTTTTCTTTTTTGTAACAATTATTTTTTGTAACAACCATTGTATATTCTTTCGCTCATATATAAGAAATCTATTCACTATTCTGCCTGTCCAGTTCCCTGCATGATAAACGTATAAACAAAAGAAAAACAAACGAAGCATAATTTGTTCGGTCACCTATACTCGGCTCATAGATCTTAAGAATTTTTGGAACTCTTAATTTCAACAAAGTGCTTGGCGACTACCAAAGTTAACCGAGTATCTTATTCAACTGACAACTCATTTATTAAGCCGAGTATCTCATTAAACTAGCCGTTGATTTATTGGACCAAGTATCTTATTTAACTGGAAATTTTTCTTTTAAAGCCGAGTATCTTATTTAACTGGCAACTTTTTTAAGCCGAGTATCTTATTTAACTGGCAATTAATTTCTCCGATCTTGTGAAGATCGTTTTACCCTAACGTTTCGTCGAGGCTCACCACAACCATACGTCAAGGTCCTTACACAAGTCACCTAGGACGTCTCCCAGTTTTGTCTGTGCAAGGTTTCGTCGAATCGTTGGTGGTTATGTTGACCAGCCAACACGACTACGCATCTCACCAGTTTTCCTGGCGGCGCTCCGAGCAGTTTTCCAGTTATCCTGGTGCCTCGGTTTTGCCTTTTGGTTAAGAAGTGCGTTGGCACTGCTTAAACCGGGCGGGCGCGCTATTCCAGCATCTCAGCCCTTCAAGAACTACTTGTCCGCTCTCCCGCGGCCTCGTAGCGCATGATTATTTTTGAACGAGATTTGCTCGGACCGGTTTGTTTTACGTGACTAAATTTAGTCTGCTTGTTCTCGGACGAGGTGGCCACTGTTGTTTTTGCTTTATTTGAACATTCTTTATCGTGGATTTCATCGTCTTCAATGAATAACCTCTTTATTAGCAAACAGACTTTATTAGATAACAATAAGAGTTAGAAACCTCTTAACTTGACTATAAGTTAAAGCAAAGCTAAAATAACGTTAAACATGAATGAACTTGTCAGGGGTAGAAAATCTTGAGATACTGAGCGTTGCATGGTCGGGGTACTAAGCTGCCTTCTGGGTGAGCTATCAGGTAGGCTCTGTGCCCTGCAACTCCCTTGATGATATACAGGCCTTCCCATTTGTCAGCGAGAGATCCTGCCGACTTGTCCTTAGTGTTCGGGGACACCCTTCTTAGCACTAAATCTCCGAGCTGGAATCTACGCACACGAACATGGGAATTATAGTACCTTGTAGCCCTCTGCTGATACGCTGCATTTCTCACTTGAGCTGCATCCCTGATTTCTTTAAGCTCGTCTAAGTTCCGCTGCAACATGTTGACGTTGTGCTCGGGGCTGTATAGTTACACCCTGGGTGACGTAAAGGTTGTTTCCGTCGGGATTACAACCTCTGTTCCGAATGCTAGTGCAAAAGGGGTCTCCCCTGTGGATGACCTGATAGTCGTTCGGTATGCCCATAACACCTCTAGTAGTTTGTCTGCCCAACTGCCTTTCTTTGCTTCCAACTTTGCTTTTAGTGTGTGCTTGATCACCTTGTTCACAGCTTCAGTTTGGCCATTGGTTTGAGGATGTGTAGGTGACGCATAGTAGTTTGCAATCTTGTACTCCTCGGACATTTCCCTGAACTTGCTGTTGTCGAACTGAGTTCCGTTATCCGTTATAATGATGCTCGGGATTCCGAACCTATATATGATGTTCTTCCTGACAAAGCTAGTGGTGTTCGCCTCCGTGATGTGCACCAATGCCTCTGCTTCTGCCCACTTGGTAAAGTAGTCTACTGCCACAATTGCGTACTTTGCTCCTCCCCTTGTTCCTGTGGGCATTGGACCAATCAGGTCGAGGCCCCACTTGGCAAAAGGCCAAGGGGAAGTTAAGCTTCTGAGTAACTCCGGGGGTTGCCGAATGTCGTTTGCTATTCTTTGACATTTCTTACAACTTTTCACGAATCGTTGCGCTTCGGCAAATAAAGTCGGCCAATAAAAACCTTGCCGAAGTACCTTGTGTGCTAGGCTCTTACCCCCAGTGTGGTTTCCACACACCCCACTGTGAACATCTTTCAGAATCTTGTAGGTTTCTTCTCCGACAACACATCTTTGTAACACCTTTGAGAACCCTCTTCTGTATAGTTCTCCCCTTAGAATTGTGTACCGAGTTGACCTGTACCTGACGCGTTTTGCCTCCACAGCATCCTCCGGTAATATGTTTCTCTCCAAATACTCTCTAAGCTGGGTCGTCCAATCACTTGGATCTAACCGGATTTCTGACACCATGACCTCTTCAGATTCTACCGTACTTGGTTTGGTCAGGTGCGCCACTGGTATTGCTTTTGACCTAATACTCGTGGTGGCTGAGGCTAATTTAGACAAAGCATCTGCTTTTTCGTTCTCCTCCCGAGGGATTTGAAGGATCCTGTACGCCTTAAACTTTTTAAGCAAGCTCTTTGCAATGTCTAAGTAAGCTATCATATGCTCCTCCCTCGCCTGGTATTCATCCAGCACCTGGTTAACCACAACCTGGGAATCGCTGTATACCGCCAACTCATCTGCCCCCAATGCTATGCAAACTCTCAAACCAGCCAACAAAGCTTCATACTCTGCTTGGTTATTAGTTGCTTTGAAGTCGAACCTCATGGCGCATTCCACAGCATCCCCTTCTAGTGTTGTTATGACTATTCCGGCCCCACTGCCATGGGTGTTCGACGATCCATCCACATGCAACTTCCATTGGAACTTACTCACTTGATCGCCTTCTATCATCCTTTGCACTTCCATATCTGGCTCGGTGAACTCTGCTATGAAATTGGACACCGCTTGTCCCTTAACTGCAGCTTTTGGGGTATATTTGATGTCAAATTCACTTAACTCAACCGCCCACTTAGTCAATCTTCCCGACAGTTCTGGCTTTTGCAGGATGAGTTTCAGCGGGCAGTCGGTGTACACCTCTATTGCATGCGCTTGGAAGTACGGCCTTAGTTTTCTGGTTGCCGTGACCAAGGCGAGTGCAACCTTTTCGGCCGGTGAGTATCTAGTTTCTGCTGGCAGCAACGCCTTGCTGGTATAATATACCGGTTTTTGCACTCCTTTCTCCATCCGAATCAACACCGAACTTGTCGCTACCTCTGTGACTGAGAGGTACAAGTACAACGTCTCCCCGACCACCGGCTTTGAGAGGATGGGTGCTCACCCTAAATACTCTTTCAATTTCTGAAAAGCAGCTTCGCATTCTTCACTCCATTCAAGGCCTTTTCCTTTCTTTATTGCTCTGAAGAATGGGGCGCATTTGTCTGTCGACTTTGCTATGAATCGGTTAAGTGACGCAAGACATCCCGTTAGCCTCTGTACATCCCTCAGCGTCCTTGGCGAAGCCATATCTTCCAACGCTTTGATCTTCTCGGGGTTCACCTCAATCCCTCTTTGATGTACCTGAAAACCAAGAAATCTCCCTGATGGCACTCCGAACACACATTTGCTCGGGTTAAGCTTGATTTTATATCTCCTCAGCACTTCGAAGGTCTCCCTTAAGTCTTCTGAATGCCTCTCTGCTGTGACACTCTTGGTCAACATATCATCCACATAAACTTCCATGTTCCTCCCGATTTGCCGGGCAAAAATCCTGTTCACCAATCTCTGGTAGGTTGCCCCAGCATTTTTCAGGCCGAAAGGCATCACCTTATAGTAGTACAAACCCTGATCTGTGGTGAAAGCCGTCTTTTCTTCATCCGCTTTATTCATTCTGATCTGATTGTTTCCTGAATAAGCATCCATGAAGCTCAACAATTCGTGCCCAGCTGTTGCATCCACCAGTTGGTCTATTCTCGGCAATGGGAAACTATCTTTCGGGCAGGCCTTATTCAAATCGGTGAAGTCTACACACATTCTCCACTGATTATTCTTCTTCTTAACCAGCACCACATTGGCCACCCATTCTGGGTATTTGACCTCCCTTATCGATCCTGCAGAAAGCAACTTGCCTACTTCATCCTTAATGGCCACACTCCTCTCTGGATTGAACAGCCGTCTCTTTTGCACTACCGGGCGGAACTCTGGATTGATGGAGAGGCAATGTGATATCACTTTTGGATCTATCCCGGGCATATCTTCGTGGCTCCAAGCAAAAACATCCTTGTAATCCCTTAGTAGTGAGACAAGTTGGGCTTTTATACATTCACTCAAATTTGCCCCGACTTTCACCGTCCTGCCTGGATCTTCTGGGTCCAATGCCACCTCTTCGGTCGGCTCATCTTTCTTAGCTTCGGGCTCCTCTCTGGGATCCAACTCAAAATCCTTCGGTACTTCTGACTCTTCAGTCTCATCAGTTATCAGCTTGGTTGTCACATTGTATACCTGGTTTACTTCCTTGTCCTTGTATACTGACAAATTTGCCCTTCGAGCCATTTCTTGTGATCCTTTGACCATTCCAACCCCAAACTCCGTTGGGAACTTCATCATTAAGGCATAAGTCGCCGTCACCGCCTTAGCTTTATTCAAGAACGGTCGGCCCAATAGGGCGTTGTACGGCCAATTTTCTGTGTCGACGACTACAAAGTCGAGTAACACTGTCTTTTGGTAAGGAGCCTTCCCAATCTTCACCGGTAATTTTACTGTGCCGAGTGACCTTACCTCCACCCCGCCAAATCCTCTAAGAGGTGTAGGAAAAGGCTGCAGGTCTTTCCTGTCCAGCCTCAGCTGGTCATAAACTTCTGCACTCAAAATATCCGCTGAGCTTCCATTGTCGATCAAAATCCGATGGACCTCCCTATGGCCAATATGTGCGCTGATTACCAGTGCATCGTTCGGTCTTACATCTACTCCATGTGAGTCAGCCTCTGTGAATATGATGGGATCCCAGCCTCCCTTGATCCTTTTTGGGTCGGGTTCAATAGAATTGACACCTAGATCTCTTCTAGCCTCCATGGCTTCCCGAATTTCCTGGGTCCTCTCCCTATTACTTTTACCCGTTGATGGTCCACCAAAAATCGTGTTGATCGCTCCTTCATCCTCAGCTTTCTTGGGGCTAAGTTTTCTTGCCCGACCATCCTGTCGGTTATCTCTTTGTCCGTCTACCTTGTCGGTTTTCCTCAGGACGATATCTTTCAAGTGTCCTTCCCTGATGAGGGTCTCTATGTGATCCTTAAGTTGAAAACACTTGGAAGTTTCGTGGCCATTCTCCTTATGGAACCTGCAATACTTGGTGGTGTCCCTCCGGGCATAGGATGACTGCCTAGGAGGTTCTTTAGACATGTTCTTCTCCTCCAGAATTGCCAAAATTTCCTCCTGATCCTTCCTCAGTGGGGTATAGTTCGTATATCTGCCTTGGAACTTCTGCCGCGGCTGATCTGTCTTCGGATCATATGCCCGACGACCATCCCGACTATCCCGTGTCTTATTCTTTTGTTTATCACCTTTCGCATCGGGCGTCTTCGCTTGGTCCTTAGCTTTAGACCCTTCCGGACGTCCGCCATGCATGAAGTATCCTCCCGTGGCAATTTCTTCTTCCTCCGCCAAGGCATAGCCCCCAGCCATATCCATCATGTCAGCGTAACTGGTTAGAAGGGCTTTTCTCAGGTCAAATGACAGCTGACCATTCTGGAGGTTATTGATGAACGCTGCAATTATAGCCTCGTCGTTTGCACTTCCAATCTCAGATAGTTCTTGACCGAATCTTCCCAAATACTTCTTAAGTGACTCATCCTTTCCTTGCTTAAGTTGAGACAAGTGGGCCACCGACTTCTTTCTGTGCACATTCCCGAGGAACTGCCTTGAGAAAGCCTTACTCAGCTCGCTGAAGTTACTTATGCTGGCCGTTGGTAACCTGCCGAACCACCTAGAGCCCAGATCCCCAAGAGTTTGAGGGAAATTTAAGCATAGTAGGGCATCATTGTAAACATACTGGGCCATGGCACTCTTGTATCTTCTGACATGTTCTTTAGGGTCCGTGTCCTTTTTGAATTGCTCTACATGTGGCATTCTAAACCTCTCCGGGAATGGCGTCCTCAGGATCCTATTGGTGAAAGGGCTCCCAGATTCATCATCTGACAACTCGTTACGCCCGTATCGCCTGACTAACGCATCCATTTGTCGGCGGTTATTCTCCACTTCCCGGGTCAAACTCTGTATGAGTATATCTCTGTCTCCCTCCGGCTCCCCCACAGCATTGAAATTCTGACTTATAGTCAGTTTTTGGCCTCTTTCTTCCGGATTCGATTCTCTTTGATCCCGATTTAAACCGTGCAGCCGAACTGTGCCCCTTTGGCGCTTGTGATGATAATTCTGCTCACTCTTTCCCGAGGACGACGATCGATCTCTCCGATGAGTACGCCTCCTTGGACGGTCTCTATCCCTAGCGGTCTGGTCATGACCATACCTTCTGTCCGAGTCATTCTCCTCTCTACGTTCTCCGTTTCCCCTGGTTGGCCTTTCAGAAAAAATCACCGGCCTGTCAATCGGATCACGGCTTGCCTTTATAGGTGCATCAGGCGTTGGTATCACCACTGTGGAGCGCAACCTCGTTGCTTGCTGATTTGGAGCAGAAAGATTGTGAGGTGACATCAAACCTTCCGTGGTGGAGAGATCAACCCCTTGCCTTGCAGCGTCTGATATAAGTTGCTGCAAGGAAGTGCGGAATCGTTGCGCAATCTCTTCGTTAGTTGGAGGAAAACGCTGAATGCCAGCCAGGGCAGTTGACTGATCTGCCGTTGCCAAGGTTACCTCTGCAGTGTTAAGGGTGGCATCATCCTCTAATTCATTGATTGGCAATCCTTGACTATACCTGGAATCGCTACCATCCCCTTCGCCAGCCATTGTCACAAGTTTTGCTTGATCCCCCTCCTTCTAGCGCCAATTGTTGATGGTGATTTTTCGTCGTCACTATCAACGAACTTGTATCAAGCGAAAATAAGAACAGATAAGTGTAATACCGCAAGAAAACAATAAATCAAGAGATACAAATACGTGGTAAAAACTCCTTTTAACTGGAGAAAAATCCACGGGTTGTTGCTTGAGCAACAAAGTCAAATCTACTATGAAAAACTCAATTACAAAGTATTTCTCTCTGACTTCTCCTGCTAATTCTCACCTCCCCCTGTTATGTTTCTTACAGGGGTATTTATACATGTTATTATTAGGGTTTACGGTACTGCTAGGGTTTGGTGTTGTGATACCCGTATTTTGTGAGATTTCCTAGTTCTAATTGAAGTCTGTCTCTTTCTGGAGTTTATCCTGTTTCTTGTTTTGACTGAGTCTGAATCTGCGTCGGATTCCTCGCCCTTTATCTGCGGGAAATCTGTTTGCCTTTCAGTTGAACTCTGATAGTCGTATCGTTGCTTATTATGGAGTTGCTTGCTGCTGATTCTGTCCATATGTTTGTGGAGTACTCGTCTTCATTATCTGATCCCGAGTATGCCCGAGTATGCCCGAGCGGTTTCTTCGTCTGTGGTCGGATTGCTTTGCTCTTTGCCGAGTAAATTCCCTTGGGGAATTTCTGCCCTTTAACGCTTGACTTTTCTCGACTTTGCTTACGTGGCCCCTTACTGTAATGACGTGTCCTTAATGATGATTTTTACCTATAACAAAAGGTAAGAGAACTACGTGGCCTTTGATTCCTCTAAACCCTTAAGAGGATACGTAGGCAACTTAATTGTGGTGAAAATTAAGTGCAAGGCCAATTTTATTTTTTTTGGTTTTGTTTTATTTTATTTTATTTTTTAATTTGTCATTTATTTATTTAACTTTATTTTGCGGGTGACCCAATAAAATACATTTACCAATTATATTTCTACATGGCTAATTTTTTTTAATGAAATATGATATAAAAAAAAAACAAAAATAGGCCGGTTCCGGTTCGGAACCGGAGGAACCGGACCGGAACCGTTACCGGCGGCATGTCTAATTTCAGTGTAATTATACATATAACTATGGTAAGTTTATGTAATTTACCAATAAAAAATGAGTGTACAAATAGTTTCTTTAGGTGACAATATTTGCGCCCGAAAGTGAATGAATTACAGTTAAATTTGGACTATTCAAACCATTAAGATCTAATGGACACAAAAAGTGTGTCAAATCATTGGGGCCATGGATCCTGCCCATATATATCTAATATTTACTCGATTTAGTCGGATCGGTTCGGTTTTGACAAAGCAAAATCATCAGTGACTTATTTAAACTTGGTTTTCATTTTTTTGAATCGAATTGACTCGTCTCAACATAGTGACTTGCGACTCGAACACATATTTTCGGTTCGGTTCGGTTTGGTTAACCACGGATCGTAAAACCGTGCCCACCCCTAGATAGAACATGACTTCTCCAAAGCTAAAATACAAGACCAGAAGTTGCAACTCAATCTTATAGGAAACAATAACAAGCGATAGACACCATTGAATATAAACTATATATGTGTATATATCTGTCGGTGATTATTAAATCAAAAGAAAAGACCCTTTTGGTGAGACCTTATTTTCAAAGGATTAAGTAATTGTCACAACTAATTAACCAACAAGAACCTAAACAATTGGACTTCCAATTAAACCAATTGTTAGTTTATTATATGAGCATTTTGACCTTATCTTCTCATTCTGGGATAATATTAATCAACTAGCTTGATAACATAAATATATCAATGTCACTTACTATTGTTTTTTTTAGTCCACATTAATTGATATTATACTTGATCGTACACACACTAAACTTTTTTAATGCTCTTATGCCATTAGAATTATGCTGATAACTTTATAGTTTAATACAGATTCATATATCGACTTAATCAAAACTTTAGCGGGATCCATGCTATTTTATATTTAAAAATTGTAATCCTTTTTAAGTTTGATGTTAGTATATATCTAGCTAGATCATGATCGTATATATTTCAATTTTCTAACGTTATTGGAGTAAACAATTTTTAAGTTTGAAAGTCTTGATGAGTTTTGATCATTTCATGACGATTCTCCCTCGATACTTTTAAAATTTTGATCAAATTAATTATAGATAGAATTAAGCATGATAATAATACCAGTCATGTGAAAGTACGAGAATATCACCATCTCACGTATAGAATAAAAATCCGTCAAAATGTTGATAAATTGCAAAACTAAGGGGTCGTTTGTTTTTTTGTCTGAACACTGAACAGTCATAAATTTTTCTGAAGACTGAATATGGACTGAAATCTGAATCTGAATGACATGTTTGTTTTTTTTTTCCTCACATCTGAATGTGCTGTTAACATGTTTGTTTTTTTAAAAATAAAACTGTCTGAAAATAAGTAATTGTACATTTATACCCATACTAATTAAAATAAGTAATTTAACATGCACCATTCTTTATAACATTTTGTATGGTTTTTTTTTTTTTTTTTTGCAAACAAAGTTTAATTTAACAAAATAAAAAGTTAAACAAAGAATATAATTTTGCATATTCTGCAAACAAAGTTTAAGTTAAATTTATTGTCAAAAAAAAGTTCAAATTCAAGTTCAATTTTATACGTTGTCCACGTTTCCGGTGAATATAATTCATGAAACCTTTTTGTTTTTTTTTTTTGGTTTCCTGGATCATATACACCGGAAACCAAATAAAAAAAAGGTTCTTGAATTTTTATATACAATAATTCTATAACATTTTCGAGCCACGAAATCTACTTAATATGATAGACAACTTTATTGAGCACTATACGAATAGTTAGATAAAAATAAATAAATAAAGAGTTCTTACCGAGATTTGGCAGGGGAGAAATTCAATTGTTCAATCTCTGAAAAATTTCATTATGAAAAGTATTTAGGTTTTTTTTTCTTTTCTAAAACATGTTTAAAATAAGAAATATGTTAAAAGAAAATTTTGTATACCATATTAAATTAATATAAATTTGGAAATATATCTTTTTTTGGAGGATAGACTTGGAAAAGAATATTTTAATTGTAATCCAGTGATTTGGAATTAAGTTAAAAGTCAAGATTTCTTACTTTTTATTTTAAGTTGTTTTTTGATATTTTTAAGTTGTTTGACCACTTAAAAAAACAAACAAAACAACTTAATGAGTTCAATTCAGACCCATTAAATCTTAAGTGAAAAAAACAAACGACCCCTAAGATTCTAAGAAGCAAAATAACATAAAATAGTATTCTATTTATCCCCACACACATTAAAAAAGAAGAAGAAAAAGTTAGAAGCTTATATGCGAAGAAAAATCAACATCAACAAACATCATGACATTAAGGGTATGTTTGATAGGAGAGAAATAAAGTATGAGGGATTGATGAATTAAGGGGGAGAGAGAGTATGAGGGATGAAGATGATAACATATATCCTTCATGTTATTTGATATTGAAAAGATCGTTGAATGAATGGATTTGTATATAATTTATAAATTTACTATATTGCTCTTATATAAATTAGATGGTAATATAAAAATGGAGGGCATTATTGTCATTTCCCTTCAATTTTTCTTCCCTTTTCTCAACCTCCCATTGACGGGTGTATTGTTTTTGGTGGGCCCAAAATGAGGAGAGCTCCCTCCTCTTTTCCGCTCCCCTCTCTTTTCTCTCAAACCTAACAAGGGATTGGAGCTCTCCTCCCATCCCTCTCTCCCTCTAACCATCTCCCTCCCTCCATCTCTCCATCTTACCAAACAAAGTGTAAGAGTGTGTTTGGTATGACTTTTCAAGTAGAACTTCAATAATAGATATTTTTGTAGTAGATATTCTAATAAATAGAGTTTCTATCAAAAAGGACTTTTGGTTGTGTAAATTACAAAAAAAGTGTTGACAATATTTTTTTTTTAAATAGCTTTTGGTTGTGTAAATTACAAAAAGGGTGTTGACAATGTATTTATAATGAAAGAGTTGTATCGGCATTTGAGATAATTCATATGTTTTAAAAAAGCTTTTTAGAAAACATAAAATGACTTTTATAATGGGTAATTGAGATAATTCATATATTAAAAAAGCTGTTTTGGGTTTTGTCAAACAATTAAAAAAATTTCAAAATAGCTTCCAATATTAAAAAAAGGCTTTTGATTCTTACAAAAAAACCATACCAAACACTCACTAAATACAAAAAAGAACAATTTGATTTGATTTCCGAAGAGAGAAAGATAGGCTTATCTTTGCATTTAATTTTTTTTTCAAAAGGGTTAGAAGATGATCATGATATATAATAAAAGTAGTAGAGAGAGCATTATTTGCATGGCATTGTCATCCAATTAAATCCATTATAATGCACAGACAAAATCGCCGCTTGTCTCAATATCATCGTCAATGTCAGCATCATCTAAATCATCAGCAAGATCCATACTTCCTCCAATCAATAGTCCACCAACTTTGGGCCCCGCTCCTGATTTGCCTGCCTCTTCAACTATCGATGATATTTCTTCTATGCTTTGAGATTCTTTGTTGTCATTATTTTCTTCATTTGATCTCTGCAAACTACTTAATTCTTCTTCCATGATAAACTCTAGATCTATTGGCAAGTTCTTTAAGAACCATTGGTGCTTTTTTATTTCTGGGATTGTTATTCTCTGCATGCACAAAATTTTGTTTAATTAGTCCCAATCAATTTATAAGTACAAGAAAAATTAAAGCAAAAACAATCATTTGTTAAAATATTTATCAACAAATTTTCAAATGGGAGACATCATCATATATCAAGAAAATCTCCGGTGCACCGCTGAATGGTGCATATAATCATTGAGAATGAGACATATACGTATGGTATACAGAAAAGCTTATATGTGGCAATTATATGTCTCATTTTTAGAAGTCGAATGCACTACTCAACAGTATATCCGGTACGTTGAAGATTTTATCTGTGTATTGATACAAGTAATACACATACCTCTTCAGGGTTTGTACAAAAAATCCGAGAAAGAAGATGTCTACAATCCAAGGAAACTCTAACATAGTCTGGAATTGAATATTGGACACTCAGAATCCGCTGCCATAATAACCCAACATTTTCTATTAATTAATTAATTAACTATCCACAATTTTTAAAAAAGTCAATTTATAATAATAAGTATATTATAACTAACCTGAATTGTTTTTCTGAAATTTCTTGGATCCTCAGGATCCTCAAAAGGATAAGCCCCAACCAACATGACATATAACGTCACCCCACAAGACCAAACATCTGCAATCTATATAATATATAATTCTCAACCATTATTTAGTGAAATAATTAGTTATCATGGATACAAATGGACCAATTGCCATCTAATTATCTGATAATAATTGTTATTAATAACATAAAAAATATTAATATAATTAAATCACCTTCCCGTCGTATTCTTTTCTTGATAAGACCTCAGGCGCGATGTAGGCTGGTGTTCCTACTGTTGATTTTGGTTGCGAGTGCAAAACAGATGACTATAAAATAAACAACAACAATTACTATATATCTATAAAACATAATATATTTTTGTAATATTTCAATATTTTAGTAGAATTAAGTTAATTACGTACCTTGGAATAGCCGAAGTCACATATTTTGAGACGTGGTGCTGTGCTGCTATCCAGGAGCGTGTTTTCCAGCTTAAGATCTCTATGGCAAATTTGCTGCCAAAATCCAAGAGTTAGTCATAATAATATTGTATCAATATTCAATAGTAGTGAATAATATTGTCATAGTTGAGCTGGTTGATGAGACAAAACAAATACCATAGAATGACAATAGCTAACTCCTGATATCAGTTGTTGAAAGAAAAATCTGGCCTGATGATCATACAAACAATTACAATTACAACAAGTTGATTGCACAAAACACAACAAGCAACAAGTAAAATTAAAGACTGATCACTAACAGTAATTAATATGTATATATACCTCATCTTCACTGAATCGACCAGCATTGCATATTCTTTCGAAAAGTTCTCCTCCGGCTGCATATTCCATGACTATGGCTAGATGAGTTGGTGTTAGAAACACCTGTAATCAAGCAATTCAATATTAATATTAATTGTACAATTATTGATTTCATTCACATACAGAATCATTGATTTCTAAGAACAATTCAGGCTAATTAAAATCGACCCTTTTTATTGGTTTTAATTTCCAATATTATATATTATCTCTTTTCTCAACACCAATTGGAACCGTAAAATAGAAACTGATTTAATGAATATTAAGTTTCATATAAGATTATTTTGATATATAACATGGGAAAAGTCCTGAAAACTATGTCTATATGAACTGTGAAGATTATTCTAGACATAGACTCGTATATAAAAGCAAATACAGAGATGAGAGATCATAAAAACTTATAACTTAATTACACAGACGGATTAAAAATTCTCCTTACTAAAAAACAATGTCATTTATAGTAAAAATACCTCCTTAAATCTGATTATATTGGGATGCTTCAAGGACCTGTGATTCATAATCTCCCTTTGCACATGTTCATCAATCTGCACACATCAAACAAACCTCAAAAATCAACCCCTGAAGGAACCCATCTCCAGAAAGACACAACTCTGATCAAAGAAAACAAAAAGTGATGAGAAAAAGGAGACAGTAATTAATGAAGCAAAAGCATATATACCTTGAGGCCTCTCTCAATATACTTAACAGCATAAAGTTCACCGGTCCATTTATCTCTAACAAGCTTAGCAACACCAAAGTTTCCGGAACCAATATCTTTGATTATATCATAACGGTCCATTATTATTTCTGCAACTATTGAAGAATATGAAGTGACTATAAATAAAAGAATCTCTGCTTTGCTCTGTTTTCTTTACTTGGTCCAGTATCTGTGTATTATTTGTCTGTCTACGTAGCGTTAAGAATCTCCATGGTTTTCAATGCTGCCACGAACGAAAAATAAAAGGGCTACTGTCAAGTTTGGTGGGCTAGTAATGGCCGGTGTCAACGAAGACTTGAAGGAGGACAGGAAGACATTACACGTGGCTTCAAACAACTGAACAAGTTGCAACGACGACGTGCTTTTTAGCTTATCCCATCGTCTACCCTACATTCCTCTACTCGCCTTATTGTAATGACATGTTTCTTTTGTTAAAGGGTTAATATTAAAAACAACACCTCACCTTTCGGCTATTATTAGATGTATAGTTACAAATGCTTTTATTTTACAAACCTCCCCTATGAACTAACACCGTTAGCATTACGTTTGCGTTGACTGAGTTTAAGTATTAAAAAGTCTAAAACATTCCTATTTAAGCTTCAATTATATGAATTCATCATTATATCCTCATACTTTTACCAAATAAATTAATAAAATGATACAAAATGTGAGAATGTTAACTTGTAAAGGAGAATTTATTTTATGGACAATTTTATTTTTAAAAATAAAAAAATTACAAATGAACCAAAAACATTGAAAATGAGTATTTGCTTGGATTTATAAAAAAAGAAAAATAAACACATAAATAAACACATATTCTGGTTTATTTTCAATATTTTTTGGTTCATTTGTAAAATCTCTCACATCTACACCACCACGAGTTGTGGGTTCGAATCCTTCATTAAAAAAAAACCAAATTTATGTAATACTTCAAATATATATATATATATATATATATGTTTTATACTTATTATTCTTTTTTTTAAATCCTTATTATTCTTTTAAAAATTAAATATAATAATACGAAAATCATAATTAAGTTATTCAGTTACAAAAAAAAAAAAAAGTTTGAAGTAACACAAATATCTTTCTAGTTCATCTTCTCCTTCTCCATCTTTTTGTTTAGAAAAATACTTACCATCAGTTTTATACAAAAGGAAAATATTCAATTTTTGGCCTTAATTACACTAACATCCCCGTCATTTGTCAAATTTAAAGCAGTTGACTAACAGTGAGAAGGTAAAATTACATTGATACCCCTAATCCATTTATTATACATAAATATTATTAAATATTCATTTGTAATTAATAAAAAGAAATAAACTTCACCTTTGGTGGAAATCCTATCTCCCCCGTATTGGGAGGGGATCAACAATCTCCTTTCATCATGGAGGCGATCAGAGAAACTCTACCAATGGATGTCAAAATTACCTATTCGTCTGGGGATTTATGGGGACCCGCCCCGTTAATGGTGGGTTTAGTATCTACAATTTTTATATATTAATATAGTATGGAATTGATTTAATCCTGATTTAATTTTGGGACGGTTACAAGATTTTAAGTCCCCGTCCTAACTCATCCCCGTATCCTGTTATTAATATATATATATATATACCCCCACACTAGATATAATTTCAAACTTTTCACTCCACTCTTTTCTTCCATCTTTCAGTCAAAGTCCCAACAGGTGTGATTCTTTTTTTTCTTAATTATTATACTTTGCTAAATATTAACTTGATGATTTGTTTTTATATTATTAATTCTATGCATATGAATTTTTCTAGCTTAAGTTTTTTAGTCTCTTTCTACAATTTCTTAATGGGATGGGGATGATATGAGACAAGGAACCAATCCTCTAATGGGGAATCCTTGTACTCGCACTGTTTATTTTAAAGAGGGTATTCACCTGAGATGGGATCCTTCATACAAATTGGGATTCATGATGGTAATGAAAACCCCATTCCCGACCCATCCCATTAACATCCCTAACTCCACCGTTGGTGGTGGAGTCTGGTTAATTGTTTTTCAAATTTTTTGTTTTGGAGTAGAAATGTAATAATTCAAAAATATTAGGATCATTTTAGGATTTAGCTTAGGTAAAAATATAGATATTAAGAGTTTCAAGGTTTGTTTTAAAAATTCCTGTTTTAGTTAATGTTTATAAAAAAAAAAACACTATTTTATCCTTTAACTGTTAGATAATCTGTTAGGTTTAAGTGTTTAACTAACATTGACCAACATTGACGATCGATCTCTTCCGGATCCTCACCAACATTGATGATGCTTGGTTAGATATAGTTAATTAATTAATTAATTATTTTCAATTTTATTTTGTTGAATCTTAATATAAAAATATATATTAAATTTTTTTTCAAGTATATATTGTTTTAATGTCATATCATTTCACATCACTCTTACACAAGGGCAACATTAACCTTTTCCACTATTTTATTGACCAACGACGGTCTACACAATCAATCAAACAGATTAACGGTTTGATTTATGTAATTAAAGTAAAGGAATTTGATTATATCACTGTATCCCACATGTAATGTAAGTATGTAACTGCTCTTGTTTAAACTTTAAACTAGGTTTGCCAAAAAATGAAACAAAGTTTTAAGGAAGTTTGAACAAAAATTAATAAATTAAGGGTAAATGTGTAATGCCGTTAAAGGAGATTTTAATGATAAAAACTTAATAGATGGTGTATAGAGAATTGCTTTTAGGTGGGCAACAAACACACCATATTTTAAACAAGTGATCAGATACAATGTATAGACGAAATTGATACTCTCAAGAGTGAGAGACTGAGAGAGTATAAAAGTAGTTCATATTACGAGAAGAAGAAGAAGATAAGTGGACAGGAAAGGTGACGTGGACGGTGGAGAGGGGTTGACAGAAGCAGAAGGAAATGGGCAAATTGCCAAATTGAATGGGTGGTCCCCAAACGTTGATTGGTCATGGATTGATCGGGTGTTCTTGGAAGAAAGCAATTAGACAGCAAGCACAAAAACCACGTAGACGTAGTTATCAATAATCGTCACATCACACATGCATTTTGGTTTCAAATTTCAACAATTGCCTTCTTTTCCTTTTCCTTTTTATTAATAATATATGCTTCTTTTCTTCTTTTCATTTTCATGGGATCTCTCGAACTAATTGCTTCATAATTATTTATTCTTTGTTTATTTCTTCTCCCCATGTGGCCAACTAGCTAGTAAAACTCTTCCACATTCATTCCATTATTCTCTATCTAAAATATATCTTTATTATTTTCTTCAAAATTAGGATAGATTCATAGCTTTATATTCAACAATAGATTTGAAAACTATAATACATGTAGTTTTAAGTTTTAAAAATTTGTAATTATTTAGAGTACTGTAAGTTCTAGCAAAAATAATTAGGATCAAATTTTTGGCTTTTTGGAATAATCATATGCAATATTGGATCGATAACCTCGGATAATAATTCGATAAACCAATCATTATTAGCGCACCCTATTGATCTAGATCAGCACCCTATTGATCTAGGTACAAGCATCGATCAAACCACATCTATCATAGGTCACATAACAGATGATCCATGATTTCAAGGAGTCGATCTGTTACTCACATTCTCTATATAATACAGCTCTCCTTTGAAAGCACACTACTCAAGGAAACAAAAGATGATTTGCCATTTGCTACGAATTGTATATTCTGGTCACTAACAAAAATACAAAAGTTGTAGGCATGAAGTAGTCAAGTAGATGCCAAATCTATCGCAGTTATATTCCGGTTAATAATTTGTAAGTATATATTGCTTTCTATGGCCGTAACTTTTCTTATAATCATTGTTAGCTGTATCGAAGGAATAATTAGCTGTGAAGTTAATTAGTTGATGTTTGGTTAATTGTAGTTTTAAAACTACTATATAGCTCAAAAACAATATATATATATATATATATATATATATATATATGTTTGATAATTTTATTACAGAAGTGCTAAGATTAGTTACAATGACTAAAAATAGACATGATTTTAGAATCCTATTTCATTTTTTTTCCAATAATTATATATATTAAATTAATATTTAATTATAATATTAAATTAGAAAATCAATTTTCTATAAAAACAATAAAAATATTTTAAAAAGATTTTGTAAATAAAATCAAATATTCAAGTAGAATAATTAGTTTTAAGATGAAATAAATTATATAAATGATTTTAACTTGATTTCATAAGGATAATAATGATATTTTAAAAAATTCATAAAATACTGAAATATATTATTGCGTAACCACTTTCAAAAAGTAATTCCCACCCATCTCCCAAAATCACCGTTTAAACTTGTCAGATTATCAATTAATTACTTTTGGAAGTTTTACTAAATATCATTTTTTATCAAAATTATAAAATAAGCTGATTTTAACTTTTCAAAAGCAATACCAAACTGGCTCTATTTCAATTCAAAGTAGTAGTGCATGCTCGAGACATTTGGTGAAGCTCATGTTTTTATCACTGTCAATTTTGAGTGCACACACCTTCCAAATCCACTAATTTTCTGAGTTAGACATTAGGATCCAAAGCCTGAATCAGTATTACACTACGCTAATGCCACATGGGGTCCAGCTCAATTTTTGTTTACTGTTTTATTCACAAGTGGTTTCCTCTTTACTTGAGGAGTGATAGTTTTACCTCAGAGTTTAATTTATATATTACTTAAACTCTTGTATTCTTTAGGGTTTATTATATTTAGAGAAGAAAAAAAAACCTAGTGAGTTGAATTAAAAGAGTCCTCACCATTGTAAATACCAATTTAATAGTGGAAGTTAAGTGTTGATATGCACTCTGTGGATGTAGGTTTATGCTGATACCACGTCAAATCTCGAGTCTCTCTCTATTATTATATATTTACTTTGATGTGTGCTTGTTTGATTATCTTTGGGTTTGCATATTTCGTAACATTAACTTTTTTTTAAGTTGTAACTTGTAAAATTAACTATTATTTTTTTATATTTTTATAAGCTTAGCTTAAGAAAAGATCCGATCCAACTCTTTAGTTCAAGATTTTGAATGAAAGAAAGAAAGCGAAAGTGATAAAAGTGAATTAGTTGTAATTGTTCGAGTGTGTGAAGACCGAAGTCAACAAAAAAAGCAAAGTGCTTCACGCCACATGCAAAGGGACAGCGGTGGACTACCGCTCTGGCTGCGTTGTACCCTTTGACAGCGGCGGTACAGCGGCCAAGCATTTAATGAAGAACGCTGTGTGTTGCGCTCTGAATTATGACACTGATGGGCAGTGACGGATCTAGGAATTTTAACCAGGTGGGGCACTTGAACAAAATAAAAAAAATATTATAAAAAATATTAAAAATTAAGATCATAGTAAAATGAGTTTTTTTTTACATAAAGAAAAATTGATAATACACGGAAGTTTATATAAAATAAAACAATTACGGTACCTACTTAAGATGAACTAAATAATCTTACGTTCAAAAAAATAAAAGTAAAAACAAGAAACACAATTTTAAAAATTAAATAATAATAAGAAAAACAACATAAACAATAAAATTGCAATATTTATTTTTTCTTAAAATAATGAATTACAATCGAATTTTATAATTAGAAATTTTGTTTTATATTTATAATAAATTAGCTTTAAATTTATACAAAAATAATTGATTAATAAATATTACTAGACATGTTTTTGATTTTTTTATCCTTCTGATTATTGGTATATTGATTTATTGATTTTAAATAAATTAAAACTATAAAAAAATATACTAAGGATAAAATAAAATGAATCATAATAATAAATGGACTACTTTAATATAATAAATTAAAATTTGAGATTTTAAGGTTTATTGATTGGAAACCAAAACTATTAGAAATAGTAAAAGTTCAAGATAATAATAGATAATTGAACATAAAATAAATTGAATTAAGTAACAACAAATTGAAAGTAGTTAAGAAGTTGACAATGACGAAAAGAGAAAATAAATTGTTTTGTTTCAGAATAAAATGAAAAGTTGAGAAAGTAATTGGAAAAGATGGTAAAATAAAAAAAAGAATAAAACTTATTAAAATTAAATGATAAAATTAAATTTATAAAATAAAATATTTATTTTCTTTGAAAAAAATAAAATAAATGGTGGGAGTTGAACCATCTCCGCCAATAAAAAAAGGGAGACAAAATGCTAGTTTTACGAGGAGGTATTTTGCTATTGCTTTAGTTATTTTATATATATATATATATATATGTATATATATATATATATATATATATATATATACATACTTACTTAAAAGTAAAATCAATTTTTTTTAATTGTTGAGGTAGGGCACGGGTCCCACCTACCTGGCTTTAAAGTGGGTCTGCCCCTGACTCTGTCATACACACGAAGAGCCTCTTTAGTTGTGTTGAAAGTCCCGAGCCATCACCAGATTCCTTTAGATCAGATCTCTGCTGCCCATTTCCGTGATGGCCTCCGTCTCATGCCATGGTATTTACGACCTTGTTGACTGTTGAGGCTTGTCTCGGAACTATGCTATCCAATACCCCTATGGCCTATGTGTCACGCCTGTTAAAGTTGTTAGTATCTTTTAATGATATTAAAGTTGTCAATATCTTTTAGAATTCGGTTCTGTTAATAATCCCTATTGTTAAGAGACTAGTTGTTTATTTGACCTATTCCTTAACCATGTTATCACGTATTAGATTTGCAGAACGTGAGTTGCAATCTTTTTCTGTTTCAATTATCTTGTAAGGCTATTTAAAGCCAACCCAGTTGTTTAATTCAATAACTCATTTATTTCAATTCTTGATTATATTACATAAGTACTCTGTTGTTAACATTGTGGTATCAGAGCCTAGTTCGGGGCCTGACTGAAATTTGAAGCAGCAGTCTTCTAAACATGTAGCGGCAAAGATATGGCGACTGAAAGTAATTCAATAACTCATTTATTTCAATTCTTGATTATATTACATAAGTACTCTGTTGTTAACAACGCCATGGTATTTTCGACAGTTCGATTCGCTGCGAGCTTTTTTTTTTATTGTTGGTCTAGTGATTTCGTCTTTGTGAGAAGTTCCATTTACTCCGATCTTAATCTCGTTAATGTGCATCTTCACTCCAATTGGGCGTCAGGAAGCATCTTCATTTTCATCACTTGATGAATCAGTATTCAGTACCAGCGCCATTGGATACGGTCCTGTTACAAAAGATATCATCATGTTAATTCATTTCATATTAAATTAATATATATATATATATATATATAAGAGTTTTTGCATTGATTTTTTCATATAAGATATAAACTTAATGTGATAGAAAATTAAAGTACAAATATTTAAATATATATCACCTTAAAATAATTTCTGGTAAGTTACTGATCCCATATAACCAAATTTTTTACATGATCGTCGTCTTCCTCTTTTGATTCTCTTCCTCCTCTTTTGATTCTCTTCCTTTCATCCCTCTTTTGATTCTCTTCCTTTCGATCGTAGTTCATAAGTTTCTCTACCTTGTCCTTCTCTTTCAACAACTATAATCATAATATTTAAATAAGTTTTTATCAAATGTTCATGATTCTTGTAGCCTTTGGCGGTATTTATAAGGAGATTTGAAGAGATATTAATAAATTCATATCCCGAAAATCCGTAACCAAATCCAACGCATAACCCGCCACCAAATCCTGTGCATAATTTGCCACCAAATCCAGTGCATAATCTGTGTAAGCTTACTATTAATTATGCTCGAATCACAATTAATCAGGTCTGACCCTAGGGAGAACCCAGTGAGTCAACTGGCAAGGCCCCCGATTTTAAATGACACTCAATTTGTAGTTAAAAAATATATATTTGATTTCAAGATATGGTCCATATAAGATTTTAGAGGGATGCTATATTCACTCTCCTAACCCATTCTCTCAATCCACTCTCTCTTATTATGTTGACATATGTCAACTTTTTACTTTTTGACATAAAAATTGAAGCATAATGAATGTACTGTTTTTTCAATTAAGACCAACACACTTCTTTCCAAATTGTCCTTTCTTTATCTTTCATTTAATTACTTCCAAAGACCATTTTGACATTTTTTTAATTAAAAAAAGAACATTTCTGAGTTTTTTTTACTACAAGTTTAACTCTTTTTTTACTCATAAATATCATTTATACTCCTTTTATATATATAAATATATATTTAAAAAATATAAATGATGTTTGAGAGTAAAATATATATAATATTATATATATATTGCAATCATCTTTTCCATATTATAATAAATATTGAATGAAATAAGTGACAATATAAATTATATATATTTTAAAAGAGTATAAATGATGTTTTTGAGTAAATTTTTTTTTCCTTAAAAAAGTCAAAAGGATTTTTAAAAAAGATTAGATGAGTTCTGACGAATTATATTTGGTAAAAAGAGGAGGGTAATATGGGAAGAGAATACTTGGTGTGAGTGGTAAATAAGATGAAAAAATAATTCATTTATTATGGCTTTAATTTTAATGGTAAAAAGCAAAAGGTTGACATATGTCAACATAAAAGGAGAAAGTGGGTTAAGAAAGTGAGTTGAGAGAGTAAATTTAGCATCTCTCAAGATTTTAAACAAAATAGACTCATAAATGACTTTAAAACACACACACAGAGATATTTTAAAGGCCAACCAATGGATCCCATTTATTGTTGTTTTACACATATAAAGATATATTTTAAAGGCCAACCAATGGATCCCATTTATCATTCTTTAAACAACAATTTATCGTTGTTTTACACATATAGAGATATATTTTAAAGGCCAACTAATGGATCCCACTTATCATTCTTAAAACAACACACATATATATATATATATATATATATATATATATATATATAGATATATATACAATAATTTTTACATAAGTGCACACTGATAGAATTATATAAGGATATTGAATATAAACCACTCATTTTACATATTTTGACTTGGTATATATGCACTTGTCAAAACTCTTTTATAAATGAGTGGCTCATATTCAATGTCTTTATATAATTCTATCGGTGCGTACCAATAGGAAAATGACTATATATATATATATATATATTTTAAAGGCCAACCAATGGATCCCATTTATCATTCTTAAAACAATACACACACATATAGAGATATATTTTAAACGCCAACCAATGAATCCCATTTATCGTTGGTTTACACATACAGAGATATATTTTAAAGGCCAACCAATGGATCCCATTTATCATTCTTAAAACAACACACACACACAGATATATTTTAAAGGCCAACCAATGGATCCCATTTATCATTCTTAAAACAACATTAAATCAAGGGTGGTGGTGGATTGAATCCTAGCAACACTCGTGTTTGTCATAAATAATCATCTTTTATATCTCTAAAAAAAACGGTCTCTTATCAGATATAGAATAAAAATCACACACACACATATATATTTTAAACACACAGATATATTCCAATGGATCCCATTTATCATTCTTAAAACAACAACATTATATCAAGGGTGGTGGTGGATTGAATCCTAGCAACACTTGTGTCTGTCATAACTAATCATCTTTTATATCTCTAAAAAAAAAACAACGGTCTCTTATCATATATAGAATAAAAATCGAAAATAAAATTAGGGTTCTTCAAAACTCCTCTTGATGGCCAACCAATGGATCCCATTTATCATTCTTTAAACAACAACATTATATCAAGGTTGATGATGGATTGAATCCTAGCAACACTCGTGTCTGTCATAAATAATCATCTTTTATATCTCTAAAAAAAAACAACGGTCTCTGATCAGATATAGAATAAAAATCGAAAATAAAATAAGGGTTCTTCAAAACTCCTCTTGATATGAAATTCAAAAGTTGTTGTTTCGAAGGTAATTAAATTAATACAGTTTTTTTCTTTCGAAAACCCTTTTTTTTTCTTTCTTATGTAAGAGCATTTCCAATACAATGCTAAATCATTTTGCCAATACTATAATTTAACACAAAGTAAAAAAAAACATGCTCCAATGTAGTGCCAAAAACTGTGCTAAATTCGGCATATGCTATAATTTGTGACTTTGTGCTAAATTTGGAACAATGTATAGCATATGCTAAATTTGACACACCAATAAATACAGCCGTATTTATTGACTTTTTCAATTTTAAATAATAAAAATTTAACAAATTTAGTAAGGAAAATTGAGATTGAAACAAATCTAAAAAAATATGCAATGCATTCAATTGTTGACTTTTATAATTTTAAATAATTAAAAAAAAATTAAAAATAACATATCAAATAGAATTTTGCATTGGAGTACAATGCTAAAATGATGTGCCAAATATAAAATTTTACTATTTTTTGTGTCAAATTTGGCATTAGCATTGGAGATGGTCTAAGCTTAATTATTCCTTTTACTGTTAAAAATGTGAGATGGGTAAAGTTTAAATAATGAGTAATGCTAGATGTCCCAATTTTTTTTTCTCCCAAATTCTGTCTCAAATGATGTGGCACGTGAAGTGTCAACATCTTATAAATCATGAGATTATGTGATGACATATGTGATGTTGACACCTCACGTGCCACATCATTTGAGACAGAATTTGGAATATCTAGCATTACTCTTAAATAATATATTCTTTGATGCAATTATAAAAAAATTATTTTGATAACTTTTTATTTGCTATTTTGTTGTGTTATAATCTTGAGTTTGAGTTATTATATTGATTTTTACAAGTATTTATTAGAGAAAAATAATAATCAAGTAAACACACATAGAGCATCAATGGTCTCATTTTCTATAGTTCGTCTCGGACCCCGAAAAACTCAAGGCCGGCCCTGCTCATATTGGTCTTCTATCAATTAACCAGACATGAATAAAACCTCACTCCATGGCCATGACTACATAACCATTTTCCTACCAGCTGCCCCGCCATAAGTTACAGAGTAGCTGGGATTAAATGTAGCTCAAATAGGTCATTTATTAGACAAGAACGAAACCAAACATTACCATGCTTCTGTTACTAACGACACCATTTCGTTTTGGTCATTCAAATGGGTGAGGGTGGGTTTGTCATTTTGATGTAGGAATAATTTTGGACATTATCATTGGATATAATTAGTGTAGTTTTTTCAGTTTTATTTTAGGTTAATTAGAAATAAGTTTAATAATTTTCAAAAAAATAAATTAAATAACAAAAATATAAAAAAGATTATTTTATGTTTCTATCTAGCTCATCCCCATCTTCTTTCATGGAAACTTTGCATATTAAAATGCCACGTCAATAGCGTTGACAAGTCAAAGGCCCATCCCACTCCACGTTAGGGAATTATTGGCCAGTCAAAAGCCTCCTCATCTCAAGCTTCGGAAGAGATTGGGCGACATTTTGGGTTTCTGTAAACTACATAGGATAAAAGCCCAAGAGACGAGTTCAGAAGAAACTCGGACATTAAAAAGCAAAAGGCCCACCTCGCTTGGACGATCCTAAAGAATAGGCTCAACATCAATCTCGCTTGGGACGTCCTGAGATCAAAAAACTTACTGGCTAAGTAAATGTTTTTGGTCCTCAAGCGTCACTTCTCCCCCAAAAATCGTGCCTATCAAGGTTGAAAACCCTTTTAAGCCTCAGAAGGACACGTGTACGATGTGTACGAAATAACCCAACTTAACACTCCAAAGGAAGTTAAACCTTGACCAACACGTCACCCTAGGCCGAGTTCACTATAATCAGAACCAATAAAAAAAACAGTATTACCACTCAAGTGTAAAAGAGGATTCATGCAATCCCACCTATAAATAAAGGAAGTCTCCTTAAAATGAGAAGGGCAAAAAAAGTACTATTGATCATGCCTTGGAGTGTAAAAACCAACCACAGTCGGTACCTAAACTAAACCATACTTATCTAGCATCCATACAAATCCCTCGGGACCTATCCGGCCCGCCACACCATTCTCATACACCCTGTGTAAATTTCACTTCTCAGGCCAAACCGTACAAGTGACATTTCAAAGATAAGTCAAACTCTGCATACTTGGCATGCCTTACCTTTGACTTTAGTGTTAGCACTTTTTTGTGTATCAACATTTGGTGCTAGAAAGAGGGGATGATTTCATACCTTCAAAATAACTTGAAACAATAGCCATGACACCACCTTAGAAAATAGTTGATAAAAGATAGCCCTAACTTGAAAGATCAAGCAGATAATCCACATGCACTACAAGTCACGCCGATCCTGACTTTTCAAGCTTCTCTTAACCTCACCAGCCATGCCATGCAGGAAGCAGATGTGCATCTGCAAAGATTCTTGGAGATAGTGGGTGGACGAATAACCCCCTAACAGCTCCACCCGTACCCATCGCAAAGGCCGAAGAGGAAGTTGTCCTAACTCAAGGGTTGGCGGTGACGCCGAACGATAAACTCATACTGCAATAAACAAAATTGAAGTCAAAAATAGTAAAAGGGGAGTCAAGCAAAACTTATCACTTATCAGATTTAGAAAGTACCTATTTTGTTGGTTCAAAGAGACGATCCAAACCAATGAACTGTGGTAATAGCAACCCTCGTAATCAACTCTTCAAAGAGAAGCAAAAGAGTCAACGGTCAAGGCGGTCCAACACCCCCCTCCTAACTAGGCGGGAAAATGTCGAACCCAAGACCCGACAGACCAGCAGCCCGACGACGGTTGGATTTCGGGACAAGGCTAAGCAGCGAAGCCCCAAACCCAATGGCAGGGGAGATTCAACGCTTGCCATAGGACATGGACAAATTACAGGCAGATGGGCGAGCAAGCCGATACTGCAGCAATACCCGAAGAGGGAGTCATAGGCCTTTTATCTGAGAAATAACTAACAAGACCTTTACGTCCGGGTTCAGGATTCCTGTAATGGAACAATATATGGAAGATAAGAACCCTGTTGAGCATGTGGATCATTTTCTCGACCTAATGGCAACACAGACCTAAGATAACCGAATATTATGCCGGTCTCTACCTATAACCTTCAGGGACCTGACCTCAAATTGGTATGACAACTACCCAGTAACAATATTAGCAGTTTCGATCAACTAAGCAAGTCTTTCACACAGCAGTTCATGGGGAGCTTGCTGCATAAGAAATCTCTCTCACATTTATCTTTCTTGAGACATGGCCGAAAGGAAACAATCCTTAAATATTTATCTCGTTTTAACAAAGACGCAGTTCGATTAAAGGATTTTAACAACATAGTGGCCATCAACGCTTTCACTTATGGTTTGCAAAGTGTTTTTTTTTCATTTCAGTTAAGACCACAACGCCCTCGTTCATATCCTATATTGGTGGATACAGCCAAAGAATATGCGAGGGTAGATGAAGAGGAGATTGCGGAAGGGGGAACGTTTGTGCATGGTTTGTATCCTAATAAAAACAAAGTAGAATCCCAAACCAAGGAGCCGAAGGAGTCTAAAGACGGTTCGAACCAAGGAGCGATCGGGGAAAGAGAAAAAAAATCCTATGACAGAGGCTCGAGATGGGAATAGAAGGTTTGATGGCCAGTATTCGACCTACACTCCTCTAAAACAAGACACAATCGATGTATTTGTAATTGCAGAGGAAAAAGGCTTGGTAAAATGGTCAGAGAGGATGACGACTACCCCAAACAAAAGAAACCTAGACCTTTATTGTCGTCTCCATAAGGATTAAGGAGTATGTACTCAAGAAGGATTCTGATAAAACAAGACACTCAGAAAAGCCAAGGGACTCAGATCAAGGTCAAGACCAGTGTAGGAAATCCCTAGAGAATAAAGATTAACCGAGGTTAAGCCTTATCCACACCATTTTTGGCAGGCCTAATACAGAAACTAGTAATAGAGATCAAAAGTCCGAGATCAGGATATTAACGACCAAAAGCCCAACAGTGATTAATTTAATAGACGAAGTGCCCAAGAAACTTAAGGAAGGATGTGTGATAATCAACTTTGGCCCGAGAGATGCAGAAGGAAATGAAGCCAAACCCAACAATGCGATAGCAGTAGAGTTAGGATTATGCTCAATAGCAAGAGTGTAATAATGTATTTGAAAATCTTTTCATATTAATAAAATGATTTCTAGTTTGACAAATCTTATAGCATTTATAGTTTAATTATTATAACTGTCAAAAATAAATAATCATAAGGTCAAAATACTATGAGAAAAGAAGAATTGTTCGTACATCTGGATATGTATGAGGTAGACAAAATTCTTTAGTTAGTCTTGAATAATATTCACAACTTAAGATAAAGGTTGGGAGCCTTTATCTTGTTAAAGTTGTAGATTCTTTTGCTAGCATTTGAGTGTGATCAAATATGTTATGATGAATCTAAAATCATCAAAGTGTGGTGTCTTTAGGCAAACGAATCTAGTGCACTGGGTGCATTGAATAGGATCATAGTGAAATACTTTATTCAGAACCGTCAATGGATAAAAGTCTTCACTTGAAGACAATCAGAGAGGCTATCTCAATCCTGAGATAAATGATGGACTTATGGTTATAAGTGTTACCATTTGAGCTATCAATGAGTACGATTATATAACATAGTCTATCCTCGATAGTTTGGTGGTATTCATTTGTTAATCGATAGAGGACTTCATTTATAGATATGGACATCGTGGATAAATTTAATAAATGAGAGTAGAATATCATCATATGGATGTTTTGAGGTATTGGATATTAAATCTTAACGTTAAGTTTTCAATAGTGTCTATTGAAATATGACTTCTGGACAAGTCAAAATATCCAAGTTCAAAATGTGGTCATATGGGTAAATATGGTAACTTGGAGAGCTATAGGCGGTTTATGAGCTCTTGGCGATTACTGGTATTCTTCACTGTTGGGGTTTTTGCCATAAAGCTTGTAATATGTAATGTAATTTGAACATAAATAAAAGAAGTAGTATATTCATTCATTTTGTGTCATACTTTATATAACATGTGCACTTAACATCGAAAATTGCCAGATGTAATTTCGAACTGAGTATATGAGTGTCATATATAGATGAATTCAGTTTGAAACGAGCAATTTAAAGAGTCCGTAGATAGCAAATACGGCTAGGTACTTTATTTGTGGTTAATCTACAGGTGCGGTCCATTTCGTAGTGTACAGTGATCCTATCCTGGATCATTCATATGTAGATATGAGAATGGAGGCACCTTGTATGATGTGATCATATAGGACTGTGCCATGATCTATATGAATCTCTTACTAAGATCCGTTTAACGATGAGATTCATATATATCAACTAATGATGGCTATATGTGGGTGATCTTAATCCTGAGTGTCTTATCGACTCCTTCAGGTTAGATCGTGGTCTTTGATATACCATGGGTGAGGTCGGAGTTACATTCCCGATCAATATACTCCGTATGTTGAGATCGCGGTTTGGCTTGTGGCTGGGAAGGTTTGTACACAATAGTGGAATCCACTCCTTCTTGTAAGAAGTAGATGGTAGTTCCCTTAAGGGTTGATTCGGGGTTTGAACAATATGAGCGCTCTCCTAATTCCATAAGGAATGTAGGATTTATTGTTCATTAGAGAATCAATGGTACTTAATGGAAAGATATGATTAGAGGGGTATAACGGACATTATGACCCAGCTCTAATTATGAACTACTTGTGGAGGATTATACCATATGTAATAGCTATATCGATGGATACTGAGAGTTATTGGTTTGTGTAAAAACGTCTACAGTTGAGAGAGTGCAGCTTCGGGTTTTTAGTGGAATAACACCGAAGTTAATAATCATGAAATATTAATTAAAGAGTTTAATTAATAATTTCTAAGGATTATTGGAGCTCAAAATACTGTGGGTCCATTAGGTCCCCTTGCTAGCCAGATCGATTTAGGTAATAAGGGTCACGATTAATTAATTGGATTGTCCAATTAATTGTGTTACGAAAGTGACACGTATTTAATCGGGAATTAATTGAATAATGGGATTATTTAATTAATGAATAATGGTGATTAAATAAATTAAATAATAAGATTATTTAATTATGTAGTTAATCACTAAATGGAGGGTGTTAGTTGATATTTGATTTTGAATAAAATAAGATAATATGATTATTTTATTTTATTAAATTAAATATTTGAAATTGAATTTAAAATGTTTGAATTCAAAAATAAATATTTAATTAATTTTTTTAAAGATATGAGATATCATTGAAATGTTTTTAAAAATCAAATTTGATTTTCGGTTTTGTTTTTAAATATATATTAGATATATATATTTTAATAAAAAAATGAAAAAAGTAATCAGATTACTTATATACCGAATGAGACAAAAACATACACAAAAAAAAAGAAGAAAAGAAAATTGTGATCGTGGACAGCAATTGAAAAAGCAAACAAAAAGAAAGAAAAAAAAAATTTGGGTGTGGCGAGCCCAAAGTGCTGCACTCATAGAGTTTGTTTTATTTTGTATGTGTGTTCTTCTCTTCTTCCTCCATACAGGTCCTGAATATCGTGACGCACCTACATGCTGTTACCAGTTCCGGGAGATAGCGAGGAAGATCACGTGGTTCAAATCAGGAGCAGTTCGTATCAAAGTGAAGGAGCCTCCTACGTAGGTATGAAAAATAAATTCCTTCACTTTATTATTGTATTTGATTATTACTGTACAAATGAGTTAGTTTAATGATTGCATAAATTTTTTTTTAAAACCTTCAGCTGCGCAATCTGTAACCCGAGGGTCCAACATTCACGAGGATACATTATCTCCATTAAGATTTTCTAGGGTAAGAATGAGCAATATTAACTTATTCTATCTTTATTTAAGAGTTCAATTTTAGTTCTTTAGTGGAATGAACTAAAATTAATAGATCGAACCTAAGTGAATCATTTGTTGATTGTGATTAGGTTATGTCTATTGGAGTTTAAATTTAGATAGCCCACCAAGATCTCCAATTCACACGAACTTGCATGGATCACTTGATATATTATACCGGACCAATTTATGGGTCCATCTAGAATTGTATTAAGGCATGTGGACTTGTTTCTTTTAGTAAGAATGAGTTTAGTTCACATGTGAACTTTTTATTAAGGTCCAATGGATTTAATAAAATAGAAAAACAATATTGGCCCTTATATATTGGCTTGGGTGGCAAGGGACACAACAAAAAGACCTAAGGAGAAGGATTTCGAAATTGAAGCTTCCGCTGAAACCCTTTGGGAATTCTCCCTCGACCAGAAAGAGACCACTACGTGGGAGGCAGAAGTAAGGATAAAGCCAATAGAAGAGGTGGTCCTCGTCCTTGGGGATTTTGACAAAGTGTTAAGAGTTGGCTTAAAGTTAACATCGCGAGTGAAACAAGAGATATCAGAGCTATTACAAGAACACACATATATCTTCGCATGGAGTCTCGAGGATATGCTCCGGATAGATCCAAGGATAATGACACATACCCTCTCTGTAGGAAAGGAATCCAAGCCAGTCGTCCAAAGAAAACGATGCTTCAACGCAGAAAGAAACACGACCATAAAAGATAAGGTCAAGAAACTCTTGGCCACAAGATCACTCCGAGAAGTCATTTATTCTAAGTGAATCACCAACATAGTACTTATCAAGAAAAAGAACAGCACCTAGAGGATGTGTATTGATTCCACAGACCTAAACAAGGCATGCCCAAAAGATGGTTTCCCACTACAAAGAATCGATCGCTTGGTCGACGCAACCCTATGCCATGAGTTGCTCAGCTTCATGGATGCATACTCGGGTTACAAATAAATAGAGATGCATGGGCCAGATGAAGAAAAAACCACATTCATCACATACCAGAGGCTATATTGCTACACTGTTATGCATTTTGGGCTTAAAAATGCCGGAGCCACTTATCAAAGGTTAATCAATCGGATGTTTGTAGATCAAATTGGCAGGTTAATGGAAGTATATGCGGATGATATGTTAACAAAGAGCCTCACCACCGAGGGATAGGGAGAAGCACTAAGAGAAACGTTTACTGTGCTTATGAAGTACATAATGAAATTAAACCCGACAAAGTGTGTCTTTGGAGTTGCCTCGGGAAATTTCTTGGGCTTCGTTGTTCATCAGCGTGGGATCGAAGCAAATCCTAAGAAAATAAGCACCTTCATCAAGATGACGGCCCTCGGGATGCTGAAAGAATTTCAATGGTTAACCGGCTGTCTCGCCGCTTTGAACATGTTCATTTCTAAATCTACTGACAAATATTTTCCTTTCTGTAAAGCTTTGAAAAAATGGAAAGATGTTGAGTGGAGCCAAGAGTGTGAGGCAGTGTTTCAACAGCTGAAAAATTATCTAGGAAGAACCCTGATACTATCGAAGTCAAACACAGGGGATCAGCTATATTTGTACCTATCAGTTTCCACTATAGCAACGAGTTCTGTTCTAGTTAGAGAGGACGGGGTTTAAAGCCAATCTACTACACTAGTTAGGCCTTGCTTGGCCCTGAAACATGATACCTTGAAGCAAAAAAGTTATCCCTAGCATTAATAGTCCCAGTAAGGAAACTATGTCCTTATTACCAAGCACATGGTATAAAAGTCTTGACAGACTGCCCTCTTAGACAGATTTTATTAAAACCCGAGTTATCAGGGAGGTTAACCAAATGGGCGATCGAGCTTAGTGAGTTCGATATAGAATTTTAAGACTCAATCGGCTATCAAAGGACAAGCGGTCGCTAATTTCATAGTTGAATTCTCAGAACCAACAGTGCAAATTGAAGAGATGGAAGACGAGGGGAGAGAAAAGGCGTACGAGTGGCAGCTCCACATCGACAGTGCATCCAATACATACGGAAGTGGAGCCGGTATAGTCATAACAACACCCGAGAAAGACAAAATCCAGTGCGTGCTTAGGTTCGATTTTTGAGCCATTAACCTCCAGGCCGAGGATGAGGCCCTCCTGGCGGGATTGCTAATGGCCACAGCTCCCGGAGCCAATGCAATTGATATTTTTAGCGACTCACAGCTAATAGTAAATCAGGTATTAAGCGATTGCAAGACCAAAGAAGAAGTGATGATCGCTTATTTGGATAGAACAAATAGGGCATTACAACGCTTCAAGAAATTTTGGATCACCTAGATCTCGCAGTAGTAAAACAATCACGCTGACACTCTATCCAAATTGGTCTCAGCCATAGACGCGATCATATGCAAATCAGTCCAGTAGCACACTTAAGGAAACCAAACATCCACGGAAGTGAGGAAGACGAACCTAAGATAAACGAGATTGAACTCGTAGAAGACACATGGATGACCTCGATTCAAAAATGCCTCGAGATGGGAGCTTTGCCTCGAGACCGAATCGAGGCAAAGAAAATCAAATATCGAGCATCACGTTATAGTATGTACAACAAGATGTTATATAAAAGAGGGTTCTCCATGGTACTACAACGATGTATCGGTCCATATGAGGCCATGATGTTGTTAGCCGACATTCATGCCGGAGCATGCAGCAATCACTAAGGATCACGAAGTTTGGCTCATAAGGTCCTAAGAAATGGATACTATTGGCCCAACATATTTGAAGATGCGAAAAAGATATCCAGCCGATGTGACAAATGTCAAAAGATCGGAGACCATATCCGCTAGCCACCAAAAATGGTAAAATCCTTGATAGAGGTCTGACCGTTCTCAGATTGGGGGGTAGATTTCATCGAGCCAATGTCGACTGTCAAGAAGCACAAGTAAAATTTGCTATTGTAGCCGTAGATTATTTCACCAAGTAGGTTGAGGCAAAACCTCTTAAACGCATCATTAAAGAAAATACGACTTAATTTATGAGAAACTCTCACATCTATAGGTTCGAGGTCCCAAAACTCAATTCGACAGCACAAATTTCAAAAAATTATGTGTCGATTGGCTAATCTTCAATGTCTTCGTAACCCTGGCACACCTATAAACAAACAGACATGTAGAAGCTATGAACAAAATCATAAAACATAACATCAAGGCCAAGCTGGATAGCAAGACAGGGTATTGGGCCGACTTCTTGCATGAGGTTCTTTGGGCCTATTGGATCACGTCTCGGGGGTGGATCGGTGAGACCCCATTTGCAATGGCTTTCGTAGCTGAAGCTATAATTCCAGTCGAGACACAAATCAGCTCTCCCCTGGTACAGTTCTATGATCCCGAGTTAAATGCGAAGTTGATGATCGCTAGCCTTGAAGAGTTAGAAGGCAAACGTGATCAATCGCATATTAGAGTTGCAGCGTAACAACACAGGGTTGCACACCACTATAACAACAAAGTTCGAGAGAAGCGATTCTAAATAAACGACTTAGTCTTACGAAGGGTTATGCTAAACACTATGGATTGGGCCGTATCGACCCTCGGAGACAAGTGGGAAAGACCCTACCAAATGGTAAGGATGCAGAACACTGAGCCTACCACCTCACATGACCCATGGGTGGCTACGTCATCCGACCATGGAACACACAATATTTAAAGCTTTATAATCCCTAGAGGAGTTGTCTCAAGGCCGACCATGAGATCCCCTTTTTTGCAGATAAAAGTATTAAGGATCAAACTATAGATCTTTTTTTTAAACATCCAAGGGTGATAAATAAAAGTATGAAGTTAGTAGAAACTCATATCTCAGTCTAAGTATAAAAATTTCATCATGAAAATGAAAGATAAAAGACTGCCTTCAAGGCACAGTCTAAGTATAAAAATCATCCATCACGAAAATTGTAAAAGACAGCCTTCAAGGCACAGTCTAAGTATAAAAACCATTCATCATGAAAATGAAAGATAAAAGACCGCTTTCAACACACAATCCAAAAAAAATTCATTTATTACAAAAAGAGAGTTAAAAGATAGCCTTCGGCCCATCAAAGTTATTCCTAAAAATACAGAGTATATAAACAAGTCATTAGGTAGAGGTGCCCGCGATTTGGTTAAACCGTGGATTCCAAACCCATCCATTGAAAACCGAAACCAGAAAACTAAAACATTTGATAGGTTGGGGTTGGCTTTAAATCCCATAAAGCTTTCTACCTGGGTGTCATTAGTCCTGCCACTTGGCTAGGATATCATTGGAATACCTAATTATTGAATTGTGTTATCCTTTAAACCATCAAACAGCTGAAAGAACAAGATCAAGATGGAAATGAGTTCGTGTTTTAATGTATTTGAATGGCTTAATACACAAAATTGTTGAGAAAATAGATAACTCTTTCAGTTCCTTTGTCAAGTTGAATTGTTCTATTTGAAATGGTTGTAGACTGCAATGCTTTTTAGAATTTTAATTGCATCTAGTTCTGTCTGAGTTTGTACATCAGTTGCTTTTCTCTTACCTAATTGTCCTTCTGTTGTTATTGCCGCAGTCGATTCCTGAAGAAGATGAACGCATTCCAGAAACATCACATGTTCACTAACCATCTGCGGATTTGGGGTCCGGCACTGAAACTGATGTAGCACAGTGGAATGTATTGCAGTTCAACACGGGGTTCAACAACCCCGTTTATCATAAAATGTGGAGCGAACTCAAATTCGGAACCGGTCATTAAAGCAGTGCTAACGTTCAGGAACCGAAAGGTGGTGAAATTGTACGGGTTGTTCCAAGACCATTAGTTTTGGAAAATATGAGCTTGGAGGAGATGAAACATGTATTCTCCCAACTCCCGAGGCACTAAGCTTGCTTGCCTTAGCAAGAACTGCTGATGGTACCCGAGCTCGGTATTCTAGACTGTACAGAACTTTAGCTATGAAGGTTCCATCGCTTCGGGATCTAGTTGGTGAGCTTGAAAGGGGGGAATGTTAAAAGATGTGAAGTCATGAATGGCCAATGGCATCAAAAGAAAAGATTACCTGTTTCCCTTCTTGTCGTGTATGTTGTCTATGCTGGTCTGTGTTTATATGATTCTCTGCTTTTGCATTGTAATGTCTAATGTGCTGTGATTTCTTTGTGGAAAAGTGAATTACTCTGTACACCAAACTTGTAATCTATTGTGCATTGTATTTATTATTTACACGCATTGATCATTGATTGATACTAATGGCAATTACTTTTTGTGTAAAACTTTTTATCATTAATGATGAATCACTTGAAATTTTTCTTGTGAATCAGCCAGGTCAGGGCGTGCGATTCTTTTAGGGATGTTTCATTTTAAAATTCAATTAATGTCAAATTGATTCATTTTCAATGTTTTTGCATTGCATATCACCGGTGCACAGGACCCAACAAGATTTAGTGCTCGTTTGGAAGAGTTTGTCTTTAAATTTTTTTATTTTTGTGTCGTTTGGTTGTCATTCAGTAGAGTTTTTAGAAGATTAAAAAAATTGTTTTGCGTCAACTTGGAGAAGTTCAAATTTTCGGTTTTTCCAAGTAGATCTTTTTGAGTTTTTTTAATAATACTAGAATGTCTTAAAATAGTTTTTGAATATTTTGATAATTCTACCATTTGAAAAAACTTTTTCTAATTGACAATTAAACGACCAACATCTTTCCATTAAAAGTTCTAGTTGTAGAAGGTCTACTCTAAATGATCTACTCATAAAAGATCTACTTAAATAAGCTCTTCCAAATGGAGCCTTAATCTACTGTGTATGAGATCTGGCGTGTGATGTAAACCATTCAGAAATGTAGATTTTGTTACGAGATTCTCCTATAAATGCTAAAACTTCGGTCTTCAAACTGGATTTCCATTGATTTTTTTATTTCATATTGAAAATGGATTGAAAATTCAGTTTTTTTTTTAATTTCCAGTTTTTTATTTCTATTTTTAAATAAAATATTTAAAAATATGGGATGAAATGATGTCAAGACCCTTTTGGTTGTTAACTTTGGCGATATTGGCTAACAAAGGAGGTTATTGACTTAGGGGTCGTTTATTTTTTTCACTTAAAACTTAATGGGTCTGAATTGAACTCATTAAGTTATTCTGTTTGTTTTTTTAAGTGGTCAAACAACTTAAAAATATCAAAAAAACAACTTAAAAAGTAAGAAATCTTGACTTTTAACTTAATTCCAAATCAATGGATTATAATTAAAATATTCTCTTCCAAGTCTATCCTCCAAAAAAGATATATTTCCAAATTTATCTTAATTTAATATGTTGTAAAAAAATTTCTTTTAACATATTTCTTATTTTCAACATGTTTTAGAAAAGAAAAGAAAAAACTCTAATTACTTCTCATAATGAAATTTTTCAAGGATTGAACAATTGAATTTCTCTCCTGCCAAATCCCGGTAAGAACTCTTTATTTATTTATTTTTATCTAACTATTCGTATAATACTCAATAAATTTGTCTATTATATTAAGTAGATTTAGTGACTCGAAAAAGTTATAGAATTGTTATATATAAAAAATTCAAGAACCTTTCTTTTATTTGGTTTTATTTGGTTTCCGGTGCATATGATCCAAGAAACCAAAAAAACAAAATGGTTTCAGGAATTATATTCACCGGAAACGAGGACAACATATAAAATTAAACTTGAACTTGAACTTTTTTTTGACAATAAATTTAACTTAAACTTTGTTTGCAGAATATGCAAAATTATATTCTTTGATTGATTTTTTATTTGTTAAATTGAACTTTGTTTGTAAAAAAAACATACAAAATGTTATAAAGAATGATGTATGTTAAATTATCTCTTTTAATTAGTATGGGTATAAATGTAAAATTACTTATTTTCATACAGTTTTATTTTTAAAAAACAAACATGTTGACAGAATATTCTGATGTGAGGAAAAAAAAAAACATATCATTCAGATTTAGATTTCAGTACCTATTCAGTCTTTAGAAAAATTCAGGACTGCTCAGTGTTCAGACAATAAAATAAACAACCCCTTATTGTCAGGTTTTTGAATAAATTGATTTTTAACGTAAAAGAGTAAACGTCGGTTGTAATTTGTTAAAAAATATGTAAAATCTCTTGACGTTTGGTTACTTTTTTATTAAAAAAAATGAAAAAAAATTGTAAATTGCACAAACCTTCCTTATGAGCTGTGACTTGTGTCATGGGCTTATTGCGATAAAGGCAAAACATTGAATTAACTAAGTAAGGGACCACGGATGCTACAAAAGTAAACGTATTTAAAAAATAATTTTTTTGCCAAAAGTTATGGAATAAAACGTAAATTGATTTTGACTCACTTTTTTCACTTATTAACACTATTTTATAAAAGGACCAATTTTGAATCCGTCAAGTCTCACACTCTTTGGTTCATTTATCAGCTCAAAATTTCCCTCGCATCGATTCTGAAGCTCAACTATTATCTCCTAGAGTTTCTCCCCTTCCTCTTGGACCATGTGCTGTAGCATGATTGGGTCCTTGGGTAGCGGCTTCACTCCTTGGAACTGGGCGCAGAAGTCTCTGGACAGCCAGGTGAAGGAGTCGGCGCTCCTTGGTAGGAGTTTCCTGAACCAGGTCTTGGCGAAGTCAGTGAGGGTGCAGGGGAAAATTTGACACATAGCTCTCCTTAAGGAGTTCTAGACCTCCATTTGTTGCACGAACAACTCCAAGTGGCTCAAGGGGTCTTCCACTCCGAAGTACACTTTTTCCGGCATCTTGAACTTAGACCGGATGGTTGCGTTCCAGACCTCTCTCTCGAGAGGAGTGTTCATCTCCCCGAGGGTGTCTTTGTTCATTCCCCGATACTTCACCTTATCTTTCTCCAGCTCAGCGAAGCGCTTTGCCATCTTTCTCATCTGCTCCTTCGTACACTTGGACTCTCTATCTCGGGACCGATGCTTCCTCTTAGGATTTGGTCCAGGACAAGTTGAAGGCATCACGCCAGGCTTCCCGATCACGCCTGGTCCCGTCCCGGTGTGGGCTCAGGTTACGGGTTTTCTTTGCTTCTGTACGGCTGCCTGTTTATGATCTTTCAACTCTATCCGTGGTTGGTCGAGGGTTCTGAAGGGTGGTGGGAGCCGGAGAGGCTCTGGGAACTCCTACCTCGTATCGGGCCCTTCTTGGTTCTGAGGCTGTCGCCCTGGGTCAGGCTCCAGAAGGACCCACTCTAATGAAGACCAGAACTGCTCCGGCGGGATCTAGCCTGTCAAAGACCAGTACCTTGTTGTTGGGACCTGCTCCGCCGGGGTATGGATCGAGTAACTCCTGTCGAAGAAGGTGGTGACAAGTTGGTTGAACATGCTTCGTTGCATTAACCTGGGCCGATGAAGGCTTTCCGCCCATGCTGGTTCATTTACCGACGGTCTTTGCACCCGGGGGGGGGGGGGGGGGGGGGGGGGGGGGGGGTTGGTCTGCACTTGAGCACTTTCAGGTGACTCGTCTCCATGGGTAGACACGTAGGATCGTCTCCATGGGTAGACACGTAGGAGCGGGGTGAGCACTTTCAGGTGACTCGTCTCCATGGGTAGACACGTAGGAGCGGGGTCCTGACGTGTCCGGCTGGTTTTAGGACAACGTCAGCCTCATTCTCGATTTTTCACACGAATAGGTGGGTAACAAGGGTAACTTTAGTAGATTGAGAAACCACGTTGGTCTAGTAGATTTCCCACAAACTGTGCCAAACAGTTAACCTGAAAATTCGGTGGGGTCTTTCAAGACACCGGTTGACCGCAGAGTAATAGTGCACCGCGGTTGGTCCGGACTGACGCCGAGCCTGGGCTGATACCGGGGTTCACCTGGTTCAGCTACCTAGGATTGACGTTGAAATCCGGGATCGGTCTTAAAGATGGTTGGAGCGTATGGATTAGAGAAAAGCAATCAAAGCAATTTGGATTTAATCTTGCTATCCCAAACAATACCGAAATTGTTGTGGAAAATCAAGGCATGAAATTAACACAAATACACATGGGGATATATGGATTATTCAAATTGCATGGATAACATATAACTAATGAAAAATGTTTGGGTACTAACTGATCAGTACCCTAAATATTGACCCTACCAATGTGAGTGTAGTACGTGATCTTTTTTCTTTTACTTTTTATATTTATCTCACAAATTTGATCACATGATACACTCCAATTAATAGGGTCAGTATTTTGGAAACTGACCGGACAGTACCTAAACATTGTTCATAACTAATTATATAGAACGTATATTATAACAAGATTTGCAGACAGATGGACACCGGTCATACAAAAGTTATATCAAAAACCTTGAGAAATAAATTTGAATTACAGTCTAAAATAATGTTGGGGGCATATATATTCTTACTGAGTTTAATGTAATATACATACATAACAATTTAATGGTTCAAGAACTGTTACAATGCAAGTAAAAAAACTATTACATAGAGAAATATTTCAACACCGTCATGTGCAGAAGCTTTTAAAATACAAGTATGATATACAGTCGATATCATAGAAGAAAGTTATAGAAAAAAGTTAAACATAGACATATCTTCGTACATCCACGTTTTAAAGAAACCTTTTTAATTCTAAACTACCAATATATTTAATTACTTAATTGAAAATTACCATTTTTCTCGTTTCCCCATTTTCAATCATAATATTTTTCAATTAAAAATCCAAAATTTATAATTCTGGATTTGAAATTCGATCATTTAAATCCTACGAATCACCATGTTTCGATATCCAATCCATATAATTGTCTCAAATTAATATAAATAACTATAGTAATTTAGTATTACACATAAAAGTCTAAACAAATTCACAAAAAACTAAGTACATTCAACTGTCAGATAATCAATTAGTGGTGGAACCAAAAATAGTAAAATTAAAGTTACTTTTTTTTAATATTAAAAAATAGATATACACACACATATATATATATATATATATATATATATATATATATATATATATTATCTACAAATGGGGAAATTGGGGAATGGGGCCCCACCCTTATTTACAGAAATAGAGAAATGGGGAAATGGGGGTGGGGGTAGGTCCCCCCACCCCCATACCCATTTAGGTTTTGGGGGTAAAATTTTCCCCCATCCCCACCCCCAAACCCTATTTGGGGGTAAAATTTGCCCCAAAATGGGACTGGGGGCAAATGGGGATGGGGCACCGTGGGGGAAATGCCTATCCCTAGCGGGCACCACCCCCCGCTAAGAAAGCACTGGTGCAAGACCAAAAACAAAATGCTTAACTAGATGTTATAATGCAATTAAACAACCTAGTTATTAAATAATGCCTACATGTACACACATGAGGTCTCAATTAGTTGTAGAAAAATTCTAACAACCAAATTGTCAAATAAATTCACATAAACATTCATAAACTTGACTAGATGCACAAAGCCAACCTAATCATCAATTAAACACATATGAACATTTATGAATTATCTATTTAGGCATATATGACCTAATAATGCAAGCTATCATAAACAAACACAATCAAATATTCATGAACATTAACTAGTTGATTAAAACACAATTTCTCAACCTAGTTATCAATAAATCACACATGAATATTTATGACCTAGCTTTTAGGCAAAATGATCTAATCAATTTAGCTATCAAAATACAAACCCAATCATGTTATTAAGACTCATAAATATGCAATAAAGTAGAGTCTAGGTATTTAATCATGCAATAAATACCTAATCTAGAGTAAGAAGAACAATAAATGATATTCAATGAAGTTCTTACTTACCTAGTCATGAAACCATGAAGACCCATTCTCAAATGATGATGAATGATGAAAGATGGAGATGGGTTTTGGGTTTGGAGAGTTAATGAAGCTTAAGGAAGCTTTCTCTCTCTAGACTCTCTCTATCTCTCTCTAGGGTTTCTGCAATTTCAGAGGTCTTTTTGAAGAAGAAGAGATAAGGATGAATTTATAGTGGGGAAAAATGAGCTGTCGCGAAAAGGCCAAAATGCCTAGTTTTTTGGTGCCAGACGACATGAGAGGCGACATGCCCAAGTCGCCTAGCATGTCGCCTTCTGTTATGGAAAGAAACAGATCAGCCTGAGGCGACATCCAAGGCGACATGCACAAGTCGCCTAGCATGTCGCCTAATGTTCTAAAGAGAAACATCGCAGCCAGAGGCGACATCTAAGACGACATGCACAAGTCGCCTAGCATGTCTCCTTTTGTTTTGGAGAAAAATATCAAGTCTTAGGTGACTTCTGAGGCGACATGCACAAGTGGCCTTGCATGTCGCCTAACACACTGGACAACACTCCAGCTCCAGAAACAAGAGACCCAGAACACGACCAAACGACATCGAAACCTTTCGTATGATATATCGTTGGAAAGGTATGGAAGTCTACTTTCTAGTCCAATTAACAAAACATGATTTGGATAAAAGTAGAAAGAATTATGGTCAAGCAAGTGACCAAATGTCAGAATTAGTCAATAACAAAAATCCTCAAACTCATGGTATAAGACCATGTAACCAAATACCAATCCAAGAGAGCACAAATGAGTCTCTCTATGGTCACAAATTGCGCTAAGACTCAAGCATACCAACGTGCAAGCACTGACACAACACAAGCACTCCTTCGTGCGAGTGAGGACGTTTCTGAACACATAAGGAAAAAGGAAAACGTAAAACAAAACAACCACACGTAAAGACAAACAAAGACGTGCTCGTGTGAGTTGTATAATGGATGCACACATATACATAATAAAGAACACAAATGCAAGATGAATAAAGCATGCATGAAATGTGTGTGTGCACCTAAACTCTTCAAGAGACAAAGTCAAGTGAGTATACCTTTTGCTCTTGAAGTCATGGAGATGCTTGGAAGCTTGCCGACACGGACCTAAGCTACCTATTACACAATCATCCCCAATGTGGTGTGGTTTGTCATGAAATAAGCCAATCATAAAAACGAGGTCCTTACAAGGATCTTGTTGCCAACGGATTCACCAAATTATTTCGCCAGAGTACCAAGATTCCTACAAACAGGAATGCGAGGTACCCAGATTCGCCAGAGTGTTCACCGATGTACCTTGGTTCCTTGAAACATGAAGGCTAGGTACCAGATTTTTGCCAAGGTACCCAGATTCCTACAGACAGGAATGCGAGGTACCCGAATTCGCCAAGGTACCAAGATTCCTACAAACAGGAATGCGAGGTACCCAGGTTCGCCAGGTTATTCACCAATGGACCTAGGTTCCTTGAAATAAGAAAGCTAGGTACGAGATTCTCCGCCAAGGTACCAAGATTCCTACAGACAGGAATGCGAGGTACCCGAATTCGCCAAGGTACCAAGATCCCTACAAACAGGAATGCGAGGTGCCTAGATTTGCTAGAGCACTTACCGATGTACCTAGGTTCCTTGAAACTGGAAGGCTGGGTACCAGGTTATTGGCTAAAGTACTGAGATTCCTATAAACGGGAATACGAAGTACCAAGATGCGCCAGATCATTCGCCGGTATACCTGAGTCCTCTTAGAACAGGAAGGCCTGATAGAAGATCTCACCAATTTTTACCAGTTTCTCTATTACCAGATATCAATTAAGATACTTTTATACCGGGGACTGTGATTCAAGTTCGCACTACAAATGGAAGCATGTAACAAAGTATCAAAAGATAGCAGGTATAAAGAAAGAGAGTCTCTTTATTGATCAAATCAGGGAGCCCAACCCTTATTTCAGGCTACATACAAGAAACAAGAAAGAAAAACAACAGAAAGTAAATTGGAGGCTCAGACACGCCGGCTTCCTCTCCGACTTCCTACTTACTTTCTTGACCCGCTCGTTTAGCGACACTGATCTCAACCAAGACAGATGTCGATGACAATACCGCAACCCCTGAAGGGTGGAACATAGGTCGTGTTGGAGTCATCGAACACATGAGGGTAACCTTGAAACCCTCCCCATTCAAGATGCAACTGGATTCGAAGCTGTAACTTGCCTATGTAATGTCTACACCTTTGGAAATGGTACAGCACCGTGATCCACCATTCCACTTGATCAAGGGAATCGCAACCAATTGTGGGTTCCTGGTAACTAAGTTTATCTTGCACCGTCCTCTCCACAATACCAAGCATCCTGCCAATCAGAGAGATCATATCTCCTCCCCTCCTACTGTTAGCCATCACGACGACCATCGGTTGATCTGCTAAGTTTTATTACTTCAAAGACTAATGCGTAGAAAATGCTAAGTAGGTCGGGTTATTTATAGAAGGGAGAGGTGAGTATCAGGGACAAGAGGATAAGGTTATTAATAAGCACAACACTCAATGTATGGGAAAAGACAGCTCGTGAAATGTGCACCACCAAGGTTTAATGTTTGAAACAAACAAGCCTATGCTAGGTTGACATATGTAAGAACAATTAAATGTAGTGCCTGAATCAGAGATTCTCGCACAAGAATGCTAGAAAGAAAGTTCTACCAGGTTAACCTCGAACATGAGGTATACCACGACTACCTTGATTGCCAGGTACCTTGATCCTGGTTCAGCTGATGCCATAGCACCTCTCTTGAACCAATCACCTCGACGGCCACATTCTTACCTGATTACAATGGAAGATGGATCACCAAGTCCACGCTTAGGAACCAAGAGTTCCCCGAAGACGAATATCCGCCTTACCTAGGTTCTTCCAACTGCAACCTCGCCTAAGTGACAGGATTCCCATAACGAGAATACTTGACACCCAATTTTCTTCCCCAAGTCTACACTGGTAATCAAGATGGAATAAATTCAAGGAATCTGTAAGCGAGATGCATGAAGGTTGAAGAAAGAGAATTGTTAACGGAAAGATCACTTAAGGAGTGAAATCTCAATTAGCACCCTCAACCCGTTACCTTGGAGGTCGCAGCGGGGGTAGGTACTTCGTACCATGCTTCTGATAAGAGTTAATGAGAGATATCTGATCGATCAACGCTCTCAAATGGGGTAGGTACCATGAGAGAGGTAAGGTGCTGCAGTAGGAAGGTGATCGGTCTATTTCTATACATATTTAGGTCCCCATTTCCTATTATTTATGCTTTATTTTTGGGTGAAATTAGGTATTTTATGTGTTTGTTGAGCATGTATAGGTCACATTCCTTAGATGAAGTGTTTGAAGGTATTTTCAAGGAAAAGAGTTTAAATGTGAAGAAAAAGAGCAAAGCTGTCATCCACCGCTGTGTAGGTCGCTCTTCATGCACGACCTCCACCGTGGCACGTCCAGCGGTACATTTTAGTAGGCTTTCTGTTCTTTTCCGTGGTCCATACCGCTTCCTAGGCATCAACCTCAACCGCGGTCTATGCCTCACATCATTCCGGGAAATGCTGATTCAGCCAGTGCAGAACAACCAGATTTCGGGGGCCATATATCTCAGCTCCAATTGAATTGTCTGTCCTACCACCTATGGATGGAAATCCCCGGAAGTCTAGTTTCTGGCGCACTTTACGGATCGCAATTCCAATATTCCTAGAAGAAGTTATGCCCGTTTTAGTATCCGATGGTCAGATCAGTCATAATTCCGCAAAAAGTGACGGGATTTATTTTGCAAGTTGTCGGAACTGGAAATATTACCTTCTTGGACATGAGTATGAGTCTTGGAAAGCAAGTTGACACCTAATCCTTATCATCCTTCAATAAGTAATCAATTTGAGTGGATTAGGAAAGAATTAAATCCCAAAAAGGTAGAGTTCCAAAAGGGAACCAATTTCCTTGTTGTTTAAGGACTTGGCTTATCATCTAAAGCCTATTTAAGCCCCTGTGAACCCTAATTTCGGGAGAGAAGCCAAGGGAGGTCCCAAGGCACCAAGGGGGCCGTCCCCCATCCCTCCATCACCACACATCACCTCAAGACCCATCCATCCATTGTAGATGAGACGAAGAAGAATTGGAGGAGCTCTTTGATGATCATCTCGGGTTTTCTCTACTCAATCTCTTTTCTTTCTTTTTCCATGATGTGTAACTAATCCCATAACTAGGGAATCAATGTGAACCTTTTGTGAATGCTCATATATGGATTAATTATTATTTCATCAATTAAAATTCTTGATTTATTCATTGTTCTTAATTGCTTGATCCTCATTAGTTTTAATATTTATTCACACCATAGACCAATGGTGAATAACTATTTGGCATGATTTTAGGGTTAAGACTATCTAAGAATTAGGGTTAGAGTATAGACCAAACCTAATCTTGATTAATGCTCTTTTGAATGAATGAATTTTATCTTTAGCATAGGCCAAGCAAAGTATAGAATTTGGTTCTTAATTCTTGCGCTTAAAGGGTTTTCGATCACTGTTCACACCATAGACCAAGGGTGAATAGTGGTTGGGAGCACGTGACTCATCCCATGACCATACGGTAATAGTCACATTAAAGACAAAGAATGAACCCTAGAATTGATTGAATCTTGTTTACAAATTAATTCCATACATTGAGTGTTCATAATTGGGGGTCATTGATGACCTAGTGTTTTCTTTCTCTTGATCACATCCATATTCTCTTTAATTATTTTCTTAGCTTAATTTAATTTAGTTTTAGTAAAATCATCAACAAATCTTTGATTACTTTAATTTAACTTTAATTAGAATTATTTTTAATTAATAAATCTCTTTTCCTCGTGGGAACGATCCTTACTTGCCATTGTGCTAATCTTCACGATTCGTGCACTTGCGAGTGAGTATATTATAACACGATTTTACAACATCAAGTTTTTGGCGCCGCTGCCGGGTTTTAGTTGAATTTATTAGTTAATTCTAGTTTTAATTTTAGTTAATAGTTTTAGTATAATTTTTTTTAGGTAGTCGTGTTATTAGTTCGTAGTTTATTTTTATTTAGATTTTGTTTTCTTTTTATTTTCTTTTTCTTTTCTTTCTTTTAGATATAATGGAATTCTACAGGCAACACGTTTATGATGAGGAAAGTGAAGCACTTCATGGATTTGCTATGCAATTGGCTGATCTAAATAGACAAATGGAGAGAATGATTTCGTTGAATTCTTACATTCCGTGGCTTGTGCATGAACCTTTTGAACATTCCTACAATCCGTATCCTATCAATGAACCATATGGAAATTCCCACTGTCAATGGTCAAGTTATGAACCATATGACAATACTTACAACCTGGATTGGAGGAATCATCAAGACTTCTCATGGAGCTACAATGAAGTAAATACCTATGAGCAGCCGATCTCACCGTCACTTGAACAAACAATGAAGGAATTCATGCAAAGCATGGATCAGAGAATGAATCAGCACAATAAAATGTTGCAAGACATTCAACAAGAAGATAATGTGAGGTTTCAAAACATTGAGGCTTCAATAAGAAAAATGGAGGTGAAAATTGAGCAATTGGCTGAATCTTTTCAAAAGGAGGAGCTCGGACAATTTCCGAGCCAACCGGAGGAAGAAGATGCTGCTATCATCCCTTCTAATGGTGAGATTGTCGATACCATAGTGAGCCATGAACTTTCTAATGATCTTTCTAGAGTTGTAGATGAAGAAGTAGAAAAGGAGGAGACGGAAGATGAAGTGAAGGAAGCGGAAGATGTACCTTTCGAGGCACCGCTCCTATACAAGGAACTCAAGCCTTATGTCCCTCCCATTACTTTCCCGAGCTGCCTACACAAAAGCAAATGGAATAAGTGGTTTTCTGAACTTATTTCATCACACTTTATATTGAACATTTACTTGCCTTTGCTTATTGTGTGTAGGAACATGCCGGCGCGTGAATTTTTTTTCCAAGGCATGATCGCGCTCAAACGTAAATTTGAGACATTGGAATTTGGTTGAGTAGTCCTTGCACCTGTCTTGCTGAGACGTTAAATAAAGCGCTTGGTGGGAGGCAACCCACCTAGGTAATTTAGTTTCAATCGTTTTTAGTTTTTAGTTTTCGTTCTTTAGTTTTTGTGTGTTGAGTTCGTACATGCCATACTTTTTCTTTATTCTTTGTCCATGTTTTTATTGTCATGTAAACATTGAGGACAATGTTTAGATTAGGTTTGGGGGTGTGAATTCGTGTTTATTTTATTTTTTGAGCCATTTGTTGAAAATCTACGAAAAAGTGACCTGTTTTGAAAATTTTTGAGGCAAAAGTTTTGTTAAAACTGTATTCATTGGTGAGGAAATAAATTTTTTTGTCCACGTTGGGTTTATAGTTTTTTCGATATGAATCTAACGGTATAAAGAACGTAAAATTCTGGACGGTGGTTTAAAAGTTATGATTGTTTCTTCAACCAAAGGTCATGGGCGATGCCCTGTTTTTGAAATTCTGCACGTACACTGTTTTCGTTGTCTGTTTTCTCACTTTTCTGATTCGAATTTTGAGATGTTTTCTAAATGAGAAGTGTGTGTTTGAATGTTTATTTTCTTTTGTTAAAATTTGGTTAACTTCCGTTAAGTATTTTGAGAGATATGCATTAAAGAACAGACTTACATCAATTTCAAAAGTCACCAGTTTTTGAATTTTTGTCCTCCATTTTTTAGATGCTTCTTTTGTGTGCTTTAAAAGCTGTAGTATATGCTTTATTCACTGAGTTTAGACTAACGTCTTGCCACTTGAGTATTGCATTGCATTTTTCAAAATTTATGACATGCTCTTGATATAATAGTGAATAGGATGCTTAGTTGAATTGCCATGATTAATAGTGGAGACTACCCATGTGAGTTCACTAAGCCAAAAAGCATTACATAAATATCATTATAGAGGGTTCTTTTGTTTCTACTCCTAAACACTCATTAGGTTCTTAGCATTAGAAATTGATCTCAATAGGTTATGCATTGAATATTAAAGAACATTCATCATAAAAAGATATCACATGTGAACTTTGCTCTTGTTTTGGTTGAACCATTAGAAGTGATATAGGCAATGTGTGCTTGAACTACTTAAAAGGCCTTAAATATTTCCTACCTTTATGTGTGTGCTCCATAGCCAATTTTGAAGCCAAACACTATAAGCCTTTTTCTTTCATCACCCATATTAACTTAACCCCAATGAGCCATAATTTAGCCGTACCTTATAGCTTGGGATCATATTGAGGTGATGAAGATGATTGAAGAGAGTTCGAAATGGGTGACTCGTGAAGTGCATGTACCAAGGAAAAAGCAAGAAGATCAAATGCAAAGAAGGTTTTTGAAGAATTATGTAATTGATGTAAAATTCTCATCTTAAAAAAAAAGGTGAAAAAAAGGGTTAAAAAAGAAAAAAAAGATAAATGAATGAGATGATGAATTAAATGAAAGTGAAAAGGAATAGAGTTTTACAATGAAGTGATGTGAAATCAATGTCAACTCAAGAAGGAGGATGAACAAAAATTGTTCAAAAAGCCTGGATGCAAGTGGAATGAAGAATTCGAAGAAATTTGGCCGAGTATGAAGATTGCTGAAGAATATCTCGATGTGATCCTAGGTTTGTTTGCTATCTTTTTTCCCGTTCTTTCTTAACCTACACCCAATGGCCCCGTTACAACCAAAGAAAGACCTAATTGATCTTTTGGGAATGCTAGCTCGAGAGTAAATGTAAACATGTGCTCTATCTTGTTCTTAATGTCTAATTCCGTTCATGAGATCCTTTGCATAAAAATCAAGCGTTCTTTCAATTATAAATTCATATGCGATAATATCTTGAAATTTCTTGTGCATAACTTCATTCGCATATGCTAGATGAGTGTATTTGCCTAGGTTATGTGTGAAATTAATGAGCGATATCTTGTGAGAATTAGAGTCAAGGCGAATTATATCTATGGCGTTTGACGAATGTGTTTTTGAAACTAGAGTGTCTTGAGTGTGGGCTTTTCATTAAAACCAAGCATGCATTCAAATTTGTGGCATAATTTTAGTCTTTATTTAGTGGCTCTAGCATGCATTGGCTTTGAATGGCACACTTTGATTGCATCTTGATTATTTGGTTTTTCACAGAAATTTATGTTTGTGGGTAGTATAGCTGTAAACCCTCGGGAGACAAGACTCCTCCTACTAGGGACACCTAGAGGTTTAAAGGCTTGTAGCATACGCTCAATGCTAACGTGTTCCCTATGAAAGTGGCTTAGTTTATTTTTGTTCTATTTTTAGATTTTTGTTTGTTTTTAGTTTTTGTTTTTATTCTAGTTTTGCTCGAGGACTAGCAAAAGATAGGTTTGGGGGTATTTGATCGGTCTATTTCTATACATATTTTAGGTCCCATTTCCTATTATTTGTGCTTTGTTTTTGGGTGAAATTAGGTATTTTATGTGTTTGTTGAGCATGTATAGGTCACATTCCTTAGATGAAGTGTTTGAAGGTATTTTCAAGGAAAAGAGCTTAAATGTGAAGAAAAAGAGCAAAGCTGTCATCCACCGCTGTGTAGGTCGCTCTTCATGCACGACCTCCACCGCGGCACGTCCAGTGGTACATTTCAGTAGGCTTTCCGTTCTTTTCTGCGGTCCATACCGCTTCCCAGGCATCAACCTCAACCGCGGTCTATGCCGCACATCATTCCGGGAAAGGCTGATTCAGCCAGTGCAGAACAGCCAGATTGCGGGGGCCATATCTCTCAGATCCAATTGAATTGTCTATCCTACCACCTATGGATGGAAGCCCCGGAAGTCTAGTTTCTGGCGCACTTTACGAATCACAATTACAATATTCCTAGAAGAAGTTATGGCTGTTTTAGTATCCGATGGTCAGATCAGTCATAATTCCGCAAAAGTGACGGGATTTATTTTGCAAGTTGTCGGAACGGGAAATATTACCTTCTTGGACATGAGTGTGAGTCTTGGAAAGCAAGTTGACACCTAATCCTTATCATCCTTCAATAAGTAATCAATTTGAGTGGATTAGGAAAGAATTAAATCCCAAAAAGGTAGAGTTCCAAAAGGGAACTAATTTCCTTGTTGTTTAAGGACTTGGCTTATCATCTAAAGCCTATTTAAACCCCTGTGAACCCTAATTTCGGGAGAGAAGCCAAGGGAGGTCCCAAGGCACCAAGGGGGCCGTCCCCCATCCCTCCATCACCACACATCACCTCAAGACCCATCCATCCATTGTAGAAGAGACGAAGAAGAATTAGAGGAGCTCTTTGATGATCATCTCGGGTTTTCTTTACTCAATCTCTTTTCTTTCTTTTTCCATGATGTGTAACTAATCCCATAACTAGGGAATCAATGTGAACCTTTTGTGAATGCTCATATATGGATTAATTATTATTTCATCAATTAAAATTCTTGATTTATTCATTGTTCTTAATTGCTTGATCCTCATTAGTTTTAATATTTATTCACACCATAGACCAATGGTGAATAACTATTTGGCATGATTTTAGGGTTAAGACTATCTAAGAATTAGGGTTAGAGTATAGACCAAACCTAATCTTGATTAATGCTCTTTTGAATGAATGAATTTTATCTTTAGCATAGGCCAAGCAAAGTATAGAATTTGGTTCTTAATTCTTGCGCTTAAAGGGTTTTCGATCACTGTTCACACCATAGACCAAAGGTGAATAGTGGTTGGGAGCACGTGACTCATCCCATGACCATACGGTAATAGTCACATTAAAGACAAAGAATGAACCCTAGAATTGATTGAATCTTGTTTACAAATTAATTCCATACATTGAGTGTTCATAATTGGGGGTCATTGATGACCTAGTGTTTTCTTTCTCTTGATCACATCCATATTCTCTTTAATTATTTTCTTAGCTTAATTTAATTTAGTTTTAGTAAAATCATCAACAAATCTTTGGTTACTTTAATTTAACTTTAATTAGAATTAGTTTTAATTAATAAATCTCTTTTCCTCGTGGGAACGATCCTTACTTGCCACTGTGCTAATCTTCACGATTCGTGCACTTGCGAGTGAGTATATTATAACACGATTTTACAACATCAGAAGGAGAAAGATTATCCCATCCATATGGTGCAGTAGGCTGGTACTCGATCTAGGTATTTGATCCAGGTACCTGGTAACCCTTCTAGGTGCCCTCCATAATTCCTCGACCTAGATAAAGTGCAAAGAGAGGTACAAGAGAGTTAGGACCAACGAAGTCGGTACTTAACTCACATACATGCAATAAGGAGAGAGATAGGAGAGCGACGATTCTTTTGGTAGAGGTGGACTGACCTAGGGGGAAAAAGCATCACGACTGATCACATGCTGAAAAACCCCCAAGCAGTATTTATAGGAAGGAGAAAGACCCTTCTTTATATTTATATATATCGGGAGGTGCTCCAGAGAGCTAACATTAGTACAAATTGAGTCCTGATAGGTCACAGTTGGAAGGGTACCATTTGGTACCAGTACATTCATGGAGAAAATTGACATATATAGTAATCGATACAATGATGGTGTAGAGGGAATTCAGGCAGAGTCCCTTTTACACTCTAAGCGACGACGAACTCGTTGTCGGCAATAAGTAAGTGTTTTTCTATACCATGATGGTGAAAACTCTCTATAGATGATGGTGAATGTATTTCTGGTGGAGAAGTGGGCCAAATCTGGGATCGGAGAGGAGATACCTCAAAGATATGGAGATACTGGAAGATGTTCATAAGCTATTGGCGAATGTTCGATCGGAGAAAATGTCTGAACCCTTTTCTTGGAGAGGGCTCTGTATAATTATATCTTTTCTTCCTTGTTGCCCACTCCGTTGACTACGTTGATTTGGTATTGATGGAGTTGAATATTCTCTCATTAATGGCGTTGATTATGGCCATTAAGAGAGTTGACTGATTTTCTTATTAATAGAGGTGATTATGGCCATTAAGAGAGCTGACTATCTCCATTAATGATGTTGTTAATGGCAATTAAAGAGTTGACTGATCTTCTCATTAATGAGGCTGATTATCTCCATTAATAGGGTTGACTATCTCTAAAAATAAGTGCAGAAAATAAATGATATACATAATGATTTCTTTTTCGTGTGAAAACCCCAATAAGGTAAAAAAATCACGGGACTAATTGCCAATCGAACCCCAAATCCACTATTTGCAAAAACGATTACAACCTAGGTTAACTGCATCACACCTAAACGGTCACTAATCCATTTTTGCTACCCGCATGCCTTTTATAGTAATTTTAGGCTCTTGCTTGTATACTTCCCACGGAAAATACAAGACTTAACTCTTAAGAGAAGAGATATGCAACCTAATGTGAATATGAGAATATTCTAAATGCACAAATGCTAGGTCAACACATTTTATGCTTATCTAGTCATGTATGAGTAAGTGAAACACTCATAGATATCAAGTTGTTATATGACATACATATAACTTAGCTATATGAAATAAATGCAAACCTAGATGCAATATCTATCATAATACAACAACCCAACAATCAACATAAGAATCTCAACTTGTAATTAAACTCTTAAACTAGATGCAAACAAGTCATAAAAGAGATTTCTTGTTAAGCAATAACACAAGAATGAATGAAGATGGTGTTCGACTTACCAAGTCAAATATGTTGATGATGACCTATGCTAAGACACTTCCTAAATGAAGCTAGATGATGCTTGAATCATGAAAGAATGATGAGTGTTTGAGTTTTGGTCAATAAAAATTGAATCTTGCTAACTTTTTGCGAGTCACTCTTGAGCTTCAAAGATGGAGTTTTCAATTGAATTCTGAAGCTCTTGACAGGCTAGGAAGGAGAAAAGATATATATATATATATATATATATGAAACCCTAGTTGAAGTGACGTTGTTTTGAAAACAGGAAATAAAAACCAGTCACTACCGCTGGCTAGACTGCGGCTCAAGCAAGTTGTCTATACCGCTGTAGACACAACAGTGCACCATCTAGACAACACCGCAGTTGGGGCCGCTGTGTATGCAAGTGCACAAGCCACGGTTCATGTAGCTTGACACTTCTTGAAAGGATCGTGGTTGGGACTGCTTGACAAACATCTGATACACTAGAGGTCTAGGCCGTAGTCAATAGTAAAAACCCTTTTTCAACACAAGGAAAAAGCCTAACTTGCATGAATGTTGTGCAAGTGTGAAGTGAGTGAAATGCACACAAAAGAGAAGCATAATAACATGCAAAACATGTTATTGAATGAAATACAATGCAAGATATAATGACTATTGCACTTAGTGAGTGTGTTCAACTAAATCTCTTTAATTTATAGTAGAGTCAAGTAATCTACCTTCCTTGAAGCACTTGATGTCTAATGGCATTTGATGATGGAAACTCATTGATCCTAAGCTACCCTTACATATTGAAACCCAATTGAGAATTTTTTCGACGAAATAAGCCAATCATAATGTGAGGCACTTACAGTGGATCTGGTCCAACTTCAACTGTGACCGTTTTCTTTGAGCTAGTAGCCTCGAAGGTTGGAGGTCCCTCCCGTTGCCTTGGCCACCTTCATAGCAGCCGTCTCCGGGTGAATTTTCTTTTACCATCCCTCGGGGGAGTGCCATGTCTACCTCTCTGTGTTTGTCTAACAGGGTATGAAAAAGTGTCAGTGTCAAGCTCATAGGTTTCTTTCACCAAGTCCGTCTCGGGGGAAGCGATCTCTTTGGCTAACTGATCAGCGGCCTCTTTCCTACTAAGTTTTTCCAAGTACTTGCTTATCAGCAACAACATCAATATCATACATTGAAAGGCAAATCCAAACAATGACAAAGGGAATACGCAAATGAAACAAGATAAGTGAATGGAGACGAGAACTTTCATCGTCTGCGACGACCGGAAATAGCAGGGAAAAGATTCAGATCAATCAAGTCCTTTTCCACAAATAGTACACGGTGATCCCTTGCTTCCTTGGATTCTTAAGCAGCCTGAATCACATGACTGACATGCCTTTTAGTTAGCAGCGCCAGAGACTTGTTCAAGATCTCAATGTTACATAAGTGCCTTAGGACACTATTCCTAGTCAAGTCTTGGCGAGGGTCGGCCACTATCGTCTCGCCCTAGTCGTCTATGACAAAGAACCAACTATTCTTCCAGTAGTGGGAAACCCCAGATAAAACCCTTGTGGTCTTTGCTGGATGCAGGAGGGGGTATTTCTTTGTAGTTGGATTGAAGATGGAAAACCCCCCGGAATCTGTCCAACTCAAAGTATAGAAGTTACGGATCTCTTAAGGGGATAGGGTATGCCTGGCATCTATCTTACGACACAGGTGCCACAAGCTGATCAAAACCCTATAAGAGTTTGGGGAAAGTTGGGCAGGTTCAATCCCGGCGTCTGCTAAAAATCTGGCTATGAAAGGTTGAATTGGCAAAGTCACTTCGGAGGTAAGCATAGACCCATATATGGCAACAGCGCTAGCAAGAGGGTTCCAAATGGCACGACGACCATTGCAAAAAAGCTGCAATGAGCTAGGAATGTCAAATATGTCAATGAACTTTACAACTTCCTGGTCAGTTACCACGTTCACCTCAGAATCCAAGGCACATGGTTGGTCAGTAGAGAATCTCAACAAATGTGATCAGTGCCTCTTGGGGACATCTGCCAACTTTAACAATTGAGATGGGATCTTTAAGGCGATCGACGGAGAGTTCTTAGCAGTAGCCCTGCTACTCCGACCAGTACATGTTGCCTTCAACATCTCTAGGCATGTATTAACAGAAGAAACAATGGGATTAAAGTGAGAATGTAGAAATTCAGGACATACAATTAAATAATCCAAGTTGAGAGCCGTGGGTTGGGTTGGAGGAGTGAAAGCCTGAGGACGGCCCTATAATATGGACTTGATCCTGGCAATATTTTCCTCATCGCCCATTTCAACAAGACGTATGTACGAGTCAACATAACGGTAGCGAGTAAGATACTGGTTCCAGATTTTGGAATGCACTGTGGAATGAGGTTTTTAAAATTTCAATGTAATCATCAATTAAACCAATTATATAGTAATAATTGAAAATACACTCTTAACGTGTGTCTACAACCTAGAGGGGGGGGGGGGGGGGGGGGGGGTGAATGGGTTGTTAATCGATTATTACCAATTTTTCGATTAGTCAATATTAAACAAATAACCCAATTAAATCAAACATACAAAATCAAGTGTAAAGTGCGGAATAATAAATAACACTTGATTTTTACGTGGAAACCCTTAAACAAAGGGAAAAACCACGGGCTATCCTTCTAGCCACACACGATCCTCAAATCCACTATATGAGTAAAAAGTTACACCCTCAAGTGATACTCGGACTCTCACTCTAGATAACCTCAGGCTATGGACACTACCACTCGCCACTCTTGGTTCTATCCCTAGTGATATCCACTGATACACTACTATTGGCGTGAGCACCTCCTACTCTACCCGCAGGCCTTTTACAGTGAATTCTTGACCGATGCTTGCCAACCACAACTTGGTTGCAAGACTTCAGTGCTTGTGCAACTTCAGCCCGAAGCCACAAGACTTTGACTCAATGAAGAGTATAGGGTCTAAGTGAACAATCAATGAATGCTCAACACAATATATGTTAGACCAAACATACAATGCTTAACTAGATGTAGATAATGCAATACAACATCCTAGTTATCAAATAATGCCTACATGTATACACATGAGGTCTCAATTAGTTGTAGAGAAATTCTAACAACCTAATTGTCAATTAAATTCACATAAACATTCATAAACTTGACTAGATGCACAAAGTCAACCTAATCATCAATTAAGCATACATGAATATTTATGGATTAGCTATTTAGGCATATATGACCTAATAATGCAAGCTATCACAAACAAACACAATCAAATATTCATGAACATTAACTAGTTATTAAAACACAATTTCTCAACCTAGTTATCAATTAATCACACATGAATATTTATGACCTAGCTTTTAGGTAAAAATGACCTAATCAATTAAGCTATCACAAACAAACCCAATCATGTTATAAAGACTCATAAATATATGCAATAAGTAGAGTCTAGGTATTTAATCATGCAATAAATACCTAATCTAGAGTAAGAAGAACAATAAATGATATTCAAAGAAGTTCTTGCTTACCTAGTCATGAAACAATGAAGACCCATGCTCAAATGATGTTGAATGATGCAATATGGAGATGGGTTTTGGATTTGGAGAGTCAAAGATGCTTTCTTGAAGCTTTCTCTCTCTAGGAGCTCTAACCTCTCTCTAAAAATGAATTTTTGAGCTCTTAGTCGGCCAAGAAGAGAAGAGGAAGAACATATATGAAGCCCTAGATAAAACTACATCGTTTTGAACTTGGGAACCAGAATCCCGTCAAAACCGCTTGCTAGACCGCGGCACAGGTAAGTGTCCAGACCGCGGTACATACAGCATTGCACCGTCTGGACAACACCGCGGTTTGGACCGCTGTGCGTGCAAGTGCACAGGTCGCGGTCCACATCGCGCATGACGTACTGGAGAATACCGCTCCGTGCGTTGCGGTGCAAGCAAAGCCTGCCGAGCGGTCTAGGCCGCGCCAAAGGGAAAAATCCCTTTTTAACACTCAAGACAAAAGTCAATCTTACATGAATGTTGTGCAAGTGTGAAGTGAGTGAGATGCACACAATGAAGCACAATTAACATGTCAAACATGTTATCAACTAAGATACAATGCAAGATATGATATCTAATGTAAGCTAGTGAGTGTTTTAGAAAAGGATGCACACTTATACAAATAATAAAGAACACAAATTCAAGATAAAAAAAACATGCATGAAGTGTGTGTGTGCACCTAAACTCTTCAAGAGACAAAGTCAAGTGAGTATACCTTTTGCTCTTGAAGTCATGGAGATGCTTGGAAGCTTGCCAATACGGACCTAAGCTACCCATTACACAATCATCCCCAATGTGGTGGTTTGTCATGAAATAAGCCAATCATAAAAACGAGGTCCTTACAATAATTGAAAACAATAAGAAAGAGATGAAACTATTTCATACCAACGTTTGTAGGCTCCTACTTCTTTTCGATCTACTTCCTGATTTGAACCACAAGATCTTTCTGGCTAACTCATGGGATTGGTAACGGCGTGTGGGCGCATCACAGTACTCAGGAACAAGGAGGATGATTTTTTTTCTTTGGTCGAAAATACCTAGAACACTTTCTAGGGTTTGTTTTTTCTTTTTATCTTATTTTGTTCTATACGCTCAAAAATTGACTCTCAATTATGAACGTATGCTGTGTTGTTAATTTCCAAAAACATATATCATATATATATATATATATTTAATTAAACTAATCAATCAAATCTTTTGAGATATTTGCTATCTTTAAAGATATTAATTAATATTAATTTATTTGATTTGATTTGAATTCAAACTCTTTTAAATTCAAATTTAAATATTTAATTTAATGAAAATAAAATAATCAAATTATCTTATCTTCATTCAAAATAAAATATCAATCAACACCCTCCATTTGATGATTAATTACACAATTGAATAAACTAATTATTTAATTAACATAATCATTAATTAAATAATATCATTATTCAATTATTTCCTAAATAGACACGTGTCACTTTCGTAACACAGTTAATTGGACAATCCAATTAATTAACCGTGACCCTTGTTACCTTAATCAATAGGGCTAGCAAGGAGACCTAATGAACCCACAATATTTTGAGCTCTAATTATCCTTAGAAATAATTAATTAAATTCTTTAATTAATATTTCATGATTATTAACTTCGGTGTTATTTCACTAAAAACCCAAAGCTGTATTCTCTTAACTGTAGATATTTTTGCACAAATCAATAACCTTCGGTGTCCATCGATATAGATATTACATATGGTATAATCCTCCACAAGTAGCTCATAATTATAGTTGTAATCGATAAAACACTCAGGATTAAGAACACCCATATATAGCCATCATTTGTCGATATATATGAATCTCATCTTGTAACGGATCTTATTTAGAGATTCATATAGATCGTGGCCCAGTCTTATATGATCACATCATACAAGGTTCCCCCATTCTCATATCACCATATGAATGATCCAGGATAAGATCGCTGTACATTACGAAATGGACCGCAGCTGTAGATTAACCATAAATAAAATATCCATCTTTATTTCCTTTCTACGGACTCTTTAAATTGCTCGTTTCAAAATGAATCCATATGTATATGACAATCATTTACTCAGTTTGAAATACATCCTGCAATCTTGGATGTTAAGTACACATGTTATATATAAATGTATGAGACAATTTGAATGAGTAAACTACTTCTTTTATTTATATTCAATTCAAATTTACAAATTACAAGATTTAGGGAAAAAACCCTAACATAGGATCCATACATAAATGCTTCGAGTAGACGAAAATGGCATGAGTGCTGATATTGAATATCTGGTAATAAGCAAGTGGTTTTGGAAAAGATTTGAGCAGTGACGAACTTTGAAGAGAAATTTGGGGGAGAAAGAAGTGGAAAAACTGTGGTTGAAGTTTTTGAAAGAGTAGAATTACAAAATAAGTCTATGAAAGAGGGAAAATGAAAAGTTTCCAAAAATATATATAGCAAAATATGATGTCATCTCTTATCTGAAAGAGCATGTGTGAGAGTGGGGGTAGGTGCACGAAGTCCGAAGATCACACCCCCACTAGTTACGTGATGGGCGACGTTTTAGGAACAAGCAATCCGCTACTATTTCATCATCCTGTCCTGTTGATTGGGCAAATCGAATTTTATGTCTAGAAATGAATGATTAGCTGTTAAGCATTAAATCAGCATTAATGAGCTACAAGACAAATAAAAGCAAAATTAAACATACCTCACCGAGCAAGTTCTCTTTGTTGAATGAGATACTCGGTTCAAATGTTTATAGGGGTATTGTTATTGGTAAAATCTAAAAGGATGACAAATCAACATTATCGTCGGGATTCACGGAAACTAGAAATACCATGTCACCAAAAGTCAACTAGACTGAACCGACCTAAGTTGACCAAAGATGACTTCACAATACCCAGTCAGGGTTACCTAGATGGTCGGGTAGAAACCACTCAACTAAGGTAATTAGATTTACCAAGTAAAGATGACCCAGTCGGGATTAAGATGGTCGGGTCAAAGCCTATGGTCGGGATTAAGTAACTAGTCTGGGAGAATAAGGTTTGGTTGGGTCTAGTAGATGGTCGATTAAGCAACAAGTGGACACCGTTAAAAATCATTGAAGCACTCATGCTCCTTTATCCTAATCGTCTCAAACTACATTTGATGGACTTAGAGCTTGGAATCCTTGACTAATTCTGTTCCTTCATGAGCCATTTCTAAATTCTCACATGCCTCATTTGCACTCCTAGTTGTTTGAATCAACTTGTATTGGTTGTCGTCCATGGTGCAATGGATGGAATGCATCACCTTGTTGTTGCACTTGGAAGCTTCAAATTCTTGAGTGCTCCATTAAGACTTTGGCTTGGAGACTTCACTTCCATCTTCGGTTATCATTGCTGGAGGAGTGTAACCATCTTCAATTACCATCCATGCACAGTCATCTATTTGCAAAAGGTACGACTCCATCTTGCCTTTCCATGAGGCATAATTCATCCCATTGAGCAAATGGGGCCATGTGCTTTTGGTCATAGTGTTTGGGGTTTATAAATGAGATGAGTGCAAATGTAATGCAACAAACAAAATGCAAAAATGCAAGACACACATAAAGCATGGATCACATTAGTATGTCTAGGAACTTGCTCTAATACCAATTGAAATTACTATTAAATGTGTATCTAACAACCTAGAGGGGGCTGGTGGTGAATAGGTTTTAATCAAATTGTTTACCAAATTTTCTTGATTAGTTAATATTAAAATTCTACCTCATTTTATCGATCATTCAACAAAAGATACTTAAGCATAAAAAAAATAAAAACATAAGTATTTGTTTTATGTGAGAAACCCACCAACTGTGAAAAACTCATGGGCTATTCTTTTAGCCACACACGGTTCTCAAAATCCACTACTTGAATGAAAGTTTAAAATCTAGTTTGACCTCAAGTCACACCATTCTTGATCACTAACCCTTTCACTCTACCCAACGAGCTTTTAATAGTGATCCTAGACCAACAAGCTTATGCACTAATCCAATTAGTCAAAAAGCTTAACAATCAATGAAGAGATTAAGCAACCTATGTGAATATATATGAATATTCTAATATGCAATTAATGCTAGGCTACACTAAATGCTTATCTAGGAACTTAAAGATGACAATAAGTGCAAATCCTAGATATCAATATCTAAATACAAAGCAAGAAGATTTAGCTAGAGGGCAAAATGGTCATAAATGCTAGCTATCAAAGAACATATATTCTCAACTAACAAACAACAACTCAAGCATGTTATAAATACCATTAAACATAAAGACATGCATTAAATCAACATATAAGGCTAAACCTAGGCAAATAAGAACACAAGGATGCAATGGTGATTTAGGGCATGTTCAACTTACCTAGTCAATAGAAGCAAGAAGAATCCATGATGAGATGATGCTTGTGAGGTGCTAGATGCTCATGGATTTAAGTTTGGTTGAGTAAAGATTGATTCTTGGGAGTCGTTCTCACTAGAAAAACATTTTCTCTCACTAAATATAAATCCTGAACTCCTAAGGAAAGAATGGGGAAGAAGATGGTTAATTTATATGGAGAAAAACGACACCAAGAGAAAAGGCAAAAATGCCCTAGAATCGGCACAGTGCGCGGGTGGGAGACCCGTGCAATCACCCGTTCACTCACCCGCGCACAAACACAACAATCCTAAAAATCAAGTCCTCCACGAGACATTTCATGGGAGGACCCGTGGAGACTTGTCTCGTGAAACCTACTGGAGGTTTCTCATATGAAGACTTCATGGGAGGACCCGTGGAGACTTGTCTCGCAAAAACTACTGAATGTGGAACCATCAGCGTAGTGTGCGGGTAGGAGACCCACGCACTAGCGCACAAACAGGATTTTCAAGGGACTTAAGCAAGACCAAAAGGCACACCGACCAAGCACACGTAAGAAATTAAGCACTAATGCAAGATGAATAAAACATGCATGAGAATAGAGAGAGAGAGAGAGAGAGAGAGAGAGAGAGAGTGTGTGTGTGTGTGTGTATGTGTGTGTGTGTGTGTGTGTGTGTCCAACTAGATCTCTTCAAAGAAGGTTAGGCATGTGATATACCTTTGAAGAGCTCTTGAGAATGATGATGCCCTTGAATCTTGATCATGAACAATGAGGCCCTTGAAGCTTGATCATGAACAATGAGGCCTAATCCGCCCTTACAAAATAAATCCCTAACGTGGTTTTCAACGAAATGAGCCAATCAAAATATAAGAAACTTACAGTCTCCCCCTATGGTTATTTCGAGACAAACCACCACTCACAAGATATCCTCACAAAAAAAAAAGACAAGAGGTCAACAAAAGGATTCTACTTTACAAAGAGATCCCTAGATACTAGATCTTCAATTCTTGCAGCTATTGTAGAATAGCCATTCTTACAAAACCATGAAACTACACTTTTAAAGACAAGTGTATGTGAGGTGATCAAGAGAAAATGAAAGATAAAAGCAATTTGCATATAGAAAATAAGCAACATGCAACAAGTAATGCAAATGCAAATGCTCCCCTAAATAGGTTACTCCCCATTAACAAGTCAATCTCCCCAAATATGCAACTCTCATAAACAATACAATACTCCCCCTTTTTGTCACGAGATAGGCAAAGGAGCATTCCCCAATCGGGTCACTTTAGCAAAGAGAGCTATTTACAAGATAATTGCATAATCATATATAACAACTTTATGCAACTTAATTAAGTGAAAGAGAATAAAAAAGGTTTGATTTTAAAGAAATGTGTGAGATTGTTGTTTTGGATGCAAGACATGCAACATCAAATTTATTAGGTTTTAGATTTGTGTTGGCTTGATTCCAAAACAAAACTCTTTTTCTTTGTACTGTTTAGTTGCTTAGATGATTTGTGAGCTTCAAAGAAGAAAAGCGACTTTGCATGCAAATTTCATCTTCAAGAGGAAAAGTGCTTACTTGGATGCTAAGGTATCGAGTTGTTTTTCTTCCTCTTGCAAGGCATAAGTGCACACACACACTGCATAACATTTGTGTCCCTGCATCATTATGCCAAATTTGTATAACACATTCACACATATATGTTGTTGTATGCACATGCATTAGACTTAATTTGACATTTTTTTATAGAATTGCGTGTTCTAGGACTATATCTAGAAAATGGCATTCTTGTGTGTTCTTATGTTTATCTGTTTGTGTTTTTATGTTATTGAACTTGATTTTGAGCTTATATAATTCCTCATTGAGTTCTGGTTGTTTCGGTTACTCATTCTTTAAGCTTCGAGTACAAAATAGGAAGTTAAGAAACTTTCTCTGATTTTATCATAAATAGTTTTCGTCCTTATTTGTCAAGTTGAATTCCATATTTTTCATGAAATTTGTCTTAACATCTTTTGTTCATGAGGGAGTCTCGGTTTGTAATCCAAAAATAGATTCAAATTTAGAGTTTGGAGGCCAGAGAACGGTCGAAGAACATTTCAGTGCGCAAGGGGAGTTTAGAAGGCAAAATGGGGAAGCCATGCAACTCTTCCCGTGGAGGCGTGTGGCCTCCACGGGAAGGGTTACCTTTTGCCTTCATGAAACGTGCCTCCACGGGAAGCAGAGGTGGCTACCTTTATTGGTTGATCAAATCTCTCTTGCTTTCCCTCATTTAAATATCACTTTCCCACTCATTTTCAAATAGAAGTTGTTGGTGGAAAAATTGAGTAGAAATTTTCTCTCTAACTTTCTCAACTTCCAAACACCATAACTCTCTCAAATTAACTCTGATTTTAGATTTTAAAAGCTGAAATTGTTGGTCTTGAAGAGAGGAACAAATTCCAAGCATTTTCAGAGTCAAACAATGCTCAAATATTTCGTGATGATCTGATTTCAGTTCGTGAGTCATTGTTTGTAAGTGAATCAATTCTCTTTCACTTTCGTTCATGATTTTCTTAATGATTCTTCTTATATGAGTTGAAAGAAATGTTTAGAATGATTTTGATTCCAATATTAGGATTCGTTTGATTAAGTTTTAAGATTAGTTCAGTATTTTGATTAAATATCACTTTTGTTAATCTTGGAGAATATGAGTGTGAATCTAGAATCTATTTATGTATTTTGATCTTGATTGTTGATTTCTAGATTTGATCACATGTTTTTTAGAACTAGAACTTTTTGATTGTGATTTCGATTTCTCTAAACCTAGTTCTTGATTTTTGGTTTTGTTTCTTGAATATGTTGAAAACTTCAAGCGTTAACTTGTTCACTTGATTTCGAAGTTAGTTGTGCGATTTTCATTGAAAACTTGTTATACTAACTTTGATTGACATGCTTAGGTTTCTAGATATTTTTTGTGAATGAGTTTGAATGATTAATCTAGATTTCCTATCACATGTTTTAAGAATTAGTTACATTTGATTGTGAGCTTGTTTGTGCATAAACTAATTCTTCATAGAGTGTGTTTCATCAACTTGCTTTATTTGATTGTGTTTGCATAATTTGCCTTGTAAAGAGGTTGGAAGTCTCATTCTTTAGATTGATTCTTTGGATTAAGCATTGGAAGTCACATTTGGAGAGTGATTCTTCAAGTTGTGCATTGGAAGTCACATTTCTTAGAGTGATTCTTTGATTTGTGCATTGGAAGTCTTGGCTAGGATCTGGGTGATCCGGATAGCTAAGCATGGAGGCCTTGTCTAGAGTTGGGGAGACTTGGATAGACAATCAAGGTGACTTCCTAGAGACTTGAGGTCTTGGATAGGAAGTTGGCATAGTAAGTTCACTAGGCCCGACGGTAAAATAAGTGTTGATAGCTTGAAGAGTGAATCTTGTGTTGATTGCCTCTTGAGTGTGTAACTCCTATTTGTCATAGTGAATTGCTTTTGCCGGTGGTTGTGGTATCAACCCGTGGATGTTTCCTCATTTTGAGGTTTTACCACGTAAAAATCCTTGTGTTGATTTTAGCATTTTAATTTCTTTACTTTCTTTGACTTGTATTGTTTTAATCTTGATTAATTGATCGTACATTATCCTATTGAATCAATATAATTGTGAAAGCGTGCTTGTGAAATTGTAAATCTTGTGAAGAAAAAGAAATTGCTAGAATTTTGAGATCCCCCTAGGTATATTTGACACTATAATATTAAGGGAATTTTCAATTTGACACTATATGTGAAATTCCCTTAATGTTATAGTGTCAAATACACCTAGAGGGGGGGCTGGGGTGGGGTGGGGTGGTGGGGGTGGTGAGTGGGGTGGGGTGGTGGGGGTGGTGAATAGGTATAGCCTCAAAATTCTTGCAAATTCTTTTTAATCACAAGATAGACAATTTCACAAGAAAGCGTTAACAAGTATATTGATTCAACAAAAACAATATGAATATAATTAAGCAATTGATGAATCAATACAAGTTCAAAGAAAGTAGAGACAATAAAACAAAAATCAACACACCGACTCTAGACAAGACTTCCAATTCACAAATCAAAGATTCACTCTAAGAAATGTGACTTACAGTGCACAACTTGAAGATTCACTCTCCCAATGTGACTTCCAATGCTCAAGTCAAAGATTCACTCTAAGACATGAGACTTTCAATGCACAACTTGAAGATTCACTCTCCAAATGTGACTTCCAATGCTCAACCCAAAGAATCACTCTAAGGAATGAGACTTCCAACTTCTTCACAAGGCAAATGATCTAAACTGGATGCAAATGATGCAAACACAAGCAAATAGAGCAAGTTGATCAAACAAACTCTATGAAGAATTAGCTTTTGCACAAAAAACAAGCTCACAATCAAATGTAGCTAATTCTTATGAACATGTGATAAGAAAACTAGACTAAGCGTTCAAAGAATATTCACAAAGATATCTAGAAACCTATTCATGTCAATCAAAGCTAGTATAACAAGATTTTTTCAAAGAAAATCACACAACTAACTTTGATTTCAAGTGAACAAGTTAACACTTGAAGTTTTCACCATATTCAACAAACAAAACCAAAAAAATCAAGAACTAGATTAAAAAAAATCAAAATCACAATCAAGGGATTCTAGTTCTTAAAGCATGTGATCAAATTTAGAAATCAACAATTAAGATCAAATACACAAAATAGATTCTAGATTTGAACTCATGTTCTTCAAGATTAGCAAAATGATAATTAATCAAAGAATGAACTAATCATGAAATTTAATCAAACAAATCCTAAAAATGGAATAAAAATCATTCTTAACATTTCTTTCAACTCATATAAGAAGAATCATTAGGAAGCTAAAAAAAGAAAAATGAAAAGAATTGATTCACTTACAAACAATGACTCACGAACTGAAATCAGCTCATCACAAAACATATGGGCATTATTTGACTCATAATATTCTTTGTATTTGTTCCTATCTTCATGACCAACAATTTCGGTTTTTGAAAATCTAAAATCGGAGTTGATTTGAGAGAGTTATGGTGTTTGGAAGTTGAGAAAATTTGAGAGAATTTTTCTGCTTTATTTTTCCACCAACACTTCTAGTTTAAAATGAGAGGGAAATGAATATTTAAAGAGGGAAACAAAAGAAGGAAAGGATCAACCAATGGAGGGCTGCCATGCAGGATCCCCGTGGAGGTGCATGGGCCCCACGGGACCAGCAGCCCTCCATTCCCGATGAGGCCACGCGCCTCAACGGGAAGGAGGTGCTGGGCACCCCTCATCCCTCTTGCTCTTTTTTTTCGACCATATCTTTGGATCCGTTTGCAGACTACGAACCGGAACTCCCTTACATTCAAAAGTCATAAAGACAACTTTCATAGAAAATATGGAGTTCAACCTGAAAAACAAGAGCAAAAACCATGTACGATAAACTCATGGAAAGTTTCTTAACCACCTAATTTGAACTCGAAATTTAATGAATGATTAACCAAATTAATTGGAACTCAATGAGGGATTATATAAGCTCAAAATCAAGTTCATTAACATATACACACAAAACAATAAACATAAGAACAGACAAGTATGATATTTCTTAGAACTAATCATAGAACATGCAATTTATGCAAATTGTCAATTTTAAGTCTAATGCATGTGCATACATATATAAGTGTGTGTATTGTGTTAAACCAAATTATGCACAACCATGCAGGGACACATATGAATGCAATGTATGTGTGTGCCTGATGCCTTGCAAGAGGAAGAAAGATCTCGATACCTTAGCATCTAAAAATGCACCTTTCCTCTTGAAGATGAGCTTTGCCTGTGAAGTTGCTTTTCTTCTTTGAAGCTTGATCCAATCATGAACCACCTAATCAACTAAACATTACAAAGAAAGAGATATTTTTTTTATGGAATCAAGCCAACATAAAACTAAAACCTAACAATCTCCCCCTTTGGATATTCCATGACAAAATCTCAACCTCTCAATACAATGATCACTCAATAATCTCATGGTTGATTTCATTCTCACATGCTCACATTACAAAGAGATATCTAGGCTTAAAAATCTTCATGAATCTTCAACAATATCTTCTTTAAGCTTCAAAGTACCTATGAGAACAAGCACAACCAAACAAACAAGAAATTTTCTACCAAGAAGATTGGTTAGATATATTCACAAAATAAAAATCAAAATAAAAATCAAACTCCCCCTATCTCATATAAACAAGAATTATTTCTCCCCCTTACTAAAAGAATTCTCCCCCTTAAGACAAGATCATGCATGGTACAATTCTACATCAATAGTGAGGGAATACATTTCTCCCCCTTTTTGATAAGGAATAGACAAAAGATGCATGAAACAAGAATGAGATATTATGCAAACAAGTCGTATAGAGAACTAAGTTAAACAAACTAAGCTCCCCCTTAACATATGCTCCACATTATTATCATCAAGTAAACTTGTTCACAAGGGAATCACACAATCACACATATCAAGCAATTAGAGAAATTAGATTATAACTTTTCAAGTTCAAAGAGAGAATCATAGATTTTCATTTTCTCTCAAAAATAATCTCTCATTGCTAATGAATCAAGCACATTAAGCAAAACATGTGTGTGTGTGGAATGCTTCTAGCATATATAAAAAGGAGTAATTGCGATATTAACATGCAAACCACTTCAACACCTATCCATCTAAAGCATTTCCAATCAAGGTCAAGCCGATTATCATCCGGAATTTTTGCTTTAAAAGAATAGATTTCAACATATGAGTTTGTGTATGCATGTGGCTCATTTTCCCATTTTTATTTGTCAACCCAAGCAATTCAATTTTCAACTATACTCCTTTAAGCCCTTTTTTTATAGGCTTTGAATCAAAGATTTTTTTATTGATTCTTTTCAACACTTCTTTGATATATTTTTTAACAAAAACATATACTCCTCATGACGGCTTTCACTCATCACAATGATGAAGCCCTTTCCTGCATTGGGCAGCTTCACAACCAAGGTGTGTAGCCCTTTTCATGAGGGTGCTCGTTGAGTTCTATATAGATGCCGAAGGAAAATGGATATTAACCATAGGTCATCTATCATGTACTAAACAATAAACTTTTAGATGTATCCATAATCTACACATTTTCAAACTCAACTACTCAAACTTAAACATATAAGAGAAGCATTAGTGAACTTTTATAAAAACAAGATTTTAAAGCTCAAGTGCATGATCTAGAAACAATAAAAGTTATTTGCTCAAGATCATTACTTCTCAAGTGAGTATCTCTCAAAGAAATTGATATTCAAAATAAGTTTTGCTTATCAAGCCACTCACAAACCCACATAGAAATCAATCAACACAAATCATGCCAATGGATCTTCTAAGAGATTTAAATCTCTCTTTGTCCAAAGGCTTAGTGAACAAATTCGTAAGTTAATTTTTAGTAGGCATATGCTCAAGAGAAACAATAGAATGTTCAATAAGGTCTCTAATGAAATGATGCCTAATATCTATATGCATCGTGCGTGAGTGTTGAACCGGATTCTTAGAAATGTTAATAGCACTCATATTATCACAATATAGAGTCATTTTACCTTGTTCAATCTCATAATCCTTGAGGATTTGCTTCATCCAAAGAAGTTGTGTGCATGCACTTCCGGCCGCAATGTACTCGGCTTCGGAAGAAGAAAGAGAGACGGAATTTTGTTTCTTACTTTGCCAAGAAACTAAGTTATTACCCAAGTAAAAGCAACTGCCCGATGTACTTTTACGATCATCAATATTTCCCACCCAATCTGCATCACAATAGCCAACAAGAATATCATTAGTATCAATGGAATAAAATAAGCCAATATTATATGTTCCTTTTATATATCTAATGATTCTTTTGACGGCTTACAAGTGAGACTCTTTAGGATTAGCTTGAAACCTAGCACACAAACCAACACTAAAACAAATATCCGACCTACTAGCCGTTAGGTAGAGAAGACTACCTATCATGCTCCTATAGAGACATTGGTCAACACTCTTTCCTTTTTCATCTTCGTCAAGTTTTAGAGTAGTACTCATGGGTGTTTCAAAAATTTTTCCATTTTCAAGCCCAAATTTCTTAACAAGATTTCTAACATTTTTGGATTGTGACAACATAATACCATCACTAGATTGTTTCACTTACATGCCAAGAAAGTAATTGAGCTCACCCACCATACTCATTGCAAATTTACTTGACAAAACATTCACAAACTCATTAACCTTGGTTTTACATGTAGGCCCAAAAACAATGTCATCAACATATATTTGTGCAATAAAAATATCATTATCATGATGCTTGACAAACAAAGTTCTATCAATACCACCTCTCATATAGTTGTTCTCAACAAGATATTGAGTAAACCTATCATACCAAGCTCTAAGAGCTTGCTTAAGGCCATAAAGAGCCTTTTTCAACTTGTACACATGATTAGGAGAGTGTGGGTCTACAAAACCCTTAGGTTGTTCAACATGCACTTCTTCTTGAAGGTATCCATTGAGAAAAGAACTTTTCACATCCATTTGAAACAATTTGAATTTTTTAAGACATGCAATGGACAATAAAAATCTAATGGACTCAAGACGTGCAACGGGTGCAAATTTCTCATCAAAGTCTACACCCTAAAGTTGAGTGTAACCTTGAGCCACTAGTCTTGCTTTATTTCTCACAATTATGCCACTTTCATCGGTCTTATTCCTAAACACCCATTTAGTGCTAATCACATTAATATCTTTTGGTCTAGGAACTAAGGACCACACTTCATTCCTCTTAAGTTGATTTAGTTCTTCTTGCATGGCCCTAACCCAATATTCATCAACAATAGCCTCATTAATGTTTTTGGGTTCAGTTTGAGAAGTGTAGCAAACATAAGATATTTGGTTAGCTAGTTGCCTTCTAGTCCGAACCCCTTTATTCAAGTTACCTATGCTGTCTTCTTGATAGTGCATGTTTCTAAGTCATCTTGTTGATTTTCAATTAAACCATTTCCTAACTCTTGAATTTCTAGTTCAACACCACTATCATTTTCATCATTTTGACTAGGCTCACTATGTGAATCTTCACTAGCTTCACATCTAGTCACATCAATAGGTGTATTAGTGTCATTCAAAAGATTTTCTTTATGCTCATTAACATTTTTATCATCACACAAATCAAGCTAATATCATCTATTTTCACATTAATAGATTCCATAATAGTCTTGGTTTTCAAATTAAAAACCCTATAGGCTCGACTATTATTAGCATACCCAACAAAGATACTGACATCACTTTTGGGATCGAACTTAACCAAGTGATCTCTATCAATCAAAATAAAACACTTACTTCCAAAGGTATGAAAGTAATTCACCATAGGCTTCTTGCCATTCCAATGTTCATAGGAGGTTTGTTTTGTGCCTGGCCTTTTAAAAACTCTATTCGTGACATAACAAGCAGTGTTGACCGCTTCGGCCCAAAGGTTCCTAGGGACTTTCTTGCAATAGAGCATGACCCTAGCCATCTTTTGCAAGACTCGTTTTTCCTCTTAACAATACCATTTTGTTGAGGAGTTCTAGGTTCCAAGAACTCATGTGATATCCCTAAACCATCACAAAACTCACTAAAATTGACATTCTCAAACTCACTCCCATGATCACTCCCAATGCGACATATCTTCTTAATCCCAAGACCTTTTTCATTTTGAACTTGATTACAAAATTTCTTGAAGTAATCAAATGTTTCGGTCTTATTCCTAAGAAAATAGACCCAAGCAAACCTAGAGTAGTCATCAACACAAACAAGAATGTATTTCTTGCCATTGATGCTTTCGGTTTGAATTGGTCCCATTAGATCCATATGCACTAACTCTAAGGGCTTCTTGGTAGCTATGTAAGTGTTCTTTTTGTGAGACACTTTGGTGTGTTTACCTAATTAACAAGGTTCACAAACACCTTCTAGCTTCCTACCAAGACTAGGTAGACCTCTTACCATGCTATGTTTTCCAAGCTTCTTTAAGTCCTTAAAGTTCATGTGGCCTAATCGTTGATGCCACAACTTGTTGCAATCATTAGCCATATTACAATTTAGGGGATCTATCTCTAGACAATAACAATGATTTAAAAACCTTTTGACTTTTAAAACAACCTAGCCCTTTTTATCAATTATAGTGCACACATCTTTGTTAAAACTAACTTTTTCAAAGATTTCATACAAGTGAGTTATGCTTATTAAGTTAGCTTGCAAACCATCTACATAGAAAGTATTTCTAAGTTTAGGCAATCTAGGGATACAAATTGCTCCCTTGCTTAGAACTTGCTTTTTGGAGTCATCACCAAATGTAGCCCATCTACATTCTTTCATAACAAGATTCTTAAAGAACGTTTTGTTACCAGTCATGTTCCTAGAGCATCCGCTATCTAGGTACCAATAACAGGATGAGTTAACTCTTAGAGCATATTGTGCAACATGACATTGTGTTATGTTTTCTCTAATCCAAACTTTCTTGACAAGTTTCTCACTCTTACTTTTATTAACATACTTTGACTTGTTATTAGGCACATTGACTCTATTGGTCACATTCTCAAACAAATCAAACAAAGCATTATCAATTTTCTTATGCATAGTAGAGTGAGGCACAACACAAGATTTTACAAGCAAGTCATCAACAACATTCTTTTCAACATGCTTTTCCAAGGTCTTCCTAGGTCTAGTTCTAAATCCATACATGGATGATTGCCTAGGACCATTCGAACAAGACATAGCATGCGGATCATTATCTTGTTTACACTTGCAAATGTATTCAAAATATCTAGGTCTTATGTGTCCTACCATATTGTAATAATGACAAATATGTATGAATTTGAGAAGTTTACCATTTGCTTGAGCATCCAATGCATTTTGCCTTCTCACATATTTACCTTTTTGGTGAACAACCTTTGATGTTTTGCCTTTTGCATTTGAAGATGAAGAACAATATCTTTGGCCTTGTTGAGTATTTTCTTTGACCTTTATTGTTGATGTTAATGTTGAGGCACCTCCGGTAGCATTCATAGCTTTACCGTTAGAGAGTGTACCTACATTCAATTTGCTACTTGCTTTGACAAAAATAGGTTTATTAGTAGAAGGAGTAATCTTCTCATTAACATATCCTAAACCTTTTTTGTCACTTGGAGGCTTTCCAATCTTAATGAGAGTTTCTACTGTGTTAGAACTAAATGACATCTCGCTTATCACCTTATTAACCTCATTAAGTTTGTCATTAAGAATTCTCTCTTGATTTTCATGTTCACTAAGTTTGACTCTAAGTACATTTTCAAGTCTTTTAGCACAATCAAGAGAATTATCCCTTTGTTCAATTTCATGTTTCAAAACACCTAGTCTTTCATTACTATCTTTCAAGTTATTCTCAAGACTAAGGTTTTTATCTTTAAGCTCTTTGTTCTCTTTTAAGCTAAGTTCTTGAATTTCTTTTAGCTTCTTATTAAGAGACCTATTCAATCTAGAGATTCTCTCATTCTCTTGAACAAGACTTTTCATCTTTTGATTTCCTAGGTTAATATGCTTATTTTCAACACTAGAAGACATGAAGGATAAAACTTCAACATAAACACTATAAAAAGGATCTATCTAATTACCTCTAGACACCTGCTCTAATACCAATTGAAATTCCCTTTAATGTTATAGTGTCAAATATACCTCTAGAGGGGGGGGGGGGGGGGGGGGGGGGGGGGGGGGGGGGGGGGGGAGGGGGGGAAGGGGAATAGGTATAGCCTCAAAATTCTTGCAAATTCTTTTTAATCACAAAATAGACAATTTCACAAGAAAGCTTTAACAAGTATATTGATTCAACAAAAACAATATGAATATAATTAAGCAATTGATGAATCAATACAAGTTCAAAGAAAGTAAAGACAATAAAACAAAAATCAACACAATGGATTTTTTATGTGGTAAAACCTCAAAATGAGGAAACATCCATGGGTTGATTCCACAACCACCGGCTAAAGTAATTCACTATGACAAATAAGAGTTACACACTCAAGAGGCAATCAACACAAGATTCACACTCTAAGCTATCAACACCTACTTTACCCTCGGGCCTAGTGAAATTACAAAGCCAACTTCCTATCCAAGACTTCATGTCTCTAGAAAGGCACCTTGCTTGTCTATCCAAGTCACCCCAACTCTAAACCAGACTTCCAATGCACAAATCAAAGATTCACTCTAAGAAATGTGACTTCCAATGCACAACTTGAAGATTCACTCTCCAAATGTGACTTCCAATGCTCAAGTCAAATATTCACTCTAAATCACTCGGGGAGCGAAATCTCGGTTAGCACCCTCACCCACTCCCGGTAGGCAGACCGCGATCCTTCCTCATAATATAGATGGATATAGATAGGGAGCAGGATAAGAAGGATCAATGAGATATGAAATAACACTGTTTTATTCAAAAAAAGGTATCAGTAGTATCGTTGCAATTCAGACTCTCCTCTCATTAAACTCTCTATTTCCTCTTACACAGGATGAAGGCTGAGCCTTCGTTTATGTCGATAAGTGGATATTTCCTTCCAATGATTCTCAATGGACTCTCACTAGTTATAGAGAATTCAAAGAGTATTCCTATAGAAATTAAACTCTCTTTTCTGGCGATCAAAGAAAAAACAATCATCCCCCCTATTTCCTCCTCTCCTTTTCTTTACCCTTCAAAGCTGTATATATTTAGTTCTCCCAAAATCCCCTCAATATCCGGTCTCCTTCATGAGGATTATTAAGAGTTCCATTTTAAGCATTTAAAAAGCATTGAGTGGGGTTGAAGGTGCGAGATTTGATCCCGTTAATTACCGTCGAATTCAAATTCTGATTATGTTGGCTATTTGGTCTCATTAATGGCGCTTTATTTTGGCGATGGAGTCAACTTTCCTTCTTCGTGGAGCTTTGGAGAGAAATTCTGGCCTCTGGCAGCTGGCAGATTGAGGTGCTAGTATGGGAGCTTGTTCTGTGTCTTGCTGGAATGATGCTTGTGTCTTTATGTTCATTCTCGTATTGCTTGGCAGGTGTGGTGCTTGTCTTGGAGGGGCTTCGAGTAGGCATGTTAGATATCAGGTGGGTGTTGAGACAACGCCCTGGCGGGTATTGAGGTACCAGGTACTTTGATTGATGTCAAGCTACTTCGCAGGGTACTAGGCGTACGAGCTACCATTGTACTGATCTGGGTTTGACATCAAAAGCTTCAGTTGAAGCGAGGTACATGCCTTCGTTAGCTCGCGGAGCTAATATCCTATCCAGATAGATAGGTAGTCGAGGTTTCGACCTTGTCGAATATCGGCTCCTTCTAGGTTGTGGTACCGATCTTGCTAGTTTACTGAAGTAGCTAGATGAATCTTCCTAGGAAGGTCCATATTGGAAAGTTCTCCTTTGGTCCCTTGTCAGAAAACCATGTTAACACAATGCTCAAGTCAAATATTCACTCTAAGATATGAGACTTTCAATGCACAACTTAAAGATTCACTCTCCAAATGTGAATTCCAATGCTCAACCCAAAGAATCACTCTAAGGAATGAGACTTCCAACTTCTTCACAAGGCAAATGATCTAAACTGGATGCAAATGATGCAAACACAAACAAATAGAGCAAGTTGATCAAACACACTCTATGAAGAATTAGCTTTTGCACAAAAAACAAGCTCCCAATCAAATGTAACTAATTCTTATGAACATGTGATAGGAAAATTAGACTAAGCATTCAAAGAATATTCACAAAGATATCTAGAAACCTATTCATGTCAATCAAAGCTAGTATAACAAGTTTTTTTCAAAGAAAATCACACAACTAACTTTGAAATACAGTGAAAAAGTTAACACTTGAAGTTTTCACCATATTCAACAAACAAAACCAAAAAAATCAAGAACTATATTTTTAAAAATCAAAATCACAATCAAGGGATTCTAGTTCTTAAAGTATGTGATCAAATCTAGAAATCAACAACTAAGATCAAATACATAAAATAGATTCTAGATTTGAACTCATGTTCTTCAAGATTAGCAAAATGATACTCAATCAAAGAATGAACTAATCATGAAATTTAATCAAACAAATCCTTAAATTGGAATCAAAATCATTCTCAACATTTCTTTCAACTCATATAAGAAGAATCATTAGGAAGATCAAGAAAGAAAAATGAAAAGAATTGATTCACTTACAAACAATGACTCGAGAACTGAAATCAGCTCATCACGAAAGATTTGGGCATTATTTGACGCTGAAAATGCTTTTAATTTGTTCCTCTCTTCAAGACTAACAATTTCGGTTTTTGAAAATCTAAAATCGGAGTTGATTTGAGAGAGTTATGGTGTTTGGAAGTTGAGAAAATTTGAGAGAATTTTTCTGCTCGATTTTTCCACCAACACTTCTAGTTTAAAATGAGAGGGAAATGAATATTTAAAGAGGTAAACAAAAGAAGGAAAGTATCAACCAATGAGGGGCTTCCATGCTGGATCCCCATGGAGGTGCATGGGCCCCACGAGACCAGCAGCCTTCCATTCTCGTGGAGGCCACGCGCCTCCACGGAAGGAGGTGCTTGGCACCCCTCATCCCTCTTGCGTACTCTTTTTATTTCGGCCATATCTTTGGCCTCCAAACTCTAAATTTGAATCCAATTGTAAATTACGAACTGGAACTCCCTCGCGTACAAAAGTCATCAAGACAACTGATCAGACTATTTTATACCTATTTAAGGTCCCTAATTTCCTATCGTTTTTCTCGTTTTCTAGCGTATTTTGTATATAATGTGTTTGTTGAGCCATGTGTAGGTACATATTCCCTACATTTTGGTTTTGAGCATAAAGAACAGTTTGGGAGGCAAAAACGTGCCGAAAAGAGAATAAATTGGAAGATTCAGAGTGCCGAGCCTCACCGTTGACACAGACCGCGGCGCGATCTAAGCCAGGCGTGTTCCACGGTTGATCCATTGCCAAGCCAGAATACGACACCGAGCCCATGGCAGAACCCCCTCTGACTTCCAGCAGCTTACAGAACGAATGCAGAAAAGAAGACATTTGGCGGTCAGTTTAGCGGTCACCATGACCGCCGTTTCATGGCAGTAGGTTCCAGAAGTTCGGCGCCCATTTCAGCGGTCACACCATGACCGCCGTTTCAACCGCCGTTTTAGTCCAGAAGAACACCAATAATTCAGAGGTCAGAAAGGCGGTCACCCCAACCGCCGATCCAACTGCCGATCGACCAACTAGAGGCCAATTCTAGTGAATTTTCAGGGGCAGTTTCGTCCTTTCACCATCATTTCCAGCCCTAACCTCCCAACACTATAAATTCACCTCTTCTCTTCTTCTCTTCAGAATTTTACAGCCCACACTTCATTTCTTCATCTTCTTCTTCATCAACCAAGAGAGAGAGAGAAGCTCTCAAGCTTCCATGGAGGTTTTCCTCTATGGAAAGCTTACCACCACCATTTCTACCCATCACCCACCACATTTGAGAGTAGATTACATAGAGATAGGAGTGGTCTATGACCAATTCCGTGCTAAGCAATGGATGGAGCTCTTGGAGGGGTTTCTTCAAGGGTTGTATTCATTTTAACTCAATCTCTTGTATATCTTGTTTTCCATTTGTGTAATCCCCCACTTGGGAATATTTGTAAACCTAATTTGTGCTCAATATAATGTGTGGTTGTTTTTTTATCTAATTTGTGTTTTGATTCATTCTTGTTATCATTGATCATATCTCTTATCTTGAAATGCTTGTGTATGGAGATTGGAAATTAATATGTGTTCATGAATGGGATTAGGAGTAGATTAATGTAATTTTAGGAGTAGTTGTAATCAAATGCTCCATTTGTGTGTATATGTTGATGGAAGGTCGAATTGCATTTGTATGGATGGGTTTGAGTGAATTAGAGTTAGGATTATGCTTTAGGAGGGCCATCCGGGCATAGTCTTGGCTAATTAGCTAGGAAGAATGAATGAACTTGTTAATTGCCATATTTAAAGAGGTTTGATTCATTGTTTTTGTTAAACATTGGTCTTTAGTTATTCCTCACGCTAGGGGCTCTAGGTGAGTTATGATTAGAGATACAATAATTGGGAATTCGGCTATTTCTTGCGCTAGGGGCTCTAGGCAAGTTATGGTTGGAGGAACAATTACTCTTTCCACATTCATTAGACTTAACGTTGCCGTTTTACATTACCATATTAGTATTAAGGCTCAATCTAGCATTGGTTTGTAGAATTGGTACGTGTTTGAGAGGCTCTCGGCACACTCTTCAACCGTTAGCTCTATGAATGGGTATAAATCGGATTGAGGCAAGAACGAACCCTTAACTTAAATTGGATGAACGTAATGTCTAACAACCCACTTGTGTGTACTTATGTATGGTGAACTTGTAAACCCTTGTGTGACCACTTTCATGCATCTCTCATATCCACCCTTTTATTATTTCTCACTTAATCAACATTCTCACCCCTCCACATTCTCTTGTTTATTTCTACATTTGCATATTTTCATTTTCATTTTCATTTACACACACCACTTCACACACCATTCTCACCTCTCCACATTCTATTTACATGCTTTCCCTAAACTCTAGAACTTGAAACGATTAACAACACATCCCTGCGGAACGATACCCTTACTTGCACGATGTACTAGTTTTATTTCTATATATGTCTTTTGCTTGTGCCTTATAGCAAGGTTGATTTTATTATAAATATTTTGAAGATGCTTTCAACGACACAAAAATCGATACGTCAACAACTTTCACAGAAAATATGGAATTCAACTTGAGAAACAAGAGCAAAACCATGTACGATAAACTCATGGAACGTTTCTTAACCACCTAATTTGAACTCGAAATTTAATGAATGAGTAACCAAATTAATTGGAACTCAATAAGGAATTATATAAGCTCAAAATCAAGTTCATTAACATATAAACACAAACCAATAAACACAAGAACACAAAAGTATTTTATTTCTTATAACTAATCCTAGAACATGTAATTTATGCAAATTATCAATTTTAAGTCTAATGCATGTGCATACATGTATAAGTGTGTGTATTTTCTTAAAACAAATTATGAAAAACCATGCATGGAAACATATGAATGCAATGTATGTGTGTGCCTGACGCCTTGCAAGAGGAAGAAAGATCTCGATACCTTAGCATCTAAGAAAGCACATTTCCTCTTGAAGACGAGCTTTGCATGTGAAGTTGCTTTTCTTCTTTGAAGATTGATCCAATCATGAATCACCTAAGCAACTAAACATTAAAAAGAAAGAGAGTTTTATTATGGAATCAAGCCAACACAAAACTAAAACCTAACATTATGTCTTCTAGTGTTGAAAATAAGCCTATTAACATAGGATATCAAAAGAAGAAAAGTCTTGTTCAAGATAAGTCTCATAATAAGAAGCTAAAAGAAATGCAAGAACTTAGCTTAAAAGAGAATAATGAGCTTAAAGACAAAATCCTTAATCTTGAAAATAACTTGAAAGATAGTAATGAAAGACTAGGAATTTTGAAACATGAAATTGAACTAAGGGATAATTCTCTTGATTGTGCTAAGAGACTTGAGAATGTGCTTATAGTCAAACTTAGTGAGCATGAGAATCAAGAGAAAGTGCTTAATGACAAATTTAATGAGGTCAATAAGATGATAAGCAAGATGTCATTGTTAGGATTATGCTCAATAGCAAGAGTGTAATGAAGTATTTGGCAATCTTTTCATATTAATAGAGTGATTTCTAGTTTGACAAATCTTATAGCATTTATAGTTTAATTATTATAATTGTCAAAAGTACATAATCATAAGGTCAAAAGACTATGGGAGATGAAGAATTGTTCGTACATCTGGATATGTATGAGGTAGACATAATTCTTTAGTTAGTCTTGAACAATATTCACAATTTAAGATAAAGGTTGGGCACATTTACCTTGTTAAAGTTGTAGATTCTCTTGCTAGTATTTGAGTGGGATCAAATGTGTTATGATGAGTCTAAAATCATCAAAGTGTAGTGTCTTTGGGCAAAAGAATCTAGTGCACTAGGTGCATTGAATAGAATCACTGTGAAATACTTTATCTAGAACTGTCTATGGATAAAAGTTTTTCACTTGAGGACATTCAGAGAGTTTATCTCAATCCTGAGATAAATGATGGACTTATGGTTACAAGTGTTATCATTTGAGCTATCAATGAGTACGATTATATAGCATAGTCTATCCTCGATAGTTTGGTGGTATTCATTTGTTAATCAATAGAGGACTTCATTTATAGATATGGACATCGTGGCTCCATTTATCAAATATGAGTAGAATATCTTCATATGGATGTTTTGAGGTATTGGATATTAAATCTTAACGTTAACTTTTCAATAGTGTCCATTGAAACATGGCTTCTGGACAAGTCAAAATATCCAAGTTCAAAATGTGGTCATATGAGTAAATATGGTAACTAGGAGAGCTATAGGCGGTCTATGAGCTCTTGGCGATTACTGATATTTTTCATGAGGATACACTATCTCAAATAAGATTGTCTAGGATACGAATGAGAAATATTAACTTATTCTATCTTTATTTAAGAATCCAATTTTAGCTCTTTAGTGGAATGAGCTAAAATTAATATATCGAACCTAAGTGAATCATTTGTTGATTATGATTAGGTTATGTCTATTGTAGCTTAAATTTAGATAGCCCACCAAGATCCCCAATCAGCACGAATTTGCATGGATCACTTGATATATTCTACCGAACCAATTTCTAGGTCCATCTAGAATTGTTTTTTGGATTTCGGAATCCAAAAGTTTTGGAGAGGTGCGGTCTTATGTGAACAAGACATGCGATAACTCTTCGAAAAGGTCTGGAATGGGTGGCCAAGGATGTAGGAATCCTAGGGTGGCCCCACTGGGCTTCGTTCAGCATTCCATTAATACATTAATAATATAATTTGCATATTTTAAATAAATGGGCTGCTAAATTATATTAATGTATTAATTTAAGGCATGTGAACTTGTTTCTTTTACAGTAAGAATGTGCCTAGTTCACATGTGGACTTTTTATTAAAGTCCAATGGATTTAATAAAATGGAAAAATAATATATTGCTCAAGTATATACTTGGGCGGCAAGGCTAATTAATTAGTTTTTTTTATATTAAATAATCAAATGGAAATTAATTGATTAATTAATTAATTGTTTGATTAAAAGTTAAAATCTTTTTCTAACTAGGAGTAGGACTCTTAGTGTCATACTATTGTTGGTAGTATGGTAGATATCAAAAACTATATTTTATAAGTAGATAAATAAAATTATTTTATTATCTAGTCAAATTAAGAAGTTTTTGATGTAGTCACAATTTTAATATTCAATAATTTATTATTGGATAATAAACTCATGAGTTGGAATATGGTTAAAATTCAAAGTTGATAGGAGACTTGGTGAAAAAGTAATCCTACTTGTGTGAGAATTTGACTACAAGGTAGAAATCCGACTTGTGTGAGGATTTGACTACAGGTAGAAATCCTACTTGAGTGAGGATTAGGCCATCACTTATATATATATCATATCATGAATTTTGGCCACCATATAGATATATAGATCAAGAATTTCGTTTTTTTGATATAGAGTTGAAATTAATTTTTTTTTTAGAGAAATAATTTTTATTCTCTTGCTTTGAATAATAATAATAAAAAACTTCCAACTCAAGAAAGGGGTGTAGAATTCAACCATAGAGAAGAAGAATAAGGAGCGTTTTATTTTCGATAGTACCTTAGAAGCTTTTACATCAAAAGGCTTTATATACAAGATCGAATTAGGGTTCACGCGAGTTTTCGATTAAAAGATTGAGAATTCACAAGTGACCAAACGTTCTTTATTTTGTCTACGAGGATTATTGTGACTAACATAAGGAAAACGATTTTTGTTTCCATCCTCAGGTTTACAATTCAAAGAAAGGGAGCCCACACTCCTAGGTGATTCACGTTCTTGATTGGATTGGAAGATCTTGCGGATTCAATTCAAAGCAAACGGATTCAAAGCGACGCAATATCAATCGTCACGTGAAAAAGGTACGATACTTTTATTATATGTTAATTAATCAAGGGTTAAGGTTCTTTCTTTTAAAGGAATTTTTTTTGAAATACACAATCCAATTTTTCGCTTCCGCTGCGTGTTTTTCCCTACAGTCATCTAGTTCTGACAAAGTAGAAACTCTCATTAAGATTGGAAAACATTCATAAGAGGTTTAGGATATGTTAATGAGAAGATTTACTCATTCTACTAACAAACCTACTTTTTGTCAAAGCAAATAGCAAATTGAATGTAGGTACACTCTCTAACTGTAAAGCTATGAATGCTACGAAGGTGCCTCAACATCAACAACAACAATGAAGGTCAAAGAAAAGACTCAACAAGGCCAAAGAAAATATACATAATCTTTAAATGCAAAAGGCAAAACATCAATGGTTGCTCACCAAAAAGGTAAATTTGTGAGAAGGCAAAATGCAATGGATGCTTAATCAAATGGTAAACTTCTCAAATTCATACTTATTTGTCATTATTGTAATATGGTAGGACATATAAGACCTAGATGTTTTGAATACATTTGTAAGTGTAAACAAGCCAATGATTTGCATGATATGTCTTGGTTGGATGATCCTAAGCAATCATCCATGTATGGATTTAGAACTAGACCTACGAAGACCTTGGAAAAGCATGTTGAAATGAATGTTGTTGATAACTTGCTTGTAAAACCTTGTGTTGTGCCTCACTCTACTATGCATAAGAAAATTGACAATGCTTTGTTTGAGAATGTGACCAATAAAGTCAATGTGTCTTATAACAAGTCAAAGCATGTTAATAGAGTTGAGAGTGAGAATCGTGTCAAAAAAGTTTGGATTAAGAAAAACACAACACAGTGTCATTTTGCACAATATGCTCTTAGAGCTAACTCATCCTATTATTGGTATCTAGATAGCGGATGCTCTAGGAATATGACCGGTAACAAAGAGTTCTTTAAGAATCTTGTTATGAAAGATGGTGGATGGGTTACATTTGGTAATGGCACCAAAAAGCAAGTTCCAAGCAAGGGAACAATTTGTATCCCCAGATTGCCTAAACTTAGAGACACCTTGTATGTAGATGGTCTACAAGCTAACTTGATAAGCATCACTCACTTGTGTGAAATCTATAAAAAAAGTTAGTTTTAACAAGGATGTGGGCACTATAATTGATAAAAAGGGTAAGGTGATCGGTCTATTTCTATACATATTTTAGGTCACCATTTCCTATTATTTATGCTTTGTTCTTAGGTGAAATTAGGTATTTTATGTGTTTGTTGAGCATGTGTAGGTCACATTCCTTAGATGAAGTGTTTGTTGAATTGTGTGTCCTACCACCTATGAATGGAAAGCCCTGGAAGTCTAGTTTCCGGTATTCCTAGAAGAAGTTATGCCAGTTTTAGTATCCAGCGGTACATTTCAGTAGGCTTTCTGTTCTTTTCAGCGGTCCATATCGCTTCCCAGGCATCAACCTCAACCGCGGTCTATGCCGCATATCATTCCGGGAAAGGCTGATTCGGCCAGTGCAGAACAGCCAGATTGCAGGGCCCATATCTCTCAGTTCCGATTGAATTGTGTGTCCTACCACCTATGAATGGAAAGCCCTGGAAGTCTAGTTTCCGGCACACTTTTCAGATTGCAATTCCGATATTTCTAGAAGAAGTTATGCCCGTTTTAGTATCCAATGGTCAGATCAGTCATAATTCCGTAAATAGTGACGGAATTTATTTTGCAAGTTGTCGGAATGGGAAATATTACCTTCTTGGACATGAGTGTGAGTCTTGGAAAGCAATTTGACACCTAATCCTTATCATCCTTCAATAAGTAATGAATTTGAGTGGATTAGGAAAGAATAAAATCCCAAAAAGGTAGAGTTCCGAAAGGGAATTGATTTCCTTGTTGTTTAAGGACTTGACTTAACATCTAAAGCCTATTTAAACCTCTTTGAACCCTAATTTCTTGAGACAAGCCATGGGAGGTCCCAAGCCATCAAGGGGATCATCTCCCATCACTCCATCACCAAACATCACCTCAAGACCCATCCATCAATTGTGGAAGAAGATAAAGAAGAATTGGAGGAGCTATTTGATGATCATCTCGGGTTTTCTCTGCTCAATCTATTTTCTTTTTATTTTCATGATGTGTAACTAATCCCACAACTAGGGAATCAATGTGAACCTTTTGCGAATGCTCATGAATGGATTAATTATTATTTCATCAAATCAAGTCTTGATTTATTCATTGTTCTTAACTGCTTAATCCGCATTAGTTTTAATATTAGTTCACACCTTGACCAAAGGGTGGATGATTATTTGGCATGATTTTAGGGTTAAGACTATCTGAGAATCAGGCTTAGTGTTGACCAAACATAATCATAATTAATGATCTTTTGAATGAATGAATTTTATCTTTAGTCTGATCAAGACAAAGTAGTAGAATTTGGTTCTTATTTCTTGCACTTAATGGGTTTCCGATTATTATTCACACCTTGACCATAGGGTGAATAACGGTTGGAAGCACGTGACTTAGCCCGCTACCGAATGGTAATTAGTCACATTAAAGACAAAGAATGAACCCTAGAATTGATTGAATCTTGTTTACAAATTAATTCCATACATTGACTGTTCATAATTGAGGATCATTGATGACCTAGTGCTTTCTTTCTCTTGATCACAACCATATTCTCTTTAATTGTTTTCTTTAGATTAATTTAATTTAGTTTTAGTTTAATCAATCAAATAATAAATCTTTTGGTTACTTTAATTTAACTTTAAGTAGAATTAGTTTTAATTAATAAATCTCTTTTCCTCGTGGGAACGATCCTTACTTGGCACTGTACTTATCTTCACGATTCGTGCAGTTGCGAGTGAGTATTTTATAACAAGATTTTACACATCAAGTTTTTGGTGCCGCTGCCAGGGAATAGTTGAATTTATTGATTAATTCTAGTTTAAATTTTAGTTAGTCGTGTCATTAGTTAATAGTTTATTTTTATTTAGATTTTGTTTTCTTTTATTTCCTTTTTCTTTTCTTTCTTTTCAGGAACAATGGGCCTCTTCGAGCAACAAACATATGATATGTGTGTGGGTGTAATTAATTTAACAATCCAAGAAGAGTTATCAAATGAAAGCCTCGACGAGTTACTTGATTGAGTAAAAGATGTTTTTGGGGATGATGAAGAAATTGAACAGGTTGGGGTTACAAAAGAAGATTCTAATATTGAAGAAGTAGGTGTTGAAATTGAAGATGGGATCAACAAGTCTTTAATCCCATCTACGAGCTCTCCCCCTGCATTAGAGCTCAAACAATTTCCTTCTAACCTCAAGCATGCCGTTCTAGGGGAGAATGAGACACTCCCAGTGATTATAGCTTCTGACTTGGAGGAAGAAAAAGTGAAGGAAGCGAAAGATGTCCCTTTCGAGGCACTGCTCCTATACAAGGAACTCAAGCCTTATGTCCCTCCCATTACTTTCCAGAGCTGCCTACACAAAAGCAAATGGAATAAGTGGTTTTCTGAACTTATTTCATCACACTTTACATTGAACATTTACTTGCTTTTGGTTATTGTGTGTAGGAACATGCCGACGCGTGAAAATTTTTTCCATGACTTGATCGCGCGAAAACGGAAATTTGAGACATTGGAATTTGGTTGAGTCATCCTTGCATTTGTCTTGACAAGACGTTAAATAAAGCGCTTGGTGGGAGGCAACCCACCTAGGTAATTTCTTTTTAATTTTCAGTTTTTAGTTTTTGTGTTTCGAGTTCATACCACGCCATGCTTTTTTTTTTCTTTATTCTTTGTCCATGTTTTTAATGTCATATAAACATTGAGGACAATGTTTAGATTAGGTTTAGGGGTGTGAATTCGTGTTTATTTTATTTTATTTTTGAGCCATTTGTTGAAAAACTGCAAAAAAGTGACCTGTGTTTTGAAAATTTTTGAGGCAAACGTTTTGTTAAAAATGTATTCATTAGTGAGGAAATAATTTTTTCTGTCCATGCTGGGTTCATCGTTTTTTCGATACAAATCTAACGGTATAAAGAAAATAAATTTCTGGACAGTGATTTAAAAGTTATGATTGTTTCTTCAACCAAAGGTCATGGGCGATGCCCTGTTTTTGAAATTCTGCACGTGAATGTTTTTTGTCATCTATTTTCTCCCTTTTCTGATTTGAATTTTGAGATGTTTTCTAAATGAAAAGTGTTTATTTGCATTTTTTTTTCTTGTGTTAAAATTTGGTTAACTTGCGTTTAGTATTTTGAGAGATATGCATTAAAGAAGAGATGTACATCAATTTCAAAAGTCACCAGTTTTTGAATTTTTGTCCTCCACTTTGAGATAATTCTTTTGTGTGCTTTAAGAGCTGTAATATATGCTTTATTCACTGAGTTTAGACTAACATCTTGCCACTTAAAGTATTGCATTGTATTTTTTCAAAATTTATGACATACTCTTGATGTGATAGTGGATATGATGCTTAGTTGGATTGCCATGATTAATAGTGGAGACTACCCTTGTGCGTTCACTAAGCCAAAAAGCGTACATAAATAACATTATATGAGGGTTCTTTTGTTTCTACTCCTAAACACTCATTAGGTTCTTAACATTAGAAATTGATCTTAATAGGTTATGCATTGGATATTAAAGAACATTCATCATAAAAGATATCACATGTGGACTTTGCTCTTGTTTTGGTTGAACCATTAGAAGTGATATAGGCAATGTGTGCTTGAACTCACTTAAAAGGCCTTAAATATTTCCTACCTTTATATGTGTGTGCTCCATAGCCAATTTTGAAGCTAAACACTATGAGCCTTTTTCTTTCTGTACCCATATTAACTTAACCCCAACGAGCCATAATTTAGCCATACCTTATAGCTTGGGATCATATTGAGGTGATGAAGATGATTGAAGAGAGTTCGAAATGGGTGACTCGTGAAGTGCATGTACTAAGGAAAAAGCAAGAAGATCAAATGCAAAGAAGGATTTTGAAGAATTATGTAATTGATGTAAAATTCTCATCTAAAAAAAAAGTTGAAAAAAGGGGTTAAAAAAAGAGAAAAATAAATGAATAAGATGATGAATCAAATGAAAGTAAGTGAAAAGGAATAAAGCTTTACAATGAAGTGATGTGAAATCAAAGTCAACTCAAGAAGGAGGATGAACGAAAATTGTTCAAGAAGCCTAGATGCAAGTGAATGAAGAATTCGAAGAAATTCGGCCGAGTATGAAGATTACCGAAGAATTTCTTGATATGATCCTAGGTTTGTTTGCTATCCTTTTTCCCATTTTTCTTAAGCCTACACCCAATGGCCCCCGTTACAACCAAAGAAAAGACCTAATTGATCTTTTGGGAATGCTAGCTCAAGAGTAAAGGTAAACATGTGCTCTATCTTGTTCTTAATGTCTGATTCCGTTCATGAGATCCTTTGTATAAAAATCAAGCGTTCTTTCAATTATATATTCATATACGACTATAACTTGAAATTTCTTGTGCATAACTTCATTCGTATATGCTTGATGAGTGTATTTGCCTAGGTTCTGTGTGAATTAAAGAGTGACATCTTGTGTGAATTAAAGAGTGACATCTTGTGAGAATTAGAGTCGAGACGAATTATATCTATGGCGTTTGACAAATGTGTTTTTGAAGCTAAAGTGTCTTGAGTATGGTCTTTTCATTAAAACTAAGCATGCATTCAAATTTGTGGCATAATTTTAGTCTTTATTTAGTGGCTCTAGCATGCATTAGCTTTGAATGGTACATGTGAGATTGCATCTTAATTATTTGGTTTTTCGCAGAAATATGTTTGTGGGTAGCATAGTTGTAAACCCTCAGGAGACAAAACTCCTCCTACTAGGGACACCTAGAGGTTTAAAGGCTTGTAGCATACGCTCAATGCTATCGTGTTCCCTACGAAAGTGGCTTAGTTTATTTTTGTTCTATTTTTAGATTTTTGTTTGTTTTTAGTTTTTGTTTTTATTCTAGTTTTGCTCGAGGACTAGCCAAAGATATGTTTGGGGGTATTCGATCGGTCTATTTCTATACATATTTTAGGTCCCCATTTCCTATTATTTGTGCATTTTTCTTGGGTGAAATTAGGTATTTTATGTGTTTGTTGAGTATGTGTAGGTCACATTCTTTAGATGAAGTGTTTGAAGGTATTTTCAAGGAAAAGAGCTTAAATGTGAAGAAAAAGAGCAAAGTTGTCATCCACAGCTGTGTAGGTCGCTCTTCATGCACGACCTCCACCGCGGCACGTCTAGCGGTACATTTCAGTAGGCTTTCCGTTCTTTTTCGCGGTCCATACCGCTTCCCAGGCATCAACCTCAACCGCGGTCTATGCTGCACATCATTCTGGGAAAGGCTGATTCGTCCAGTGCAGAACAGCCAGATTGTGGGGCCCATATCTCACAGATCCGACTGCATTGTGTGTCCTACCACCTATGAATAGAAATCCCTGGAAGTCTAGTTTTCAGCACACTTTTCAGATTGGAATTCCGATATTCCTAGAAGAAGTTATGCCCGTTTTAGTATCCAATGGTCAGATCAGTCATAATTCTGCAAATAGTGACGGAATTTATTTTGCAAGTTGTCGGAACGAGAAATATTACCTTCTTGGACATGAGTGTGAGTCTTGGAAAGCAAGTTGGCACCTAATCCTTATCATCCTTCAATAAGTAATCAATTTGAGTGATTTAGGAAAGAATTAAATCCCAAAAAGGTAGAGTTCCGAAAGGGAATTGATTTCCTTGTTGTTTAAGGACTTGGCTTAACATCTAAAGCCTATTTAAACCCCTTTGAACCCTAATTTCATGAGACAAGCCAAGGGAGGTCCCAAGCCACCAAGGGGACCGTCCCCCATCACTCCATCACCATACATCACCTCAAGATCCATCCATCCATTGTGGAAGAAGATGAAGAAGAATTGGAGGAGGTCTTTGATGATCATCTCGGGTTTTCTCTGCTCAATCTCTTTTCTTTTTTATTTTCATGATGTGTAACAAATCCCACAACTAGGGAATCAATGTGAACCTTTTTCGAATGCTCATGAATGGATTAATTATTATTTCATCAAATCAAGTCTTGATTTATTCATTGTTCTTAACTGCTTAATCCTCATTATTTTTAATATTAGTTCACACCTTGACCAAAGGGTGAATGATTATTTCGCATGATTTTAGGGTTAAGACTATCTGAGAATTAGGTTTAGTGTTGACCAAACATAATCTTAATTAATGATCTTTTGAATGAATGAATTTTATCTTTAGTCTAACCAAGACAAAGTAGTAGAATTTGGTTCTTATTTCTTGCACTTAATGGGTTTCAGATTATTATTCACACCTTGACCATAGGGTGAATAACGGTTGGAAGCATACGACTTAGCCCGCGACCGAACGGTAATAGTCACATTAAAGACAAAGAATGAACCCTAGAATTGATTGAATCTTGTTTACAAATTAATTCCATACATTGAGTGTTCATAATTGAGGATCATTGATGACCTAGTGCTTTTTTTCTCTTGATCACAACTATATTCTCTTTAAATGTTTTCTTTAGATTAATTTAATTTAGTTTTAGTTTAATCAATCAAACAACAAATCTTTTGGTTACTTTAATTTAACTTTAAGTAGAATTAGTTTTAATTAATAAATCTCTTTTCCTCATGGGAACGATCCTTAGTTGGCACTGTACTTATCTTCACGATTCGTCCACTTGCGAGTGAGTATTTTATAACAAAATTTTACACATCATAAGGTTGTTTTAAAAGTCAAAAGGTTTTTAGATAATTGTTATTGTCTAGAGATAGATACCCTAAATTGTAATATGGCTAATGATTCAACAAGCTTGATTTGTGGCATCAACAGTTAGGCCACATGAACTTTAAGGATTTAAAAAAGCATGAAAAATATAGTATGGTTAAAGGTCTACCTAGTGTTGGTAGGAAGCTAGAAGGTGTTTGTGAACCTTGTCAATTAGGTAAACAAATTAAAGTGTCTCATAAAAAGAGTACACACTTAGCTACCAAGAAGCCCTTAGAATTAGTGCATATGGATCTAATGGGACCAATTCAAACCGAAAGCATTAATGGCAAGAAATACATTCTTGTTTGTGTTGATGACTATTCTAGGTTTGCATAGGTTTATTTTCTTAGGAACAAGACCGAAACTTTCGATTACTTCAAGAAATTTTGTAATCAAGTTCAAAAAGAAAAAGGTATTGGAATTAAGAAAATATATCGCATTAGGAGTGATCATAGGAGTGAGTTTGAGAATGTTAAATTTAGTGAATTTTGTGATGGTTTAGGGATATCACATGAGTTCTCGGCTCCTAGAACTCCTCAACAAAATGGTGTTGATGAGAGGAAGAACCGAGTCTTGCAAGAGATGGCTAGGGTCATGCTCAATATCAAGAAAGTCGCTAGGAACCTTTGGACCGAACCGGTCAATACCGCTTTTTTTTTCACGAATAGAGTTTTTAGAAGGCCCGGAACAAAACAAACCTCCTATGAACTTTGGAAAGGCAAGAAGCCCAGTGTAAGTTACTTTCATACATTTGGAAGTATGTGTTATATTTTGAATGATAGAGATCACTTAGGAAAATTTGATGCAAAAAGTGATGATGGTCTCTTTCTAAGGTATGCTAGTAATAGTCATGCTTATAGGGTTTTTAATTTGAAAACCAAGACTATTATGGAGTCTATTAATATGAAAATAGATGATCTTAGCATGCTTGATTTGTGTGATGATAATAGTGTTAATGAACATAAAGAAAATCTTTTGAATAACACTAATACACCTATTGATGTGACTAGTTGTGAGTCTAGTAGAGATTCACATAGTGAGTCTAGTCAAAATGATGAAAATGATAGTGGTGTTGAAGTAGAAAGTCAAGGGTTATGAAATGCTCTAAATGGTAATCAACAAGATGATCAAGTTGCTAAACTTTCAAACTCTAGACTTAGAAACATGCACTATTGATGTGTAAAATCGTGTTATAAAATACTCACTCGCAAGTGCACGAATCGTGAAGATTAGCACAGTGACAAGTAAGGATCGTTCCCACGAGGAAAAGAGATTTATTGATTGAAAACTAATTTTAATTAAAGTTAAATTAAAAGTAACCAAGAGATTGTTGATTGATTAATCTAAACTAAATTAAATTAAACTAAAGAAAACAATTAAAAAGAATATGGTTGTGATCAATGGAAGGAAAACACTAGGTCATCAATGATCCCCAATTATGAACACTCAATGTATGGAATTAATTTGTAAACAAGATTCAATCAATTCTAGGGTTCATTATTTGTCTTTAATGTGACTGTTACCGTATGATCATGGGATGAGTCACGTGCTCCCAACCACTATTCATCCTTGGTCTATGGTGTGAACAGTGATCGGAAACCCTTTAAGCGCAAGAATTAAGAACCAAATTCTATACTTTGCTTGGCCTATGCTAAAGATAAAATTCATTCATTCAAAAGAGCATTAATCAAGATTAGGTTTGGTCTATACTCTAACCCTAATTCACAAATAGTCTTAACCCTAAAATCATGCCAAATAGTTATCCACCCTTGGTCTATGGTGTGAATAAATAGTAAAACTAATGAGGATCAAGCAATTAAGAACAATGAATAAATCAAGAATTTAATTGATGAAATAATAATTAATCCATATATGAGCATTCACAAAAGGTTCACATTGATTCCCTAGTTATGGAATTAGTTACACATGTTGAAAATAAAAAGAGAAGAGAAAGAAAAGATAAAACCCATTAAGATCTTCAATGATGAATTCTCCTTCGTCTTCTAATCTTCAATACTTAGAGATGTTTAAGAAAATTGTGAAGTTGTTCTAGGAAGAATAGTATAAAGGTAGTTTTTTCTAACTCTCAATAAGAAATATTTATATGATCTCCAAAAATTAGGGCTTCAATATCTCCGCCAAAAACAAGGAATACGCACGACCGCTCTCCATACCGCTTGGCGAACTCATGCCTGGACTGCGGTCTGTGCAGCAATGTACCTACTGATCTCCAGTGCTCTGTGGACCGCGTCTGAGGGACTTCTTGTCCAGCGGTATGTACCGCGGTTAACAAACGAGTACCTACTGAACTTCACCGCTAGATAGACAGCGATTTATGCATTGCATGGCGAGCGACCTCCACAGCGGTAATTGACAGATTTGCCCCTTTTCTCTCTTTTAGACTCATTTTCTTGGAAAAATCAATGAACACCTCTTCTAAGGAATTGTGACCTACACATGCTCAACAAACACATAAAATACCTAATTTTACTCATGAACAAATCATAAATAATAGGAAATGGGGACCTAAAACATGTATGAAAATAGACCGATCAAATACCCCCAAACCTATCTTTTGCTAGTCCTCGAGCAAAACTAGAATAAAAACAAAAACTAAAAACAAACCTAAAATTTAAATTAGGCCACTTTCGTAGGGAACAAGATAGCATTGAGCATATGCTACAAGCCTATAAACCTTTAAACTTATCCTGCAAATACCAGTCATCAAAAATACATTTGAAAAGTGCCCATATTGAAACAATGCATGCAAAAACCAATAAGTAAAAACTAAAGTTATGTAACGAAACTGAATGCATTGCTCAATTTTAATGAAAAGCCCACACTCAAAACGTTCAAGTTTCAAAGTTGCCTTTACTAGATGCCATAGATGTAATTCGCCTCGACTCTAATTCTCACAGGATGTCACTCATTAATTCACATAGAACCTAGGCTAATACACTCATCAAGCATGTGCGATAGAAATTATGCACAAGAAAATCCAAGTATTAATCGCATATGAATTTATAATTGAAAGAACGCTCAAATGTATGCAAAAGATCTCATGAAAAGAATCAAGCATTATGAACAAGATAATCACATGAGTTATTTCTACTTTCATAGCAAGGACCAGTAGATCAGTTAGACTTTCATTAAGGTTGTAATGCGGCCATTGGGTGACGGTTAAGAAAGAATGGGAAAATTGGAATTCAAGAACCTAGGACCACACCATGAGAATCTTCAATTGCTCTTCCGGCTTCACATAAATCTTCGTAGTCTTCATTGAATTCATTATAAACGAAATTTTCACTCATCTCTGTCCAAATCTTCAAAAGTCACCATTTCCTTCTTAACAAAACTCCTCTTGAGTTGATACAACTTTGCAATTTAATTGTCTTAATTGCACTCATTAAAAATTTACTCCCTGATTCTCTTCAACTACGTTCTTTCTTTCTTTTTTTCTTTTTTTTTTTGATGAAATAACTTGAGAATCAGAGAATTACATAGAAATTTACAAATATCAAACTTACACTTTTGGATTGAATGCAGCTCTTCCTTCAATGGCCTTCGACTAGAATATACACAAGCAGAACCATCACGTCTTCTTCACTTCCTCAAAGCATGATCCCAAGTTATAAGGTATGGCTAAATTATGGCTTATTGGGTTATAGTAGAGGTGGTGAAGAAAGAAAAAAAAACTTATTCAGTGTTTGGCTTCAAACAGGGCTATGGATCACACACAAAATGTAGGAAATATTTAAGGCCTTTTAAATGGTTCATACACACATAGTCTAATCATCACTTCCACTAGTTCGACTTACTCAAGATCAAAATAAACATGTGAAATCTTTTATTGATGAAAGTTCTATAATGCTCAATGTATAACCTGTAGAGATCAAATCTAATGCTAAGAACCTACTGAGTGTTTAGGAGTAGAAACAAAATCCCTCATAATGTATCATTTATTTACGCTTTTTGGCTTAGTGAACTCACAAGGGTAGTCTCCACTATGTTGGGGTTTATGCCCTAAAGATGTATTTTGTAAATGGATTTATGAAATAAATAAAAAGAAAAGTTCAATTCATTCTTGTTGTGTTGTTTATTTTATAACTTGTGCATATATTAACATCCTGGATTGCCGGATGTAATCTCGAACTGTGTATATGAGTGTCATATGCGGATGGATACAGTAAGAGACGTGAAATCTAAAGAGTCCATAGATAGCAAATAAAGATGGGTACTTTATTTGTGGTTAATCTATAGCTGCGGTCCATTCCGTAATGTATGGTGATTCTATCCTGAATCATTCATATGAGATATAGGAATGGAGGCACCTTGTATGATGTGATCATATAGGACTGGGCCATGATCTATATGAATCTCTCACCAAGATCCGTTTACTGATGAGATTCATATATATCAACTAATGATGGCTATATGTGGGTGATCTTAATCCTGAGTGTCTTATCGACTCCTTCAGGTTAGATCGTGGTCTTTGATATACCATGGGTGAGGTCAGATGCAGTTCCTGATCAATATACTCCGTATGTTGGGATTGCGGCTTGGCTTGTGGCTAGGAAGGTATGTACACAATAGTGGAATCCACTTCTTCTTGTGAGAAGTAGATGGTAGTTCCCTTAAGGGTTGATTCGGGGCTTGGAAAATATGAGCGCTCTCCTAATTCCGTGAGGAAATAGGATTTATTGTTCATTAGAGAATCAACGGTACTTAAAGGATATATGTAATAAGAGGGGTATAACGGACATTATGACCCAGCTCTAATTATGAACTGCTGTGGAGGATCACACCATGTGTAATAGCTATATCGATGGACACTGAGTTGTATCGGTCTGTGTAAAAACGTCTGCAGTTGAGAGAGTGCAGCTTCGAGTTTTTAGTGGAATAACACCGGAGTTAATAATCAAGGAATATTAATTAAAGAGTTTAATTAATAATTCTGAGGATTATTGGAGCTCAAAATACTATAGGTCCATTAGGTCCCCTTGCTAGCCCGATCGATTTAGGTAACAAGGGTCACGGTTAATTAATTGGATTGTCCAATTAATTGTGTTACGAAAGTGACATGTATTTATTCGGGAAATAATTGAATAATGAGATTATTTAATTAATGAATAATGGTGATTAAATAAATTAAATAATAATTTTGTTATTAATCACTAAATGGAGGATGTTAGTTGATATTTGATTTTAAATAGAATAAGATAATATGATTATTTTATTTTATTAAATTAAATATTTGAAATTGAATTTAAAATGTTTAAATTAAAAATAAATATTTAATTATCTTTTAAAATCTAAAGAGATATCAATTAAAGAGTTTTAGTTATAATAATATATATATATATATGATATATATTGATAACAAAAATATAGCACACAAAGGATATACACAAGTGTTTGTATATGATACAAACTCATATTGTGTGTAACACAAAAAGGAGAAACAAGAGAGATAGTGTGCGTGTGATTTTTTTTTTTAAAGAGAAACAAAAAGTGAAAAACGCACAGCTGTGCGTGAATCAATCAAAAAAAAAAAGGAGCAAATAGTATGGGTACTATTGAAACAAAGAAAAATAAATTTAATATTTTTTTTTCTTTTAAACAACTAGAATTGTTATAGTTTATGTATTCTCTTGGAAGAAAAAGTTTCTTCTTCGTTTCTCTACATCCTCCTAAGTTCCTGAGTACGTGACGCGCCCACACGCAGTTACCAGTTCCGGGAATAGCTAGGAAGATCAGTGGTACAGATCAGGAGCATATCGTGAAGTGAAGGAGCCTCCAAACGTTGGTAAGGTTCTAAATTTCTTTTTAATATATTGATTACAGTTTCCTGTGTTTACATATTGTATGTATTAGTTCTGGAAAAAGAATTGCGATCCTAAGTTCACTGGTCTCAGATCGTTTATGATCTGTATAAAAATTTTAAAACCTATTTCCGCTGCGTTACCAGTGAACGGGGTTCCAACACACTATTAATCATAACAATCCAGCTAAGCATCCTATCCACTATCACTTCAAGAGCATGTCATAAATTTTGAAAAATGCAATGCAATACTCTAAGTGGCAAGACGTTAGTGTAAACTCAGTGAGTAATGCATATTATCTCGGGGCACAATTCAAAGTATCTTATCATGGATTCTCAAGAAAACAGACTCTAAAAACTAAATTTTTTTTAAATTTTTACCCTTTGACCCCACCCCCAAAATACACCCCCAAACATAAATTCAGCATAAATTCAGCATTGTCCCCAATGGTGACAAGAAATAAAAACGGGGTGAAAAAAAGAACATAAATCCTAAAATGAAAGACATAAAACAGAATGGTAACAAGAATATCCAATCAAGAAAATAAACAACGAAATCCGAAAATAAACAAAAAGAAAACAAGAAAAATGAAGATAAGAAAATTGCATATCCTCTCTATGATCCGCCGTCCTCGTCTGAAAGATGTAGAACCTCGGTTCCCTGATCCAAATCGGGGTCACGATGCTCCTCATCATGAAAATGCATCACAGGGGTTCTATCTCTAACATCAGGCTGATAAAATCCAGAACCACCTCCTGCATCAAAATCTGCCCAGGAAGCAGAAATCTGGAAAGGTGCACCACTCCCGCCAGCCACAGAAAACTGGCTAACCATCGAACGCACCTCATCTATACTCGCCTGATCACCATCAAAGCGATGGTTCATTCATCCCTCCAACTCTCCTAAACCCGAGTCCATATGGTCCTTCAAAGCCTGCAAGAAAGAATCAAAATGACCAGAATTTGGATGTGCATGTCCTGGCTGTGCACCTGGAATAGGTGATGCAACATCAATCTGCAGCTGCTCCTCCATCTTAGCATCATGAGCAGCCTGAGCCTCTCGCGCCTCATGCTCCTCACGGCGACGTCGTCTCTCTCTCTCTCTGTACGGTCCAATAGTAGGAAGTCCTCGAGAATGAAGCAGATTATTCCAATGAGTAAGACCCATCATAGTAGGTGCCTGCTCCTCTAAACCAGTGTCCACATCAATACCCACATTCTGACAAAAGGCGGTAATCAAACATGGAAAAACCATAGAAAGGGTATCATCGGACCCACTTTGACAAATATCCCGAAATATAATTCGACCAATACCGATCGGTCGACTTGATACCAAATGATGCAACAATCTAGCTGGTTCATAAAATAACTCTGTCAGATGTCGAGTCGGCATCAATGAATATGAACTGAAAATGTTCCAAAAGGCTGCATCAACCCGAAGATCACACTGATACAGCTTAACCATCTGGTTCCACTCTTCTCGACCATCCATCCGGAGAACAGCAGTTAATCTTCCTTTGTACTGATCAACCTCCTATATCCATTCAATCCCACGGTCGGTATTAACATGTACCTCCGGAGCAGCAAAGTATTCAGAAATAGCTTCCAGAGTAATGTGAACAGACACACCCTGAACCAAAACAGCTCCTCCAGTCAGAAATCTCTCTGGAACCATACTGGCATAAAACTCAGCCACCACTCTCTTATTCGGCCGTGGAGGCCGTTCAACATATCTTGCCCAGTGGAGAGTAGCCACCATCCCAGGGACAGGAGTATCTGCCGGACTGGAAACATCTATCCCCTTCTTAATTATCCATGGCCGGTCTTGATATTTAGACGAACGGCTTCTGAAATCTTTGTTTTGGGCCAAACGCGGTATAGCCTGTTGCTTTTCTTTCGCAGAAGCATTGATCCTGGGTCGCTTGGCCAAAGTAGTGTTTCTCATCTGAGCAAGAACAAACAAACAAAGAAGTTAAGCCGAAAATTCTGTAAAATCCGGCAGCAATTCGACTCAATAAGCGTATTACCTCTTCCTTCATCATCAAAAAGAAAATCAACACAATTTACCATCAAAAATTAAGCAAATAAATTCTCATAAGTTAGTAAAATTGCAAAGTGCGTAATTCCCATATAAATGCAAATGGAATCCATATATTGAAGACATAATGATGAATCACTTCAATTCAATTCTTAAATCTCCATATTCATCTTATGGATTTCGGAATTAACTTAAATCAATATTCAACAAACACTTTTATATGTAAGAATGTAATTAACTCAAAACCCATTGATCATATGTGTATGAGAACTTCAAAAATCCATAGAAACACAATAAAAATATCTCATTTAATCCTATTTGCACTCAATGTAGCAAAAGAATTCAAAAGAAAATCATAAGAGAGAGAGAGACATACCTTCACATGAATGAGACGAAACAAATCCGGGAAGAATTTAGATGAAATATGGGAAGAAGAAAAGAAAAGAGAGGGAAGAGATGGAGGAAACACGAGCGCAGCTGCTGTGGGAATTTTGAAATCCCACGAGTCGCGCTGCTCTTTATAACAGCGCAAAATTGTGCCCTACCGCGGTGCGGGTCACTTACCTGCGTCGCGGTACACCACGCGGTGATGCCTAAATGTTTCTTCCAGACCCTGTAAAATGCACCGTTTTATTTAATGTAGCGCAAGATAGGCGACTTACCTGGACAGCGGTTCCCCAAGCGGTACATTCCAGTACTGATACGCTCTGTAGCACGCGGTGCGGACAGACTGCCTATGGCACGGTACAACCAGCGGTACATGTCAGAATGCACACACTCGCCAGACCGCGATGTAGTTATATGCCTACCGAGCGGTATAAGAAGCGGTAAACTTCAGAAAACGCAAGCTATTAATACTGCGGTACAGGCAGTGTGCCTAGGAAGCGGTATATAGAGCGGTAAGGATTTGTTTCCTTCTTTCCAGACCTGTTATGTTCAGCTCTAATATGCACACAGTAAAAAGCATCAATTCTAACTTGAAAACTAAACCTTCGAGATACCCCCAAACCTGGGTGGGTTACCTCCCACCAAACGCTTTATTTAACATCTAGGCAAGACATGTGAGAGCACCACGGCTCTTTGAGCTTAATTGATTTCACTATTCTCGAGCTATCCTTTACCTGTGGTGAAGTAACAACTATGTACTCATCACCATTCTTCTTCAACTGAATAGTTCCACCATGCTCAACTTCTCCGAGCTTGTCTTTTTGGATCCATACTTGCCTTACCCGACTACTCCCATGTTTGCATTGTTTTAGATACTCATAGCACCTTGGTTGCATGTGACCCCTTTCATTGCAAAAGTGACAAACGAGAACAAATCTATGAAAATTATCTTCCTCGTGGTTTCGATTCAATGGTGGAACTCGCTTCCTTCTATTTCTTCTCATTCTCTTTGGAAGTGGATAGACCTTCAGGGTAACGAAATTACTCGACTCATCTTTAGTCACCTTATTGATCTTAACCTCCGTTGGTTACTTCATCGCTTCGGCAGTCAATGACTTTGAAAATACAGCTCTAAGCGTGTGTCTAACAACCTAGAGGGGGGTGAATGTGTTGTTAATCGATTATTACCAACTTTTCAATATTAATAATATAACCCAACATAAACAAACATACAAAATCAAGTGTAAAGTGCGGAATAATAAATAACACTTGATTTTTACGTCGAAACCCTTCAACAAGGGAAAAACCACGAGTTATCCTTCTAGCCACGCACGATCACAGAAATCCACTATATGAGTAAAAATTTACACCCTCAAGTGATACTCGGACTCTCACTCTAGATAACCTCAGGCTATGGACACTACCACTCGCCACTCTTGGTTCAATCCCTAGTGATATCCACTGATACACTACTCTTGGCGTGAGCACCTTCTACTCTACCCGCAGGGCTTTTACAGTGGCACTTGACCGATGCTTGCCAACCACAACTTGGTTGCAAGACTTCAATGCTTGTGCAACTTCACCCCGAAGCCACAAGACTTTGACTCAATAAAGAGTATAAAAGTCTAAGTGTGTATATGACAACATACTCAATGCAATAATGTGCAAGACTAAACACAAAATGCTTAACTAGATGTTATAATGCAATTGAACACTCTAGTTATCAAACAATGCCTACATGTACACACATGAGGTCTCAATTAGTTGTAGAGAAATTCTAACAACCTAATTGTCAAATACATTCACATAAACATTCATGAACTTGACTAGATGCACAAAGCCAACCTAATCATCAATTAAACACACATGAACATTTATGGATTAGCTATTTAGGCAAATATGACCTAATGATGCAAGCTATCACAAACAAAATAAATCAAATATTCATGAACATTAACTTGTTTACTAAAACACAATTTCTCAACCTAGTTATCAATAAATCACACATGAATATTTATGACCTAGCTTTTAGGCAAAAATGACCTAGTCAATTAAGCTATCAAAATACAAACCCAATCATGTTATCAAGACTCATAAATATGCAATAAATAGAGTCTAGGTATTTAATCATGCAATAAATACCTAATCTAGTGTAAGAAGAATAATAAATGATATTCAAGGAAGTTTTCTCTTACCTAGTCATGAAACAATGAAGACCCATGTATGATTGATGCTTTGGATGCATGGGTTTTGGGTTTGGAGAGTTAATGAAGCTTAAAGGAAGCTTTCTCTCTCTAGACTCTCTCAATCTCTCTCTAGGGTTTCTGCAATTTTAGAGAGCTTAATGAAGAAGAAGAGATAAAGATGTATTTATAGTGGGAAAACACGAGCTGACGTGAAAAGACCAAAATGCCCTGTTTTTGGTGTCAGGAGACATGAGAGGCTACATGGAAGTTGTCTAAGAGGCTACATGGAAGTCGCCTAAGATGTCACCTAACGTTTTGGAGAAGAAATACATGTCTGAGGTGACATTGGAGGCGACATCCACAAGTGGCTTTGCATGTCGCCTAACACACTGGACAACACTCCAGCTCCAAAAACAAGCGACCCAAAACAAGACCAAACGACATCGAAACCTTTCGTATCATATACCGTTGGAAAGGTATGGAAGTCTACTTTCTACTCCAATTGACAGAATGAGGTTTTGCTGTCTGTAGAAAGAGTTATGGTCATTTAAGTGACCAAAGGTCAAAACCGGATAACAACAGAGATGCTCTGTTTCAGTGGTCTCTTTGGAGACTTCAAAACCAAACCAAACGGTCATACAATATTACGAATAATATACCGTTAGAAAGGTATGGAAGTCTACTTTCTACTCCAATTAACAAAACATGATTTGGATAAACTTAGAAAGAGTTATGGTCAAAAGAGTGACCAAAGGTCAGAATTGGTCAATAACAAAAATTCCACAACCATGGTATAAAACCATGTAACCAAAAAACAATCCAAGAGAGGAAAAATGGAACCTCTCTATGGTCACAAATCGCGCTAAGACTCAAGCACACCAATGTGCAAGCACATACACAACACAAGCACACCATCATGCAAGTGAGGATGTTTCCGAACACACACGGAAAACGTAAAACGAAACAACCATACGTAAAGACAAACAAAGACGTGCTCGTGTGAGTTGTATAATGGATGCACACATATGAACAATAAAGAAAACAAATGCAAGATGAACAAAGCATGCATGAAGTGTGTGTGTGCACCTAAACTTTTCAAGAGACAAAGTCAAGTGAGTATACCTTTTGCTATTGAAGTCATGGAGATGCTCGGAAGCTTGCCGACAGGGACCTAAGCTACCCATTACACAATCATCCCCAATGTGGTGTGGTTTGTCATGAAATAAGCCAATCATAAAATTGAGGTCCTTACAATCTCCCCCTTTGGCTATTTCATGACAAAACAACCACTCACAAACAATCCTCACAAAATAAAACAAAGCTATTGTCAATGATCACTTCTACATTACAAAAGAGATACCTAGAATCTAAATCTTCAATTTCTTCAATCTCTTTGTAGAATTATCATTGTACCTACACACAATAGCAAGAAGCACTTTCCAAGAACAAGTGCAAGTGAGGTGAACAAATAAAAACAAGCATTGCACTCAATAACAAATAAAGCAATACAAAGAATGCATGTGCAATGCTCCCCCTAAAAGGTTACTCTCTCTCTAGGCTTCTCCCCCAAAGCATAAACAATGCTCCCCCTATATCTCTCAAGACTTCTCCCCCCTTTTGTCATGAGATAGGCAAAGGAGCTCCCCCTATCGGGTTGCTTTAGCAAAGAGAGCTATTGGCATAATGACATTGCATAATCATATACACAAACTTTATGCAACTTAAATAATTGAGAGAGATTCAAGGAGTTTTATTTACAATAAAAAAAATGTGTGAAATTGTTGCTTTGCATGCAAGACATTTAGCATTCAAGTTCAAGCAATGGTATTTGGCAAAGCAAACATCAAAAGGGTTTCCAAAAGAATTCAAACCAATTTGTACCTTTTGTCATAAGCAAACAAGATATAGTTTTTTAAAAAGAATTTCAATGAAAAGAGCAACTATATCAAACTTTATAAGCGAAACAAGACATGAGCGACTTTTGCACCCTTTTTTATTTTTCCGGGTAAGATACCCGTATGATAGTAGCCTTGTTCAACTAATAAAGAGAGAGAGAAGACTAAATTTGGATGAGACATCCTTATTTATTGCATGGATACTAGATCTTTATTGGGTTTAGTCTTCTCATTTGCTTTCACACATATTTTGCACTAAAGCAATCAAAAACATTTCATGCATATCATTTTAAGCATGTCATTAAAAGTTCTCATGTCATGGAGTTAAATTATGGGTCATTCAAATGTACTTTCCCAATCAAAATCTCCTAGTCCAAAAAAGCATTGTTGAACTAAAATATGACATGGATTGCAAACAAATAAAGGTTGCACACTTATTAAGAAAAGAACATATAAGCATATGTACAACCAATCATCTCAAGCAATTATAAAAGAGCATAAAATTAATCAACTTTTTGCATATGGCAAATCATGCAAGTTCGCTCTCTTTGCTTGAGCTTCCCTCATGGGGTCAATTCCAACCAAGTCAATGGGAGACATGAGCTCCTATAGACCTACCAAGTCCAATGGACCTAATTGCATCTACGGGAGTCACATGGGCACTAAGGCAAGCGGGTTCATTCTTTCTAACCCACCTAGGTTCCACTTTCACATTTTTAGTGGTCATAGACATGTTTCTAGGTTCCCTAGGTTTACGCAAACTTGCCCTATTTTTCAACCGTTTTTCTTTCATGCTCTTTAATCTACACCTCTCAATATATTTAAAGCACTTTGGTCTTAAGTGACCAATCATACCACAAAAATGACAAGTAGGTACAAAGTAAGAATTTATACCATTGCATTGTGATCTCATCGAGGCATCGCCATGTTGATGAGGTTGTCTTTGATGATGCACCGGTTGGCTTGTCCTTGGAACTTGAGCCGATTGGTTGCACCTTTGCGGTCTAGCTTGTTGAGGTGGTTGAGCCGGTTGATCATGCCACCTTGGTTGAGCATGTTTCTTATGATCACCTCCTTTCTTCATAATTGGCTTTTTGGAGGAGGTAATAGACTTCTCAAGGACTTATCCTTTCTTCTTGGATTGCCTAGGCTTTGGTTGGGATGCCAAGGCTTATGTGGACTTTCCTTGAGTGGAAGATTGCTTGGATGAAGCTTTGCTCTTGCCTTGAGTTTGAGGTTGTTTGACCTTGGCCTTCTTTAATTCTTCAAGGCACATCATCTCTCTTTCCTTGACAATTTTCAAGGAGTTTTCTTTGTTGGCAAGTTCTTCTTTCATGGCCTTCATCTGTTGATGGCAATCTTTAATCTTCTTCTCATATTCGGACATATCAATCACGTCCGACTTCAATGAGTCATTTAACTTAGCCTTTAATTGAAGATTATCCTTATCCAATCTAAGGATATCATTTTCTCTCTCCTTCAAGGACTTTTGAAGAAAGTTAATGAACTCTTGGTTATGCACATTGTTGTCACAAGAGTTCCCTGAGCATGATCCATCATTATCAAAGCTTCTCCCACTTGTGATTGTGAGAGTCATATCATCAAGGCTTGCAACATTCAAGCATGCTCCTCTTCGGTTTCCAAGTTCAAGGCCACCCATCTTGAAATCTTCAAATGATAAACATTTGGTGATGGCTTGAGTTTCTTCACGGTAGGAACCCGGAAATGCGAAGTAGTTGATCTCACTAGCAACTGAGCTTGTGGAGCACTCTTCAACTACTTCAAATTCGCTATCACTCCGAGTAGCGATCATAGTTTCTCCTCCCTTTTGTATTTCAAGTTACCACACATGGAGGCAAGGTGGCCAACTCCACCACACTCAAGGCAAGGGTCATCTTTCCTTGACTTTTTCTTTTCCTCCTTCACCTTGGAGGTCATGCCCTTCTTTTGAGATTTTGTAAATCTCTTAAATCTCTCAACCATGAGAGTCATCTCCTTATCGGAGTCATATATCTCCCTCTCAACTTTGGAGGTCAAATCACCCTCTATCATCTCAATGCCACTCATAGTGTTTAGGGAATGAGATGAATGCAAATGAATGCGATGATCAAAAAGCACACAAATGCAAGACACACAAGCAAGAGTAAGAATCACCTAAATATGTCTAGGAACCCGCTCTGATACCAATTGAAAATATAGCTCTAAGCGTGTGTCTAACAACCTAGAGGAGGGGTGAATGGGTTGTTAATCGATTATTACCAACTTTTTGATTAGTCAATATTAATAATATAACCCAACATAAACAAACATACAAAATCAAGTGTAAAGTGCAGAATAATAAATAACATTTGATTTTTACGTGGAAACCCTTCAACAAGGGAAAAACCACGGGCTATCCTTTTAGCCATACACGATCACAGAAATCCACTACATGAGTAAAACGTTACACCCTCAAGTGATACTCAGACTCTCACCCTAGATAACCTCAGGCTATGGACACTACCACTCGCCACTCTTGGTTCAATCCCTAGTGATATCCATTGATACACTACTCTTGGCGTGAGCACCTTCTACTCTACCCGCAGGGCTTTTACAGTGGCACTTGACCGATGCTTGCCAACCACAACTTGGTTGCAAGACTTCAATGCTTGTGCAACTTCACCCCGAAGCCACAAGACTTTGACTCAATGAAGAGTATAAAAGTCTAAGTGTGTATATGACAATATACTCAATGCAATAATGTGCAAGACTAAACACAAAATGCTTAACTAGATGTTATAATGCAATTGAACACTCTAGTTATCAAACAATGCCTACATGTACACACATGAGGTCTCAATTAGTTGTAGAGAAATTCTAACAACCTAATTGTCAAATATATTCACATAAACATTCATGAACTTGACTAGATGCACAAAGCCAACCTAATCATCAATTAAACACACATGAACATTTATGGATTAACTATTTAGGCAAATATGACCTAATGATGCAAGCTATCACAAACAAAATAAATCAAATATTCATGAACATTAACTAGTTGACTAAAACACAATTTCTCAACCTAGTTATCAATAAATCACACATGAATATTTATGACCTAGCTTTTAGGCAAAAAAGACCTAATCAATTAAGCTATCAAAATACAAACCCAATCATGTTATCAAGACTCATAAATATGCAATAAATAGAGTCTAGGTATTTAATCATGCAATAAATACCTAATCTAGTGTAAGAAGAACAATAAATGATATTCAAGGAAGTTCTTGCTTACCTAGTCATGAAACAATGAAGATCCATGTATGATTGATGCTTTGGATGCATGGGTTTTGGGTTTGGAGAGTTAATGAAGCTTAAAGGAAGCTTTCTCTCTCTAGACTCTCTCTATCTCTCTCTAGGGTTTCTGCAATTTCAGAGAGCTTAATGAAGAAGAAGATATAAAGATGTATTTATAGTGGGAAAACACGAGCTGACGTGAAAAGACCAAAATGCCCTGTTTTTGGTGTCAGGCGACATGAGAGGCTACATGGAAGTTGCCTAAGAGGCTACATGGAAGTTGCCTAAGATGTCACCTAACGTTCTAGAGAAGAAAAACATGTCTGAGGCGACATTGGAGGCGACATGCACAAGTGGCCTTGCATGTCGCCTAACACACTGGACAGCACTCCAGCTCCAGAAACAAGCGACCCAAAACAAGACCAAACGACATCGAAACCATTCGTATGATATACCGTTGGAAAGGTATGGAAGTCTACTTTCTACTCCAATTTACAGAATGATTTTTTGATGTCTGTAGAAAGAGTTATGGTCATTTAAGTGACCAAAGGTCAAAACCGGATAACAACAGAGATGCTCTGTTTCAGTGGTCTCTTTGGAGACTTCAAAACCAAACCAAACGGTCATAAAATATTACGAATAATATACCGTTAGAAAGGTATGGAAGTCTAATTTCTACTCCAATTAAAAAAACAAGATTTGGATAAACGTAGAAAGATTTATGGTCAAAAGAGTGACCAAAGGTCAGAATTAGTCAATAACAAAAATTCCCACAACCATGGTATAAAACCATGTAACCAAATAACAATCCAAGAGAGGACAAATGGAACCTCTCTATGGTCATAAATCGTGCTAAGACTCAAGCACACCAATGTGTAAGCGCAGACACAACACAAGCACACCATCGTGCGAGTGAGGACGTTTCCGAACACACACGGAAAACGTAAAACGAAACAACCACACGTAAAGACAAACAAAGACGTGCTCGTGTGAGTTGTATAATGGATGCACACATATAAACAATAAAGAACACAAATGCAAGATGAACAAAGCATGCACGAAGTGTGTGTGTGCACCTAAACTCTTCAAGAGACAAAGTCAAGTGAGTATACCTTTTGCTCTTGAAGTCATGGAGATGCTCGGAAGCTTGCAGACAGGGACCTAAGCTACCCATTACACAATCATCCCCAATATGGTGTGGTTTGTCATGAAATAATCCAATCATAAAATCGAGGTCCTTACAGACTTGATCTCTTACTCGGCTTTTGCAAGTTTGGCAATGCTTTCAAGTTCCTTATTCTTCATAATCTCTAAGGCTTTATCCATTTGTTCGATCTCGGCCTTTATTAGCCTTATCCATTGAGCAAACTCATCTTTGAGCTCTTCTAATTCTTGGGAAAGTTCAGCCAACTTTTTCAACGAAGACTCTTTTTCTTCAATTAGCTCATTGATTTATTTTGTCAAGTCGGAATTGAGAGTGACAACCATCTGTTTGTCTTCTTTCAGTTGCTCAATCATGTTCGCACAACTTGAGCGATCATGTTGGAGAGGTGAGATCTTGCTTCTTTTGCCATCTTGAATTTCTGTGAAAGTAGGAGTTGATTCTGGATAAAATCCTGGATCTACTACTTGCATATTGAAACAATCAAGAGCACCTACATGATGCCGCATGGATTCAAAAACATCAACATCGATTGTCTCGTCAAATACTGTCATGGACACCTTGCCATTGTGCACATCGATGATAGCCTTTACGGTTGACATGAACGGTCTTCCGAGCAAAATAGGTAAGTCCTTTGCACTAGTGCCTTCTTCTTTCATATTCAATACAATAAAATCTGTAGGTATAATGAGCTTGCCAACTTGGACCAGAACATCTTCCACAATTCCACGAGGATAACTTTTGGATCGATCGGCAAGTAAAAGCTCCATGTTGATTGGTTTAAGGTCACTCAACCTCATCTCCTTGTACACGGCATAGGGTATCAACTTGATGCTTGCCCCTAGATCTAGTGTGGCTCTCTCTTTTCTTGTTTCTCCCACTGTGATAGTGATATTGAAACTTCCTGGATCCTTAAGTTTCAGAGGCAATCTTTTTTGGAGAACTGCACTAACCTCATCTGGAACTAGCACCATCTCATGAGAATCCGTCTTCCTATTTCTTGAGTTGAGCTCCTTGAAATACTTTGCATAAGTTGGCATCCTCTGGATTATTTCCATGGTTTGTAAACTAACGTTGTCCTTTGACAGGATGTTGTAGATCTCCTTAAATTATTGGTTGAGCTTGTTCTTTTGAACTCTGGCTAGAAAAGAAACTGGGGGTACATAAGGATTTGAAGATTTGTGAATTTTTGATGATCCTTGGAATTTTCCACCTTGAACTCTTCATTTTCTACTGGTGCACTGTTTTCTTTGGATAAACCTGAAACATTAATAAAAGTATTAAAAAGTTCAGCAGGTTTATCATTATTTAAAGCCTTACCATTCTAGAGAGCCGTTATGGCCTTTGCTTGTTCAGTATGGCTGGGAAATTTTCCTGGTTCGCTCATTTGCTTAGCTTCAGCCATTTGTCCAATTTGCGTCTCCAGCTTTCGCAATGACGTATCAATGTTTTGGAATCTCACATTATGATCTTGTTGGGAGTCTCTGAACATCTGTTCATTTTGATTCATTCTCTGATCCATATTCTGTATGAATTGCTTCATTGTATCATCCAGTGACGAGTTCTTAGATTGATATTCAGGATTCTTGGCACCGGCATTGTATTGTCTCTGACCATAATTGTTGTTGTTTCCCCATTGATTTTCGGTACTTTGATTATTGCTCCATGAGAAATTTGGATGATTTCTCCACCCCGGATTGTAAGTATTTGAGAATGGATCATTCTGTGGTCTAGAATTGAAATTATTCATGGCTTGAATTTCTTCCTCTTCATTAGGTCCAGTACCCCTTGCTTGATAAGCTTCCATGCCATACCCTGGTTGTTCACATCCCATGTATCGATTTTCTCTCATTTGTCCTACCTGGTTCACAAGTAATTCGATGGACTTTTGCATTTATGACATTTGCATTGAGTTCCCCGTATTAGCATCGACTTCATAGATTCTCTTCCTTCTCCTAGAACTCTTTTGATGAGAATTACTGGCTAATTTTTCAAAGATCGATTGCAACTCTTCCGGTGTCTTGTCAGTCATGGATCCTCCACAAGCATTATTCACCAAAATTGTTGAGACGTCATTCAGTCCATCATAGAACCATTGACAAAGTTGGTGGGTGTGGTACCCATGCTGAGGAGAATCAAAAAGAAGCATTTTGTAACGCTCCCAGGCTTCATAGAATGTTTCTTGGTCCCCTTGGAAGAAATTAGTAATCTTGGCCCTTATCTCACTGGTTTTCTGAGGAGAATAGAATTGGTCAGTAAGCTTCTCTACTAACTCATCCCATGTTGTCACTGAGGCTAGAGGCAGGGTCAACAACCAAGTCTTCGCTTTGTCCTTCAAAGCATGTGGAATACACCTCATACGCAGCTGGTTTTTTGTCACCCTATTGTTTGGAAAGGCTTGAATTGCTGCATAGAATTCTCTGAGGAATTTGAGCACATCTTCTTTCGGTAGACCATGAAAAGCTGGTAGCAAATTATAGTGGAAACTCTTCAGCTCATAGTTTCTTGCTGCCTCATCTAGTACGATGCACAAAGGATGATTGTCAACAAAAGGCCTACTATAATCCATCATGGTTTTGATAAATACAGCTGGTGGATCTGGAACCTGTTGAAGGTTGCGATCTCCATCGTCTGCCATTGCTCTCTGTCTAATACGATCAATGTTGTCGTTCAACGGTAGTAATTCTCCTTGCAGTGATCTTCTACCTTGCATTCACCGTTGAAACCCTGTAGTCAAAGACAGACACACAGTAAACTACGAAAATAAAATAAAAATAAAAATAAAAATAAAAACTAAAAATCTAAAAATTAATGACACGACTAACTAAACTAGACTAAATCTATTAAATAAAACTAAAACTAGAATCAACCAATAAATTCAACCAATACCCGGCAGCGGCGCCAAAAACTTGATGTGTAAAATTGTGTTATAAAATACTCACTTGCAAGTGCACGAATCATGAAGATTAGCACAGTTACAAGTAAGGATCATTCCCACGAGGAAAAGAGATTTATTGATTGAAAACTAATTTTAATTAAAGTTAAATTAACAGTAACCAAGAGATTGTTGATTGATTGATTAATCTAAACTAAATTAAATTAAACTAAAGAAAACAATTAAAAAGAATATGGTTGTGATCAATGGAAGGAAAACACTAGGTCATCAATGATCCCCAATTATGGACACTCAATGTATGGAATTAATTTGTAAACAAGATTCAATCAATTCTAGGGTTCATTCTTTGTCTTTAATGTGACTGTTACCGTATGGTCATGGGATGAGTCACGTGCTCCCAACCACTATTTACCCTTGGTCTATGGTGTGAACAGTGATCGGAAACCCTTTAAGCGCAAGAATTAAGAACCAAATTCTATACTTTGCTTGGCCTATGCTAAAGATAAAATTCATTCATTCAAAAGATCATTAATCAAGATTAGGTTTGGTCTATACTCTAACCCTAATTCTCAAATAGTCTTAACCCTAAAATCATGCCAAATAGTTATCCACCCTTGGTCTATGGTGTGAATAAATATTAAAACTAATGAGGATCAAGCAATTAAGAACAATGAATAAATCAAGAATTTAATTGATGAAATAATAATTAATCCATATATGAGCATTCACAAAAGGTTCACATTGATTCCCTAGTTATGGGATTAGTTACACATGTTAAAAATAAAAAGAGAAGAGAAAGAAAAGATAAAACTCATTAAGATCTTCAATGATGAATTCTCCTTCGTCTTCTAATCTTTAATATGTAGAGATGTTTAAGAAAATTGTGAAGTTGTTCTAGGAAGAATAATAGAAAGGTAGTTTTTTCTAACTCTCAATAAGAAATATTTATATGATCTCCAAAAATTAGGGCTTCAAGATCACCGCCAAAAACAAGGAATACGCACGACCGCTCTCCATACCGCTTGGCGAACTCATGCCTGGACTGCGGTCTGTGCAGCAATGTACCTACTGATCTCCAACGCTCTGTGGACCGCGTCTGAGGGACTTCTTGTCCAGTGGTATGTACCGCGGTTAACAAACGAGTACCTACTGAACTTCACCGCTAGATAGACAGTGATTTATGCATTGCATGGCGAGCGACCTCCATAGCGGTAATTGATAGATTTGCCCTTTTTCTCTCTTTTAGACTCATTTTCTTGGAAAAATTAATGAACACCTCTTCTAAGGAATTGTGACCTACACATGCTCAACAAACACATAAAAAACTAATTTTACTCAAGAACAAAGCATAAATAATAGGAAAATAGGGACCTAAAACATGTATGAAAATAGACCGATCAACTATCAAGAAGACATCATAGGTAATTTGAATTAAGGGATTAGAACTAGAAGGCAACTAGCTAACCAAATTTCATATGCTTGCTACACTTCTCAAATTGAACCCAAAACATTAATGAGGCAATAGTTGATGAATATTGAGTTGGGGCTATGCAAGATAAATTAAATAAATTTGAGAGGAATGAAGTGTGGTCCTTAGTTCGTAGACTAAAAGACATTAATGTAATTGGCAGTAAATGGGTGTTTAGGAATAAGACCGATGAGAGTGGCAAGATTATGAGAAATAAAGCTAGACTAGTGGCTCAAGGTTACACTCAAGTTGCGGGTGTATATTTTGATGAGACATTTGCACATGTTACACGTCTTGAGTCCATTAGACTTTTGTTGTCCATTGCATGTCTTAAAAAATTCAAATGGATGTCAAAAGTGCTTTTCTCAATGGATACCTTCAAGAAAAAGTGTATGTTGAACAACCTAAGGGTTTTGTAGACCTACACTCTCCTAATCATGTGTACGAGTTGAAAAAGGCTCATTATGGCTGTAAGCAAGCTCCTAGAGCTTGATATGATAGGTTGACTCAATATCTTATTGAGAACAACTGTAGGAGTGGTGGCATTGATAGAACTTTGTTTGTCAAGCATCATGATAACGATATTTTTATTGCACAAATACATGTTGATGACACTGTTTTTGGGTCTACATGTAAAACCAAGGTTAATGAGTTTGTGAATATCATGTCAAGTAAATTTGAAATGAGTATGGTGGGAGAGCTCAATTACTTTCTTGGTATGCAATTGAAACAATCTTGTGATGGAATTATGTTGTCACAATCCAAATATGCTAGAAATCTTGTTAAGAAATTTGGGCTTGAAAATGGAAAAGATTTTGAAACACCGATGAGTACTACTCTAAAACTTGACAAAGATGAAAAAGGAAAGAGTGTTGACCAAAGTCTCTATGGGAATATGATAGGTAGTCTACTCTACCTAACGGCTAGTAGGCCAGATATTTGTTTTAGTGTTGGTTTGTGTGCTAGGTTTCAAGCTAATCCTAAGGAGTCTCACTTGAAAGCCGTAAAAAAATCATTAGGTATATAAAAGGAACACATAATCTTGGCTTATTTTATTCCTTTGATACTAATGATATTCTTGTTGGCTATTGTGATGCGGATTGGGTGGGAAACATTGATGATCGTAAAAGCACATCGGGTGGTTGATTTTACTTAGGGAATATTTTGGTTTCTTGGCAAAGTAAGAAACAAAATTATGTTTCTCTCTCTTCTTACGAAGCCGAGTACATTGCGGTCGAAGGTGCATGCACACAACTTCTTTGGGTGAAGCAAATACTCAAGGGTTATGAGATAGATCAATGTAAAATGACTCTCTATTGTGATAATATGAGTGCTATTAATATCTCTAAGAATCCAGTTCAACACTCATGCACAAAGCACATACATATTTGGCATCACTTCATTAGAGAACTAGTTGAACATTCTATTATTTCTCTTGAGCATATGCCTACTAAAAATCAACTTGCGGATTTGTTCACTAAGCCTTTGGACAAAGAGAGATTTAAATCTCTTAGAAGATCCATTGGCATGATTTGTGTTGTATGTCCATGTGTGATTGTGAGTGGCTTGATAAGCAAAACTTATTTTGAATATAATTTCTTTGAGAGCTACTCACTTGAGAAGTAATGATCTTGAGCAAAAAACTCTTAATATTCTAGATCATGCACTTGATCTTTAAAAGTATTGTTTTACAAAAAGTGCACTAATGCTTCTCTTATATGTTTAGGTTTGAGTAGTTGAGTTTGAAAATGTGTAGATTATGGATACATCTAAAATTTTATTGCTTAGTACATGATAGATGACCTATGGTTAGTATTCATTTTGCTTCGGTAACTACATAGAACTCAACGAGCACCTTCATGAAAATGGCTACACACCTTGGTTGTGAAGCCGCCCAATGTAGGAAAGGGCAATGGTGAGTGAAAGCCGTCATGACAGGTATATATTTATGTTAGAAAAATCAAAGAAGTGTTGAGAAGAATCATAAAAAAAAAAACTTTGATTCAAAGCCTATAAAATTTTTTATTATTTTTTTAAACAAAGGCTTAAGGAGTATAGTTGAAAATTGTGATTGCTCGGGTTGAAAAACAGAAATGGGATGACGAGCCACATGTACACACACGCTCATATGTTGAAATCTATTCTTTAAAAGCAAAAATTCCAGATGATAATCTGTTTGACCTTGGTTGGAAATACTTTAGATGGATAGGTGTTGAAGTTGATTGCATGTTGATATCATAATTGCTCTTTTTATATATGTTAGAAGCATTCCACACACACACACACACATGTTTTGCTTAAAGTGCTTGATTCATTAGCAATGAGAGATTATTTTTTAGAGATAAATGAAAATCTATGATTTTCTCTTTGAACTTGGAAAGTTATAATATAATTTCTCTTATTGCTTGATATGTGTGATTGTGTGATTCCCTTATGAACAAGTTTACTTGATGATCATAATGTGGAGCATATGTTAAGGGGGAGCTTAGTTTTGTTTAACTTAGTTCTCTATAAAAACTTGTTTGCATAATATCTCATTCTTTTATCATGCCTCATCATGCATCTTTTGTCTATTCCTTGTCAAAAAGGAGGAGAATGTAGTCCTTCATCATTTGGGGAAATGTTTTGCATGATCTTGTCTTAAGGAGGAGAAAATAATTCTTGTTTATATGAGATAGGGGGAGTCTTATTTCTTGCTTATATTTTTGTGAATATATCTCATCAATCTTCTTTGTAGAAGATTTCTTGTTTGTTTTGGTTTTGCTTGTCTCAAAGGTACTTTGATGCTTATAGAAGAGATTATTGATGAAATGAAGACTTTGATTGAAATATGAAGACTTTTAGTATAGGGATCTCTTTGTAATGTGAGGATGTGAGAATGCAAACAACCATGAGATTATTTGTGTGATCATTGTATGGTGAGGTTGAGGTTTTGTCATGAAATAGCCAAAGAGGGAGATTGTTATGTTTTAGATTTGTGTTGGCTTGATTCCATAACAAAACTCTCTTTCTTTGTAATGTTTAGTTGCTTAGGTGATTTGTGGGCTTCAAAGAAGAAAAGCGACTTCACATGCAAATTTTGTCTTCAAGAGGAAAAGTACTTACTTGGATGCTAAGGTATCGAGTTTTTTTTCTTCCTCTTGCAAAGTGTTAGTGCACACACATATTGCATAACGTTTGTGTCCCTGCATCGTTGTGAAATTTGTATAACACATTCACACACATATTGTTGTATGCACATGCATTAGACTTAATTTGACAATTTTTGTAGAATTGCATGTTCTAGGACTATATCTAGGACATGGTATACTCATGTGTTCTTGTGTTTATTTGTTTGTGTTTTTATGTTATTGAAAATGATTTTGAGCCTATATAATTCCTCAATGAGTTCCGGTTGTTTTGGTTACTCATTCTTGAAGTTTCGAGTTCAAAATATGAAGTTAAGAAACTTTCCGTGAGTTTATCGTACATGATTTTTGTCCTTATTTTTCATCTTGAATTACATATTTTTTGTGAAATTTGTCTTGACATCTCTTTTTTTGTGAGGGAGTCCCAGTTTGTAATCTAAAAACGGATTCAAAATCGGAGTTCAGAGCACAAAGAACGGTCAAAGAAAATTTCAGTGCGCGAGGGAAGTTTAGAAGGCAAAATGGGGAAGCCATGCAACTCTCCCCGTAGAGGCCCATGGCCTCCATGGGAAGGCTGCCTTCTGCCCCCGTGGAGGCCACACACCTCAACGGGAGCAGAGGTGGCTGCCCCCTATTGGTTGATCAAATCTCTCTTGCTTTCCCTCCTTTAAATATCATTTTTCCTCTCATTTTCAAATAGAAGTTGCTGGTGAAAAATTGAGCAGAAATTTTCTCTCTAACTTTCTCAACTTCCAAACAACATAACTCTCTCAAATCAACTCCGATTTTAGATTTTTAAAAGCTAAAATTGTTGTTCTTGAAGAGAGGAACAATTCCCAAGCATTTTTAGAATAAAAAAAGCTCAAAGTGTTCATGATGATCTGATTTCAGTTCGTGAGTCATTGTTTGTAAGTGAATTAATTCTCTTTCATTTTTCTTTCATGATTTTCTTAATGATTCTTCTTATATGAGTTGAAATAAATGTTTAGAATGATTTTGATTCCCTTGTTTGATTAAGTTTTAAGATTAGTTCATTCTTTTGATTGAATATCACTTTTGCTAATCTTTGAGAATATGAGTGTGAATCTAGAATCTTTTTGTGTATTTTGATCTTGATTGTTGATTTCTAGATTTGATCACATGCTTTTAGAACTAGAACTTTTTGATTGTGATTTCGATTTTTCTAAACCTAGTTCTTGATTTTTGGTTTTGTTTGTTAAATATGTTGAAAACTTCAAGTGTTAACTTGTTCACTTGATTTCAAAGTTAGTTGTGTGATTTTCATTGAAAACTTGTTATACTAGCTTTGATTGACATGTTTAGGTTTCTAGATATTTTTTGTGGATAAGTTTGAATGATTAATCTAGATTTCCTATCACATGTTTATAAGAATTAGTTAAATTTGATTGTGAGCTTGTTTGTGCATAAACTAATTCTTCATAGAGTGTGTTTGATCAACTTGCTCTATTTGATTGTGTTTGCATCATTTGCATCCACTTAGATCATTCGCCTTGTAATGAGGTTGGAAGTCTCATTCTTTAGAGTGATTCTTTGGATTGAGCATTGGAAGTCACATTTGGAGAGTGATTCTTCAAGTTGTGCATTGGAAGTCACATTTCTTAGAGTGATTCTTTGTTTTGTGCATTGGAAGTCTTGGCTAGGATCGGGGTGATATAGATAGCTAAGCGTGGAAGCCTTGTCTAGAGTCGGGGAGATTTGGATAGACAAGCAAGGTGAATTCCTAGAGACTTGAGGTCTTGGACAGGAAGTTGGCATAGTAAGTTCACTAGGCCCGAGGGTAAAATAGGTGTTGATAGCTTAGATAGTGAATCTTGTGTTGATTGCCTCTTGAGTGTGTAACCTATTTGTCATGGTGAATTGCTTTTGCTGGTGGTTGTGGTATCAACCCATGGATGTTTCCTCATTTTGAGGTCTTACCACGTAAAAATCCTTATGTTGATTTTAGCATTTTAATTTCTTTACTTTCTTTGACTTGTATTGTTTCAACTTTTGATTAATTGATCTTACATTGTCTTATTGAATCAATATAATTGTTAAAGCTTGCTTGTGAAATTGTATATCTTGTCACCCCCACCCAGCCCCCCTCCCTCTAAGTATATTTGACACTATAATATTAAGGGAATTTTCAAAAGTTCAAGCAATGGTATTTGGCAAAGTGAACAAAAGAGTTTCAAAAAGAAGTCAAACCAATTTGTACCCTTCTGTCATAAATAAACAAGATATAGCATTTAAAACTTTTAAAGCACACAAGAAAAATTATCAAATCTTAATGACCAATCATGACATGGATATAAAATCGTTATTGATTGAATAGATATGAAATCCTTATTGATTGTTGTCTTGTTCAACCATTAAGAAGTGAGACAAGGATAAATTGGATGAAACATCCTGATTTATTGTGGACACAAGGTCCTTATTGAGTTTAGCCTTGTCAATTGCAATCACACACATTTGCACACAAATAACTCACGCATAATATTTAAGCATGTCAAAATCAAGTTCACATGTCATGGAGATAAATTATAGGTCATTCAAATGTACTTCCCAATCAATTCTCCTAGTCCAAAAATGCATGTTTGAACATAAATGCGACATGGATTACAAGCAAAGTAAAGACACACTTATGGAGCAAAAAGTCATATAATCAAATATGTGCAATCAAGATTCTCAAGCAATTAATTAAAGAGTATAAAGTTGATCAATTTTTAGCTTATTTCAACATGCAAGGTTGCTCTCTTTGCTTGAGCTCCCCATATGGGGTCAATCACCAAAACTCATCAAGGCATATGACAAATCCCAATAGACCTACTAAGTGACTTGAACTTAGTTGAGTCTAAGGGCTTTGTAAATAAATCCGCTAGTTGTTCATTAGTGCCAACATGCTCAAGTGCAATGCATTTGTTCTCAACTAGCTCTCTAATGAAATGATGCCTAATGTCTATATGCTTTGTCCTAGAGTGCTGAACCAAATTCTTTGAAATGAAGTATAGGGTTTTGTCACTTCTTCGCCCACTCGGGTACCTAGAGACTTAATTGCACTCATGTTATCACAACAAAGGGTTAGAATACCTTGATCAAAGCCATAGTCCATAAGCATTTGCTTCATCCAAAAGAGTTGTGTGCAAGCACTCTCGGCGGCTATATATTCCGCTTCAGCTGTGGATAGAGAGATGGAATTTTGCTTCTTGCAAAACCATGACACTAAGTTGTTTCCTAGGTAGAACCAACCACCTGATGTACTCTTCCTATCATCACAATTCCCTGCCCAATCTGTATCACTAATGCCAACTAAGCTAGCATTTGTGTCAAAAGAGTACCATATCCCAAAGTTGGATGTCTCATTCACATATCGAATGATTCTCATTCACATATCGAATGATTCTCTTCACGGAGGAGAGATGGGACTCCTTAGGATCGGCTTGGTACCTAGCCCACACCCTTATACTAAAAGCTATATCGGGCCGGTCAAGTAAAGCAAGCTACCAATCATGCCACGATATAGACTTTAGTCTACACACTTGCCACTTGCATCGTTGCTAAGTTTCAATGTGGTACTCATGGGTGTGTCACAATGTTTAGCATTCTCAAGGCCAAACTTCTTCACTAGGTTCTTAACATACTTAGCTTGGGAGATGAAAATCCCATCATGAATTTTCTTGATTTACAAACCTATGAAGTAATTTAGCTCACTAACCAAACTCATCACAAATTCATGAGACATAACATCAACAAATTGTTAGACTTTGGCTTTGTTGGTTGAGCCAAAGACAATATCATCAACATAGATTTGAGCTATGAAGAGTTCATCTTTGTTCCTCTTGATGAATAAAGTCTTGTCAACACTACCTCTAGTGTAGTCATTGTCAACAAGAAATTGAGTGAGGCGCTCATACCAAGCCATCAGTGCTTGTTTCAACCCATATAGAGTCTTCTTGAGGCGATAGATATGATTGGGGTGGTGTGGATCCACAAACCCCTTGGGTCTCTCAACAAACACTTCCTCTTGCCAGAAAACATTGAGGAATACACTCTTAACATCCATTTGGTGCAATTTGAACTTGTGGACACAAGATATGGACAAGAATAGCCTTATGGACTAAAGGCGGGCAACCGAAGCAAAAGTCTCCTCAAAATCGATACCCTTAATTTAAGAGTACCCTTGTGCTACAAGTCTAGCCTTGTTGCGCACAATGTTTCCATTCTCATGTGACTTGTTCCTATACACCCATTTGGTTCCTATGACATTAGTGTTCTTAGGTCTAGGAACTAGAGTCCAAACCTCATTTATTTCAAATTGGTTTAGCTCTTTTTGCATAGCAAGAACCTAAAACTCATTATTCAAGGCTTCATCAACATTTGTGGGTTCAATTTGAGAGGTGTAGCAAGTGTAGCTAATTTGATTAGCTTTTTGACGCCTAGTCCTAACACCCTCATTCACATCCCCAAGGATATCATCCTTGTTGTGAAGATGTCTAACTCATGGAGAGGGTTTTTTAGAGTCCAAAGATGGATCTCTATCAAGAGGTTGAATGACCTCTTCATCAAGGTTTGACTTCACATCACTTGAAATCTCACCATTCTTCTCCAAGGAAGCATCATCAACCACATAACCTCTTCATCATGATTTCAAGTGTTAGGCATACAATCATCCATGACCACATTAGATGATTCCATGACACTCATAGTCTTTAAGTTAAACACTTTGTAGGCCTTAATATTTAGGGCATAGCCAATGAAAATTCCCTCATCACTCTTGGGATCAAACTTACCAATTTGATCTCTGTCATTAAGAATGTAGCATTTGCTCCCAAATTAGTGGAAGTAGCTAACATTTGGCTTTCTACCTTTCCACAATTCATAAGAGGTTTGTCTAGTACCGGGCCTTAAAAATACTCTATTTCCTATTTAGCAAGCTGTATTGACGGCCTCGGCCCAAAGGTTTCTAGGCACATTGTTGCTAAGCAACATCACACGGGCCATCTCATGAAGGACCATATTCTTCCTCTCAACAACTCCATTTTGTTAAGGAGTTCTAGGTGTAAAAAATTCATGGGAAATGCCAAAAGTATTGCAATAATTTTCAAAGCAAGTATTTTCAAATTCCTTCCCATGATCACTCATAATCCTTTTAATGCTTTTAATGTGAAAGTTTTTCTCATTTTGAATTTTAGTGCTGTTAACAGTCATTTTTGGCAAGGGTCCAAAGAAGAATTTTTCATCCGGCAGGTACCTGGTAGGAACTAGATCGGGACCGGTACCTAGATACCAGGGATGCTCTATACCATGAACCGGAAAGAAGTCAGTACCATGTCTCACAGTCTACCAGGTACCAAGCAAGGCTATACCACGATACCTCCTACATGGTTCCTAGGTACCACGATACCTCCTACATGGTACCTAGGTACCACGACATCTACTCGGTACCCAAGTACCGCGATATCAGTCCAGGATCTAATCAGAATGTGTATCCTACCCGCCAAGTAAGAAGAATGGAACCAGGAAGAGGTACCAGCATGCTAGAACAAGCGCCACGCCAGTAAGCACTCCGGTACACTAGTGTACCATACCACCAGGATACAGAGTCAGAATTCTCCTTCAAGCAACGTAAAAGAGAAAGTTGACCTCTCTGGTAATTAATGGAGATAATCAACACCATTAATGAGGGAATCAATCAACTCCATTAATGGCCATTCACAACACCATTAATGAGGGAATCAGTCAACTCTATTAATGGAGATAATCAGCCCCATTAATGAGAAGATCAGTCAACTTTTTAATGGCCATTCACAATGCCATTAATGAGGAATCAGTCAACTCCATTAATGGAGATAATCAACCCCATTAATGACAAGATCAGTCAACTCTTTAATGGTCATTCCCAACGCCATTAATGAGAGAATATTCAACTCTATTAATGCCAGGTCAATGTTCCTTTGATTGCGAATTAATTAGTGGAGTGGGCAACAAGAATCAGAATATATAAATATGACCAAGTTCTCTCCAATAAAGGGGTTCGAACAATAAACACAATTCACCAGCTCTGGTTCGGACTTTGGCCACCAGCTCTCTCGAAGTTCTCCATCTCAAGGGTTCAGACATTTTCTCTGGTCGATTCCTCAACATTTCGACTCCCTGACATTCTCTCCAACATTCTCCAACAGCTCTCCTACATCTCCATATCTCCAAGATGTCTCCGATCCCAGATTTTGCCCACTTCTCCATTAGGAATATGAGTTTGCCATCGCCTGGAGTGTAAAAGGAACCCTGCCCGAATTCCCTCTGCATCACAATTGTATCGACTGCTATGTATGTCAGTTTTCGCCATGAATGTACCGGTACCAAATGGTACCCCTCTAACTGTGACCTACCAGGACTCAGTTTGTATTAATGCAAGCTCTTCGGAGCACCTCTCGAGATATATAAATATAAATAAGGGTCTTTCTCCCTTCCAATGGATATTGCCTGGGGGTTTTTCAGCATGTAATCAATCGTGATGCTTTTTCCCCCTAGGTCAGTTCACCACTACTAAAAGAGTTGTCATTCTCCTATCTATCTCCTTGTTATGAATGCATGTATGCGTGCTAGGCACCGACCATGCTGGTCCTAGCTCTCATGTACCTCTCTTGGCTCATTATCTAGGTCAAGGGAATATTGAAGGCACCTAGAGAGGTGACTAAGTACCAGGATCAGATATCAAGACCGAGTACCAGCCTACTGCACTAGATGGGAGGGATGACTGTTCTCCTACCATGGCATCTATCTCGCTTTCACCTTACTAGAACCACGGTACGAAGTACCTACCCCCCGATGCGACCTCCGAGGTAGCAGGTTAAGGTTGTTAACTGAAATTTCGCTCCTCGAGTGGATTTTTCCATTAACACTTTTTGGCGCCGTCTATGGGAAGCTCACCGACATGGCTTCCTTATCTCTACATGCACTATTGAAAAATATGGTATGTGGGACTCCTGGCAGAACCGGTCTACTATGCTGCCCTATGCAATAAACCTACTCATATACTTACGGAGCTCCTCTACAGCAGCTTCGTTCCGGTACATCTAGAGATTTTATGTAGCAGAGTTGCACCTCTCCTACTACCATACAGAGGGTTTATTCCACTATCAGCAGATCTACTCTGGTACATCTAGAGCTCCTATGCAATAGAGCTGCACCTCTCCTGCTTTCTTACAGGTGGTTACTTGGTGGGAATCCTGGCTGAACCGGTCTACCATGCTGCTCTCATGCAACAAAAATTCTCATCCTTATCTCTACATACATGTACCTGAGAAGCCAACTCAACTATATGATCATCTGAGCAGCGCATCCGGTAAAGGCCCAGTGGCTCCTCACTCCTTGCACCGGGCCGGTCAACGCCCAAGTAAGCCACTGTGTCCCGATTAATTCCAGGACGGTCCAGAGCCATGTTTTAGTTGCTGGGGACTTCTAGGATCCCAAGCATGCCTCTGGACCAGTACCATTCTAGTGGCTCCCTACCTCTTGTATTTAGCCCCTCAGGGTGCGTTTGGTACACGGGACGGGACGGGACAAGGTGGGACAATTTGTTCTTGTCCCACGTTTGGCGCAACCTTAGCATGTGACAGGACGGGACAAGGTGGAACAAAAATCACAAAAAATTATCTCACCCAAGACCCTAGGACAACTTGTCCCATGGCATGGGACAAGTGTCAAAAAGACCAATTTACCCTTTAAATGTTCAAATAATTACAAACATATCCAATATTATATATATATATATATATATATTATAAAATTATATATAATAATATATAATATATTAAATATATTTATATATATTAATAATTAATAATATATAAAAATTATAATTACCTATATAATATAATATAATATATATTATAAAATTATATATAACATATTAAATATATTATTATATATAATAATATATTATATATTATTATATATTTAATATATATTATATATATTTTTTAATCATATATATTATATTATTATATATGTATCCTATATATATAATATACAATATATATTATTAATATATATACATATATTATAATATATATAATATTATATTTTTTATATGTACAAATATTTAATATTATATATATATCTTATATATTATTATATATAATGATATAATAAATCATATTATTATATAATAATATTAAATAATTATAATATTTTTCAATTACAATATTACTATTTGTGTAAAATATAATAATATTGTAATTGAAAACAAGAGGTCATTTGAACCCTTTTGTTTTTGTTAAATATTATAATATATTTCAATTACAATATTTATTTAATATTGTTAAATACGATATATAAAAATTGTTTAATATATATTGTTTAATATTAGACAAAATAAGGAGGGCGCTCTGGTCATTTGAATCTCTTGTCTCGTTCTGTCCCAGCCATACCAAACGTATAACAGTAAAGTCCACAGTCATGTCTCATACATTCCAAACACGTCATGGAATAACTGTCATGTCCTGTCCTGTCCAGTCCAGTTCAGTCCCGTCCCCGTACCAAACGCACCCTCAACGCCCTAGTGAGCCACCGATGTCCCGATCCGTTCGGGGAGAGCTCAGAGGCTTCCAACATTGTTATGGCCTCTTACATGCCTAAGCAAGCCTCTGGAGCAGCAGCCTAGCTGCATGGCCCAGTGGCTCATTACTTCTTCTATCGGGCTAGTCAACGCCCAAGTGAGCCACTCTGTCCCGATTCATTCCAGGATGGTCGAGGGCCATATTTCAGTTGCTAGGGACTTCTAGGATCCCACGCATACCTCTGGACCAGTATCATGCAGGTGGCTCCCTAACTCTTGTACCGGGCCCTTCAATGCCCATGTGAGCCACCTATGTCTCGATCCGTTCGGGTAGAGCTCAGAGGCTTCCCACTTTGCTGAGGCCTTCTACATACTTTAGCAAGCCTCTGGAGCAGCAGCCTAGCTGCATAGCCCAGTGGCTTCTCACTTATTGTACCAGGCCGGTCAACGCCCAGGTGAGCCACTGTGCTCCGATCCATTCGAAGATGGTCTAGAGCCACATTTCAGTTGCTGGGTACTTCTAGGATCCCACGGATGCCTCTGGACCAGTGTCACGCAGGTGGCTCCCTACTTCTTGTACCCGGCCCTTCAACGCCCAAGTGAGCCACATATGTCTCGATCCATTTGGGTAGAGCTCAGAGGCTTCCCACTTTGCTGAAGCTTTCTACATACCTTAGCAAGTCTTTGGAGCAGCAGCCCAGCTGCTTAGCCCAATGGCTCCTCACTTATTGTACCGGGCCGGTCAACGCCCAGGTGAGCCACTTTGCCCCGATCCATTCAAAGATGGTCCAGAGCCGCATTTCAGTTGCTATGGACTTCTAGGATCCCACGGATGCCTCTGGACCAGTATCATGTAGATGGCTCCTTACCTATTGTACCGGGCCCTTCAATGCCCTAGTGAGCCACATATGTCCCGATCTGTTCGGGTAGAGCTCAGAGGCTTCCCACATTGCTGAAGCCTCCTACATGCCTTAGCAGGCCTCTGGTGTAGCAGCCTAGCTGCACGGCCCAGTGGCTCCTCACTTCTTCTATCGGGCTAGTCAACGCCCAAGTGAGCCACTGTGTCCCGATTCATTCCAGGATGGTCCAGAGCCACATTTAAGTTGCTGGGGACTTCTAGGATCCCATGCATGCCTCTGGACCAGTATCATGCAGGTGGCTCCATACCTCTTGTACAGTGCCCTTCAACGCCCTAGTGAGCCACCTATGTCTTGATCCGCTCGGATAGAGCTTAGAGGCTTTGCGCATTACTGAGGCCTCCTACATGCCTAAGCAAGCCTCTGGAGCAGCAGTAAGCCCACAAGAAAAGGGATTCAATGCTTCGAATGTGGAGGCTTCGGACACATCTCCACGGATTGTGGCAATTTAAAGAACAAGAAGAAAGAAAAGGCTATGGCCGCCACGTGGAGCTATTGTGATGACTTGGAAGAAGAAGGAGAATCCTCAGATGATGAGGACCATGTGGCAAACTTTATTGCCTTCGCATCTTCTCTCAAGAGTAAGGAAGCAATAGATGATGAAGAGGAAGAGAAACAAAGTGAAGATGACTCAAGTGATGGTGACTCTTCATCCCACTCAACAAATATGGATGTAGGAGGGATGGACCTTGAAGGATTCATTGAGCATTTTCAAAGCTCAAGATTGAAAATGAAGAAAGAGATTCTAAGGTTAAAGGGAGAGAATCTCAAGCTATCTACCGAGGTTACTTACCTAAATGGAGAAGTGAAGATAGCAAAAAGAAATGAGGCATTGATAGAGAAGGAGCTTGAATAAGCAAGAGAGATCATTGCTAAGATGACTTCAAGCACGAAGAAACTTGACCACATGTTGGGAGTTGGCAAGAGGCCAAGTGATAAGAAAGGTCTTGGCTATGAAAATGACAAGAAGACCTCATCCTCAAGCAAGACCGTGTTTGTCAAGAGCTTGGACATCAAGGAGCCTCTACCTCCACAACATCCTAGGAAAAAGATTGAACTAGGAGAGTGCTCTAAGGACTCCCAAGTCAAGATGGCACAAGGGAAACAAGCTCAATCTCAACCAACAAAGGTTCATCAAGCAAGTTTTCCTCAACCCAAATACCACCAAGTCAAGAAGCAATTCATGCAAGCTCAACCAAGGAGGCAATCTACTCCAACTCAACAACAAAGAAAGAGAGAACCAATCTAACACCAAAGACAAGCTCAAGTTCATGGGAAAGCCCCCTTGTATTCACAAGGGCATGGTATGTCCTCTTATTTCATTCCCACTTGTCATTTTTGTGGTGTTGATGGTCACATTAGACCTAATTGCTTCAAATACATTGAAATGTGTAGAATCAAGAGCATGATTGAAAGAAATAGAGCTAGAGCCAAAATGCATCTTTCTAGGAAATCTAGAGCCAATTTGCATGATCCTAGGAAATCTAGAGCCAATATGACTATGACCACTAGGAAAGAGAACATTTCACCTAGGTGGATTAGAAGAGATGATTATTTTTGCTATATGGCTCAAATTGCCTTGAAGGCAAATGCCTCCAACACTTGGTATTTGGATAGTGGGTGTTCTAGGCATATGACGGGAAACAAGAGTTTCTTTAAATCTCTTGTTATGGAGGATGGAGGATTTGTCACCTTTGGTGATGGATCGAGAAAGAAATTCATAGGGAAAGGAACCATTTCCATTCCCGATTTACACTCCTTGTCCAATGTTTTACTTGTTGATGGCATGCAAGCCAATCTTATAAGCATTTCTCATCTTAATGATGATGGATTATCCGTCTTGTTTAACAAAAATGATTGTTCTATTTTAATGCCAAATGGACAAACCTTGCTAAAAGGGAAGAGATCTAGTGACAATTGCTATTGTCTTGAAGCTAGTGATATCTCTTGTAATATGTCCAAGTGTGAGGAAGTTGAGTTATGGCATCAAAGACTTAGCCACATGAACTATCGAGATTTGAGGATCTTAGATAAGTTCAAGGTTGTGCGTGGCCTCCCTAAGCTTGGGAAGAAAGTCGAAGGTGTTTGTAGACCTTGTCAACAAGGAAAACAAACCAAAAGCATGCACAAGAAAGGCAAGTATCTCGCCACAAAGGAGCCACTAGAGCTTCTACATATGGACCTTATGGGTCCCATGCAAACCGAGAGCCTCAGTGGCAAGAGATACATTTTTGTTCGTGTTAATGATTTCTCTAGATTTACATAGACATACTTTCTTAGAGAAAAATCTGAAACATTTGAAAATTTTAAAATGCTTTGCACTAAAATTCAAAATGAAAAGAACTCACACATTAAAAGCATTAAGAGGATTAGGAGTGACCATGGGAGGGAATTTGAGAATGCTTGTTTTGAAAGCTATTGCAATAGCTTAGGCATTTCCCATGAGTTTTCGGCTTCTAGAACACCTCAACAAAATGGGGTGGTTAAGAGGAAGAATAGGGTCCTTCAAGAGATGGCCCGTGTGATGTTGCTTAGCAACAATATCCCTAGGAACCTTTGGACCGAAGCCGTCAATACGGCTTGCTACATAGGAAATAGAGTCTTCCTAAGGCCCGGTACTAGGCAAACCTCCTATGAATTATGGAAGGGGAAGAAGCCAAATGTTAGCTACTTCCACTCATTTGGGAGCAAATGCTACATTCTAAATGACCGAGATCAACTTGGCAAGTTTGATGCCAAGAGTGATGAGGGGATTTTCATTGGTTATGCCCTTAATAGTAAGGCCTATAGAGTTTTCAATTTAAAAACTCGAAGTGTCATGGAATCATCTAATGTTGTCATAGATGATTATAGGCCTAAAATTAGAGACCATGATGAGAAGGTCATTGTGATTGATGATTGATGATTCGAATGGTGAGACTTCAATTGATGTGAAGTCAAGTCTAGATGAAGAGGTCATTCAACCTCTTGATAGAGATCCATCCTTGGACTCTAAAGAACCCGCTCCATGGGTTAGAAATCTCCACAACAAGAATGACATTCTTGGAGATATGAATGAGGGTGTTAGGACTAGGCGTCAAATAGCTAATCAAATTAGCTATACTTGTTACACCTCTCAAATTGAACCTAAAAAGGTTGATGAAGCCTTGAATGATGAGTTTTGGGTTCTTGCCATGCAAGAAAAGCTAAACCAATTTGAAAGAAATGAGGTTTGGACTCTAGTTCCTAGACCTAAGGATACTAATGTCATAGGCACCAAATGGGTATATAGGAACAAGTCGGATGAGAATGGCAACATTGTGCGCAACAAGGCTAGACTTGTAGCACAAGGATACTCTCAAATTGAGGGTATCGACTTTGAGGAGACTTTTGCTCTGGTTGCCCGTCTTGAGTCCATAAGGCTTCTCTTGTCAATATCATGTGTGCACAAGTTTAAATTGCATCAAATGGATGTTAAGAGTGCCTTCCTAAATGGTTTCTTGCATGATGAAGTGTTTGTTGAGCAACCCAAGGGGTTTGTGGATCCACACCACATCAATCATGTCTATCGCCTCAAGAATGCCTTATATGGGTTGAAACAAGTACCAAGGGCTTGGTATGAGCGTCTCACTCAATTTCTTGTTGACAATGACTACACTAGGGGTAGTGTTGACAAAACTTTATTCATCAAGAGGAACAAAGATGAGCTTTTCATAGCTCAAATTTATGTTGATGATATTATTTTTGGCTCCACCAACAAATCCAAAGTCCAACAATTTGTTGATGTCATGTCTCATGAGTTTGAGATGAGTCTTGTTGGGGAGCTCAATTACTTCCTAGGTTTTCAAATCAAGCAATTGCATGATGGGATTTTCATATCCCAAGCTAAGTATGCTAAGAACCTAGTGAAGAAGTTTGGCCTTGAGAATGCTAAACATTGTGACACACCAATGAGTACCACCTTGAAACTAAGCAAGGATGCTAGTGGCAAGAGTGTGGAACAAGGTCTTTATCTTGGCATGATTGGTAGCTTGCTTTACTTGACCGCAAGTAGACCTGATATAGCCTTTAGTGTAGATGTGTGTGCTAGGTACCAAGTGGATCCCAAGGAATCTCATCTCTCCTCCGTGAAGAGAATCATTCGATATGTGAATGGGACATCCAACTATGGGATATGGTACTCTTTTTACACTAATGCTAGCTTAGTTGGCTTTAGTGATGCAGATTGGGCAGGAAATTGTGATGATAGGAAGAGTACATCGGGCGGTTGCTTCTTCCTAGGCAATAACTTGGTCTCATGGTCTTACAAGAAGCAAAATTCCATCTCTCTATCCACAGCTAAAGCGGAATACATAGCCGCCGGGAGTGCTTGAACACAACTCCTTTGGATGAAACAAATGCTTGTGGATTATGGCTTTGATCAAGGTATTTTAACCCTTTATTGTGATAACATGAGTGCAATTAACATTTCAAAGAATCCGGTTCAGCACTCTAGGACAAAGCATATAGACATTAGGCATCATTTCATTAGAGAACTAGTTGAAAACAAATGCACTTGAACATGTGGGCACTAATGATCAACTAGCGGATTTATTTACAAAGCCCTTAGACTCAACTAGGTTCAAGTCTCTAAGTAGGTCTATTGGGATTTGTCATATGCCTTAATGTGTTTTGGTAATTGACCCCTTATGGGGAGCTCATGCAAAGAGAGCAATCTTGCGTGTTGAAATAAGCAAAAACTTGATCAACTTTATGCTTCTTTATTAATTGCTTGAGTATTTTTGGTTGTGCTTATATATACTCTTATATGGGTTTTTATTCAATAAGTGTGCCTTGCTTAGTTTGTAATCCATGTCACCTCTATGTTCAAACATGCATTTTTGGATTAGGAGAATTGATTGGGAAGTACATTTGAATGACCTAAAATTTATCTCCATGACATGTGACTTAATTTTGATATGCTAAAATATTATGCATGAATTGTGTGTGCAAATGTATGTGGAAGCACCTTGACAAAGCTAAACTCAATAAGGACCTTGTGTCCATGCAATAAATAAGGATGTCTCATCCAATTTAGCTTTGGCTCTTTTCTTAATGGTTGAACAAGACAACAACCAATAAGGATTCTATATCCATTCAATTAATAAGGATTTTATATCCATGTCTTGATTGACCATTAAGGATTGACATGGTTGCTTGTGTGTGCTCAAACTTTTAAAAGCTATATCTTGCTTAATTATGGCAAACGGGTGCAAATTGGTTTGAATTCCTTTGGAACCCTTTTGATGTTCACTTTGCCAAATACCATTTGCTTGAACTATGATGTTACATGTCTTACATCCAAAGCAACTAAGTCACACATTTTCTTCTTAAAAATAAAACCTCAATGATTCTCTCTCAATTAATTAAGTTGCATAAAATTGTTGTATATGATTATGCACTTATCTTGTAAATAACTCTCTTTGCTAAAGTGACCCATTTGGGGAATACTCATTTGCCTATCTCATGACAAAAAGGGGGAGTAGTGTTGTTTTGATGAGTTGCATATTAGAGGAGATTATCTTGTTGAGGGGGAGTAACCCATTTAGGGGGAGCATTTGCATTGCACTTCATTGCATGGTTTATTATGTTTGTTAATGCAAACGCTTGTCTTTTATGTTTCACTTGATCACCTCACATACACTTGTCTTGGAAAGTGTAGTCTCATTGTTTTGTAGGGATGGCTATTCTACAAGAGCTTGAAGATTTGAAGACCTTGCATCTAGGTATCTATTTGTAATGTAGAATATCTTTTGTTGACCTCTAGTTTTTATTCTTTTGTGAGGATGATTTGTGAGTGGTGGTTTTGTCACGAAATAGCCAAAAGGGGAGATTGTTAGTTCCTCATATTTTGATTGGCTTATTTCGTTGACAAACCACATTGGGGATTAATTTTGTAAGGGTAAAATTAGGCTTCATTGGGTGTGATCAAGCTTCAAGGGCATCATCTTTCTCAAGAGCACTTCAAAGGTATATCACATGCTTAATTCTCTTTAAAGAGGTTTTAGTTGCACACACTCACATTCTATGCATTTGTATTGACATGCATGTATGGTTGCACACACACACTTCTTGCATTTTGGAGTTGATGGGATGCAAAGTAGGTTAGGCGACATGCAATGCCACTTGTGCATGTCGCCTTAGACTTAGGTTTTTCCCACAGTGTGTTAGGCGACATGCAAGGCCACTTGTGCATGTCGCCTCCAATGTCGCCTTAGTCATGTTTTTTTCCTCCAGTGTGTAAGGCGACTTCATAAGCGACTTGGGAATGCCGCCTTACATGTCGCCTCTGACATCTTGATTTTTTCACAGTGTGTAAGGCGACTTCATAGGCGACTTGTGAATGCCGCCTTACATGTCACCTCAGGCAATGTGTTTTCTCACAGTGTGTTAGGCGACTTGCTCATGTCGTCTTACATGTCGCCTTTTTCACCTGAACTAGGCATTTCAGGTATTTCACACCAGCTCGTTTTTTGGTCCCTATAAATACATCTTCTTCTCTACCATTTAGACCTAGAGCTCTGAAAATATATCCCTAAGTGAGAGAAAGTAAATCCAAGAGAGAGAGAGAGCTCCAAGAAATCCTTTTGACTCAACCAAACTCATACCCATGTGCATCTAAGCTCCTTTCTTACATCTATTCTTCATGGGTCTTCATGCTCTTCTTGACTAGGTAATCAAACAAGTCTTAGAACTTCCTTTTCATCTCTATGTTCTTGTTTACCTAGGGTTAGCAATTATTTGTTAAGTAATTGCATGTTTATTTGGTTTAGCATGATTTGAGTATGTTTGTGATTATGTTTGTTGGTTGAGATTGTATGTTCATTGATAGCTATCTTTTAAGACCATTTTACCCTTTAGCTAAATCTTCATGCATTTGCATTTAGATATTGATATCAAGGATTTGCACTCATTGACATCTTTAAATCCTTAGATAAGCATTTAGTGTTGCCTAGCATTAATTGTATGATAGAATATTTTCACATATTCGCATAGGTTGTTTAACCTCTTCATTGATTGTTAAGCTTTGTGACTAAGTGGATTAGTGCACAAGCTTGTGGTCTAGAATCACTATTAAAGGCCCGTGGGTAGAGTGAAAGGGTTAGTGACCAAGTAAGTGTGATTTGAGGTCAACCTAGGTTGTAAACTTTCATTCAAATAGTTGATTTGAGGACCGTGTGTGGCTAGAAGGATAGCCCGTGAGTTTTGCCCAGTTGGAGGGTTTCTTACGTAAATCAATCCTTGTGTTGTTATTGTTTTCCTTATGTTTATTTTGATTTAGTTGATTGTTAATATGGGGTAGCATTATTAAAATTGATTAAATTGAAAAGTTGGTAATAAATCAACTAAAACCTATTCACCCCCCATCTAGGTTAGTAGACACACGCTTTATAGTACTTTCATCAATAAATCCTTCGGATATGGCACGTACTGGGCTCATATCAAGAAAAATACCCATTCGAATTGGTGAAGGCTAGTAACCAATCCCAAATCTCTAGGTACGGAACCCCTACTAATCAACTATTTAATTATACGTTTGAAAAAAATAAGGAAGAATTAGCAGTAATGGTTCCAGTAGAACATTTACCTTTTAGCGTTGGTGAGAAAGTAGGTTTTGTTAATTATTGTCAAACTGCATTAAATCCTGCAATGCAACGTGTTTCTAGATCCACTCTCACACGTGCACTGTTTACCATTTACAAAAAAACAGAAAAACAAATTGAGATCCTTTTTTTATCAATTTCAAGGTCGCATTTCACAAATTATTTATGTTTATATTATACCAATTAGAGATAGTGTTAACTATATTTGGAGGCATAACAAAGTCCAGAAACTATAGTTAAAATCTTGCTCTCAAAATGGTATGTGTCCCATTCAATTTTCTCGGGATATTAGTACTCGTTGGAATTCTAATTTTAAGTTACTTAGTGAAAGTGTTGAATATAAGGAATTATTAGTTTCTTTTATTACTTATAACATTCCTTCAATTTCTCTTCAATTGAAGCATTGGGATGCATATATAAAAATTCTTGAATTGTTACGTGTTTTTAATGATGCTACTAATGCTTTATCTGGTGTTTACTATCCCCACTACTCATTTATTTCTTATTAAAAGTGTTATTATTGTTGGTGCATTCAGTGAGTGTGAATTCGATGTTCAATTGAGTGAATGTGTTGCTGCCATGAGAACAAAATGGTTACAATATTATAAGGAGATTCCAAATATTTATTTGCTTGCATCATGTTTTGATTCACGCTTTAAATTAGAATGTTTGGAAGATTATTTAACTCATTATTACAAAAGTTTAGATTTAGAAGTTAATGTTCTTAGTTATTGTAATTCCATTAAGACTTTGCTTTATGAATTATATGATGAATATATTAGAATATATGGTTCGTCTTTGAACATGTCGGTTTCACAACCTCAACCACATCTGATGGTACTGGTACTTCCTCAACTTTTAAATTAAAGGGTTTAGAGGATCGATTGTTTTCCCAAAGAACCAAAAAATTATGACTATCTTCTTTATCCTCATCTAGTTCAATTTCTTAGCTTGACCGGTATTTAGAGACATCTCATGAATTTTTAGAAGATAGTCAATTTAGTATCCAGGTTTGGTGGAAGGATCATGAACAGATTTTTCCAATTTTGGCTATTATTGCCAAACTAATTCTGGGAACGTCGGTATCTACCGTTGCTGTGGAACAAGAATTTAGTGCATGTGGAAATATTTTGGAGCCAAGACGGTCGGTTTTGTGTCTGCAATCACTTGAAGCTCAGGCATGTGTTGATGATTGGACAATGGTAAAATACAGACAATAAGAACTCGAGCCGGAGAGAGTGAATGATTTCTTCGAAGATGACCAAACCACGGGAATAAAAGGCAGCGAATAGATTCCGTTCCAAGTTCCAACCTCCAAAACCGAGCATCTAATTAAAGGTAAAAGAACTATGTGGCATTTGATTCCTCTACATTGGTGGAGGATACATAGGCAACTTAATTGATGTCAAATTAAGTGCAAGGCCGATTTTTGTTTTTTAAAAAATCAACTTTATTACATTGTATATTTGAATTCAATGCCCATTTATATATTTTTTTTTAAATTTATCTGCAATTATAATTTTGTATTCATTAATCACTATCAATTTCTTTTATTTTCAACATTTTTAAATGCTTCAATTGTATATTTGTATAATTGTATTGAATATTTTATATGAATTGCATTAAAACTTATAAGTGAGAATTTATTACAAATGAAAATGTTAGTCCCATTTATTTTCTTAATTTGTTCAATTTTTTTTACTGGAAATTTTTTCCCCATTATTTCAATTATGTTTTGTATGTAAAAAAAACATTTGAAACCGAAACCTAAACCAAACCGCCTAACTGGCGGTTCCAAACCGAAAACCAAACCGGTTAAGCTGGTTACGGTTTCGGTTTGAGGTGCCCACGGAACCGAAATCGCCTCGAAACCGAACCGTGGGCACCTCTGTCATCAGGTACTATTTTATTAATAATAGTTTTTGATAAAAGAAGCACATAGCAAAAGACGACACACTAAGGCCTTAGTACATGACCAATCCAAGAAAGAAATATTATCTCTATCGGGAAAAATGACAAGACCTAGGAGTTAATCATCTTTATCTTCTTCCTCATCCACTTCTTCTTCATCATCTTGAAAATCCTCAGCATCATTACTATCGACATCATCTTCATCACTCTGTGACATAGTGTTAGGCCCGAGGTCTTCTAAATCCATATGCATGAGCAACACCTCCAGACCTTTGAGTTTTCAGTCGGCTTTTCAGTCCGTAATTTGCTCTTGGAAACGTTTGTTTCCCTCCTCGATGGTATTCTTAAGAGATTTCTCAACAACCTTTATGGCCTCTTTATAGCCTCGGTGACTCAATAAATCTCGACAACCAAAAGCAACCTCCATGAAATCCACGTAAGTAAAAGCATCAAAAGCGAGGGACTGTTTAAAACGGTCCACATCCCGGATTTCCACCTTTTTCCTTACTCGCGGAAAATGTTCAGTGTATTCTCTAAGCTTCTCTTCCATGATTCCGACCCTCTTCTAGACAGTGGAGGATTCTTTGCGAGTTGTATCTCAATTCTTAGAGACCACTTGAAGCGCACCTTATACCTGGTCCAAATCCCCATGTAGTTTGTCTCGTTGGCCCGCAACGCAGTACTTCTCAACTATAAGAATGATCACCTGATTAGATAGAAAATCCCTTTTGCATAAGAAAAACAAAGGCATTGATAAAAAAAATATTATTACTCAAGCAGAAGATGCAGATACCTACCATGACATAAAAACAAGCACTTGTCTTTGCCTGCACAGTCAAGGTCAGTCTCTTGAAACTCTGTAGACTATCGAGAAAAGAGAGTGTTTGAGGGCCGGTAGGGAATAAACTAGCCATTCCAGCAAGAGAAAAAATACACATACATTTAGAAGGGTTCAGATTTTGATCTTGACTCGACCCAATAGGACCTACGGACAAGTCAATAGCAGTCCTTCTCGCAATGAAAGAGATTTCGATCAAATTTTCAGGACCAACCAAGGATTTCTCACCCATGTAACGATCGAGATCATGATCCGTCTCGGTCCAAACTTTGTTATCCGTGTTTGAAACATTCCCGGAAAAGGCCTTTGAAGAAGATTCATCAGTACGGGAAGCTTGAGAAGTATGTTTCCCAACCAAAGAAGGGTTAGGCTCGCGAATAGGAGAATAGTCGTCCAAAAAGACATGAGGGGCTATCCATTTTCACCTACGAGAACCTCTCCCGACGGCAACAGTCATTTTTTTTAAACCTCGGGTGTATCAATCGCAACAGGAGATGATCCGTTTTTACTTGAGGTGTGTGCTCGCTTCACCAAGTATCCACAAATGGGATCTACACTCTTCACTAAAAAAGAAAAAAGCAAAAAGAACCCTAAATAAGGAGTAAAAATAAAATGGAGAAAGCAAGAAGAACAAAATAATTGGAAACTCATAGTGAGCAGATGGAGAATCCAAATTCGAGATCAAGCCATGTCTAATGGTGGCAATTCAGGCCAGTCTGGCCCGTTAGGCCCGTCTGTTAAACGGACCGGGCCGGCCCGTTAGACAAAAAAAGGGTTCGGCCTAGGTCCAAGGCCAGTGTAGGGACAGACCGGGCCGGGCTTGGGCAGGGCCTGTAACGGGCCGGCCCGTTAAGGGTCTAACGGGCGTGTAACCAACCTGCCCGTTACAAGCCAGTCGGGCTTCGAATTTTTTTTATTATTTTTAAATACAATATTATTTTTTATACATTGTAATAATTTTGAGTAATTAATGTAATAATTTTAATATGAAATATAATATTATTCATTTCATACAACACTTAATTAGTTTTCGATGAATAATATTTTTGTAATTTCGTATTAAATTTGTGGTGAGATACTGAAATGTATAAATTATAAATCATGATTGCCTCGTTAAAAACCTTACCAAGAAAACCCCGATGGGATAAAACCTTGGTAAAGGAAAAAGAGTACAATCGGGAAAAAAAATTAAGTATTTACAATTACAATATGTAGAGTTAGAGCCTTAGAATATGTAGAGACTATATAGTGGGAGGTATGTAAATATATAATACATAATTTATGGTGTATAGTATATTAGTATAATAGTATATAGTATATAAATAATATATTAAATAAATAAAATAAATTTCAAAATAGTTGAAAGAGTGAGTGAGAGATGTTGGAGATTGTAGAGAATAGAGAGAATAAGAGAGAAGGGAAGTAGAGAAAATGTAGAGAATGAGGTGAGGGTGATGGGGTATTTATAGGAAAAAGTTAGGTAAGGGTATAATTGGAAAAAATTGTAAAAAATTTAAAAAAATGTAATTTTTAAAAGTTTTAAATATGTTTCCCCCCTAACGGTCACCTGGCTAATTACAAAAGCCACCCCTCAATTCAAAATTTAAAAAAATTTGAAATTTGAAATTTTGAAAATAAATTTCAGGCGGGCCCTAACGTGCAGCCCGTCAAGGCCCGCTAGGAACAAAAATTTCAATTTTTTTTTGAGCTGCGGGCATAACCGGGCTCGGTCCGGCCCGCTAGCGAAATGGGCTTGGGCTTGGCCAGTTTCGCCAGCGGGCAGGGCGGCCCGTTTAGGCCCGGCCCAAATAGTCAGCACTAGCCATGTCCCTGCAGTTTTTCCTTAGTGACAACAGAGATGTACTGACGGGTCGCATCTAGGTTTGCACAGCCTTGGCCACCCTCTTCCTTTCATCATCAGACAAATTCGTAAAATCCTTATATGATACTAAATAATAATAATAATAATTATTATTATTATAATAATAATAATAATAATAGTAAATATATGGGAGAAGCCAATCAGATTTGGTATGAATTAAATAGCGTATCTAAAAAATTCTACCTGCTTCATAGAAATGGCGAGGATCTTTCAGAGTAACACTCGAGTCATCACCTTTAACTAATCGACCCCAATTCCTTCCAACAAAGAACCAGCTGCCAATCCAGTAATTGTAAGTTCCTCATATTTTGATTGGCTTATTTCGTTGACAAACCATATTGGGGATTATTCCTTGTAAGGGTAATTTAGGCCTCTTGAGTGTGATCAAGCTTCAAGGACATCATCTCTCTCAAAGAACACTTCAAAGGTATCTCACTAGTTTAACTTTCTTTGAAGAGATCTAGTTGCACACACTCACTTGCATGCATTATGTTCCTATCTTCATGTAATTGAATGATGTATTGTATGCCTCTTTTCACACTCCACACTTGCACATTTTGCACATCTCTTAGTGTGTTGAGTTTGCCTAGAAAAGAGAAATTCTTCTCTTAGCGCGGCCTAGACCGCTTGGCAAGACTTGCTTGCACCGCGGCATACAGAGCGGTATACCTCAGCAGGGTCATGCTCCCTGTACCGCTTCCTGTACACTTGCACGCAAAGCGACCCAAGTCGCGGTGTTGTCCAGTAAGCCTCTGTTGCCCATTCCGCGGCCTGTGCACCTGCATGCACAGCGCCCTGCACCGCGTTGTTGTCCAGACGGTGCACTGCTGTGTGTACCGCGGTCTGGACACCTGCCTACGACACGGTCCATCTAGCGGTATTGACGGGATTTTGTGCCCTAAGTTCAAAACGACGCTGTTTCAACTAGGGCTCCCATATATATGCTCTATCTTCTTCCTTGCTCGTTTTTTATGAGTTCAAGAAGCCATTATTGAGAGGCCAAGCTTCCCTTAGAGAGAGAAACTCCCAAGAACTCATCTTTACTCAACCAAACACAAATCCATGTGCATCTAACCTCTTCAAGCATTATCTCATCATGGATTCTTCTTGCTTTCATTGACTAGGTAACTTGAACATGCCCTAAATATCTTTGTATTTATTTATGTTCTTGTTTGCCTAGGGTTAGCTCTTTTATGTGATTTTATTGCATAACTTTATGTTTATTGGCATTTATAACATGATTGAGTTGTTGTGTGTTGGTTGAGAGCCTTGTTCATTAATAGCTAGCATTTAGGACGATTTTACCCTTCTAGCTAAATCTTCATGCATTTGCGTTTAGATATTGATATCTAGGATTTGCACTCATTGACATCTTTAAATCCTTAGATAAGCATTTAGTGTTGCCTAGCATTAATTGTATGATAGAATATTTTCACATATTCGCATAGGTTGTTTAACCTCTTCATTGATTGTTAAGCTTTGTGACTAAGTGGATTAGTGCACAAGCTTGTGGTCTAGAATCACTATTAAAGGCCCGTGGGTAGAGTGAAAGGGTTAGTGACCAAGTAAGTGTGATTTGAGGTCAACCTAGGTTGTAAACTTTCATTCAAATAGTTGATTTGAGGACCGTGTGTGGCTAGAAGGATAGCCCGTGAGTTTTGCCCAGTTGGAGGGTTTCTTACGTAAATCAATCCTTGTGTTGTTATTGTTTTCCTTATGTTTATTTTGATTTAGTTGATTGTTAATATGGGGTAGCATTATTAAAATTGATTAAATTGAAAAGTTGGTAATAAATCAACTAAAACCTATTCACCCCCCCCCCCCCCCCCCCCCCCCCTCTAGGTTGTATTAGACACACTTTGTGTATTTTCAGTAATTATTCGAAGAAGACAACTCCCAGATGATGCCCAATTTTCTTTTTTCATCTTCATAGGACGGTCAAGTTGTCCCTGTATTCTCTTACGGTCAGGTCCAACAAGCATCCATTTGTCGGGTACTATAGAGGCCAAGAAAAAAGATTCCGGCTGATGGAAGATGTCTTGCCCAACTGCAATGTTTTAGATCATCCACCATTGGCTTGGTTTCGTTAACTTCTTTCCAAAGGAAATACGTGTCGAGCAATGAGTGATACCCGTTGGGCGATAGCTACATATGAGCCAATTTTACTGATTCAAGAAATTTTGCGATAAGGGGTGGAAAGGGAAGATAGATCCCATAGGCAAACATATACCAATAAATGGCTACACAACCCTCAGGAGAGTTCCAAGCGGCCCTATCACTTGGGTGAACCAGGTCGACATCCGTCGGGATCTGGAAATACTCTCGATATTCCTCCAAGTGTTCTTGATGAACTTGGTTTTTTACAAAATCTACGAATGGAGGATCATCAAACGAAATTTACGTGGCTCTTCTCATTATCATCGTCATCTGATGGTTTGGATACCTGTCTCTTTTTCATGGGTCGACCCTTGGTTACTTTTGAAGCTTTGGGTGCCATATCCAGTGATGAATATGTGGTCAAAAGAGCGAAGCAGTCTAGAAAAACAAAAACCCGATTAGAGGAATCGACCACAAGAGGTTTGAAGAATAAAAAAATGAAAAAGAAAATGTACAGAGAAACTACCAGAAGTCAAAGGTAATCGAAGTCTTTTTCTAGCAAGAACGAAGGAAACCTTTATTTTTAGGATTTTCTTTGTTTTGAAAATAAAGAGTTTTTGGGTCTCTAGAAGTCAAGACCGGCTAAGAATGGGAAAAGGCGAGAAGAGCCTCTGATATTTATAAATAAATAAATAAGAGAAAAAAACCTTTCTCATTTCAGCCGTTGAAAAAAAGATGTGAGATCTAACGGCTCCAGATTCCGCAGGGAATGTGCTATCAATTCAGGTAACAATTGTTACCACGTCTCAGGGGTCGAAGGTGCAACATGTAAGCGACACATCACTTCGCATTAAATACACGCGTTCCTGGGAAACAATCAAGCCCCGAAAAATGGGTAAGGATACCATCAGTCCTTCATTGCCACCAACAGGCCTGACGAATGGGTAAGGATAACATCAGTCCTTCAATATCACCATTAGGCCCGACAAATGGGTAAGGATACCATCAATCCTTTAAGACCACCAACATGCACAACGAAAGGGTAAGGATACCATTGGTCCTTCATTGCCACCATTAGGCTCGCCGAATGGGTAAGGATTATCAATCGTTCAATACCACCATCAGGCCCGACGAATAGGTAAGGATACCATCAGTCCTTCAATGCCACCATCAAGCCTACCGAATGGTAATGATACCATCAGTATTTCAAGGCCATTATTTGGCCCGTCGAATGGATAACCCAAGGTACATGGTGTAGGGAAAACGGTTCAAAACGCAGCGGAAGCGAAAAATTGGGTGGTATATTTTAAAACTTTTTCCTTTAAAAGAAAGAACCTTAACCCTAGATTAATTGACATATAATTAAAAGTATCGTATTTTTTTCACGTGACGATTGATATTGCGTCGATTTGAATCCGCTTGCTTCGAATTGAATCCACAAGATCTTCCAATCCAATCACCAACGTGAATTACCTAGGAGTGTGGGCTCCCTTTCTTTTAATTGTAAACCTGAGGATAGAAACAAAAATCTTTTTCTTTTTGCTAGTCACAATAATCCTCGTAGAGAAAATAAAGAACGTTTGGTCACTTGTGAATTCTCAATCTTTTAATCGGAAACTCGCGTGAACCCTAATTCGATCTTGTACATTAAGCCTTTTGATGTAAAAGCTTCAAATGTACTATCGATAATAAAACGCTCCTTATTCTTCTTCTCTATGGCCGAATTCTACACCTCTTTCTTGAGTTGGAAGTTATTTTTTTTATTCAAAAGCAAGAAAATAAAAATTCTTTCTTTCAAAAAAAAAAACTTTTTTTAACTCACATTATTAATTCCGAATTTAATATATATATATATATATATATATATATATTTATAGGGTGGCCAAAACTCTCACTCAAGTATGATTTCTATCTTGTAGTCAAATCCTCACACAAGTAGGATTACTTCTTCTCCAAGTCTCCTATCAATTTTGAGTTTTAACCATATTCCAACTCATGAGTGTATTATCCAATAATAAATTATTGAATATTAAAATTGTGACTATATCAAAAACTTCCTAATTTGACTAGATAAATAAAATACTTTTATCCATCCACTTATCAAATATAGTCTTTGATATTTACCATACTACCAACAATAGTATGACACTAAGAGTCATACTCCTAGTCAGAAAAACATTTTAACTTTTAATCAAACAATTAATTAATTTCCATTTGATTAATTAATAAAATAAAATAAAATATTAGACTAATTAATTAGCTTTGCCGCCCAAATATATACTTGTGCAATATATTATTTTTCCATTTTATTAAATCCATTGGACCTTAATAAAAAATCCACATGTGAACTAGACCCATTCTTACTAAAAGAAACAAGTCCACATGCCTTAATAAAATTCTAGATGGACCCATAAATTGGTCCGGTAGAATATATCAAGTGATCCATGCAAGTTCGTGTGAATTGGGGATCTTGGCGGGCTATCTAAATTTAAGCTCCAATAGACATAACCTAATCACAATCAACAAATGATTCACTTAGGTTTGATCTATTAATTTTAGTTCATTCTACTAAAGAACTAAAATTGAACTCTTAAATAAAGATAGAATAAGTTAATATTGCTCATTCATACCCTAGACAATCTTAATGGAGATAGTGTATCGTCGTGAAGAATATCAGTAATCGCCAAGAGCTCATAGACCGCCTAATAGCCAAATTTGGCTAGGGACCAAAGGGAAATTTTTCACCCTCCTAGTCTGACTCCAAGCCCGAGTTCATCCACCAGGAGGCCACGCTTCCCAAAATTGAGCTACGTTTCCACCCCACAGAAATAAAGGCGAGCTCCAGAAACACACGGAGTAGAGCCCGACGCGACCAGATCGAGCCCGCGTCACCAAACCTGAAATCAAGAAGTTCCCCCGGGATCGAGATTACCTCTCAATCTCTCTAGAAGCTTGCTTAAACCCCACTGTCATAGAGGAGTGTCCGCAGGGGGCCACATCAAGCTCCAAGAAATCAAGGGAGGTCAGACCGAGCTCCTGGCTAGGTTAAGCACCTGAATACTGCAACCAAGACACTGATCTACCTCGCTATCTGATATACCTCGCCATACATGCCATATTCAACGACCTCTATGAAGGATCATGCTGTGAAGATACAAAGATACACTGGATCATATCTACGTACGTGCAAAACAAGTAATAGAGTCCAAAGAGGAAACAAACAGATCTTCACCAAGATATTCTCAATTCGGCTATTAACTCAAAGTCAATGACATTTAAACAAGAAATCATGTCCGATAAGGAGAGGAGAGACTGAGAAAATCAAGGGGAGAATAGAAAGAAAGAAAAAGAGAAGAAGGGATTACTTTTCGACAGGCATACGACAACAACCCTACTACACCCTAGAGAGATTGAGAGCAATTGAGAGATATTTGTGAACGATACACCATTGATAAGAATAAAGAAAACATTTTCGTTCTCTTTTGTTCATTCTTTTTTTATGGTACCGATAATAATATTTTTTGTCATTTTTCACTAGCACTGACTAGAATACATTCTACCTTGACCACCACCTCCGTGGTAGTGGTTTTGAGGGTGTTAATTGAGATTTCTCACCCTGAGTAAAATTTCAGTTAACACTTTCTGGTGCCATCTGTGGGAACACCCACACCCTATTAATCAAATCAACCGTGTGCATTTTCATTATTTTACAGGAACCATGAGGCTTCGCTCATCCCAATGACAGCACGGAGCTTCTGAGCAACCTTCGGCGATGCCAACACGAAAGGCCCCAAGGAGGGGGAAGAAGTCCGGACATCGCAGTCAAGCTCCGGTCTAGACGACCAATGCGCTGGCTTCTGGCCACCCTATGATAAGCCAGGCCGCGCTCGACCAACAAGCGGCAGCCTTCGTGGAAACATTTCACCTCCGCATGCTCGCTGAAGGCATCACAGTCCAACCAACAAACCCAAATGATCAGAGACAGCCTGCTTTAGACCATCTGAGACCTCCTCCTCCAAAGCCAGCTCGCGATAGGACTGGGCCCTAACCTTTGATCCGGGATAGGCTAGAACCCATGCCCCCAGTTCCAAGAAGACCTTCATCATATCAGCCCAGGCTAGTTAAGTCTGCAGCAGATGCACTAACCCGGGAGCAACGAGAGGCACCTCGCCCAACGGCCTCAAGAAGAAAAGCCCGGGCCTAAGAGGAAGGAAGCCAACAAACCTCCTGAGTGGATCCCGCCCATAAAGAGGATCGGGTAGAGGTCGCCAGTTCAGCGGAGGGATTCGATAGCGAAGGATCCGAGGTCAATTCAAAGAAACCTGGGAACAAGCGACTGAGGGATCAGCTGGCAAAGCTACAGAAAGAGGTCCAACAGATAAGAAAGAGGAAGAATAAGGAGGATAAGAAGGATCCATTAAGTGAGATGAACGCTCCCTTCATAAGGAGGATCCGGGAAGTGGAGCTCCCACCAAAATTTAAAATGCCAACAGATAAGTTCTCTGGAACGGAAGACCCTTTGAGCCACTTAGAGAGCTTCGTCCAACAGATGGAGGTCCAGAATACCACCAGAGCAGCTATGTGTAGGATTTTCCCAATGACCCTAATCAACTACGCGAAAACTTGGTTCAGGAAACTGTCTGCTGGTAGTGTGGATTCTTTCACAAAGCTATCAACAGACTTCTGCTCGCAATTCCAAGGAGTCAAACCTTGTCCAAAAGATCCCATACACCTCTAATATGTGATTCAAGAGCGAGGTGAAACACTTCAATCACACGTAGAGCCTTTTCACAAAGAAGTCATACAAATGGGAGTCTTTGCCGAAAAAGAGACTCTCGCCAATTTCAAGCGTAACTTGTGGGCAGGAAAGCTTTTCTGTTCTTTCGCCAAGAGACCTCCAAAAACTTACTAGGAGGCCTATGACCGGGCTCTTGAGCAGGTCGAGGTCGACGAATAGCTCAAAGTCAAGATGGAACACGATGATATGAGAACGATAAAGCACCAGAAAAAAGAAGCTCCAAAATCTGAGCCAGCTCAAAAAAATCAGAACAAACCCCCCAATAGATCAACGTACCGATTCCTCGCTGCTCAACTCAGACAAGAAAGATATCCAGCAAGACAAACCCCTCCACGAGCTTCGCCTCCTCCTAGGACTGTAGCCCCCATAATGCTAGATGAGAAAGGGTATGATTACTATACTCCCATGAACGCCTCCCGTGAAACAGTCTACCTTGCAATACAGGACAAGGGGCTACTCCAGAAGCTCACGCCGATGAAAGCCCCCGTCGACAGGAGGAACTGGTACAAGTATTATGACTTCCATGAAGACGTGAGCCACAACACATCAGAATGTTATAATTTACGCAACCAGATCAAAGCCCTTATAAGGGGACGATGTTTGACTGAGTTTTTACAGCAGGTCAGAGACAATATTCAGACTGGAAGAGAGGTACAAGCCGAGATCTGCGAACACGCAGAGAAGAGAAAGGGGGAAGAAGCTGATTTAATGCAATAGATACAGGTGATACACACCATCAGTGGAGGTCCCACATTGGCCGGTACCTTAAATAATTCCAGAAAAAATGTCGCAAGGAAGATTCCCCTTGTAGAAGAAGGTCAGAGTATCTTCAAGGTCAGCCAAAGCCGGGCGGAGCCCCTCCCAGTCAGCACAAATCGTTTTCACTGAAGCAGATGTCTTCAACACTGTGCAGCCTCATGGTGATCCCATGGTGATCATGATACAGATTGCCAATTGCATGGTCCATCGCGTGCTCGTAGATACGGGCAGCAGTGTAGATATCCTCTTCAAAGATACCTTGGAAAAACTAAACCTGAAGCAATGGTGTTACAATAGCTATACAACTCCGTTTTATGGATTTATCAGGGATTCGGTCATCCTGATGGGATCGAAGATCCTCCCAGTGATCGTCGGAACCACACCTCTCCAACAAAATGTTATGACGGACTTTGTTGTGGTTGACACCCCATCGGCCTACAACGCCGTCTTAGGAAGACCATTCCTCTCTTCCTTGAAGGGAGTCTTGTCTATATACCACAATGTCCTAATGTTCCCAGTAGGAACCAAGGTGGGAGAGGTACGCGGAGATCAACAAGCAACTAGGAAGTGTTACGTAGTGTCAACCAATCCTACAGCTTTAGCAAAACAGTTCATACAGATTGCAACAATCCAAGACATGGAGGCATCCGAGATAATCTAGGAAGATATGGAGGCATCCCAGATAATCCAGGATGATATGGAGCTCGCGGAGCATTCGGAGAGCGAACCCATTATGCCTTATGAGGAAGAACAGAGCAAGGAATGGGCCAGCGGGCAACCCCTAGATAGACTAGAGGGGATGCCCATCAGAAGTGACGATCCCTCCAAGGTCGTTAAGGTCGGAGCTACCCTTAAACCAGAAGTGAAAGAATGCTTGATTGGGCTTCTCAGAGAATTCAGCGACATCTTCGCTTGGAGCCACGATGAAATGCCCGGGATCCCGGTATCATTAGCCGCCCATCGATTAGCGGTAGATCCAACAGTCAAGCCCGTCAAACAGAAGAGGCGGCACTTTAACGCTGAGAGGAAAAATGCGATGTAGGAAGAAGTAGACAAATTGATCAAAGCAGGGTTTATCAGAGAAGTGCGCTACCCCAAATGGATCGCCAACGTGGTCATGGTTACGAAGGCGAATGGGAAATGGCGTATGTGTGTCGATTACACCGACCTCAATCGGGCATGTCCAAAAGACAGCTTTCATTTACCAAAGATCGATCAGCTAGTCGACTCCAAGTCCGGAAATAAACTTCTTAGTTTCATGGAAGCGTTCTCGGGGTATAACCAGATTAAGATGCACCCAGCTAACCAAGATAAGACCAGCTTCATTACTGGGCAGGGTTTGTATTGCTACAAGGTAATGCCGTTTGGCTTGAAGAATGCGGGGGCTACATACCAGCGGTTGGTTAACAAGCTGTTCAAGCCCAAGATCGGAAGGACAATGGAGACCTACATTGACGACATGATCACAAAATCACCAACTGCAGAAGGACATCGGGAAGACCTTCGCAAGACCTTTCTAATCCTAAGAGAAAATCAGATGCTGTTGAACCTCTTCAAGTGCGCTTTCGGAGTAACAGCGATGAAGTTTCTAGGTTTCATGGTTCATGAAAGAGGCATAGAGGCCAACCTAGGAAATATCAAAGCTATCTTGGACTTGGAATCCCCCACGTCACTCAAACAGGTGCAAACCTGGCCGTCTTAGAAACTGCAGTAAGTGGAGCTTTGGCCAAGGAGTGTGGTGACGGGATTCAAAGGCCCATATACTATGTGAGTCATGCTTTAAACAAGTAAGAAAAAAATTATATTCTCCTGGAAAAGCTCGCCTATGCTCTGGTGACCTCGGAGAGGAAGCTCCGTCCCTATTTTCAAGCTCATTCAATAGCAGTGGTGACAGACCAACCTCTCCGCCAATTCCTACAAAGACCGGACGTATCTGGGAGGCTAGTCTTATGGGCCTTAGAGCTCACTCAGTTGGACTTAAAGTATAAGCCTAGGACCATGATTAAAGCGCAGGCTTTGCCAGACTTCGTTGCCAAATTTTCAGCACTCTCCAGCCAAGTAAACTCCACAGCATCGAATGTCATCCCTGAGAAAATTTATGAGATCGATAATTGGCCAGAAGATTGCAAACCTTGGACCCTCTATACAGATGGAGCATCTAGGCAAGCTAGGGGAGGAGCTGGTGTGGTCTTGATAGACCCAGAGGGAACTGAATTTTGTCACTGCTTCAGATTCAAATTCAAGGCCACCAATAATGAAGCGGAATACGAAGCCCTCCTAGCTGGAATGAAAGCAGCCATCGAACTGGAGGCCAACTACCTGTAAATCAAAATTGATTCATTACTTGTAGTCAACCAGGTGTCTGGGGTATACCAGGCAAAGGGAGATAACATGGCAGCTTACCTAAAGCTAGCTCAGTCACTTAAAAATAAATTTCGGGGATTCAAGATCGATCAGGTGCCTCGACACCAAAACCACCGCGCGGATGTTCTGGCCAAGATAGCCGCAAATACAGGTCAATCCTTACCGCGAGGATTTCCCCTCCAAGTGATCTCCCAACCAAGCATAGCCGCAAGTAAGGAAATATGTTCCCTGGATCGTCAGCCTTGCTGGATGGACCTGATCGTTACCTACCTTCAAGAGGGAAAGCTTCCCGGGGAGCCAGATCAAGCTCAAAGAATTAAAAGGCTCTCTGTCCGATATTGCCTTGTAGATGGGTACCTCTATAGAAAGGGTATATCCCTCCCCCTACTTCGGTGTTTACACCATGATGACGCTAAATGGGCGCTAAGAGAGGTTCATTCTGGGGATTGCATGAACCACGTCGGTGGAGAAGCTTTAGCGTATCAAGTGCTCCGTATGGGGTACTACTGGCCGACCATCCACCAAGACGCAAGAAGCTTTGTACGATCTTACGAGCCATGTCAAAGGACTTCAAACTTGAACCACTTGCCACCAGAGCTACTGTCATCTCTCGGCTCACCCTACCCTTTTGCCATGTGGGGGATCGACCTAATTGGACCCTTTCCCACCGCTCATGGATAAGTTAAATATGTTATCGTGGCTATCGATTATTTCACAAGATGGGTCGAGGACGGGCCTCTTTCTCGAATATCAGAAAAGAATACGACCAAGTTCATCAAAACTAACATGGTCTGTAGATTCGGGACCCCTCTCATCATTGTGGCCGACCTGGGCAAAGCAGTTTGACAACGCCCGATTCAAAAACTTCTACAAACGATTGGGAATCGACCTCAAGCTCGCTTCAGTAGCCCATCCTCAGACCAACGGGCTGGTGGAATCCACCAACAAGACTATCAAGAAACTTCTGAAGAAGAAACTACAACATAAAAAAGGCAAATGGACCGAAGAACTGCCCGAAGTCATCTGGGCATGTCGAACTACAAAGAGGACAGCTACCGGGGAGACACCTTACTCTCTGGCTTTCGGAGTTGAAGCGGTCCTCCCCATCGAGCATAAATTGACCTCGTTCAGGGTGCAGTATTTTGAACCCAAAAGTAACGAAGTCAAGCTCCGAGCTAACCTAGACCTCCTAGAAGTGAAACAAGACCGCGTAGCTAAGAAAGTAGCGATCTACCAGAGCAACATCGCTAGGTATTTCAACCGAAAGGTTAGAGCCTGAAATTTCAAAGAAGGAGATCTGGTGCTAAGGAAAGTGACCTCGAATACTCGGAAAAGGTCGGATGGAGTCCTAGGCCCCAATTGGGAAGGGCCATACTTGATAAAGGTGGTTGCTCGCAATGGAACCTACAAGCTAGAAGACATGGATGGACGACCCATCAACCACACCTAGAACGCAGATCATTTGAGGAAATTCTACCCCTGAGCAGAGAGCTGTCAAGCAAATTACCCCCATTTAGGTTTCAATAAAATCCCTAATAACAATGTACTACCCCTCGATTATCAATACAGTCTGCATTTTTTCTTTATCACTGAATTATGTTCAACCTTAGTATCTACATATTCGATTGGAAAATTCGACATCATCACCTCAAGACCAGAGGTGAGCCAGGGAAACCCCCTCATTGCCTCTGATGCCTTGGCTGGGCACCACCCCCCGCCAAGAAGGGTCCAAGCGTAAGAGCATAGTTTCCAACAGGACCTTAAGACCAAGGACTAGCCGGGGAAGCCCCCTCGTTACCCGTGATGCCTTGGTCGGGCTACCACCCCCAAGAAGGGTCTGAGTGTAAGAGCATAGTTGCTATCCAGACCTCGAGATCGAGAAATAACTAAACAGCCCTCCTGATGCCTTGGTCGAGCTACCACCCCTAAGAATGGTCTAAGTGTAAGAGCATAGTTTCCATCCAGACCTCGAGACCGGGAAACAGCTAAACAACCCTTCTGATGTCTTGGTCGGGCTACCACCCCCAAGAAGGGTCTGAATGTAAGAATATAGTTGCCATCAAGACCTCGAGACCAGGACATAGCTAGACAGCCCTCCTAATGCCTTGGTCGGGCTACCACCCCCAAGAAGGGTCTGAGTGTAAGAGCATAGTCACTATCCAGACTTCGAGATCAGGAATTAGCTAGACAGCCCCCATGATGCCTCGATCGGGCTACCTCTCCTGAAATGAATTTAAATATAAATACTTGTTTCGTTTGCAGGATTAATATCATCTCGATAAGAGTTCACTACGAAGCCAGATTGAAGTATGAACGAATCATCATCAAAGATGCAAGTTTGACTCGTGGTCAGGATCAAAAATAAAACAAGGAGTTCTACATCGGGATGGAAGCTCGTTATTGGGAATAGTCAAAACAAATGTGAAGGAAATCATGACTAAACTTTTATTAACCATAAGGGAGCCTATCCCCTGACTAATCATGAGTAAAGTGGGGTGCCCACCCACCTATCCGGGCAATCAAAGCAAATCATGAACCGGTAGCTTCGGAGCCCTCTTAATTTCCCTTTGCTACTCTTCATCCCTCATGCCAATTCCCGTCATCAACTCCTCCTTCAGGTGGTTGCCCGAACTGGTTACCCTTACCAGTTGTCACTCCCTCTAGAGGTTCCTCCCGCTGATCAGCTGGATCCTCCTCCAAGACTTCGTTAATCAATGCAATGACCTCACAAGGGATAGCCGCATCAAGAAGAGCAGTCATGGACCCCGTCTGGCTCCTGTCAACCTCCAATTTCATTCCAGAGGATCCCTCAGGCAGGCTCATTGTTCCTTCCTCAGCTTTTAGGTGATCTCCTTCGGACTGCACGGGCAGAACCTTACTTGAAGACTCCCCATGACCTAAAGTAATAAAGACTGGAGAAGGAAGAGGAGGGTCTGCCTGGACGGGCTGCTTTCCAGTACCTGCCTGGCTAGAAGGAACCACTTCACCATCTTCAGTACGAGATAGTTCAGCAGCTTTGGTCATTATCTCCTCTCTATCTCAACCGGTGATGGAGGATAGATCAAAGGGAAGAGGGAGAGCTTCTGTAACCTGAAAGGAAGCATAGAAATATCCATCACTAAAGGAGGTCTCCGCATCAGCCTGCAGCTTGGCCACCTGAGCAATAAAATCCTGATTCTCGAGGTCCAACCTCTTAGCAATCAGCCTGCAGCTTTTGCATAGAATTGACCCCGAGGAGCACCGGAGAGGCTCCCTATTTAAAAAAGGTAGGCCAGATCCTCTGCTTCAGGCTCTCTCATCACATTGCTCAGTTGGCATTGTTCCCTCCACAGCACGAGAAAACCAATCAAATGCATCCAGAAGCCAGGCATCAGCTGGAAAAGGGCAAGCTGGGTGGCGTTGAGAGCTCGTCGAATGGTAGGATGAAGGAGAAACCTAACCCCATTCTCGAGAGCCGCCACATGAATCGGAAGCACGCCGTTGGAGGGATTGAAGAACTTGTAACCTTTGGGAGGAACCGAGATAGAGACACTGTCAGGAATGCCTTACTTAGACCTCAAATGGTCAATCGAGCTCGGATCAACAATAGAATCAGGGACAACCCTGAAGTCGTAAGGGGCAAGCCTCTCCAAAGGGGGACCTCTAGTCGGGACTTAACCCTCCCCCCCCCCCCCCCCCCCGGTGTCGTCACCAACATCTCTATCAGAATCTTCGACAACTAAATCCAGAGGATGGTCGGGATGATTAGAAAACCCGGTCCCAATGAACACATTCATGTTCGACAGCCGACGTTACGGATTTTGTAGAGAGTCATCGCTATCTAGGCTCCTTCATGCTCATTTTCCTTGGGCAAGGCTGATGACCTCCTCGCCGTTAACAATGGAGTCAACGGAGTCTTGACTAGATTTCGACATGGTGGAATGAAGTAGGTGAGGATGAAGAACGAGAAAAGAGATGTGCTTGAGAGAAGGTTTTTTCTTGAGAAAATTTGAAATTTGAAAGGTATGAGGAAGGCGTTGGAGTAACCCAATATAAATAGGCAATAGAGCAGCAGCATGGGCCATCAAAATCTTCGGTTAAGATCGCCTCGAATCACGGGAACTGCAGTAATGCAGTCAGATTAATTTGGGAATAAACTGGTCAGCTCTCGCCACGTCACTTGTGCAATTAATGGGAAGATTTCCCTCAAGGTTCTTGTAACGATAAAGAAGGAAAAATTCCCCAAATAAAACAGGAAATCTGACTCCAACCCCAAACTCAATCACCGGTGTTCAAGTCAGAGGGGACTTCTGTTAATAGCCAAATTTGGCTAGAGAGCAAAGGAAAATTTTTCACCCTCTTAGTCTGACTCCAAGCCTAAGGTCATCCACCAGGAGGCAACGCTTCCCAAAATTGAGCTACGTTGCCACCCCACAGAAATAAAGGCGAGCTCCAGAAACACCCGGAGTAGAGCCCGACGCGACTAGATCGAGCCCGCGTCACCAAACCTGAAATCAAGAAGCTCCCCCGGGATCAAGATTACCTCTCAACCTCTCTAGAAGCTCGCCTAAACCCCACTGTCATAGAGGAGTGTCCGCAGGGGGCCGCATCAAGCTCCAAGAAATCAAAGGAGGTCAGACCGAGCTCCTGGCTAGGTTAAGCACCTGAATATTGGAACCAAGACACTGATCTACCTCGATATCTGATCTACCTCGCCATTCATGACATATTCAACGACCTCTATGAAGGATCATGTTGTGAAGATACAAAGATACACTGGATCATATCTACGTACATGCAGAACAAGTAATAGAGTCCAAAGAGGAAACAAACTGATCTTCACCAAGATATTCTCAATTCGGCTATTAACTCGAAGTCAATGACATTTAAACAAGAAATCCTGCCCGATAAGGAGGGGAGAGACTGAGAAAATCAAGGGGAGAATCAGTTGATTTAACCTGCAAAACTATGTATAAATAGAAAGAAAGAAAAAGAGAAGAAGGGACTACTTTTCGACAAGCATACGACAACAACCCTACTACACCCTAGAGAGATTGAGAGCGATTGAGAGATATTTGTTAACGATACACCATTGATAAGAATAAAGAAAACATTTTCGTTCTCTTTTGTTCATTCTTTTTTGATGGTACCGATAATAGTATTTTTTGTCATTTTTAACTAGCACTGACTAGAATACATTTTACCTTGACCACCACCTCCGTGGTGGTGGGTTTGATGGTGTTAATTGAGATTTCTCACCCTGAGTAAAATTTCAGTTAACAGCTCTCCAAGTTACCATATTTACCCATATGACCACATTTTGAACTTTGATATTTTGACTTGTCTAGAAGCCATGTTTCAGTATACACTATTGAAAACTTAACGTTAAGATTTAATATCCAATACCTCAAAACATCCATATAATGATATTCTACTCTCATTTATTAAATGGAGCCACGATATCCATATCTATAAATGAAGTCCTCTATCGATTAACAAATGAATACCACAAAACTATCGAGGATAGACTATGCTATATGATAGTACTCATTGATAGCTCAAATGATAACACTTGTAACCATAAGTCCATCATTTATCTCAGGATTGAGATAGACTCTCCAATTGTCTTCAAGTGAAAGCTTTTATCCATTGACGGTTCTGGATAAAGTATTTCACTGTGATCCTATTCAATGCACCTAGTACACTCAATTCTTTTGCCCAAAGACACTACACTTTGATGATTTTAGACTCATCATAACACATTTGATCCCACTCAAATGCTATCAAAAGAATCTACAACTTTAACAAGGTAAAGGCGCACAACATTTATCTTAAGTTGTGAACAATATTCAAGACTAACTAAAGAATTATGTCTATCTCATACATATCCAGATGTATGAACAATTCTTCATCTCTCATAGTCTTTTGACCTTATGATTATTTACTTTTGACAACTATAATAATTAAACTATAAATGCTATAAGATTTGTTAAACTAGAAATCACTTTATTAATTATATCTCCGGATGGGAAATTCTTCCTTTCCAAAGAGTTAGGGGTAAATGTTATAAGGAAATTTTTCATATTAAAATGACATGTCAATAGCTTTGACAAGTCAAAGGCCCATCCCACAACCACGTTAGGGAATTATTGTCTAATCAAAAACCTCATATTGTCAGGCTTCGGAAGAGATTGGGCCAGACACCTTAGGTTTCCGTAAACTACATAGGATAAAAACCCAAGAGAGGAGTCCAGAAGAGACTTGGTTATCAAAAAGCAGATCCAAAAGAATAGGCCCAACATCAGTCTCACTTAGGACGACTTGAGATCAATAAACTTACTTGCTAAGTAAATGTTTTTAGTACTCAAGTGTCACCTCTAGTCCAATAACCATTCCTATCAAGGTTGTAAGCCTTTTTAGGTCTCAAGAGGACACATGTACGGCGTGTATGAAGTAACCAAGCTTAACACTACAAAGGAAGTTGAACCTGGATCAACCCAACACCCAAGGCTGAGGTCACTATAATCAGAACCAATAAAAAAATGGCATTACCACTTGTTGACCGTGATTTTTTGGATTATGCAGAATTAACCAAGCGTCCAACAAGTTATTACGAATTAATTAATAGAAATTTAAGTAGGAAAGATAATTAATTATGTAAAACACAAGATTTTACATGGAAAACCCTAAAAGGGAAAAAACCACAGTTGCTAGAAACGGCGAGAAGGAATCTTCACTATGAATGTTAAAGTTACACACACAATCTCTCCCGAACTCTCTTTATGTTTTTTGTACTAACTATTGTAATAGTATTTAAGGTCTATTTATACATGCATAGAACCCTAATTATTGATTTACAAGTAAGGAAAGTTTACGAGGTTTAGTAGGACTCTAACTTATCAGAGTCATATTTATCTTCTTTCCTGTTTCGTGTCTTTGTACATTGAATAAATTAGATCTCTCGCTAGATTTGGACTCTAGTATCTATAAGGAAGTTTGTATCCTTATCATAGTGTACTCCTTGGTTCCTTATTTGAATAAGACTCTTTCTCTATGTATTTGAGTTGTGGATACTTAGAATTCAATATCATCCACGTGTCGCTCAGCCGACCAGTTACCTAACCCAACCAGATCCCATCCACCCCGATCGGTTACATAATCCCGACCAGATGTCTTAACTTGATTGACCTAGTTACCCCGATCAAGAAAATGCTGATAGGATTGAGTCTTTGTTAAAAGACCATCTTCAAGTTTTCACTTCTCCAACTCAACCCATAGCTCTCAGCATTGATTATTCAATCGCACATCCTGAATTTCAGCCTTCCCACACTAACCCTAATGCTTCTTTTATTGAACCATGTCCAGAAATGATGAGGTCAACGCGTGCCGGTCATGGCAACAAGCCCACTACTAGAGCTCCTCATCCAATCGACCTAAAGATCCATTCTCAACTTATTAAGCTGAAAAACATCCCAAAAATGAGTCGGGCGCATCTGCTGAGGTTCTTTCCCACCGAGCCTTCCGTCTTTGACAATGAAATGAATGTAGTCACCGGTCAGGATATTGAAGGTTATGCCAAGAGATTTGATATTCCTCACTCAGTTAAACTTTTTCTTGACGATCGGCTAGCTATCTGGAACCCTCCTTCGGGGGCTGTCGCCATCTATAGAGCCATGCTCTCTTCTGGTGTAACTTTGCCTATCTAGCCCTTTATTGCTAGATTTTTGGCAGAGGTTAGGATCGAGCCCGCCCAGCTAGCCCTTAAATCTTACAGGATTCTGATTTGTTTTGGGCCCTTATGGAAACTGGTTTATGCTAAGAACATGCCGACCCCCCGAGAGATTAACACATCTACACTCTTAGCCGATTGGACACTGTGGGCGTTTTCTATCTTCAGTCTAACACAACAAGTCACTGGATCCCTAAGGGGTTTGAATAAAAACCTCCTACCCCATCTCCCAAAGACCACAAAGGCTTTATTTGGGGATTTCCTTCATCGAACAAGTACTGGAAGAACAGTTGGTTCTTCGTCTCGGGCGACTAGGTGAAGTAGTGGTCACCGATGGTCGTCAAGATCTGACCAGGAATAGCATTCCAAAGAACTTCTTCAGCCCAGATATTTGGAAAAGGTATCCCCTGTTCTAATCAAAAGGGAAGCCAATCGGGTGATTCGAGCCACAACTCGTTGCTGGTGGAGAAGGATCTGATTGAATTTGGACTTCTCCCGGCTATTTCTTCAAACCGTAGACCCTGTAAGTCTGCGTTTCCTTCGATTTGTTTTACAGCCATCTATATTTTTATCACTTTGACTTTGCTTGGAGTTGTTTTTAGTGTCTGATAATGATATCATAGCTGGCGAGCAAACTGAGAAGGTCAAGGGTATGGACATGGCCTATCAAAAAGTGGCCGCTGAACAAACGGCTCAAAGGATAGCTCCCCCCAAACACGATTTGGTAGAGCATACCTATATTCTTGATCCCAACATTACTATAAAACCTGCTACCCAAGCGCAAGTAGAGGAAGCTTACATCCCTCCAAGGGATCCAAAGAGGAAGTTTACCAGGGAGACCGCTGCTAGGAAAGTTCCTAGGACGGTGGCTAAGACTTCTGCTTCTAATGCTTTTAATCCCGAAAAAAGTGGTCAAGGTCGAGGTTGGACCGGCTGCGCATGTTGTGAGAATCAAATAGTATGATCCTGATAATGAAGATGACGACCAAGGAACATTTAGGGACTTGATATCGAGAGAGATGTGCTCCAAGAGCTGATCTGACCGTCCTTCTGCGACATCCACTACTCTATCATCTGGTCAAGTTAGAGCTGATGATCGGGTTCCCCAACCAACTGATCAAGCCAGAGTCGTTGATTAGGTCCCTTGATCAACTAATCAAGCTACTCATTCGGTGACCAAAACCGTGCAACCTACTGAACATGCTTCAGATGATCATCCAAACAAGCGATCTGATAAAGCTCCAATGAACTTTACAGTGAACTGTCGTATAGTGTTCAAAGACTCTGACTCTGATAAGTGCCCGGGTGATGCTGACAACTTGCCCGATTATACTGTGGCTCATACCGAAAAGATTTCCAAGAAGATTTCCAAGAGCTCAGGCCAACCTTTCTGGTTTCACCAAGTGCCAACGCGGCGATTGTTGAGGGTAGCGTAGCGGCAGGACACACCGATGCTGCTAATCTGGGGCAAACTGGCATCACTCCTCCAAAGGCTGTTCCTGCAATAGCCAGCCTGACTAGACAAGCTAGTGTTAGCCAACTTGCTGAGGTAAGCCAGGAGGTTCTTCCTCTAGCAGAATTTCATGCTGAGGAAGTTGGAGGAGATCAAGGTGCGCCTGTAACATGATCTCAAGGCTCATCTGTGACAACTGGGACAATCACTACAGGTGTGTTCCCAGTCAGTTTTGTGGGCCCTAATCGACCCAACCTTCAACTGTAGAGTAAAGGGAAAGATCTGCTTCAACTACCCATTTTGCAATAGGGAGAGTTAAGATGACGCAGCGCCAGACACCCTTTCCAAGCAGGGCTCGCTCCGATTTTGGAACTCCTTCTAGCTCTCAGGGACCACCATTTGATCCCCTTGATATGATGCACTCTATGTCTTCTAGCTAGGCATATATTAGATAGAGATATTGAATGGATTTTAGGACTGCTTCGCATGGTGAACAGATCTATGCTATCTTCAACAATAGCGTATATGTGAGTGCCCTAAATTCTTCATTTCTTAGTAGCTTGATCTGCTCAGATTAATCAGTTCTTTTTATTTTTTCTTTTCCTTTACAGGCTGTAGAGGAGTTGTCTCAAGACCTTATTACTCAGGAGAGGCAAAGTGGTGAGATCTCTTGGCTGAAAAAGCTACTTGCTGAGAGAGATGAAGTGCTTTAATCTGCCTCAACCAAGAAACCGTGGATGAAACAGGCCTACGATGAGAGAGTAAGATAGCGTGAGGTCACTGAAGATGCTCTAAAGAGGACTCTAGCAAGCGATAAAACTAAAGCATCTATGGCCGCTTACAATTTAAATGCGCTTTCTTTGAAAATCGGCCAGCTAGAGGTCAGCATAGCCAAGGCTGAACTTCGGTGTGCCAAGTTTAGGTCGAGGGCTATCTTAGCAGAACAAGTGGCTACCAAGTTTGAAGAAGAGGCTAGGATTACCAAGGAGACTTTGAGCACTGCTCAACACTCTATGCTTGAGTATCAGCAAAAATCTGAGGAGGCCAAACTGAACTATGAAAAGTTGGCTGAAGATTTAAGTCACCAGCAGGTTACTATGGAGATGCTTTCTGAGGAAGCAACGTGGCTCGTGAGGTTTAGGTTATCGACTGGTTCAAGAGATCCTTCGATTTTGATGCCATTATACTGATGGAACTAGAGTATGGGCTCTGCATTGCTCGTATGTTTTTCGACGGTTAAGAACGGACTTCTGAAACCGTTCAGTGTAGGTGGGAAGCCAGAATTGAGAACCATAAAGCTGAATCCATGGAAGCCATCAAAAATTAAAGAATGAGGTGGTGAGCCTATTGCAAGTCGATCGATAAGGAGCCTCATGTTATGTGTCTAAAGCTACCTTCTGAGTCTTCACTTATGGCCTTCCATTCTGAGAAGAAGGTTAACATCTCAGGTGTAGAGGTTGATGTTGGGCCTCTGCCTGACAGGGATTACTCTTCTTTCATGACTGACGACCCGGACGACAATAGCTGGCTAGAGTTCGCAGACTTGACCAAAGGTTATGGGGACGATCCCCCTGTGGTTTTGGACCTGGAGGCCCCTCAAGCTCATCAAAGGCTTGATCTATAGTCATCTAGTTTTCTCCCCATTGTTGTTTCAATTTTTGTATCTATCTTTTGTAAATCTTCATGAATGTAATCACAAGTTTCTTTAATTGTTCTACTCTGTCTTTATTGTTATGCCAAGCTGAGTAATTTGATTAACCAACTTGATCGAGTAACTGACCGATTGGTTTAAAACTTAAATTACCAATTAGCTTAAACTGATCACACAACAAATCAGGACAGGGTCTTTCCTAGTTCAAAGAAGTGCCTTTGCAAAATCAGCTTACTAAGCTTAATCGCGTAGTTCGTTAAACCAGCAACTATGACACTGGTCACCTCTTTTTTCTACTAATCAGTTATCTTATTACCTGATCATTTTAGATCTGATCAGTTATCTTCTTAACTGATCATCTTTGGCGACCAGTCTGACTTATTGGCTTGGACTGCTTTCGATCAATCTCGATTCTTGTCAAATTGTGTTCTTTTTATACCATTTTCATGGTATCTTATTTATTGACTCTTGTCTTTTATCTGGCAACTAGGTCACTGGAACGTCTCTCAGTAGTCTGTTACTTAAGATTCTTTGAGTGGGGATGTTTTATATCTCATTTGACATAACCTAGCCAAGTATCTCATTAATTGGTATTTACCTAAGTAATTCATTGCCCAGCTCAATTTCACGCATCTCAATAGGTTTATAATACCCGAAAGCGTGTTAACAGTGCTTTTTATACATCCAGTTAGTTTCAGTGAGTATACATATTCTTTAGACTTTTGCTTTCGGCCCTCTCACTTGGCCCCCCGAGCACCCGTTTGGCCTTGGCAATCTTTGGTGCTACATCCTTGTCTTTATAAGCGAAGACAAATTAACTTTTTGAAGAATTTTCTTGGTCTTTGGAGAATTTTTTCCCTCAATGTTGACTTTTATTGACAACTTCAATCTAAAATGTTAAAATAGCAACTGATTAGAAAGATAAAATCAAAAAATCATGCAAGTCTAATGCTTAATCCTTAAACAAAAAATAACAAATGCAAAAGCCCTTCAAGGGTAAAATATCTTCAAATAATAGGTGTTGCATGGCCGGGGTAACTCTCCCCCTTCTGGTCGGGTTAAGCGATATGCCTCATGCCCAGCTATCCCAACCACCTGGTACGGTCCTTCCCATATGTCTGCCAAGAAGCCGACGGCTTCTGCCTTTGTATTTGGGGATACTTTTCTTAGGACCAAGTCCCCGAGCTGGAATATTCTTATTGATACATGTGAGTTATAGTATCTTGCTGTCCTTTGCTGATAGGTCACGTTTCTCACTCACATCAAATCTTCTCTCTTCAAGTTCATCCAGATTTTCTTCCAGCATACTCACATTTCCTTTGGGCTGATGTAACTGAACTCTTGGGGAAACATGGACTATCTCAATTGGGATAACTGCCTCAGTTTCGAACGCCAACGAGTAAAAAGTTTCTCACGATGTAGTTTTTTTCGTTGTCTAGTACGCCTAGAGAACTTCTTGTAACTTATATGCCCAATTCCCCTTTTTGGTATCAAGCTTGGCCTTCAAGGTATGCTTGATAATCTTGTTCACAACTTCAGTTTTCCCATTGGTCTGTGGATAAGCAGGTGTAGCATAGTAGTTCTTGATGTGGTACATCTCTCACATCTCTCTGAAATTATCACTGTCGAATTAGGCTCCATTGTCAGTGATAATTGTGTCTGGAATCCCAAATCGATAGAAGATGTTTTTCTTTACGAAGCTGGTGGTGTCAGCTTCAGTTATATGTACCAGTGCCTCAGCCTCAGCCCATTTGTAAAGTAATCTACTGCCACAATGGCATGTTTTACTCCTCATTTGGTTATAGTTAGCATTGGGCCGATCAAATCTATCCCCCACATCGCTAATGGCCAGGGTGAAGTCAAGTTCTTTAGGCGCTCGGGTGGCTGCCTGATATCATTTGCGATCATTTGGAACACTTTTCCGCCGTTGACTGGGCATCTTGATATAGGGTTGGCCAGTAACAACCTTGCCTAAGGGTTTTATAGGCCAAACTTTTACCCCCAATGTGATTCCCGCATACTCCGATGTGTATGCTTTTTAAGACTTTATCAGTCTCAACTGGGCCAACACACCTTTGCAGGGTCTTTGGGAACCCCCTTGTGTATAACTCTCCACCAACTGTTGAGTACCAGGCAGCCATATACCTGACCCGCTTTGCTTCCACCGAGTCCTCAGGCAGTGCATTCCTTTCCAGGTAGTCTCTAATCGTGGTCATCCATGTGGTCTGTCCCTCGTCGATCGCTCCTACAAATCAATTATTCTCCACCTTTAATGCAAGACTACATAAGGTGGGCCACCTAGATTGTTTTGGGCCAGATGCTGGTGGTTCTGGATGCCAATCTCAATAAGGCATATGTCTTCTCATTATCCTCTCTCGGGATCTAAGTGACCCTGTAATTCTTGAATCTCCCGAGCAAGGCTTTAGCTACTTCAAGATAGGCAATCATGATGTCATCTTTTGCTTGGTACTCATCTAGGACCTGGTTAACCACGACCTGGGAATCAGTGAATATTTCTAGTTCATCTGTACCCAAGGTCGTGCAAACCATAAGGCCTGCTAGGAGCGCTTCATACTCACCCATATTATTGGTAGCCTTGAAGTCGAATCGTAAGGCACATTCCACCTAATCACCTTCCGTTCAGGTATACTCATTCCATTTAAGTCATCTGTCGGTGGGTCTCTCTACCGGTCATCATTACCTTTCAAGACTACATCTTTCAAGTGGTCTTCCCTGATCACTTTCTCAATGTAGCCTCTCAGCTGGTAACACTTAGAGGTTTCATGACCATTTTCACGGTGGAACCGACAATACTTGTATATATCTCTTCTAGCAAAAGCTGACTATTTTACTGGTTTCTTGTACAATTTCTTATCTTCTATCATAGACAGAACGTCCTCTTGCTTTTTAGCTAAAAAAGTGTAGTTGGTGAACTTTCTTCTGAAAGTCTTATTGCCTTTTTGGTCATCATCCCTATGACCCTCCTTACCTTTTCCCGAATTGTTATTCTTTAGGTCCCCTCTTTAGTTACCCTTAAAACAATTCTCTTTAGGCTTCTGGTTCTCCTCTGGTCAGCCACATTGTATGAATTCTCTAATGTGAGCTATCTGCTTTTCTTCTGCCATTGCATATCCTTCCATATCATCCACCAGATGTGCGTAACTGGTTGCCCCCTTCTGCCTCAAACTAAGCGATAGCTGGCTGTGTTGCAGACTATTAACGAAATTTGATACCACCGCACCATTATTAGGGTCTTGAACTTCTGATACTTCTTGAGAGAACCTGCTCAGATAATCTATCAATTTCTGGTCCATCCTTTTTTTGGGTAAAAATACTGTATATTGATTTTCTTCTCTGAATGTTCCTCATGAATTGTATGGTAAATATCTGTATCAATTCCTCAAAATTCTTAATCGAACCACCTGCGAGGCCACAGAACCATCTAAACACTCGATCACCCATAGTTTTTGGAAACATCATGCACATGAGCGCATCATCATAATCATATTGCACAATTTCACTCTGGTACCTCCTGACATGCTCATTAGGTCGGTGTTGGCCTTGAACTTCTCCAAGAAACGAGCCCATCGAATCGTATCAGAGAATGGGCTGCTTGTGTAAGGACCTCAATTTTATGATTGACACATTTCATGACAAACCACATTGGGGAAGATTTTGTAATGGATAGCTTAGGTTCTCGATGGCAAGCTTCCAAGCATCTCCGTGACTTCAAAAGTGAAAAGAATATTCACTTAAATTTGTCTCTTGAAGAGTTTAGGTGCACATACACACTTCACTATGAATGTTTAAGTTACACACTCAATCTCTCTCAAAATCTCTATATGTTTTTTGTACTAACTATTATAATGGTGCTTTAGGGTCTATTTATACATGCATATAACCCTAATTCTTGATGTACAAGTAAAGAAAGTTGACGAGGTTTAGAAGGGCTCTAACTTATCGGAGTCGTCTTTATCTTCTTTCGTGTTTCGTGTTTTTGTACATTGAGTAAATTAGATCTCTTGCCAAATTTGGACTCTGATATCTAAAATTCCTTATCAGAGTGTGCTCCATGGTTCCTCATTTGAATAAGACTCTTTATCAGTGTATTTAAGTCGTGGATACTTAGATTTCAATATCGTTCACGTGTCGCTCAGCCGACCAACTACATAACCCGACCAGATCCTATTCACCCCGATCGGCTACTTAATCTCGACCAAATGTCTTAACCTGATTGACCTAGTTACCTCGATCAGACCATATTTACCCGATCGATCTGGTCACCCTAATCGGGTTATCTTTACCCGATCACCTGGAAAAACCTGACTGGGTCTTGATTCACATTAGGTTGCATATCTCTTCTTTTAAGAGTTAAGTCTTATGTGTGTCATGGGTAGTATACAAGCAAGAGCCTAAAATCAATATTAAAGGCTTGCGGGTAACAAGAACAGATTAGTAACCGATTTGGTGTGATGTGGTCAACTTATGTTGTAATCGTTTTTGCAAATAGTGGATTTGAGGCTTCGATTGGTAATTAGGCCAGTGAGTTTTTTACCCTATTGAGGTTTTCTTACGTAAAACAAATCATTATGTCTTCCTTTCACATTCCGCACTCCCCCCCACATTAGTTTAAGCATTCTTAGAGTATTTTCATTCCTTTAGATTGGAATTCTACTACCCATTTACCTAATGGCCTCTGTCTCATGCCATGATATTTACGATCTTGTTGAGACTTGTCTCGGAACTCTTCTATCCTATTCCCCTATGGCCTATGTCTCGCGTCGCGGTATTTTCGACCGTTCAATTCGTTGTGAGCTTTTTTATTGTTGGTGATCTAGTGATTTTGTCTCTATGAGAAGCTCCATTTTATCCGATCTTAATCTTGTTAATGTGCTTCTTCACTTAAATTGGGCGCAAGGAAAGATCTTCATCATTTTCACCACTTGATGAATCGGTAGCATCGTTGTCGGTGATCAAAATTCGAACAACCTTTGGTACTGTCATATGAAAGCTAGATGATTTTATTTTCGTATGGGTAACGATCTGATGTTCTGAGTATTTGATTCGAGATGTTTCAGATGAAGTGAGTTGCTTCATTTTAAAACAACAAAGTTTATATGAAACCTGTTCATCCAATCATTTGAAATCAATTACTTCACGGTTAAAGAGCACTTAGTAATAATAATAAAAAGTCATAAAAAGCAAATAAACAAGGAAAACAATTTAAGTACAAAAATTTAAATATATATCACCTTCCAATAATTTCAACCAAATTTAATTTTCTTTATGATCTTCATTTTCATCTCTTGATTCTCTTACTTTAGATCATAGTTCATCAGTTTCTCTACTTTTTCTGTCTCTTTCAACAAAATAACCACAATATTTAACTCAAATACCATATCAAAACTTGAAAAACAAGTTTTTATCAAATGTGCATGATTCTTGTAGTATTTGGTGATATTTATAAGGAGATTTGTGATCAATCTACTTTTATGTATTTTTCACCCCTATTTCCTATGTAATAAGCTTGTTTCTCGAGTATTTTAGATGCTTTTAAAGGTTTTGTGAGATGTGCAGGTTGTTATCTCTAGAGAAGCTTGTATTGAGAAAAAGGAGTGAAAACGAGAAGAAAAGGGCAAAAATGTCAAATTCTGCATTGTAGGTCGCTGTCCATGAAAGAGCCCCAACCACAATCTAGCCATCGGCACATTCTAGAAGATTTCCAATCCTTTTCCGTGGTGTCAACCGCTGTCCAGGCATATGCTCCAACAGTGGTTCATTCCGCGTAAGTTTTTAGAGAGTCACCACTTGAAAGGACCGCGACTCATGTAAGTGTCTATGCCGCGGCACAGGAAGCGGTCATGCTATTTCCCAGTTTACTCTAGAGAACGTGAAGCCCTGATATGGTGGAAAGCTTATAAATACTTCCTATTTTATTCCAAAACCAGACCTCTACAGTAGCTCAGAACCAAAAACCCTACTTTCACAAGACAACTTTCATCACTCATAATTCAGTTCCATTCTATAGACCAAACTTCATACAAGGAAAAAGACTTCAAGATTTGGATTCTCACTTGAAGATTGAGGAATCTCTGCCTGATCGACATGGGTTCCTTCTTTATTATCTCTTCTTGCTTATTACTTTTAGTCATGTGTAGCTAAACCCCATTCTAGGGGATCAATGTGAGAATTGCATGAATATTGGGTGTTGTCAATGACTTGTCTTTAAAATATTTATTCAAGTTAGTTTCATTCAAGTTTTAACTGTTTTCAATCTCGGTTTGTTATTAAATTGAATGCCACTCTTTATTTCAAATTGGGTGAGAAAATTATTTGAGGATTTGATGAAGTAAATGCCATGCTTTATTGAATCATGCTCTAATTGAATGGAAAAGATTTAATGAAGAGGACTCTAAATTGATTTTGCCCTTTTAAATCTTTGTGTTTAAAATATATCTTTTCTAAAACTCTTACTAAATACCATAAAAGAGTCCAGGTTTAAGGTAATTGATTTCAATCATATTAAAGAAAATGTTTGGTCCTAATTTGAATAATTAAGTATTAATGATGTCAAAATTGATAATACTCAATTGTTCATAACTTGACTCTATTGATTCCCTAGTCTCATCATCATCCATATTAATTTTCAATTGATTCTAGCTGTAGTTTGAGAAATGATTAGGAGTTTTACATTGAGATATTTTAATTTAGAAATCCAACATGAGAAATTTGATTCAGTTTAATTTTCATGCACTTAGATTAGATTTTATATTAGAGTATTAGTTTTAACAAATAATCCACTAAATCCCTGAGAACAAACTTTAAAAAAAAATACTTCAACAATTTGTAGAGATATTAAATAAATTCATATCTCAAAAATCCGCCACAAAATCCAGCGCACAATCAGCATATCTTTACCAACAAAATATTTGAGGTAAAAGTACTTAGTATGATAAATTCTGCCACCGCCGTAGGCCCAACATCAAGTGGCCCAAAAGTTTTTTATTTATTATTTTTTTTTAATGAAAAGCTGAATTCTAAGAGGTTATTGTTATTAATATGAGTGGTGCTATTGGTACACCACATACTAATCTATTCATGCCTCATTTTTTAATTATATAATATTCTTTTTTTTACTTTATCAAAATTACTTAAAAAGACATACAATTTAGAAAAGAAATCTTCTACAAAGTAAATTTATTAAATCTTACATTCCTTTCCAAAAAAAAAACACAGTAATTTGTTTCTTCAAAAAAAAAATTAACTCTTAAACCCTAAAATATGTTTCTTACATACATATAAAATATTATGGAAAAGTTTGAGAGCGATATCAAACATCTTAAAGAATTGTCTGAGAATGACATAAAGCAAGAATTGTCTGACAATGATAGTAAGCATCTGGAAACAATTCATCCTCTGGAAATAAGTTTGAAGTTTATTTTTTCTTTAGAATGATATCAAGTTGTCGTTGTGTTGAAGTACCCTGTTATTTTTTATTTTTTCTTTTCCATCATGGAATAAGAAGAAAAAAAAACTAAAAAAAAAAGAAATAAATAAATCAATCAATGGAGGTAAGAGAGATGTATACAGATACAAAGATACAAAGATAGAGATATCATATATGGTATGTATACAGTTTGAAAAATAAGTAAAATGGGTAGTTTTGGAAATAAACCAAAAAATTTAATAAAAATATTTAATTTTATTTAATTAAATCAAAATTTTAAAAAGTGGGACATGAATAGATCAGTAGTGGATGTGTGCCAATAGCACCACTATACTAATATCCTTTAAGTTAGACAAAATCTTTTAATACAAGACAAAACAATTATCGTTTTCATTTGGCACTTTAAAACCAATTTTTCTATCGTATGATAGGCACACAATTTAGGATTTTAATACACATCACTGTACTTTTGACATATGTATTATTATGATTGAAGTTATACCGTTTAATTTATATGGAAAACAAGAAAACTGTGATAATATATATTTGCATGCTATGAGTATATATAAATTGTGTGTTTATGAGAAAAACATTGCTTCAAAACAACCCAACTTATTCAAATATACAAATAAAAATAATGGCTACAAGGGGATCCAATGGACTATTTAATATATTTCACTGTTGTTAATTATAGCATCTCTAAAAGACTTCTATTTTCATTATTCAAATGTCTATTTGTTTATCTATGTGACAATTTGAGGAGTGAAAAATGAATCTTCAATTATAAATGTTTATATTATTTTAATAATAACACTCAAATTCCCTCCTCCCCACCAATAAATCTAATTACCCTTCATTTTTTTCAAGTTAGAAATAATAACTTTTCAAATGCACTAGTTTCTTATATGTAAAACTAGTGTTATTTTTAGGTGGATATGAAAATCATTTGAACGACCTTCCAAATTATTAATATGTTATTATTAAATATTCAATAGTAGTCTCATCTTAAAGATCTAATTGAGACATTTCTAATGGTATAATTTTTATGATAATAAAATGTATAAATTAAAACTTATTATATATTAATTGAATTTAATTAAAAAGATAACAAGGATATAGATGTCAAATATAAATGATGATGTGATATGAAAAATAATATAATAATAATTGAGGAGGGGGAAGTTGTTTTTCAATATTGAAGAGGAAGAAGCAAAATCTTATTTAAAGAGTCTTTGGGAGATGCTTTTAGAATTTGAAAACCAACATATTAAAAGACACAAACAAAAATACTGGTATGCAATATCTTAACCATTAGATTAAAGAGCAAATAGGTAGTTGAATTATTGAAATCAAAAAATTGAGCCATAAATTTAAGTTCATATAACATGACCCATATATATATATATATATATATATAATAGTAATATGTCTATTTTATTTTTATTTTAATTTTAAAGTAAAACTGTTAATATGAATAAATGAGTCCATTTTAGAGTTTCGTCCCTTTATGGATATAAAATTCAACGATCAATGCTGTTAACTCTCACTGTATTATGTATAGCATAACTGAAAAATCTACCATGCATATACCGATTAAGATTTGATTCCAAACATTAAATTTCGTATAAAAGCTTCAATCGAAATTGTCTCTACATTGAATTGTCACTGCTCTGTTGAAATTGCTCAATTTAATATAATATTCTTTGCTTCCTGGGATTGCCCGAAGAACATGTTTTGCCAACAAATCGGATTTTCCATGGAAAATTGCTGATTATTCATTAGAGTTCTGCTATTTGATTTCTATTTAATGACTGAAACAAGAATACTCTACAATAATGCCTACAAATTCAACTCAATGTTGGCGCTCAGCTTCCAAAAAACCTTCCAGTGATTACTCCACACGATACTTAAACAGTTACAACTTACAAGTACTTTTCCATACTTCAAATAACCGCAGCGTGATAAAAGTTACACTTATATATACATGTAAGGGTTACAATACATAGTTCTAATGAAGATTTCATTTTAATCTATTTTAGCCTAAAGTTCATATCCAGGGAACTTAGAGTTTATCGGTGCAAGAAGATCGAACCAGAGGCATGCTGTTCCGGCCAGTCCTTGGAAAAGAGAGTAGCCATGGTCAGCTCCACATGCATGCCCTTCTGTCACAAGTTTCTCAGCATTGTGATACAAGAAGCTTGCAAATGCTTTTGCCCTCTCTTCGTATATGCTCTCTCCTGTCAAACTGTAGAGAGAAAGGAACGAATATGCATTCCCGGCTACTCCATCCGCTAGTCCCACCTTCTTCACCAATCCATTCTTCCATACAACTTCCCCTGCTTCTATGGCAGCATCGCGAAACTCTCTATCGCTTGGAAACACCTGCAAAATCAAATTAGCAAACACTCATCCAAGTCACTTAATTACATTCAACCGACTGGTCCGACAGAACTAATAGCTTTTCCCATATATATGTATATATAGAGATGGTTCTTCTCCGGTCAAGACCACACCTGAAATTTTTCATACGGTCTCAAGGATTATCGTTTGTGATAATCAGTTAAACATCAATTACACTGATAATCCTTGAGACCATACGAAAAATTTCAGGTCTGATCCTGATAGTAAAATTATTATTATTATTATTATTATTATTATTATTATTATATATAAATTCCTGCTACCCACCATATCCAAAAAGAAAATAAATTTTCTGAAGATGCTAACCTTTGATGCCTTGCACAGGGTCATAGCCATGCCAGTTGCACCATGGGACCACTGCACCAACTTGTCCCTCGGGTTTCCTTCGCTTACAGGATAATTACCGCTATGAGGGAATCTATTGCTCATCATATACCTTAAAGTTTCCTTGACATCACTCGCATCTTCTGTAGAGAGAGGGAAGTGAAGCAGCACATGCAAGATACCGGCAAGACCGCTGGCAGCACCCCAGTACCTCGTACCATGCCATCTGTACATCAAGGGGCAGGATGTGTTATCAGATGCCCCCGCTCTCCCTCCAGCTAAGACAGCATCCACTATAGGCATGAGAAGCTCATTGGGCAATGTCTCAGGTCCAATATACTTGTTTACGAATAATGCAGCCCATAAAAACCCAGCTCTCCCGTAAAGAAGATCATAGGACATTCCAAAACCACCTTCTTCCGGTCCAACTGGGAGAGCTTTCTCTTGTGCCATCTACACATAATCAATTAAAATGTCTATTAGATAATTGTTTGTGTTCCATATACCCGTAACCAGACCGTAACAGTACAAGATATCAAGCAAATTAACGTCTCAATTCTAAGATAAACATCTCTCTTGTGTTTGATGAAAAGTATTTACTACTGAAACAAGAACTACATGCATATTCAATCTTCAGAATCTTTATCCAGATTACTTATCAAAAAATATAAAAAAAACCAATCTCGCAGATGAAATGAAGAGTTCCCAGACTGTTGTAGTTGCAAGAAAGAATTTGGGTTTAAAAGTTATTGAACAGCAAGGAAAGGCATTTTCTCAAATCCTATTTAGTGCTATCCAGTAAAAATGTTTGCGGAGCATCAATTGTTTTAGCACATAAGTTAAATGTTTTCTACATTTCAAACACTTTTCACACTGTTGAGGACCTTCAACCTTGTTTCACAGATGTTCTTTGGCTCAAGACAGAATGAAGATTGGCTATGTTCAACACCTGTACAAATTTGGACCAGTTCCACTACAAAAAGATCCCAAATACTCAGAAACAACAAACAGATTTTATATTTATTTATTTATTTTGTAACTAGATTTAAACCTGGTTTTGCAGTTCTGCTCCATAAATATTATATCCTAACACTAAAAAAAAGATACCTTTCAACCCTACCTTAATTTCTACAAATAGAACACTTGTAACTAGTCACTAGTTACTTTAGTGTCAAGATGCTATGTTACCTTCAAATTCATGACTTGATATTAAAACCAACAGCAAACAAGACAGTCACTGTCTTGTCTTTACCTATTGCAATATGATAATTTGTCTCTGGTAACAAATAATTTCTTACTAGTTTGAACTTTGAAATTGTACATTGTTTGCGTGTCATTCACAACGGGTCATGGGGATCAATGTGATCCTAAATTGAACAATTGAAAACGCTTCTCAATAATATGAAGAGTAGTCATAGATAAGCTAATTCCATAAATAAGGCAGTTATTGCATGATATGATATGATGGACCACAGATATTTTTATCATACATCAATTTCCATGACCCATTAGATATTAGATGAGATGCTACACTTGTCTTTTGCAAAGCAAAAAAATCAATTAACAATAAATTTTTTGATAGTGACAAAGATCATTGATATACAATACTTGATTACTTGATAGTAATATACCTCAAGAAAGAGATTCAAAAAGAAGTCACGCCTTTGATGTTCCCCCTTGCAATTAGCCACTACAGCACCAAGTGCATATATCCCTCCTCTACCACATAAAAAGGTCATGTGCCTGTAACAAGATCATATTTCCAATTACTTATCGAATGACATGCTAGTTAGCATCCAAATGTAGACAAAAGCATTTAGACATGCTAGTTTATCAAAACTACTAGGTTTATTTACCACCATCCAATACCTAATATGCGCTCATTAAGTCTGACAATGTATTCGTTGTGGTATTAAAAAAAATTTGGAAAATATGCACTTGGTAAAAAAAAATACTTCAACCTAAATTTTCTTTTGAAATAGAAAGATGCCAAGACATATAATTACTGAAACCACCATACAACAAGATTTAAATCAATAGTCATTATTAGGTGAGAATATATCGTCATCAGCATCAGGACCTGACTTAGATTATTTCTATTTAATTCAATATACACGACAAATATATCTTGACCCGTTAAACAGAAAAATCTGAAGAATAAATTGGAATATATTTTTTTATCCATTTTTTGGATTCCCACAACCAGTTGCTCTTGATATCCCAAGATATTTCAACAAAAAAGTACAGGTACAGCTATTACTGTCATCGTCTTAAGGCAGTTATCTAAAATTTTCTCTATTTTGGAGACCGAAAATGGAATATTCAAAATATTTTATTTCTATAAATTTACTGCTCCAATCATTCTTCATTTTACGATCTTTAAAAAATAAAATATAATATTTTTCAATCTTTCTTTAATAAAATTGTTCACTTAATTATTTTAGATAATAATTTAATCAGTTTTATTACATCAAAAATTTTCTAATCTTTTTTTATAATTATCCAAACCTAACTATTTTTGTATGTAATAATTTGAAATAACTTTTTAACATTTATTTTTTTACACCTAATATTGTGAAAGATTTGCACTCATAAATGATCAAAATGAAAGATGTTAATGTTAATATTTTGTTTTAATGAATTATTTTGAGTTAATTATTATGATATATTTTAAATAAAAATTGATAATTTAAAAATATTTATTTTGTATTAAAATATTTATTAATTCATTATTAAAAATTAAAAAATTATAAATTAAATAAAATATAGCCAATATTATCTCCGGCGAAAAGATTTCAACAATATATTTGTAATGGTATAAGTTTAACTTTTATAGTTATTATATTTATAAATTAAAAGTTATATTAAAGGGATAAAATAATATTATTTAATATAAATAATGAAATAGTTGGATCTCTAGATTTGAAGATCCAAATAAAATCTCTAAAATACCATTGGAGCCAAACTGGACCACTGGTCTCCATTTCGGAGAAATAGAGAGCTGATGGAGATGTTCTAATAATGCAAGCCAGAGCCAGACTGCCAGAGACATATCTCACGTGATCTCAATGACTCAATCCCACTTTAGAGCGCAAAACAAAAAATCATTTCAAAATAAAAATGTAAACGTAAAATTACCTAGCGGAGGCACGTGCGATGGATGCACACGTGTCAATAATATCGGCGGATAATTGCAAATCGTTCTGGTCACCGGTAATCTCGTAGGACCTGAAGCAAATAAACGCCGTCCCCAAAAGACCCTTATAGAGTGTCAGGTCAATACCCGTCGGGGTTTCACAGAAACCACCTCTCCGCCACGTGACCTCCACCACCTACAGTACCCAACAAAACACCACCGCTTTTAGCTAACAATTTTATTATCAGAAATATTTATTTGAAGTGGTAGTAGGAACCTAGGACGCACCCGATCTTTAAGAGAGATGGCAGCTCTGAGAAAAGTGTGAGTCGGGAGTGACATGTTAATGGTGGCCGTTGGATCCATATTGTTGTTCTTGAGAAGCAAAAGATCAAGCCGTTCGTTGTTGTTCTCTTCATGATGGCTTTCCTGAGAAGCAAACTCAACTACTGAAGACATGGTATATGCTACCTTTTGTTTTGTTCGTACAACAAATTTGGTTTTGGACGAACAAGAGATTAACAGTTGCTTAATATTTAAGCGAACAAAGTTAGAGAGAGAGCGTGTGAGGGAGAAGTGAGAAGATGATGACGTGTCGTCTTACGGTTGTCAGAATGGAAACGTGTTAACTTTTCAGATGTTGGTCCGGATTAAAGATTTGCCGTTGGATTTGCACCATAACAACGTGCTTCGGTTATTAGTTTTGGACCCGGTTGTTGTTTTCTTTGTGTTTTGATTTTCTTTTTTTAAATGGTGTTGTTTTTATTTATTAAAATTAATTATTAATTTACATGATATCAACCAGGATTAATGGATTTTTTTATATAAAACTTCAAAGTGATAGGTTTGTCTGGTGTTGCAGAAAGTGTTATGTGTTAGTCGGGTGGTGACCTTCAGTCTAACGTCTAGTCCGTCTAGTCAGGGACTAGACGGCTGGCCATAAGTCCACTGACGGCAAGCTTGTGGTCGGTTGAAATTTTTTTAATATATATTTTTATTATAATTGAGTAAATGTTTATACTATTTCATATATTGAACCTCAAATTAAAAATAAAATTCTAAAAAACTCAATATTGGGAATCAAAACTCATAAACAACTAAATAAAATCTAACAAACTCAATCAAATTCTAAAAAATCAATTAAAAAAGGTCAATAAAGTCAATCAATAGAGACTAATTATTGACTTTGACCGACTAGACCAACTAGACGGTAAATCAAATAATTGGAACGGAGGATCGCCGACTAGGGACTAGACGACGCCTAGTCGGCCCTAGTGGGGACTTTTGCAACACTGGGTTTATCAGAGCTATTCAATTCAAAACACCGCATTTATTCTATGGTTGAGCCATTATCGTCATATATTTTATATCTATAATATTATACACACAGTTTGAATATGTACTAATATTAATAAAGTTTGCTATGCATTCTTATAAAATGTGCCTTATAAGATTTGATTCTCTCACCACAATCAAACGAGGGATGTGCGTTTTGGACAAGAATATTATGAGGTGAGAAGCTGTAAAGGTGGTCGGTGGTCGGTCCTATGTCACTACTCTTTATGGTTTAGCCCATCTGAAACGCTTTGATTGATATTATTCACATTACTATAGAGATTATTGAGTGACGTCGTTTCAAAGTTGATTTTTATGCTAATTATTAAAATAATATTCACATTGATTTTTTTTTTTGAAGTATTACACTATTATATAAATTTAGGGTTTTTTTTAAAGAGAACTCGAACCCACTCTTAGTGTAGGTGTGAAAGGTTTACCATTGAACCAACATTATATCGTTATCAAATTGATTTTTAAATGAGCATGATTAACTTGTAAGTTGTAACATTGATATTAATTAAAAAAGAAAAGTGAATTTACAATTTTAACCTTAGGTTTTCAGGAAATGTCACATTTTTACTCACATATGTATAGTAACTTCTTTGGTCATAAACTTTTCAAAAATACATCAAAATGGTCCCTCTAATAATACTAACAGTAAAAAATTGCATCAAAATGGTCCCCCTAGTAATATTAACAGTAAAAAAATCATCAAAATGGCCTCTTTATAAAATGTGGAAAATATTGAAATGGATATCAGTAAAAGGTTTTATTAAATAGGTGTGAAGGGTCTACTACTAAATTAAAATCATCTCACCGAAAAGAATTGCTATATTTTCTCAATATTTCTTTAGATAGAGCTTATGATTTCTTTTATAAACTTGTTTTCAAGTGAACTGATGTCGTGACTAATATATCCAAATCTCATAATAAGTTTGTCAGGTGGTTTGGGATGTGGAAATTATAACAAAAAATTTCATTGAGGTGTTGGAAAAATTTCACCATATGGGGCCACACATGTAAATATTAAATGTGTTTGCTATCTTTTGGTTAAGCCTAAATTAAAGTGATCTAATTAAGATTTAAAGTTTAAGGCTTAAGGGTATAATTGTCATGGAGTTAATGTGTAGATACCAGAGTGCTATTTCTAATTTGATGAGGGGCCGAATTAGAAATAGCAAAACATATGATTATATTAAGGGTTATGGTCCCCAAATTACACAATCTCTTTTGGCTTTTCTGTATCCCCATCAACAGAAAAGAGAGAACACTTTTGAGTCCCAAAGATTGTGATAATTTGGAAGATCTCAACCCGTTCACCATCCTTTGGCAATGGATTCAGGTACGCTTCCGCTTTCTATTATCTCCCATTTTTCTTGAATCGATATGGGTTTAGTAACATGTATTTAGGGTTTGATTAATCATGATATAGAAACATGTTTAGGTTATTTTCGGATTAATTATATGCCTATGCATGTTGATTATGTGTTTAATCGAATCACTTACATGAGGATGATGCGGATGTGATTTTGAGTATTCCAGTTGGTGTGACTTGGGGAATAGATTCCTTGTTGTGGCACTATGATCAATATGGAGCCTATACAGTAAAGAGTGGTTATCGGGTGGGTTGTGATGTGTGAGACACTCCTTCTCCATCGAGTCTTGGTGGTGCAATTTCATGGTGGAAGTTTTTGTGGAGGGTGGAGATTCCTCAAAAGATAAAGGTTTTTATATGGAAGGCTTGTAATAATTGGAACCCAGCATTGGCGAATTTGGATATGAGAGAGATGACAGTGGATTCAACACGTCCATTATGCAAGCATGGCCACGAAACGACTGTACACTCTCTTTGAGGCAACAGGAAGTTCGAAAATCCTAGTTGTCTGAGAGGAGTATAAAGTGTGTGGATGGAGTCGGATTTCTAGATTTTATGCTTGATTGTTTTACCAAATGGGACGGGGATATGGTGGGGATGTTTTGTGTTGTTCTCTAGAGGATTTGGTTTAACAGAAACTATATGGTTTATGGTTTACCAAGGATGAACTTGAAGATTGATGCAGATCGGGTTGCAAACTCGTATTTGGGTCGCTTGGAGCACCCAAAACGGGTCTAACTTTGCGGGGTCATAACTTTCGCATACAGGCTTAGAATCATAATATGTTTTCGGAAAGCCCAAGAAGTTCCCTACAATTTATCATGCAAACTTCGTTTTCCATGACCAAGCATGGAAGGGGTCCAAAAAAAGCTGTTTAGATTGTTATTCGGGCACTTAAAGTTTCGTACGAGACAATTACGGATTTTCTTTCTTTTTTGGATTAGCTTTAATATTTTGCTTTTAATCCGGGATTGTTTGCCCGACTTAGTGGAGATGTTTTGGGAGTCTTAAGGTTTAGTTTTTCTATTTATTTGGTTGTAATCGTTTTAGAAGGAGTGGATTCCACTATTGTGTACAAACCTTCCCAGCCACAAGCCAAACCGCGATCCCAACATACGGAGTATATTGATCGGGAATGCAACTCCGACCTCACCCATGGTATATCAAAGACCACGATCTAACCTAAAGGAGTCGATAAGACACTCAGGATTAAGATCACCCACATATAGCCATCATTAGTTGATATATATGAATCTCATCATTAAACGGATCTTAGTGAGAGACTCATATAGATCATGGCCCAGTCCTATATGATCACATCATACAAGGTGCCTCCATTCTCATATCTACATATGAATGATCCAGGATAGGATCACCGTACACTACGAAATGGACCGCAGCTGTAGATTAACCACAAATAAAATACCCAGCTTTATTTGCTATCTACGGACTCTTTAGATTGCTCGTTTCAAACTGAATCCATCTATATATGACATTTATATACTCAGTTCGAAATTACATCCGGTAATTTTGGATGTTAAGTGCACATGTTATATAAAGTATGACACAAAATGAATGAATATACTACTTCTTTTATTTATGTTCAAATTATATTTACATATTACAAGCTTTAGGGCAAAAACCCCAACATTTATGTTGTACACCGATCATGATGCTCCTAAGCATATGGGGAGCCAAGACAATGTTTCATCTCGACATGCATCTTGGGCTACGTACATACAACAATTCACTTTTGTTATCAAACACAATGCGGGTACACTAAACCGAGTTGCCGACGCCCTCAGTCATCGAAAAAATTTACTGGTTGATATGCGTGTCAAGGTATTGGGTTTCAACTTTTTTAAGAATACGTATTCTTATGACTCTTTCTTTACTGCTATGATGGGGGAAATACAAGAAAACAACCAGACTGATTTTGTTCTTCAATACGGGTTTTTTTAAGGGTACCCAGTTGTGCATACCTGAGTGTAGTCTCCTAACCAAAATCATTCAAGAGTTGCATGAAGAATGGCATGTGGGAAGAGACCGAACTTACCTGCTAGTGGCTGCATCTTACTTTTGGCCATCCTTACGGAGGGAGGTTGGTCAGTTCATCGAGCGATGTCGGGTCTGTCAGGTTTCCAAGGGAACAGCCACAAATGCAGGCTTGTACATGCCACTTCCTGTTCTGACACAGCCATGGTCTGACATCAGTATGAATTTTGTTCTAGGACTTCCGCGGACGTAGCGGGGATTCGACTCTATTTTTGTGGTGGTAGACAGGTTCTTAAAAATGGTTCATTTTATCATATGCAAGAAGACGACAGATGGTGTTAATGTGACCAAACTGTTCTTTCGAGAAATTTATCGGCTTCATGGGCTGCCAAAGTCAATTGTGTCAAATAGGGACACTCGTTTACTGAGCCACTTCTGGCGAAGCCTCTGGAAGATGGTTAATACACATCTGAACTTCAGCAGTGCTTACCACTCACAATCGGATTGGCAAACTGAAGTATTGAACAGGTTGCCGGGTAATCTCCTTAGCAGTTTGGTAGGTGATGGGACAAGAAGCTTGGACATGCAGAATTTGCTCATAACCATGCGGTCAATAGGAGCACTAAGTTCAGTCCATTTGAGATAGTGTACAGAATTCTTCCACAATGTCCACTTGACCTGGCTACACTCCCAACTAACACCAAGGTTCATCGTAAAGCTGAAGACCTTGTCACCCAGCTACGGGACATACATAACCGTACTCACCAGAACTTGATGGAATCTACTATAAAATTCAAGCAAAATGCAGATCGGAAGCGGCATCTTGTCAATTTTGAGGTGGGTGATTTTGTGTGGGTTGTACTTATAAATGATCATTTTCCCATAGGTGAGTACAATAAACTGTCTGCTCGTAAGATTGGTCTTGTTGAGATTGTTGAAAAGATTAATTCAAATGCCAACAGCCTTAAGCTGCCTAGTCAAATTCAAACTGCGGATGTATTTAATGTGAAACACTTGGTTCCATTCCACGAAGATTAATAGCTAAATGTTACACACAGAAGAAAGGTATCGATTACGAGGAAACCTTCTCTCCTATAGCCATGCTTAAATCCATAAGGATACTCTTATCCATCGCAACATCTCTAGACTTAGAGATTTGGCAAATGGACGTCGAGACAGATTTCCTTAATGGAAGTCTTGACGAAAGCATCTATATGATGCAACCAGAAGGATTCATTGAAAAAGGCCAAGAGGAAAGGGTATGCAAGTTGCAAAGATCCATATATGGACTAAAGCAAGCATCCAGATCCTGAAACATAAGGTTTGATCAAGCTGTAAAAGGTTTTGGATTTATTCAAAACCTTGACGAACCCTGTGTATACAAAAGGAAGAAAGGCGACAAGTTGGTTTTCCTAGTTCTTTACGTTGATGATATACTACTCATAGGAAACGATATAAGTGTTTTGACATTAGTAAAAGAATGGTTAGCAAAACAATTTGATATGAAAGACTTAGGAAAAGCAAGTTATATTCTTGGTATCCAAGTAATAAGGGAGAGAAAGAATAGAACGATTGCATTATCCCAAGCTTCATATATAGATAAAATCTTATCTAGGTTCTCCATGCAAGATTCCAAGAAAGGTATGTTACCTTTCAGACATGGAATCAAACTTTCTAAGGAACAAGTTCCTAAGAATGAGCATGAAGAGCAATTCATGAGTAGGGTTCCATATGTCTCAGCTGTTAAAAGTCCTATGTATGCAATGCTCCGCACTAGACCAGATATTTGTTTTGTTGTTGGCATATTTAGCAGGTTTCAGTCAAAACCTGGTCCTGATCACTGGACTGCAGTCAAGCATATTTTCAAGTATCTCAGGAGAACTAGAGATCATATGCTTGTATACTCTGGAGGGGGTTTAATTCCTGTTGGGAATACAGATTTTGATTTCCAATCGGATTCTGACTCTAGGAGATCCACATCAGGATCTGTGTTTACTCTTGGAGGAGGCGCATTCATACGGAGGAGTACCAAGCAATCATGTATTGTTGATTTCACCATGGAAGCTAAGTATGTTGCCGCATTCAAAGCTGCTAAAGATGTTGTCTGGCTCCGCCAATTTTTGATTGACTTAGAAGTGGTTCCTAATGCGAATAAGCAGATCACTATCTACTGTGACAACAGTGGAACAGTGGCTAATTTGAGAGAACCAAAAAGTCATATGAGAGGGAAACATATTGAAAGGAAGTATCACCTTTTGAGGGAAATTGTGCATAGGGGTGACGTGACTATTACCAAGATCGCGTCAGCAGAAAATCTAGCGGATCCCTTCACAAAGGCTCTACCACAAAAGAGTTTTGATGGACACCTAGAGAATATGAGAATGAGAGATATGACATACTTGCTATAGCGCAAGTGTGAGATTGTTAAGATTATGCTCAATAACAAGAGTGTAATAATGTATTTGACAATCTTTTCATATTAATAAAGTGATTTCTAGTTTAACAAATCTTATAGCATTTATATTTTAATTATTATAATTGTCAAAAGCAAATAATCATAAGGTTAAAAGATTATGAGAAATGAAGAATTATTCATACATCTGGATATGTATGAGGTAGACACAATTCTTTAGTTAGTCTTGAATAATATTCACAACTTAAGAGAAAGGTTGGGCGCATTTACCTAGTTAAAGTTGTAGATTCTTTTGCTAGCATTTGAGTGGGATCAAATATATTATGATGAGTCTAAAATCATCAAAGTGTAGTGTCTTTGGGCAAAAGAATCTAGTGCACTAGGTGCATTGAATAGGATCAGAGTGAAATACGTTATCCAGAACCGTCAATGGATAAAAGTTTTCACTTGAGGACAATCGGAGAGTCTATCTCAATCCTGAGATAAATGATGGACTTATGGTTACAAGTGTTATCATTTGAGCTATCAGTGAGTACGATTATATAGCTTAGTCTATCCTCGATAGTTTGGTGGCATTCATTTGTTAATCGATAGAGGACTTCATTTATAGTTATGGACATCGTGACTCCATTTATTAAATGATAGTAGAATATCATCATATGTATATTTTGAGGTATTGGATATTAAATCTTAACGTTAAGTTTTCAATAATGTCTATTGAAACTGAAAATACACAAAGTGTGTCTAATACAACCTAGAGGGGGGGTGAATAGGTTTTAGATGATTTATTACCAACTTTTCGACTTAATCAATTTTAATAAACCTACTCCATATTAGCAATCAATCAATCCAATATAAATATACGGAAAACACTAAAAACACAAGGATTGATTTACGTGAGAAACCCTCCAACTGGGCAAAACTCACGGGCTATCCTTCTAGCCACATACGGTCCTCAAATCCACTATTTAAACGAAAGTTTACAACCTAGGTTGACCTCAAGTCACACCTACTTGGTCACTAACCCTTTCACTCTACCCAACGGACCTTTAATAGTGATTCTTGACCACAAGCTTGTGCACTAACCAACTTAGTCACAAAGCTTAACAATCAATGAAGAGGTTAAACAACCTATGTGAATATGTAAAAGATATTCAAACATGCAATTAATGCTAGGTAACAATAAATGCCTATCTAAGGATTTAAAGATGTCAATAAATGCAAATCCTAGATATCAATATCTAAATGCAAATGCATGAAGATTTAGCTAGAAGGGTAAAGTCGTCCTAAATGCTAGCTATTAATGAACAAGGCTCTCAACCAACAAACAACAACTCAATCATGTTATAAATGCCAATAAACATAAAGATATGCAATAAAATCACATAAAAGAGCTAACCCTAGGCAAACAAGAACATAAATAAATACAATGAGATTTAGGGCATGTTCAAGTTACCTAGTCAATGAAAGCAAGAAGAATCCATGATGAGATAATGCTTGAAGAGGTTAAATGCACATGGATTTGTGTTTGGTTGAGTAAAGATGAGTTCTTGGGAGTTTCTCTCTCTAATGGAAGCTTAGCCTATCAAAAATGGCTTCTTGAACTCAAAAAAAACGAGCAAGGAAGAAGATAGAGTATATATAAGGGAGCCCTAGTTGAAACAGCGTCGTTTTGAACTTAGGGCACAAAATCCCGTCAATACCGCTAGATGGACCGCGTCTCAGGCAAGTGTCCAGACCGCGGTACACACAGCAGTGCACCGTCTGGACAACAACGCGGTGCAGGGCGCTATGCATGCAGGTGCACAGGCCGCGGTATGGGCAACAGAGGCCTACTGGACAACACCGCGACTTGGGTCGCTTTGTGTGCAAGTGTACAGGAAGCGGTACATGGAGCATGACCCTGCTGAGGTATACCACTCTGTATGCCGCGGTGCAAGCATGTCTTGCCAAGCGGTCTAGGCCGCGCTAAGAGAAGAAATTCTCTTTTCTGGGCAAACTCAACACACTAAGTGATGTGCAAAATGTGCAAGTGTGGAGTGTGAAAAGAGGCATACAATACATCATTCAATTACATGAAGATAGGAACATAATGCATGCAAGTGAGTGTGTGCAACTAGATCTCTTCAAAGAAATTTAAACTAGTGAGATACCTTTGAAGTGCTCTTTGAGAAAGATGATGTCCTTGAAGCTTGATCACACTTATGAGGCCTAAATTACCCTTACACAGAATAGTCCCCAATGTGGTTTGTCAACGAAATAAGTCAATCAAAATATGAGGAACTTACAGAAACATGGTTTCTGGACAAGTCTAAATATCCATGTTCAAAATATGGTCATATGATTAAATATGGTAACTAAGAGAGCTATAGACGGTTTATGAGCTCTTGGCGATTACTAATATTTTTCACGATGATACACGGTCTACAATAAGGTTGTCTAGGGTACGAATAAGAAATATTAACTTATTCTATCTTTATTTAAGAGTTCAATTTTAGTTCTTTAGTGAAATGAGCTAAAATTAATAGATTGAACCTAAGTGAATTATTTGTTGATTGTGATTAGGCTATGTCTATTGAAGCTTAAATTTAGATAGCCTGTCAAGATCCTCAATCCGCACGAACTTGCATGGATCACTTGATATACTCTACCGAACCAATTTATGGGTCCATCTAGAATTGTTTTTGGATTTCGGAATCCAAAAATCTTGGAGAGGTGTGGTCATATATGATCAAGATACGCAGTAACTCTTTAAATACCTGGAATGGGCGGCCAAGGATGTAGGAATCCTCGGGCGGCCCTAATAGGGTGTGTTTAGCATTCCATTTATACATTAAGAATATAATTTGTACATTTTTAAATAAATGGGTTGTTAAATTATATTAATGTATTAATTTAAGGCATATGGACTTGTTTCTTTTATAGTAAGAATATGTCTAGTTCACATGTGGACTTTTTATGAAAGTCCAATGGATTTAATAAAATGAAAAAACAATAAATATTGCCCATATATATATATATATATATATATATATATATATACTTGGGCGGCAAGGCTAAGTTATTGGCCTAATATATTGTTTTATTTTATTATTTAATCAAATGGAAATTAATTAATTTATTAATTAATTATTTGATTAAAAATCAAAATCTTTTTCTAACTAGGAGTAGGACTCTTAGTGTCATACTATTGTTAGTAGTATACTAAGAGAATGACTCTTAGTGTCATACTACTGTTAGTAGTATGATAAGTATCAAATACCTTATTTGATAAGTAGATAAATAAAAATGTTTTATTTATCTAGTCAAATTAGGAAGTATTTGATATCTATCAAAACTCTAATTGATAATCAATTATGAAGTTATTGATAAAGTCACAATTTTATATTCAATAATTTATTATTGGATAATACACTCATGAATTAGAATAGGTTTTGAACTACTAAGTTGATAAGGTTTGGTAAAACAAAATCCTACACATGGTAGGAGATTTCGGCCACTATATATATACATATAAAGTTTGGCCAAGATCATAAGTTTTTGGAAGAAGTTTTTTTTTGTGTTCTCTTGCTACATAAAAAAAAACTTCCAACCCATAGAAAGTGTGTGAGAATTCGGCTAAGAGAAAAAGCGTTTTGTTTTCGATAGTACACTAATAGCTTTTATATCAAAAAGCTTTGTGTACAAGATCGAATTAAGGTTCATCCAAGTTTTCGATTGATAGATTGAGAATTCAAAAATGACCAAACGTTCTTTGTTTCCTTATGGAGGGTTATTGTGACTAACAAAAAGAAAAAGGTTTTTGTTTTCCATCATCAAGTATACAATTCAAAGAAAGGGAGCTCACACTCATAGGTGATTCACATTCGTGATTGGATTGGAAGATCTTGCGGATTCAGTTCGACGCAAGCGGATTCAATTCGACGCAATATCAATCGTCACGTGAAAAAGGTACGTTACTTTTAATTATATGTTAATTAATCAAGAATTAAGGTTCTTTCGTTTAAAAGGAAATTTTTTTGAAATATACAACCCAATTTTTCGCTTCCGCAACATGTTTTTCCTTATAGTTTTGGGAGTCTTAGAGTTTAGATTTTCTATTTATTTGGTTGTAATCTTTTTAGTTTGGAGAGTTGAATAAAATTAAAAAAATTTGAGTAGTTTAAACTCAATTTTCTCTTCTTTTCTGGAATACTGCTGGATTATAGAAAATTAGGAACTTTTGTGTGTTAGACGCGTGTGAGTTCCGTTCTACACTGTATCAAAGATGGTGGTGGATTTGACTCAATCTTTTGTTGCAAATTTCAAGAGTACAAATGAGACAGATAATGGTGATATCCAACAGTTAACTAGGTTAGTCATTGGTTGGACACCTCCAAACAAGGTAGTAGGTATATACAAAATAAATTCAGATGCAGCTATTGATATAGCTTGAAATGTTGTAGGTGTGGGGTATTGTGATTCGGAATTCAGAGGGTTGGGTAATGGTTTCGAGTATTCTACGGATTGCAGAAACCTATTCTCCACAAGTGGCGGAGGCGATTGCTATTTATTGAGGCCTCTATCTGGCTCTAGTTACAGGTTTTACAAATGTGGTTGCTGAGTCAGACGCCTAGGTAACTGTTAACTGGATAAATAAGGATAGAGAGTTCTTTTCTGAGGTGGGTTTGATTTTAGAGGATATTAAATTATTTCTTCCCTATTTTGCTTATGTTAATGTGAGTTTTGTTCCTAGAATGGCCAATCAAGTAGCTTATTGTTTAGCCAAGATGACCTTATTTGGTAGTATTGTTTTGTTCTAGATAGAGGATTCTCCTTCTTGTGTTAGCAAGTTTCTTTTCGTGGATCGCCAGGGTGTTTTGTAACCTTTGTGTTCTTTTAATAAACATTTTTTTGTCAAAAAAAAAAGCTTCCTTTTATTTCATTAATTCAAAACTGTTACTGGTAAAATTTGAAGGATTGACATATCAGCATTATTATCAGAGAAAATGGTGATTAGATATGCCATGTCATCAAAGTCAGTCAGAAAAGACCAACTCAGGTTGACCAACAGGTGATCTCGAGACTCAACGAGACCCAGTCAGGTTAATCCGAACGATCAGGTAACGATAACCTAACCAGATCCACTAGATCGATCAGGTAGAGATGACCCGATCGAGTTCAACTAACCGATCAGATCAAAGAGTCTGGTTGGGTGAGATAACCGAGCAGACAAATGACATATTGGTCGAGTTTGAGTAACCGATTGGGATAATGAGACCCGGACGGCCAGTGATGCGTGGAAGATGTTTAGTCCAAAACAACCACGACTGAAATACGTAGAGAAAGAATCATATCTAGGCAAGGAACCACGAGATACATTCTAGCAAGGAAACAAACTTCCTTAAAGAGATTAGATCTCGAATTCAACAGAGAATTTTACATCATTAAATGCGCAGAATATGCAAAACAGGAAAGAAAATAAAGACGACTCCAACAAGTTAGAGTCATACTAAACCTCGTCAACTTTCTTTACTTGTAGATTAAAAATTAGGGTTCTATGCATCTATAAGTAGACCTTCAAAATACCATTATACGGATGTTGTGAAAGACGTATAATAGCAAGAGTGTAAGAGAGATTGAGTGTGTAATTCATCCTTACATAGTGAAATCTTCTTCTCGCCTCCTCTGGCAACTGTGGTTTTTTCTCTTTTTGGGTTTTCCACATAAAACTTCGTGTTTTGCATGCTCGATTTTCTGTTTTATTTTACGGTTCATATTGTCAATTCATAATAATTTGTTGGATGCGCAGTTAATTTCATATAACCCAAAAATCACAGTAAAAAAAATAATAAAATATAGAAAAACAAAGACAAATAATTATTTGCAGAGTCATGATTATATGAATAATATCTTCAATCAAATGTTTCCCATATGGCCTACTCTTCAATAATGACATTGTACTATCTTCAAAATAATAATAATAATAATAATAATAATAATAATAATAATAATAACAACGACGTTAACTGACCACCTTCCTATCAGTATAATCCAAAACAAAACAAAAAATAATAAAATCCACCGGGACCCTATATCCTCACACAATGACACAATATAAGTACATTTTTAGTTGAAAACAGCCATAAATTCTGGCCCCACACTAACGCGTCCAAATCAATAACAATAACAATATAACATGTGCTAAATTGCTAATAGCCTAATAGTTGATTGTAATTTTGTAGTCGGTTGGATCCAGAAATTCGTGTCAGATGCGGCATTATAGAGAGATACTATAAAATTAAAATAAGGGTGAAATTCATTTTTGTCCCTCAAGTTTGACCAAATAACCAAATTGGTTCCTCGGTTTTCAATATTATATTAACAAGTCTTTCTAGTTTCTAAAAATCTATATTTTGGTCTCTGCCTTCCAATTCCGTTAGGATTTTCAAAGATTCCATCATTTTTACGAGGGTAAAATGGTAACTTACATAATTAAAATTGATTTACTAAATTAAAAAATTGAATAAAATTGAATTGAAAAATAAAAAATCAAACAAGAAAATCATACCCATATCTGTCAAAAAAAATCAAACCCATAATCCACCAAACCCTTTTGATTATCAACCAACAATCCAATATAAACCCCAGAAAAATGAGCTTTCAATGTAAATCATGCAAAAAAGAAAGAATTTCCAGAAAAAAAGACCAAAACTTCGTAACCAAACACTAATGGAGATCAAATATACACAGAGACCCCATATATATATAATTAAACAATCCATAGTTTGATCAGACCCCTTATACAAAAATCAGTTAGAATTTCATCAAATGCATCAAACAGGAACGGAGAAAAAAGAAACCAAATCAAAACCCAGTCTCTCTCAGACCTAGAACCAAATCAAACCCATACCTAGAACCAAAACACCACACCACCACATTCAAACCAAGAAAGAGAAATAGAGAAAGAAACCAAACCCAGAAATCAAAACCTTAAACCCAGAATTTTTTTTCTTGAGCTAGTTGAGAGAGAGAGAGAGAGAGAAATAGATAAAGAAATCAAACCCAGAAATAAAAACCTCAAACCCAATTATTTTTTGAGTTAGTTGAGAGAGAGAGAGAGAGAGAGATTAAGATCAATTGTGAGAGAGACTAAAGTTTTTTTTTAATCCAAATGGAAAAATTAAAGACAAAAACAGCACAATTCACACAAAATCAACAATTTTTACACATGATTTTAAGGTGAGATCGAGTCTCGGGTTGAAAATGGGTCGTGGCTTTTCTTCTAAATCTGTCGCTGAATCTGCTTCTACAGTGTGCCCGCGTCATTCGCAGGTGTCATCGCGACCCTCTCCGAGGGATTTGTGATCTTCTCCGGCCACGATCGTTTCTTTTCCTCTCTTCCTTTTTCTCTTCTATTTCTACTACTGCTTCTTTCCAGTCCACCACACTTAAAATGTCTCCAACCCTCTCACTTTCGCCGGACATTGGAAACCAGTTGCCACCGGTCCTGCTGAACTTCCCCACCGATCTACCCTTCCCTCCCCTCTCTCTTTTCTCTCTCTTTCTTCTTCATCATGAAAACATTGAGAAGTTTTTTTTATATTGTTTTATTTTTTTTCTTTGAATTACAATTTTATTTATTTCATTACATTTTTTTCTTTTGTTAAAAATAAAAATCAGGGGCAGCAGGGTCATTTGACCCTCTGTCCCTGTCAGATTTCACTTTTTCAACGGAAACTGTGACAGAAAGACTAAACGAAACAATTCTGAAAACTGGAGGACCGGTTTGGCTATTAAGTCAAACTAGAGGGACGAAAATGAATTTCACCCTTTAAATAATTAACTTAAATTTCAATCCAAATTATGTGATAAGTGAGTTGTCATCACCACACACATTATGAGATGATGTGATTAATAAAAAAATCATTTCACATCATTTTTATTGAAATTTGGACGAAATTTTTGGATTATCTAACATTAGTGTTATAATAAACTGAGGACAATTTTATTTATATATATATATATATACGAAGACTCGAATATGAGAACATTGACAGGCCGAACGAGGCCTCTTTACTCTTTGGCCATAGTGATAAATAAGGATAATGTTAAAAAATTTAAATTATAGTAAACTATGAAAATTTCCATTTGCTTAATATCAACACATTGTAGATGGTAAGCTAATGTAGTCAAATAAATAATACATCCACTCAAGGATATATGACACATATACAATGCACTGATATATTTTATATCAATGTGAACCGAGGAGAAAATGAATATATGTATATTCTTTCACTTCAAAATTCTTTAATTATATATCATTAGAACAAAAACAAATACAATACATTTCAAGCAAAGATAACATAAAATATTTCTTTGGACAATAAAATTTCTTTTAACTCTTTCCTTTTTTAAGAACAATATGAGATAGATTAGTCCGGTGGTATATCCCAAATTTATGCAATACTTAAAACAAAAACTTATTTTTTTTAAAATAATAATAATTGTTGTGATAACTCATAATTATCACTTTATTACTTCTGTATATAGTAAAATTTCGAAACGAAATAAAAGGGAGAGATGAAAAACATTAACAATAATGTCATTTTGTCCAAAGTTAGTGTCCAATCTAATGCCTAAACGATATGATCCTTGATTTCTTTGTATTAGAATTTAGTAGAGGTGAAATGGGTTTGGCCAAACAGGTCAAGTCCAGCCGGCCTACCCTACAACCAGACCGGTCTGGCCTATAAGTAGGCCATGTCGAAGCATGTATAAGGAGCAAGCCAGGCCATGCCTCATGTATGAGGCCTACAGACCGGCCCGGCCCGGCCTGTAATGCTTGCCAAAAGTTTTTTTTTTAAAAGACTTATTAAACAATATATATTAATATATGCATATCTAAACAAAGATAAATTTATAGTGAAACGGTCAAGACAAACAACCTCTTTGCTAAGACATATTCGATTCCCACCATTGCAATTTTGTAAAACAAAATTAAAAACAAACTTATTAAACAATGTGTGTATATATATATATATATATATATATACGGTCGGGACCAGGCTTGCGAGCCAGGACAGCCCCCCTGGCTTTAACAAACAGTGCCTAGGCCCGGTCTATTAAGATGGCCAGGCCTCTTTGGCACGGCCTGTTAGAAGGCTCATCCCGCCACCGGCCAACCGGGCCGCTTGTATTGCCACCTTTGTTAGAATTGCATGATTGAAATGATTGGATTTTAGGGATGACACATCATTTTGTGTATGTTAAGAAATTTAACATTATGATGTAACAAATTATAATTGGAAGTTTAAAAATTCCTTAATTAGATTTTCAGGCTAAATTAGAGATATTGTATTTAAAGTGTATAAGAGAATATTAATGTTTGAATAAAAATCATAAATATATGGGGAATTTTCAAAACTAACCATTTAATTGAAGGGAAATATTGTTTTTAGCCATATATTTTTCCAATTATTTGTTTTAGGCTATGTTTGGGATTGCTTTGTTTTAGAAAAAATCTACTTATAGCTTAATTTAATTAATAATTAACTTTAAAAAAAAGTTGGTAAGTGTTTGGTAAACTAAATTTTAAAAGTGCTTAATTTTTGAAATGATGGAAAATGTATTGAACAAAATTACTAAAATAGACATCATTAACAATATAAATATAAAACATAAAAAAAGAAATAAATAAGAAATTTAAACAGAAAAAAAAAATTATAACTGAGTTAACTCGCTCAAAAACCCGAGTCAACCAGTCTTTTTACATTTGAAATTTAGCAACTGAGTCAACTCGCTTAAAAGCTGAGTCAAATCGTTGATTCTCATTGCCACAACCTCCAGTCCTCCACTACCTCCGCCGCATCTAATCCAACCAGAGGCTTTTTCGTGAAGTCAACCGCTGGTCGCTCCCTCATGCGGTGTCGGATGTCGCCGGTGAAGTCGGGTTCACCTCCTTCCCTTTCGTCGGCGACAATACAACCAAGTCCCTAACCAACGAGCAAAACGTCAACAACCAGAGGCGAGGATGGTCGGGCGAGTCGGAGACTCAACGGCCGGGGAGATCTGGGAGAGAAGGTCGGCTTGGCGAGGTCGGCGACGTGGAGTAGATGGTATCCTGTCGCACGGAGGCGTTGACTACGAAAGAGGTGAGGCAGCGTCGGTGGTGGTGGTGGCTGGGGAGGGATTCCGGTGGTGGCCCCAATCCCGATCATTTTTTTTTTAATTTTCATATTTTCTTTTTATTTTTTTATTATATTATTAAATATAGGGTAATATTGTCTTTTTTGAAAATAGTAGGGGTATTCTAGACATTACATAAACAATAAGCTACTTTTTGCTTCTAAAAGCAACCCTCACCTAGCTTCTCAAAAGTTGATTAATAAAGAAGCAAATTGTAAAATAAGTTGCTTTTGGGAAGTTTACAAAACACTTATTTGCTCAAAACTTGATAAATAAGTGATTATTTTCCAAGTATAAGCAATCTCAAACATAGCATTAGTATTCTTAGGGGTACAAAGTCTAAAGTACCCCCATATTTAAAATTAAAGAAAAAATCAAACAAAACATAATGTTTCACTCTCAAAAAGTGGAAGAGATGATGTGTTTCACTCTTGAAAGTGAAAAGAGTGTAAGAGATAATATGTTTCATTCTTGAAAGTGAAACAAATGAGATGTTTCAATGAGATGTTTCACTCTCGAAAAGTGAAATAGATGATGTGTTTCACTCTTGAATAGGGATGTCAATTGGATCGGATTTAGATTATCAAAATCCAATTTTTCGGATTTTCGGATTTGGATCGGTTTTGGTCCGAAAAATTTCGGATCAGATTTTCACTAAAAAAAAATTCTTTCAATCGGATATTTTGTACAGGATCAGATATGTATTTTTTTTCGAATATGGATTCAGATCGAACTTGGACTCATAGTTGGACATGAAAATTTTCGGATCAGATTTGAATTTATTTCGGATTGGATTAGGACTTATTTCAGATTTTTTTTTAAACAATATTTTAAAAAAACAATTTAAATTAAACAATGTCAGTTTTTTAAATTAAAAATAAATAAAAAATATTTTCTATATACAAAGTATGTGAAGTGTGGGTTTTTTGTGACGTGTGTCGGTGTATATAATTTTTTGTCGGTGTATATAATTTTTTGGTGCAGTGTGCTCTCAGATCACACTGTCTAATGTAATATATATATATATATATATATATATATATATATAATATTTAAAAGAAATTTTATTTAACAGGTCACGTGATTTTTTATGAAAAATCAGTTTCATATTTTAAATAGGATCACATTCGGACTGGTTTCAAATTAGGATTTGGATTCGTATCAGTTTCTTATTCATACCGAATTTGGTTTTGGAAATTTTTCAGATTCAAATAATTCGAATCCGAAAACTGGATACGGATAAGAATAGATTCGGATGAAAAATTATAAGAAATTTCAGATCAGATTCGGATTCAGATTGGATCTGGATTGTCCAATCCGATTTACACCTCTACTCTAGCTTGAAAGTGAACACATGATATTTCACTCTTCAAGAGTAAAATATATCATCTGTGAAATATGTGCTTTAACTCTAGAAGAGTGAAACATCTCTTCTTCAACACATTTTGCGTCTCACGATAGAGTGTTCACAAAAGAAAAAAAAAATTCAATCATTTTGTCCACTAAAAACATCAATTTTTTTATAATTGGAAGTTAACCCAACAACATAAACATGAAACAAAGTATAAAAAATCAATTAAAAACGCAAAAATTAGATACTTCGAAGTTTGAATTATATCAGAAAGATTTCAAGCACAAAATCAACTATATCATTCTGTCTTTTTTGTCGATTTCTAGCATAGATTTTTATCAATTTCTCAATATGAAATCGTTGTTTGACAATAATTCGAGAAAAATAGGGTGTATTTGTAGTAGGTTTTGATTATAGAGAGAGAATGAAGATGTAGGATTGGTTGAAGAAAAGGTAAAGAAGGGTAATAATATAATTAGATGGTTATTTGGTGAAAAGAAATTAATATGTATGGTTAGAAACAATAATTTTATGGGAAAATGTTAAAGACAAAAATCAATAGGTTAAATGGATTGTTTTTACAATTTCCGCTAAATATATTTACATGTATTATAGAGATATTAATAAATAGAAGATAAATGTATAAATAAAGATAAAGAAAATAATACTGTAGCAATTAAAGAGTTATAAAAATAAGAAGGAAAAAAATATAAATTAATAAATTGATAAAGCTAGAATTATCGGAAACTGGTCCTTCATTGTTTGTAGTCTAGTTTCCATTTCATATTATCCTGTTTGTGTTTTTTACAGTTTTTTTTTTTGGTAGAATTTCACATAAATCCTACATTTTTAGTGATTTGTCACATTTATAAATGTCTTTCTAAAATCATCACTTTAGTCCTAACTTTTTTCAAAACTCATCACTTTAGTCCATTTGACAAAATATGTAAAAGCCAACTATTTTAAAATTTGTGAAAGTACATTTTTACTCTTATTACTATTTAATTTAGCTAAAATGATTATATTAGTTTTAAATTAAAATGAAAAATGATGAAATTATCAATAATAAAATCTTAAATAAATATATTACAAAAAAATATTAAATAAATAAAAATAATAAAATCCATTAATTTTTTCTTTTCTTTTTTTGTATTTTTATCTTAATGAATATTTATTTAGCTAAAATGATTATCTTAATTTTAAATGATTTTTTTTCATTATTTTTTTTGTAAACTATTTATTTAAGATTTTATTATTGAGCATTTATTTTTATTTTTTTTAATTTAAACCTAAGATAATCATTTTCACTAAATAAAAACTCATTATGAAAAAAATACAAAATAAGAAAAAATTAAAGGATTTTTTAATTATTTATTTAAGTTTGTTTTGTAATATATTTATTTAAGATTTTATTATTGAGAATTTTATTGTTTTGCTTTTTAATTTAAAACTGGGATAATCATTTTAGTCAAATTAAATAGTATCAAGGGTAAAAGTGTACTTTTACAGGTTTTAAAATAATTGACTTTCACATATTTGATCAAATGGACTAAAGTGATGAGTTTTGGAAAAAGTTAAGACTAAAATGATGAATTTGGAAAGACATTTATAAATGTGACAAATCACCAAAAATGTAGGAATTATGTGAAATTCTGCCTTTATTTTTTTAGAAGTTTCTATAAAGTTTCAAGTTTTTCTTTTAAAAATAGGGTTATTATCAAAAAAGTCCCTCTAAATTATCATAGTATCCGTTCTAGTCCACCTAGTTTCAGTATTAACTATACAGGTCCAAACGTTAGGTATTAATAGTTATTTTCCAATTCCGTAAGGAATTTGAAAAATTCTGTCAATGGTCAGAAGCTAAAAATGGAAAAGACACCTTCAGTGTTTCTAGAAGCTTTTTTAACTAAGGGAAAAATGGTAAATTGATATATTAATAATTGGAAAATCAAAAAACAAATTAAAAAAATGAACGGCTGAGATGTAGATAGCATAACTAAGATGATGACATGTTAGAAACCACTTAACAAAACCAAAAAAGGCGTGGTCCCAAGCATTTCCACAACCATTTTCTCTCATTTGCTTCAGAAACCACCAACAGTGCATCTTCATTCGCGCCAAAATCCCTACACAACTCACCACTGTTGCTTCTTTTCAATCGAACTTGATGATCGTTTTTTAGTCTAAAGGTTTGTTCAACTTATGGCGTTCGACGTGAAGCACTAGTTGCATGCGAAAGCATTTTACGAGGAATATTTGAAGCTTGTTGATCGAAATGTTAGTTTTTTAAATGATAAAGGATTATTTAGTTTTATTGATTGATATTTGTTGTATGCAGCATGTTTACATCTTGATTATTGACAGATTTCATCTATCTAGGGTTTTTGTGTTTGAGAAAATTGGGGGTTTTCGATTCAAAGTTAATTTAGTGTAATTGAGTGTTGTTGAGTGTTGTTGAAGTTGTTGTACGTGTATTGGTGCCGAAAATAGAGCAATTTTTTAATTAAAAAAAGTAGTTTTTTTTTTTCTTATACTCAGGTTCAAGGATTTTAGGATTTATTTGTGTGTTTATCTGTTTAAGATGGGAATCGGTTTATATGTGTTATGTTTATGTGTGTTTGACATGTTTTTATGTTAGTTTGGTTGTTATTTGGTTTGCAAGGTAGGTTTTTGCTTGCATTTCAGTTGCATGTTGTGTATTGTTGTTCACAGTAGCATGTTTTGAGGTTTTTATAGTATTTTTTTTCCTGCTTTTGACATGTTTTTATGTTTGTTTAGTAATTATTTCGTTTGCATATGGGAATTGGTTTATATATGTTGTGTTTATGTGTGTTTGACATGTTTTTATATTAGTTTGGTTTGCAAAGTAGGTTTTTAAGGTTGTTATTTAGTTTGGTTCACAGTAGTATGTTTTGAGGTTTTTATTGCATTTTTTGGTTGTGTTATTGCTTTTGACATATTTTTATTTTAGTTTGGTTATTATTTCGTTTGCAAAGTATGTTTTTGCCTGCATTTTAGTTGAGGATCTGATTGCATTTATTTTTTGTCTGTGCACATGTGAAATGAATATTTTCAAAATAAAAGTGTTGTCTGGGACTGATTTGATTGAGGTAGGTCAATGTGATGTTGATCACATAATTAGCCTCATTACCTTGATTCATGAAACGATTGATGAGCTTAGTGGAAAAGGGGAAGTACCTAAGGATGATTGCTTTGTTTGGGTACAATTACCTTGGAGTGGTGAGAGAGTTGAGGTGAACAATGATATTGAGTTGGTTGAGGTTTTTAGAATGTTTGAAAACCGTAGGTTGGATACGATAATGTTTGAGTTAGAGAATGGCTACAATCCAACTCCTCTACAAGCGTCATCTTTCAGACCCAATGAAGATGCTGAAGTGTTGGCCCATGAGGGTGGTTATGTAGCATTGGGTTGGTATGACTTGGAGGCTGAAATGTTGAATTATGAAGGTGATAGTGAGAAAGATGATGTTAAGGATAACGAGGATGGTGAGGGAGTGGGAAGACAAGATAATGATGGACATAGTAGGCAGTATAATGAGGTCCCAGTAATTTAGGAAGATGATGATAATGATGGGAATGATGACCTAACTAAGAAGTGCATGGATTTGTTTGAGTGGTATCAATCAAAGTCCGATGATGATTGATACCACAATAATATGTTAAGATAACTAAGTTGATGAAAGGTAAACCTTTCAAGAAAATTATGGGTGGTGAAATCATGTTTCATGCAGGTCAGACCTTTGACAATCCGGTCCAAATGAGAGACATATTTTAGGGAGTATGTCATTCAAGAGGGTGTAGTTTTAAATAAAGTGAAAAATGACCAAGTAAGACAGACCTACAAGTGCACAAAAGCTGGCTGTCATTGGAGGGAACATGGTTCACGCTTGATCAATGGAATCACATTCATGATTAAAACGTTAGTGGACCAACATGAATGTCATAGGGTTTACAACAACAAAGAGGCAAAAGTAAAGTGGATTGCCTTTGAGTTTGAGAACCTTGTGAAGAACAATCCTAGTATTGATATTAAGGTGATAGGTGATTTGTTAAGGGAGAATTATAAGGTCTCGGTTGACATTCAAAGGCTTTATAAGGCAAAGAAAAGAGCATTAAAAGGGTTGGATAAAGATCATGCTAAGTTGTTTTATTATCTAATGAGATATGCTTACATGGTGAACCAAAGCAACCTCGGGTCAGCAGTACATATCTCCACCCAACAACCACAGCCTACATTTCAAAGGATATTTTTAAGCTTTGTAGCTTAGAAAATAGGTTTCTCTAAGGACTGCATGCTCTTTATTGGAATGGATGGGTGTCATTTGAAGGGCCCAGTTTGAGGAGTACTACTATCTACTGTGGCCTTGGATGCAAATAATAGGTTATTTCCGCTAGCTGTTTGCATTTGTGAAAAGAAGACTCAGCCCAGTTAGGAGTGGTTTCTAAACAACTTGAAGATCCATTTGAAGTACCCAAAAGACATGAACTTGACATTCATGTCCGATAGACAAAAGGGTGCCATTGCAGCTTTAGAGAAGCATTTTTCCTTTGCCAATAGAAGGTAATTTTTTAACATATTTATTTTTATTGTTATGCTTTTTCATTTTCAGTATGTAATTAAAGCTTTTTTATTTTCATGTGGCAGATATTGTACAAGGCATATCTTTGCCAACATCATACTTATTTACAAGGGGTGAGCTCTACAAAAAACTGTTTGGAGGACCAATAGAAGCTGCAATACGTTTGACTTCAAGGAAGCAATGAAAGAGATTGATGCTATTAACCCTTCTACCAATGTTTGGTTAGAAGGAATTGCACCAAAACATTGGTTTAGGTTTTCTTATGACCACTTCATTATGTATGACCACGTCACCAACAACATGACCGAGACATTTAATAGCATGTTAGGTACCCATAGAGCTGCATCTTACTTAAAATTGCTAGAGTTTATTAAAAGGACGGTTATGAGGAAGTTTCAAGAGAGAGAAAAGGAGTGTGGAACATGGAATTCTATTTTACCAAAAAGGGTGAATGCAAAAATCTTGAAGAAGGGTAGAGAAAGTAAGTTGTTGAAAATTATATCAGCTGGGGATATGGAATACGAGATTTTGGATGGAACTAGGGGATATGGTGTCAAACTTAGGGAGTTTACTTGTTAGTGTGGTAACTAGCAGGTTAGTGGGATACCCTGTAGTCATGTAATGGCTGCCATAAGCCATTTGTGTGGTAGAACTGCAGTGAAGGATAAGGTGAGTGAATTTGTCCATCAAAGTCAGAGCAAAAATGCATACATGCAGACTTACAAAGGCATGATCCATCTCATTCCTAATCAAAAAAATGTGGCTAGAAGTGCCTGCTTGCATACTTATTGAAAGTCAAACAAAGCATATCTTTCCACCACCTCATACTATCCAACCTAGTAGGCGAAAGATTCAGAGAATGAGGGAACCAGATAAGGCACCTAAAGAAGGAAGATCTGGCACCGTAATATACAAAATTTTCTCCACACCTGGGCATAACCAAAGGACCTGCAAAAGTAAGACAAAAAAGGTATGTCATTCCTAACTTGTTAATTTAGTTCTTCTATATTATGTTTTTTCAAACTTGTTCATCTAATTAATTTGCATTTTTCTTTAAAAGACTACTGAAACCTTAGTTGGAGACTCATCTTCACAGCCACCAATCCAACCACATTCAACATTTAAAGGGTCATCTTCACAGCCACCTAACCAAACTCAACCTCAATCTCAAGTTCTCAACTAACATAGTAGCTGCCTGGACTGATGGAAGACAGCAACACTTGGTTGTGAATCAAGCAAACTCTGATTTTATCTTGGAAACTTTTATTGCATTAAGTATTTTTTCCCCACATTCCTTTTTGTTAAATTGTGTGGTCTTGTTGAAAACGCTAGCAAATTTTAGATATGGTTATGAAACCATTAAATATGCTTAATATACTTTTTGAAAGTATTAGCACACAGACCGTACAGAATATTGGTAGTTCTTATCTGTGAATGTTGAATATGTAGTGTAGGAAAATGTTGAACTCTTAACTACTTTTTATTTATGTTTAAGCTTTATTAATTATTACATTCAAGCATTATTACATTCAATGATTGCGTGTAACACTGAGTACAAGCATTGTCATGGTTACACCAAACAAAACCATGTTAACTACCCACATCAGCCTTGACCCTCCTTGTATAGACTCTAGGTGATGCATTATCCCATTAATGTTTGTTTCCATATTATGCATCCTTACATGTAAGCTTTCTAGGTGCTTGCCCTTTCCCATAACATTTCTAGCTTATGCAATCTTGTATATACATCTGTCATTTCTTGTTGAAGCTAAAAATTATCTCCACCAGCATACCTTTGTGACCTGCTTTCTATGTACTCAGCTTGGTTGAATTCTTCATTATCAAGTTGCCAAAATTTATAGAAATTGCATTTTCCTCTCTCACAGAATAAACACAATTTCTTTGGATTGTTTTGAGATTATGATATCTTTACAGCTGCTTTAATCCCACATGTATATTTTCGATTTTTGAATTTTATTATCCTACCATTGATGGTGTTTGTTGGGGTTGATGTTTATTGTTCAGTTTGTTTATTGTTGAGCTTGATAGCCTCTTGTTTGTGTTTGCTTGATATTGATGTTGTGGTTTGTTGTGGATTGTTAATATAGAAATTGGATGATAGTGTTGTGGTTTGTTGTTGCTTGTTGTGTATTTTGGAGATTTGTACTGTTGGAGAAGAAAATAAGAAATGAAGAAATGTTAGAAGTGTAAATTTTCAGAATTATTATGCAATGAGGGTGGATGTGTTTGTATGAAATGAGTGTGCTTTTTATAAGGAAAAATAAGAGTCGTTGGACTCTTCAACAGCTACTGAAAATTTAAGGGCAGGAAGGTAAATTAGCCCTCTACTCATGTCAGCAACTCTTATTTTAACGTTAATCATAACAGAAGGATCTAACGAGTCGATACTAAAACTAGGGGGACTAGAACGGATGATATGACAAACTAGAGAGGCTTTTTTTCATTTTTACCCAAAAAAAAATAAGAAGTTGGGTATTTTCGTAGTTTTTGTTATAGACTAAATTAGATTTTGAAATGTGGTTAAGAAGTTGGGTATTTTCGTAGTTTTTGTTATAGACTAAATTAGATTTTGAATGTAGTTATTAACTGTTAAACCCTGTGTCTGGTTAAAAACAAATTTTGAATATTTTTTGTATTTATTTTCTACGATTTTCACTAAAAGAAATGTGCATAGGCTTGATTTTTTTTTATCTATTAGTATATAAAACCAAACATTTTTGTAAAATGATTGAACACGCGAAAAAAAAAAAGCACATTGAATGTCCTTATGAATACATATGAGACGAATAAATATGGTCTTCAGACTTTGCAAAGAAATTTTGAGATTCTTCAAATGGATAAATCAAAACAAAAATATATTTAATTATTATTCATGGATATTAGGCTTGTTGATCAAATGAAGGCCGATTAAAGATGCACATTTTCCCCCGGATCTTTAAATCCCCACATCCCCATCTCCATTTGGAGAAATTTTTTTGGAGAAAAATGGGGATGGGGATGGGGGGAGGTCCCCCATCCTCATTTCCCCCAATATATATATATATATATATTATGTATCACTTTATGATTTTATTATGTATTTGTAATGCACACTTTATGATTTTATTATGTATTTGTAATGCACTAATGAATTTTAGTTTGTATTTGTAGTGGAATATTTTTTTAAAAAAAATTTAATTTTTAATCAAACGGGAGAATAGGGAAATAGGAAAATGGGGGAAAATAGGGAAACGGAAAAAAATGAAGAAAAACGGGAAAAACGGAGAAATGGGGTTAGGGATGAATATACCTCCCTCCAAAATTCTCCATCTGGGATTGGGGAAGGGTCTAGGAAGTGTGGATGGAGATGGAGATGGGGATGGGGATAGGGATGGGGATAGGGATGGGGGACCTATATCCATCCTCATTCCCCAAATGTACATCTCTAAGGGCTGATGCTAGATTTTTGCTTTCTTAAGAAAGTCCTTCAAACCTTAACAATATCTTTTGGGTATGATCGGTGCATGGGATGGGATATGATACTACTTTTGTAATCTCATCTCTCATATTTATTGGTTGCATGAGATGGGATTAAAATAATTAATTTTAGTTCCACCACTTTATATTTTTTTTTCTAAAATATAAATATATTATAATAATTAATAAAATATTTTATATTAAACATTTTAAAAATAATAATTTTCAATACTAACATATAAAAATAAATATTATTTTGTTTGAAATTGGTTTTAAATATTTAAATTATTTTTAAATAAATATTTTTTATTTTTTATTATTTTTTTCAAAATTTAATTGAAATAAGTATTTTAATCAGTCCAATTCTATACAACTATTTTAAGTTTTTAACCATGAGGTGGGGTTATTTAGTCCCATATTTTTTATTAAAATATTCTTCTTCTTTATTTTTTTTATTTAATTATTAAATTGTATATTTATTTAATATATCTTATTATAATATTTGAAAATATTTTTCAAATATTAAATATCAATTAAAAATGTTATTTTCTATAATATTAATTTTAAATCTTTTATTTTTTTAAATTAAATAATTTCTTTATTTAAAAAATTTATTAATCAATTTCATAGTGTATTAAATATATTATAAAATTATTATTTTTTATCCAATCTCATACTACACCAAACAAGAGACAAAATTATTTTAATCAAATCTTATACAACACCTAACACATCACATAACTAAATTTAGTCCAGTCTCATCCAATCCAACCACATGAAAATAATCATATTCTATCTTACGCACCAAACGAGCCCTTCAAGGTGACAGATCTCAGTCACATGACAATTGTATGCCCATGAATGTGAAGAAGCAATTCAAGAAAATGGATTTCAAATAGAGAAATATATTAAAAACAAAACCAATGTTAATAGTGAAATATTTGAAAAACACAAAATACTTGTTTTCGCTTTTGTTTTTGTTTTTGTTTTTGTTTTTGTTTTTCACTTTAAAAAAATCACTTTTTATTTTTATTTTTTTCTTCTTCTTCGACTTTCTCCATCGGAATCCATCACAGTTCTTCTTCCTCACTTCTTCTTCTTCTTCTTCTCCTTCGTCACTCTTCTTCTTTTTCTTCTTCCTCTGGGGACGATCTTCGGCCTTGGTGCCGCCGACGACGATCTGATGCCTTGGTGCCGCCAATGACGATCTACTGCCTTGGTGCCGCCGATCTACTCCTCTGACACGTTTCAATTCCAAGCGACTTTTCTCTCTCTCTCTCCCTCTTTACAAAGAAGAAAGCTAACCGGAGAAAGCGACCCGTTTCGGTCCCCAGTTCCTTGTGCTCATCGCCTTGGAGAACAGATTTTTGTTGGGTGTTGATGCATTCTTGATCTTTTTCTTTGGCCCATAACAGATCATACAGACCAGCACAATTATATTGGTTAATTATTTAACCAATTTGTTTTATAATTATTGTAATATTAAATAAAATGCAAAAATGATATTTCAATTTTTTATATTTTCGGTTAACCCACCAGACGAGTTTTTTCTGTTTGTAGTTTTAGAATACAATTTCAAATATATGCTACCAGACGTGGTTTCGGATTTCGAAACTGAAACCAAAAACACTGTTTTCATTTTTCTTTTCGAAAAACATCAACTGAAAAACGCTTACAGGACGGACTCTAAGTGACTGAAGATCTTGTTATTCTAGAATTATGGCTTTGGGGGTTATGATAATTCCTTTAGTGTTCAAGAAAATTATATACTTGACAACATCGTCAGTTTTGAAGAGCTAGCCTTGGTTTCTAGCCTTGGTTTCGGGGGCAATGTTGGATCAAATTAAATCAAGTCACACAGCTCATTTTTTTTCTTTTTCTTATTTTAAGTAATTCTACTGTGTCCAAATTTAGTGTTGAAATAATGTGGCATCACTATAATCCATTCATTTAAATTGTATTAAATCATACAATTTAAATGAATGGATTATAGTGATGCCACGTCATTTGAACACCAGATTTGGACACTAAATATGATTTAAATGAATAGATTACAGTAAGGCCATATTATTTGGACACCGGATTTGGATAATAAATTTAGACAAAGTAGCATTATTGTTTTTTTATACAACTTGCATGGGCGACTCGAATCCAGAGGGATTCGGTTTACATTTAGGTTGAATGATTGTATAAATATAAAAGAAGAAGAAGAAAAAAAACAATTCAAATAAGGAGAAACAAGTAAAAAAGAAAACAATTTCATATTGATATAATGGGAGTATATATGCTCACATTGTAATCCCAGTTGCAAGTTTCGTTGTATAGACAAGCTAAATGAACAATCATTCGTATAAAGCTAAAATTCAGATGTGCGTGTGTGAGTATATTTTATGTGTTTGAAAATTCAGATGACAGTAAACACATTAATTATTCAAGTGATGGTTCTTTTCTATGATGATAATTTCTTCTCATTAACAAATCCCCGAATCTCCGTAGCAGAGCTTTCTTTTTTCTAGAGCTTTTATCACCATCTGCATCTTCAAATTGTGCCCCATCTATATCAAAATCATCAGAACTTGTGGCATCTCCGCTATCTGTCAACATAGATGACCTCCTCCGGTGGTGGGTTTGGCTTACTACTGGTGCTGCTGACACCGGTGAATCTGTATCGAATATCGAACCTTTAAGCGGGTCACCCTTTACAGAGTCGGAATCTTCATCGCTTTCTTTGTTCGGATCCTCGTCTTCATCCTTGTCCCCATTGTTGGATTTATGTGGGATTTTCAGCTCCTTGATATTGAAACCGAATTCACTTAACATTTTTTTCTTGCCTTCGCTATGCTCCTTGTCCAGTGAATTCTGAGGCTGCAACTCCTGGCTTGATTCTGTATCTTCAAATTTTGATTCTTTGTTTGTTGTTCCTTGGTAGACCAATCGCTTCAACTCCTTGATACTATCAAGAGCCGCGGCTTCATTCATCTTCAGGTTTTCGTTCTCTTGGATAATAAATTCTAAAGCTTGTTCCTTGTCATGCAAGGCATCCTTGGCAATCCTAGCTGCTTCTTTTGCAACATTGGCTTCATTTAACGCCTGTTTGAGTATATCGCGCAGATTGTGATTCTCTTGCTTTCCAGTTGTGATCGCATTCTCAGCAGCATTAAGCGACTCTAGCAGACTAGTATTTTTTCGTTGTGCAGCATCCCTTTCCTCTTCTGCTCTTTTGATACAATCAACAAAACCAGTCTCTTTACCGCTCCACGCCAAAAGTGATTCTTCAGCTTCAAGTCTCAACCTCTCCGAAGTGTTTTTGTACACATCGGCTTCTTTCTTAAGCTCGTCTAACTTTTCCTCCGCGCTCTTCAACTTGGACTTGAATTTTTCTGCCTCACGTTTTGTGTCCTCAAGTTCTTGTTGGGTTGCGCTAAGTTTGTCCTTCATTTGATTGGCCTCTGTCGCGACTTCTTTCAGCGCAAATGCTAAATCGTCCAAAGCCTTCTTGCTATTGTCTTCTGCCTCAGTAGCCAACTTTAGTTCATTCTTTAGCAAGCTCACCTTCTCAATTAGACTCTTGGTTTCCAATGAAGAATCCTTTTCGTTCTCTTGGGAACGAGCAAGATTCTGTTTCGCCAATTCAAGCTCAGACTTGAGACTTTGAAATGCTTTTTCTGTATCATCACCAAGAGCGCTCAGGTTTTTCTTGGAAGATCCCTCCAGCTTTTTCAACTTTACACGAAGAGACTCAATTTCAAGCTTTGATTCTACAAGTTCCATCTTTGTTTGCTCAAGTTCTTTGGTTCGGACAGTAAACGAATCGAACATCTTTTTCTCTGATTCCTTCCGGTTTTCAATTTCAATGTCCAGCTCCTGAAATCGTTCCTCGCTTTCAGCTAACAAATTCAAGGCCTTGGACTCGAAGGAGTTCATGGTACCCAACTTCTCTTTTAACTTGTCTTCAGATGATTTCAGGGTACCCAACTCCTCTTTTAATTTATCCAATGAAGCATCTTTGTTTAACAATTCTTGTTTTGCCTTTTCAAGTTCAACTTTCAATGACTCTATATTCTTATCTTTCGTCTTCAATTCTTTACTAAATGTTTCATTCAACGCGTTCAGCTCTGTATATATATCCGAAACCTTTCCTGTAGACATGGCCTCGTTGCGCCTCATGTTGGCCTCTTGAGCTAACTTCTTTGTCTCCCGAAGATCATCAAGCGCTCGATCACTTTCTCGTTCAATTGTATCTGATAGCTTCTGCGGCTCCTCAAGCATCATCTTCTGTTGCTGCATCACAACAATTCTTTCCTACCACCCAAAATGAGTTACATAAAAATCATCAATATATCAAACATAACACAAAAAGCAATTCAATCACCAATTCTTAATTAGATCATAAAAAAGACAACATGCACATACAATAACAAAACTAAATTCATTTATAGCATGAAATTATTTGTAGACAACAAACTAGTAACACCAAATTATGTTCTGCAGGCAAGAATTTTGAATTTTATAAAGCAAACAGAAAACAAAATAAAACTCACCTCAGGGAGGATTTTGATGGATAAAATTGGGGAAATACGAGTAGACCCAAATCTAAAAGTAAAAAATAATTGACAAAATAAAACTCCAGAGGCATGAAAAAAGAGAGATATATAAATACAACGAGAGAGCCGTCAAGGCAAAGATTCTAAGAAAGACAAAAGGTTGAATATTTGAGATTCAAGAAACCCAACAACACTTTTATACATTGAATCGTTCTTCAGGGTGGAATTAGGCACATAGTGCCTTAGATTTTGTTATCTTTGTTGTTAAATAAAATAAAATTTAAAGATAAAAATTAGGTGGGTTCTAAATTTGGGAAAACAGTAAAAAGGTGAGCAGAAACATAGGAGGAATAGAGAAAGAAAGAGAGGAGAATAATGTTGGAGAAAGATTGACTTTCGTAGGACAATCCGAGGTTGGCGGATTTGCCACTAAATTTAGAAAACAAAAAACAGCTTTGGCTTCAACGGCAAATGTCAGCTTATTTCATATTTGACTCCTATTTGCTATAATTTTATTGTTTTTAATTATTGGCTCCTCTTGAGTCTTGAGTCTTGTCTTGGCCGGCTGACATGGTCACCCTTGTAATTGTTTATTGTTCCAACTTCAAAACAAGAATCCGCGTGACCCAAAATGGTTTTGCTGAGCTTGAGACAACATTTTAGAATTTTTCTTTCTTTTGAACAATATTTTGCTTGCAAACTGAAAATTACAAATATTTAATAATTAATAGCGCCTCTTTTTGGACCAGAGACCTTCTATATCCAACCCTCTTGCTTCAGTTTGATGCATTTGTAGAAAAATAAAACTCCTTTCTTTAACAATTACGGTATTTTGGGATAGGGGGAGAGATATGACTCGAACCCACAACCTTTTGGATGTCATCTTGGATGCAGGTGTGAAGGGCTCAAAGTCGAGTACTTCTCTTAAAAAAAAAACACTTCCTTCCTAGTGCTTAAATCCCAAAAGGCACTTTTGACAATATTAAAAACACTCATAAAACGCAATAAAACACAACTAGGAACTGATAAACCATGATAAAGGGACGATCTTAGTCCTTTAAAATAAAAAGTTCCCTGTGCAAAAGAGCCACATTCTTTAACATCCTCTAAATAAGAATAACGTCAAATTGCAACAAACAATTCTGAGTATTATCAACAATTATTGAATTCAGTAATTCAGCTTGCACACACATAAGAGTGTGACCACAAAAGAAGTAGACAAATTGTTTTGGGTGAATAGAACATACCTCAGAACAGAACACTAGCTAGACTGCTTCCGAAAATATTACAGCAGATGACGCTTCCTGTCTAAGTACAAGTAGGAATTGGAGGCTCCATCATTCAACTATGTTGATCCCAACAAATACACTACTAAATGTAACTCACCATAATCATCCCAATAAAAAATCAGCCTGTCCATGGGATTCACTGTATGGCAGAAAAGCATGTTCTATGGGCGCCCTTGTCATTACAATTAAATGACTTGGTTCTTCAGCAGCGTTTTGATTTAATACCAAAAATGCATCGGTGACCATTTTGATGAATATTCCTATGCATACTTACACAGCCTGAGTATTGACCGAATTCAAAAGCAAATGTCATAAACTTTCAGCAACTATATTGTATAACATGATACATTTCTCTTAATACGAATCATTTTCCAGCCTCTGAAATTTATTGCTTCTGTATAATCCAAATATAAATGCACGACTCGACTCTGAAATGCCGTACTAAGTCTTGTCACTGTCCAGTTCCACATACATCCAATTTACTGCATTATTGCTGGCTCTGTATTTTTAAGATGAGTATGTCAATTCATGTATAAAAACTACAACCAAACAGAACCGTATGCAAAAATAAATCTATATTATCAGTTGTACCTCGATATTCTGTCATAAACTAGACAGCTCCCAGTTTCTCTACCAATATCTTGACTGGTATCAACCACTCAATCAGGCATTAACACTTGTGCTTATAATTTTTTTGGCATAGCAAGTTTCCTCCACTCCTCTGTTATCTAGCATTTAGCAAAATCAGTTATAATTTCCATAACAAAGGTGAATCTCCATCAGGGGATATCACAGCTCGCTTCAAATACATTTATATGTCAATCAAAAGAGCTCCATGATGAAACGATGTCTGCAATGTCATTCATAGACTTCATTTGTAAGCAAAACATCTCAAGTACCAAGCGTATCTTGTCATTGTCTGGATGAGATACATCCCCTCCCAAGAAATAATGCACCTTATTACCAATTTCCGTCCAACTATAAGCTCTTTGCTTCTCAACTCCTTGCTCTTTCATTAGAATCCTCACTCTTGTAACTTCTTCCCACATGCCAGCAGCAGCATATATATTAGACAACAAAACATATCCCCCGGAATTATGAGGGTCTAGGTCACCAATTTTCTTAGCTGCCAATTCCCCTAATTTCACATTTAAATAAACACTAGAAGCAGCAAGAAGAGAACCCCAGATCCTAGAGTCTGCTTCAAAAGGCATATCTTGAATAACTTGACAAGCCTTCTCCAACTGCCCAGCTCGATTCAGTATATCAACCAAACAAGCATAGTGTTCGGACTTGGGGATAATTCCATAAGTCTTTACCATCAAATCAAACACATCCATGCTCTCATTTACCTTCCCTGCATGACCACAAGCAGACAATAAACTAAGAAAAGTAATCTCATCAGGTTCAGAGCCATTTAATCCCATCCCATTGAAAAAACTAAAAGCTTTCTCATAGAGTCCATGCTGTGCAAATGCTGCAATAACTGCATTCCATGAAACAAGATTTGGACTGCATATTTGTCCAAATGCCAACTCTGACTCAACAATGCTACCACATTTGCTATACATTGTAACCAAAGCATTACATACAGATACATTCTTCATAAATCCATTTCTTATAACAAATACATGAGCTTGTCTTCCATTTTTAAGAGATTCAAGACTAGAACAGGCAGTGAAAACTGAAACAAGTGTGGCATCATCTGGTTGCAAACCAATCTGATGCATATTTGAATATAACCTCAGTGCTTCCTCACCAACACCATTTTGTACATAACCTGCAAATTGTTTAAGGCAGCAGCAACTAAAATATATCAAGTTCCCTTATCAAGATTATAACTTCTGATTCAAGTGCTCAGCTCCAAAAAGTTGCTAAACTAAACAAGCAAAAAAAACTTGGCATACCTGATATCATCGCATTAAAAGACACACGGTCTTTAAACTGAATTCCTTCAAACAAAACTCTAGCATTATCAATCATCCCTTCTTTACAGTAACCCGTTATAATTGAAGTGATCACAATAGCATTTTTACTGTTGTGTGGCAGGTGGTCAAACAACTCTTTTGCTTCAAAAAACTTCCCATTCTCCACATACCCACTAATCATCACAGTCCAAGACACAACATTTCTAAACGGCATGTGATCAAATAACGCCCTTGCCTTATCAATCTCTCCATTCTTCATATACCCATCAATCATTGCTGTGTAAGAAATCACATTCCTTATTGGCATAACTTGAAATAGTTTGCAAGCATCCTCTACTCGACCATGTTTTACAAAACCCGATATCAATGCATTATATGAGGCAGTATTTCGCTTGGGCATGGCTTGAAAGTAGTTAAAAGCCTCGTCGACTCTACCATGATCAATGCAGCCAGCTATCATGCAATTCCAGGAGACGATATTCTTTACAGGCATTGATTCAAACAAATTCTTTGTTTCTTGGAGAAACCCATTGTGCCAGTAGCCAGCGATGATGGCGTTCCAAGTAACGACGTCTTTAGTAGACATTTTATCGAACAGTTGGCGGGCGGCTTCAATGTGGCCAGAGCGAGAGAGTCGACCAATTTTGAGATTGTTGATATAAACATCATGGGTGGAAAAGAGCCTGATAAATGTAGTGGGTATTGATAAGAAAGTAGGTGCAATAAATATGTTGGATGAAAAATGGCAATTGGAAAAGTGACCGAAAAGGCCAACTTGACGACTCCTCCAGACTGCCATATTGTTCCGCTTCCGCCCTTTCACTTATAAAAACAAAAGTAGAATGACGGGACACATTTCCAGGTTCTCTCAGTCCTCATTGAGTCATTGCAATAAACAATAGTGGCACTTCTCGCTTCAAACTTGCAGACAATTGCAACATAAAGGGACGGAGCCGTAGCAGCTCAGTAGCTCATTATCTGAAGCAACATGAAGCGTACCTTGTCTCGTAACAGCTTAGGCTCTCTGTTTTGTTTTGAAGTTTTTTTTTTAATTTTAAAATATCAAGTATTATCATGATATTTTATCACTAAATAGATCTCCCTTGCTCTACAAACTGAATTAAAAAGACCGGATTGATATTATTTATTTATAGAAGGGATTGCTTTTAGTTATTAAAATTTAAAAATAAAAAATAATATTACTTAAAAAAAATAATTAAATTAAATTAATCAAAGAAAATCATTTATATAAAAATTAAAGAATAATATTATAAAATTAAAAAAAAAATTATCTTTTTAATATTTTAAAGTTAATAATATTTTATTAATTTACCTAAACTAACTCGGAGTCGAGAATTCTATTTCGATAATGCCCAACATAAAAAAATTGAACATAATTGAAATTAGGGATTCTGGTTTTATTATGTGCAAATCTTGAAGTCTTGGACTCCTCGACCTCAAACTTTCATACCTTAACGAAATTACAACCAAACAAACCCCACCACCAAGACATACCTCAATCCATTCATCAAAACAGGTGTGTCCATGATGAGTACCTCCATTACATACGACCTACTTGACTTCATTCATTAAAAAACATGTGCTCGCCATGAGCACCTCTGTCGATCTTCTTTATTATGTTATCCGAACCATCACCGCAAAAACTTTTCGGTGAAAGCACACAACGGTAGTAATAAAGCATTTATCAATTAACAACAATCAAAACATTAAGAGCAATTCAATTGTAAAACAAGACATTTAACAAACTAGAACTTAGATTGGATGCCAATAATAGATGTCCATTGCCACTAATGTGGCAGCAAGTTTCCAACCAAAAAAGAGGTACAGAACAGTAAAATATAAAGAATCCAAATCCTCCCCATTAACAAATACACAAAAGACACCACCACATCAACCGGGATCACATGATATTTGCTAATAACACCTACCAGAAACCTATGCTATCTAAACCCTAACCAACATCTTAAGAAAAAACATGTCTTCCATTGATTCGGGGCACTTCCCTCCGCGTTTAAGCACGCTCACCCCTGATCCTCCTAGCCAACTGGATATCCTTAGGCATGATGGTCACACGCTTGGCATGGATGGCGCACAAGTTGGTGTCCTCAAACAAACCAACCAAGTAGGCCTCAGCAGCCTCCTGCAGTGCAAGGACAGCATGGCTCTGGAAACGCAGATCAGTCTGCAAACAAAAACCCATGTTAATCACCAGCAAAGCAAGAATAAACTGAATCTTTCAAATTATTATAATAATAACAAAATATACCTTGAAGTCCTGGGCAATTTCACGGACAAGCCTCTGGAAGGGCAGTTTCCTGATAAGCAGCTCAGTACTCTTCTGGTACTTACGAATTTCACTGTATAATATTACAAAAAAATCAATACCAGACATAAACCTAAATTGATTCATTGAATGACCAAGAGAATCCCATTAAAAATCAAATATATTGGTCAAGTGAACCCACCGAAGAGCAACAGTCCCAGGGCGGTATCTGTGTGGCTTCTTGACACCACCAGTGGTTGGAGCAGACTTACGGGCAGCCTAATTTATAGCAAAAACTAATAGTCAATAACACGAAATTTTGCAAACACCAACAAAAATTGCAAAATTGACCGATTTCACAAACCTTGGTAGCGAGTTGCTTCCTAGGAGCCTTTCCTCCAGTTGACTTACGAGCAGTTTGCTTGGTACGGGCCATCTGTGTTCAAATTCCAAACAAAATACATAATTCAATAAATTTTTGACAGATCTTTGAAATCAACAATTCTAAAGCAGAGAACTTGATTAAAACCTTAAATTGCTGACAAAACCACAAAATTTCGAAACCTTAATACATATATTCAACAAAAATAACAACATTAATACACAAGGGTAATAAGATAAAGAAAATCACAAAAGATGTGCCTAATTTGTCATCAGAATAAACCCTAGAAAATTTTGCCCTAAATTCATTACAAAATCTGACACAAAACAAAAAACCCCTAGCCTAACATCATCAGAATCATAAGTAGAACCCTAATTTCCAGATCTCGGAAGACAAAACGTACCTCTGATCTTGTTCAAATCTTCTCTCTCTCTCTCTCTCTTTCTCTGTATCTCTCTCTCTCTCTCTCTCTCTCTCTAGATTGGATTAAAGATTTGATCATGGGGCCGTTAAGTCGTTTATATAAGAGAGAGGGTGGGTAGATTACAAAATCGGACGGCCACGATTTGCTATCCCTGTGCTTTCTCTTGACGGAATCGGACGGTTTTAACTGGGATAATTTGTGTTTTCTGTCCATGAATGGACGGTTGGGATTTGAGTTTAGAGTGAAGACACGGATCCTCAGGCTTAGATGCTCGATTCCTATTGGTTAGTAGTGAACAAGAGTTTATGTTCTAAGTTGTAGTTTAAGGATGTTAAAACCGTTTAGGAGAAGCAGTCAGAGTGAGATTAGTTATTTTTACATGTGTCATTCAACTATATTAAATTATGAATATGCCCCACTATACAACTCCTCCAAAAAATTTCAAAATTTGGCTTATTACAAAGATCCGCTTTAGATTTACTCATTTACAAGCTTAAATTGGGCTTATGCATTGAAACACTTCATCTTCCGTTGCCTAATATTTTACAAGTTTTGTATCCAAAGAATTAAGATTAAAAAAAAATCAAATCAAATATAATATAATAAATATGTAATTACAAATTAATTAGTCACAATTATACTAAATTTTATATTTACGGATTGAGACAAAATATTCACATTTTATTACACAAACCACCTTGAATGTCTGTACAAGTTAAAATTAGTTAAACGAGTTTGAATTCCTCCTAATTTGGCTTGTTAATGATCTTTTTTAATATAGCGATACTTAAACATGGGCTTGTTTGACTCACTGTATTATATTGTATTGGATTGTACTGTATTTGATTGTATTAGGTCGTATTAGTTAATGTAGCCTCTCTACTATGTATTAGTTAATACAGACATCCATGTTATTAGACTAATTGAAATGTATTAGCTTATACAATATAGTGAATAATGCAAAACAAATCAAACATTGTATTGTATTATTCTAATACATTTTAAACTCTTAATACAATACAATGTGGTGCACCAAACAAGCATTTTAAATTATTATATGTTACTTTTCCCTCCCTCTTCAATGAGTCAAGATTTTCAATTCACAAACCACATTTGACATTATTGAAGGTTAGTGAAACAATTTTAGTTTTTTTTTTAGTGTAGGTTTGTGAAAAGATTTCGGTTTTTTTTTTCTGGTTTGACTTTTTTTAATGGTGTGGTGATTCGAACATGGGATATTGTCAGGCTAAATAAGCATTATTTATCACTCAATCACATTCAACGGTACATGTTTAAGATTTGTTATTTATTTTTTTAATTTCTCATCCAAACAAATGTGTCGTTCAAACTCATTATACATGTGGTAGGATTTGGTTTTTGTGTTCTAATTCTTCTTCATCTTCTTGTACTTTTTTTTTATTTTGTTTCCATGAAGGAGATCAAGATCAACATAATCTCTTTCATGGACATGATAAAAGGATGACAATTAGAGAAATGGAGATGTATATTGGTCCCCGCATCCTCATTCCCCAACCCTTTCCACATGAATCCACCCCTCATTTTCCCCGTTTGTGGAAAATATGGATAGGGAAGTTTGACCCCCCCCCCCCCCCCCCCCCCCCTTAGGTTTCCCTCATTTCCAATCCCAAATTTTCTTATGTTTTTCCTATTTTCCTCAGTTTGCCCATTTATTAACAATAGACAGTAACAAAAAGGAATGTTCTAAATCAACTATAAAGCAGAAGCATATAAAGAAAAACATAAAAGAGCAACGACCATATAAAGAAAAACATACAAGAGTAACGGCGATAGAGGCACACGAATGATGACAGGAAGGAGGCACGAATGGCGACAAGATGGAGACACGAACAACAGCAGAATGGAGACACGAACGACATCACACGATGAGAGCTTCAGAGGAGGCGCTGCCATTAGTGAAAGTTTCAATTTTCATATTAGGTTTAGGTTTTAAATTGAGCAAATAACACCCAACCTTCCCGAGATTTACCATTCTACACGTGGAATCAACTTTATCAAAAACTAACACTTGCCTTTCTTGTCGAGTCAACGGTTGTCCAAACTAACCGTTGAACGTGTCAGACCATCAAAAAGATTAAACTACCCATAATCCCTAAATTAAATAAATAATAAAGTATTTAAAAAAATGAAAAACTAAAAAAATGAGACGGATGGTGGTGATCAAGTAAAATTTAAAAGATTTTCTTAAAAAGAAAAATAAAGAATTGAATTAAAATTTTAAATAAAATTTCACAAATAAAAAAAATCAGAAATTGATAAATAAAAAAGATGGAGATCAAAAATTTTAAAAACTTGAAAAAATGGAAAAAATATATATTTTTTTTTAAAAAAATTGGATCTCTATCGTCCATCTTAAAGATGAATGGTGGAGATTTAACAATTGTCTTAAAAAGTAAAATCTAAGATTGGTGGACGGTGGAGATCCAATCTAGAGATTAGATCTCCACAAGATCTCCATCCTCCATCACATCGAAGGGGGAGTGCGGTGGAGGAGGTGTCGCCTCTCCCATTCGCGGTTGATGGAGGTCTCTCGGCCGTGAACAGGGAAGGCTACACCTGAGAGAATAGGGATAAATAGTATAAAATCCACCTTGATTTTTGAAACTAACGCTACATTAATAAGTCATATTTTATGGACTCCAAAGTAGGTGGTGAGACCAAACTGCATCCACTTATTCTATTACTTTTTAATTTTCTCTTTTTCTCTCTCTTTCTTCATCTCCTTTCATACGAACTCACCAATCACCTCTCAGTTCGATTAATAGAGGTCGGAAAGACCTCTATTGGATGTTGAAACGACTTTGACCTTCAATGGAAAGGAAGTTTCAACCTCCATTGGAGGTCGATGATGAAGAAGAAAAAAAAACAACAACAAAAGCAACAAAAAAAAAATTGGGCATTAAGTCTTGGGGTAGGGCACCCGATACTTATTGCCCAAATTTTTATTTTATTTTTATTTTTTTGCAATACCACCGATAAGTCTCGAATAAAAAAAATGTGAGACTTATTTTTGTGATTGTATTTCAAGAGTATTTTTGTCAGAAACACATTTATGGTGCTAGTTCCAAAAGTAGAGGAGTATAGAGTGCTAAAAAAATTTAGAGTCTGGCAACACCTCTCCTATTCATGAATCGCTCCATCTCCATGGATCTCAATAGAGATTACTGAGATCCATGGAGATGGAGCGATTCACAACTTGAGATGGATGGTGGAGATCCATTTTTTAAATATATATATATATACCAATTATTAAAAAAAAACTGTTATTAATTTTTTTACTATTTCTTTGTTTTTTAATTTTCAATTTTAAAAAATGGTTCTTTTAAAAAAAATTATAAAAGGTTTAAAGACAAAATTACCCTTAATTGTGATGGTCAAACTTGGTCAACAGTTAAGTTTGACTAATGCATGAGAGGTGAGTGTTAGTTTTTGATGAAGTTGATTCCACGTGTAAAAGAGCAAATTCAGGGGGCTGGGTGTTATTCACTCTTATAAATATTTAGAGTTAATGAAGTATTTATATTTAGGATTTAAATTGGAAAAGTGAGGAAATGAGAAAATTGGGGTAAATAGGGAAAATAATAGTTATTCACTCTTATAAATATTTAGAGTTAATGAAGTATTTATATTTAGGATTTAAATTGGAAAAATGAGGAAATGAGAAAATTGGGGTAAATAGGGAAAATAATAATTATTAAAAAAATAATTTTTAAGGAAAATGAGGGAAATGGGAATGAGCATCCTCATTTCCATTTAGGTTTTGTTTGGTAGGAAGGAGAGCTCTATTCCATTGTTTGGTTGGAGAGACAAGAGAGAGGAGATGAGAAGAGGAGAGATCTCAGCTCCCTCAGAGCCCACCAAAATGCATCATTCCCTCATGGAACAAATGAGAGGGAGGAGAGACTTCAGCTCCCTCATGACCCACCAATATAGTAAATTTACAATTATATATCAATCTATTCATTCAACTATCCTTTCAATACCAAATAAAGGAATAAAGACTTTTCTTTCATCCTTCATAACTTATCAAACAACATGAATGATAGATGTTATTCTCCACGTCCATCTTACTCTATTTCCTTCTTAATTTATCTATCTCTCATACTTTCTATCCCTCTTATCAAACATAGTGTTAGGGATGAAATCCATCCCACCCCATAATTATTTCAATTTGAATGGAGATTTTGGGGAATTTTGAGAGAAATGCTCATCTCTATTAGAGACCAAATATATTGTTTTTTTTAATAATTAATTAAAAAATTTAGGAATGACATAACATAATTTGATTGGACAATGTTTTTATTTATTTATTCACACTTAACTTTTTTTTTTTCATATGACCATCGGTAACTAATAGCAATCAACGAGTTAAATGGCAATCAGTGTTTTTAATGATATTTTTGTCGGTTTGACGATTTGAGTGAGATTATAAATATGGTTAAAGTAGGACAAGATAAGGTTGGTCAAGTGGTCTACCTTTCACACATACGCCATAAAGTTGATAGTTCGAGTTCTACCCTTTAAAAAAAACTCAAATTTATAAAATATATCAAAATAAATAAATATGGTTATCAAAATTGATATGCTTCACTTTGTACCACCCTTTTTTTCAAGAGTCTCCAACAATCTTGACACTTTTCTTCAACAATATCTTCTGCCCTATCGCTCTCACATTCACTTGCTGCTGGAAACTAGCCATTTTTAATTTCTTTGACTGAGATTTTTGATTTTTTTGACAAAAAAAAATATACTTCAAACTTGCTTCATTGCTTGATATAACTATTCTTGCATATGCTTTATATCGTTCTCAGACAATTCTTCGATAGATATATTTTTCAGACTTTTCTATAATAATTTATATGTAATAAACAAATTTTAGGGTTTAAGAGTTAAGATTTTTTTTTAATAAACAGGTTGCAAGAACGTGGGTTTTTTTTTGTTTTTTTTTTGGAAAATGAATATGAGGTTTTAATTAATTTATTTTGATTTTTTCTTTAATTTATATATCTCTTTAAGTAATTTTAAATAATTTTAATAAATAAAGAAAAAAAATATTACATAATTAAAAAAAGTAAAACATAAATAGACCGAGAGGTGTGTTATAACACCGCTCTTATAAATTTATACAAGTATAGTTAGGAGTAAATTAGTCCAATTTACCCTTTTTCGCAAGGACTCCGGGAGATGCTGGTGGATTTGACATGCTTCTCAAAAAGTGTCTTAAATATTGGATAAGCATCTTCTGGAAAGGCTGTTATAGGTATAGGGTACTTGGTCCAAAAGCAACATAGAGTTGATACTGAAAACAAAATGCTGATGATCTCAAAAAAATAAATTAAAATACAAATTCTGAAGAAATTCCAGCTACTTTAAACTTTAAAGGCAACTGTAATCATCAATTCATCATCTACTTCCCGTATCTTAAATGTTGTAATTGGACCTGTCAAAATGGGAGAAAAGAATATATTTCATTTGACTACCTGATTTTCCTTTACAGAGGTACAAAAAAATTACTACTAATCACAACCTCTAACAAGCATAATAATAGCAGTCAACTTATACACCAGTAACCCCTCTGGACAAATAACCAACAGTTCTCAAAACACACCCTGCAAATTCTCTAACACTTATCTAACCGTATGGACTCCAGCGAGGTTGCACCTCGACAATAAAACAAGCAGCCGCAACCACGCTCAAACTCCTCCCTAATTTTACACAGCGAGCTTCATCACCAATTATAATCCACCGAGTTGTCCGGAAAGCCACTTGGTAGTTTTGCAGGAGCTATTATCCCATTGAATGAATGAATTAAACTCTTTAGCCACCATATAGCTGCAGTGTTATTTTGCAGATTTTGCAACAGTTTTATGTTCCTAATCACGGGTCACTTGAGTTAAACACTTAAAATACTCCGCAACTCCCAGGTGTTTTGCAAGTCGGTGGACAGAAGATTGCACAAGTTCAGACTTCGGAGACACAGAAATGGGAAGATGGGGTAAGCAAACAGGCAGATATTGCTCACTGTCTTCTGGAGGGCAGAAGAGAGAAAGCACACATCGGCAGAATATAAATCTGGATATAGAACAAAGCAAGCTATATCAGAATATGTTTGCTGAAATAGCAAAAAATATGCAAGAGTCAAATCAGAGATTACTATTGTTCTCATACAGAAAAATGTCCTACAAATTTTATTCCCGTAAATCCTGTCATCGAGGCTAGGCTCTGTAGGTTTGGATTGACATTGGTCATAGGTCCCAATTTAGGACCCATCAGTCCAACTTAAGCTAAGCTAACCAACAATTACCCATCAAAAATATTGCCTCCACTTAAAATGCAAGATATATACCTAAGAATAAGCCTTCGTAGAAATGGATCAGATAGCACTTGTGCCCAGACCAGATCCAAGGTAGTTGATGTACAGAGAATGACTTCCCATTCAGAAAATGATGTGGAGATTATCTTCTCTGCATCACTGTAAAAATCCTGAAAGCAGAATATCAGAAGCAAATAAAGGCCAACTTCATAAAAAATAAATAATATATTTAAAAAACAAAATCAAATGTTTGGAGCTTCAAAAGGTTTTGCAATCAACTTACTGAATCAGAATCAGAAGAGGTGAAGCCAACCATTTGACAGAATGCTTGTAGAGGAGCAGTTAAGAAAAAGGTAAACTGACTTCCATTCTGTGCAGTATCAGCACTAGATGGATCCTTGAATGCTGGTCTCAAAGGTGAAAGAAATAGGGCAGCCGTCTCTCCCCTTTCTGCTCCATGTAAGACCTGGTCGAAAGATTACATGCGAGGAACTATACAGATTAGATAAAAGTTACAAGGGGAAAAATGAAACAAAAAAAAAGAAGGTAAACACTACAGATCCCTTTTGTTTCCATTCATTAACAAAAGAGACAATACAAAATTAACTAGCAGTCTGCTGGGCTATCAAACAGAGCCTTACGTAGAGAAACAGAAAGATGCCAAAAACAAAAAAAGAAGGAAACCAATCCAGAGAAGAAAGACCCCAACCCAAAAATCTTGACCAAAACACAAGGAAACCAAACCAAAACTATCTCACAACATCCTACCAATTAATCTGAATGAAGAAAAAAGAAGTCCCTAGAATATTTTGAGTATCCGAATCCTATAAAGATGCCATATACCCAAAGTTTGTCCCATAAAAAATCCAAATTATTCTACATCTTTCCTTCAAAAAGTCCGCTGCTCCTCTCCTGACAGATTATTCATAAGGAAGTTAACTACACACTTTCACAGGATCTTAGCTTTTGGTCCTTTAGCAAAAGCGCAAAAATTTTACTGCTTACATATCCGTAACAGGTTGAATTTGACTGAATTTAAATCTAGATGAAAATTTGCATAAAACATGCCCTTCCTAGATATGTTGGCATGTAATTACTACCTTATTAGGCAACAGAATAGAATTTCAATACAACCAAAATAGCAAGCAAATGTCCCCAAAGAAAACCAACCAACAAACCCATATCAGTCAGGGGTCCTTAAATCAAATGCCCAGTACAAGCTCAACCACTTTTTTCGGGTTGGTTCAATTAATGATATACAATAGGAACTTATACTACATCTTGCCTAAATATACATATATAATTGTTAGAGTGCTTAAATATTATTGATGAGTGCTCAAGTCATTTCTAATGGCTTAATCTTTGGGGTTGAGTGATTACTAACACGTATCAAAGCCAATTTGACTAAAATTTCCTGGATTCAAGTCACCCCCACATGATTATATTTGAATTTGTTATGTGTTTGTTTTTGGGATAGATCAACGTGGCAAATATGTTAGTCTTGTACGTAGGAGGTGTGTCATTGCGTTTAAATACTAATAATGGGTCATTTCCGAACAATTTAAGTTTTGTTAGGAGCAAGAACACCCACATTCAACTCCTGTGCAATGTATTTATCCTTGATCTACTCTCTAAAATAACAAAAAGTCCACAACCACCCTACTCAACAGAAAGAATTGGTTAGTAGCAGCAGCATTTGAATAATAGTTATATATACATCTAGTGCAGCTCTTGCAGCTTTTGTTTTTCATATGCATGCAGTTGTGCAATTTTATATAGATTCAGCAATGATGAAACACCATATATTGAACAAAATTTTGCACTGGGTATCACCAAAGGAACTATTTAAATTTATCAGTATTGAGGTATGTTGTAATTAATCATCATGCTAACGTGTTCCCTGAGGTTCTTTTAAGTTTACCACACCCATCCTTATTCCTCACACAAAATGGGTTCTGCGTTAATATTGAGATTTTATGTGTAACTTGAATCTTCTATGACACAACAACTGCTGAACAAGATATAGAATCACATTAAGAAAGCTATTATTCAAGCAAAGTTTCTAAAACTCAAATCCAACCTATAACATGCTTTTCTTACCAAAACAAAATAATATAAAAAGAATACAGACTTGAATCAATTTTACATAACCATAATATGAACTAAGAAGCAAAATCAGCTGAATAAATCATGCATAGATGTAGATTGTATCAAAGTTCCCTGAAAAGTAATACACAAGTTATGACAAACCTGCCTTGAATGCATGGCTGTCGTCACTATCGATAATCAAGATTAAGGGTCTCCGGGTAAAAGGAATTATATCACCAGGGTAAAGGTTATTTGGACCTGAAACCCATAAGGAGGATATATAAGAGGGAAAGAAAACATTACAGAAATTCGTCAATGCATACACGGTAATACGGAGAAAAGATTATACACCAATAAGTGAATCCATTCTCAAAACCTTGTAACAGAAACTAGACACATCATAAATTATATGCAAGTGCTTACCACCATTTCCTCGAGGACCAAACCACAGATAATTTTCATAATAGTCACTTGACTCTTTCTTGCCATTAATAAGATATTCAGGTGTCGAACTATTCTGTTTATGGGAGATACGAGAAAGAACATTGTTATTTGAAGATTTTTTGGATCCTCCAGAATTTTCCAATTGAGAAACATTGCTAATACCAGCCTTCCCTGCACAATTGATCACTGAGGTCAATAATCTAGGGAAAAGAAAAGACATATTACTAAGTTGAAATTTTAATTAGGCAATATGGAAGCATCTAAACCTGAGGCCGACAAATATATTAGCATGATGCTCTCTGGAGGGAGCTCCTCACAAATCGTTGCTATAACCTGTCAATGTATCATTAATAAAATATAAACATTCATAATCATATATCCATAACAGAGACAACAAATAGATTTAAATGGACACATCTTTATAGCATACTAGCTACTGATTTATTATTATTATTATTATTTGAAATTACTAGCTACTGATTTTTAATTAGCCAACTCCATGCCTTTTTTTTAATCAGTATAAGGAAACAAATAAGAAAAGATTACAAAGAAAAGAAGCTGTCCGCAAATAGAGAACAAGCGAACATGTCATAGGAGCTGCCAAGGACTCCCAGAAACAGAAATACAGAGAAGAAAATACCATTGTTAAATCCCATGTACAAAAAGTCAACTCCATGCATTGAACAAAGGCGTTTTGAGATTAGTGGTGTTTCACATATGTGGGTACCAGAATAAGGAGAAACCAATATATGACAAACCAATATTTTAAGTATCTGCTTTTTCAATGAAAATATAACAATAATTGCATACAGTGTTAGCACTTCCACAAAATCCATATAAACAAACATAGTATAGATGCAAATGGTTACATTGAGGGCACTCCTGTATAAAATCTATGTGCATACCATGCAGGGAGTAATCAAGCATAGTTTCCAAGATATTGATATCCATTTGTCGTATAGTTAGTGAAAAAATCTAAAATGCAAGAAGATAAAACACCCAAAAACTATTTTAATCTGATGCAGAAACACTGCACCGGTTTATATAACAGACAGCAGTAACTGCAGTAAATTCAACAACATAAAAGGCTTTAAAACTCACCGCTATCAAATGTGTCACGGATGGACGATAGAGCACAGACTTTCTTGGATTTGGAGGTAGAGTTGGATCAGTCAGATCTGCCGCAAAATTCATATCTATAACTCCAGAAGCTCCAGAATGATCAATTGAAGCACCAGAATGATCATTGAACACAACTGGACGCTTTGGATAGAAAGATCCAGTTGGCTCCCATTCCAAACATTGCATCATTCTATAAGTGTCTAAAGTAATTTCAGCAAATTTAACCTGAAAACAAAAACTCATTCACAGGTAATTAAGATTCTTCTTTGCCATATATAGATTTTAATTTTGAATGCCAAATAGTCTCAAATTAGGGCCAGTCATACTCTTAAGAATTACCTCATTCCGGTGATAGCTTGTCAGGATTGCATCTTTAAATTTTAGAACCTTCTTCGCATGGAAACGAGCCACATAAGGAAGAGAAGTTGGATGAGAATCAAACATAGCACAATATCGCAATGGCCTGATATTTGTAAATGCTTTATCAGCTTTCATAAAGCGCACAATTTCTTGCACCACTAGCTTCCATTCTCTAAAGTTTGTCTCCTATAAAGAAATAAACCATTTGTCCTTGATCACGCAACTAAACAACAAAAGTTGTTCATAGATTTGTTTTTAGGAGCACCATAAAACTAATTATAATCTGATTACAATCATATATAAATTTTCGGGAGAATCAGACTGCCTATTTGCTGGTGTCTCTAATGGCCTAGACTTTAGAATGTTAACAAACATTATCACCCGGTGAAATTGAAAAGAAATAATGGAATTGTGTTTATCCTTCCTCAATTTTCATCCAAAAAAAAATTATATTTAACTTTCACCTAATACTGTAAATATTCGTTGTTGTGAAATGCCTTACCTGTTTGGTCACATTAGCAAAACATGAAACAAAGATTAAAAAATCTACCTCACAAAATTTGATCTTAATCCTCCATAGAAAATGATCAGAACATTTATATTATTCAAGACACATTAAATCCTTATGAACCAATTAAATTGAACATCTATGGTACTAAAGTTGCACTGTCACAGGTTCTCTTAAATAATTTCATGTCAATGATCTATAGTGCTTCAAGAGAACAGGGAAATGAAATAACAAAATTTGAGAAGCCAGAGCCAACTGTGTTACCAGCTTTTGGCATGTCAGGTTTACAGGTTTTCTAGATTAAACTCTGTCTCAAGGAAATCTAACCAGATTATACTAAGGATCAGAATTTACTACTAGAGCTAAACCATTGTATTGTTAAGTACATTTACACACCAAGTTACTTTTCCCTATCCCTTCAAAGAGTTTTTCAAATGATAGAAATTTTACTGCCATCAACATCTAATCCAAGTAGAAACACGATTTGTACCTTCTTTTACATTGGGGTGTTTTTGGGAGGATAATCCCATCTCCAAGTAAAATCAATCACATAAAGCACAAATTAATTTCATAGACACCAAAAAATAAACTGGAGGCATTTTAACCAAGTAAATGGACACTGAGGAATCAAATCCCAAAGCCTTGTGGGAGCAACCACAGGGTTGACCACTCAGATTAACCCAAGGTTATATATTTGATAACATATTTCAAAAAGTGTTTTTTTCCTCTTTTTTGGAGCAGAAGGCACGGTTTTGTGTATTCTAGATCCTATTTTTCCAAACCCTTCAAGTCAGTTTTCGAATTTTACACTAGTTCTTTTACATGAGATCTATTTATTCGAGAACCTACATTCCTGGTAATTGACTATGATATGGAACGTGTTTTATTTTATATTTTTATTAAGATTTGTAAAATAAAGCATGTTCAGTGGTTCTAATCACTGGTTACTTAACGAAATATGAATAAAACAAAAGTGAAATCCCTTAAATTTATCTAATTAAAAGATTAGAGAACCTCAAGAATCAAGATGAATCAAAAGAAACTAAGCATAGCCTTCAAAGAAAGAGTAAGGTAAAAATGTAAAATTGAGCTTGAATTAAAGGAAATAGAAAAATACCCGAAAATTGGTCTTGCAATCATCAACCAAGTGAGTAAATCGGTCAACGAGAAGGTTGAGCATATCAGTGCGGTTGAAAATCAACGAAACAAGCAAAAACCTTGCATAAAACCTGAGTTCCTTAAACCTAACTCCCAAATCCTTCACTTTGACTCCTTCGAAGTACCTCCTACTGAGAATGGCTTCGTAGAACACGTAAGCTTCGACTATAAACCTGGCCTCGCTAGTCCTCATGTACTGGTTGAAGTATAACTGACCGATTCGGCTTGCGATCTCACCAATCTCCCACCGGTTCAGACCGGACTCCACCAGCTTCGCTCGGTTCTCTTGCTGGTACTTCCAAAGCCTCATGTAAGCCTTGAAAACCTTGTGGAAGCTGTGGTGGTTCTGCGATCGGTTACCGTGTAACGGCAGGTCGCGGACTCTGCCGAATTTCCGGTCCGCGCTCTCCACCAGAGCGTGGAACGTCTGCGAAACGACGTCGCTTTGCGACATTAAAATATCGGTTTTTTTTTTGTTTTTTTTTTGTTTCGTCACCGGCACTTGTTGTTATTGTTTAGCTCCGGTTGGAGTTTCCATCGGGAAATGAGAAAAGGTTTTGTGAGAGAGTACTTTTTCAGTTTTCTGGATGTGAGCTGTGGCTCTGCGTTGTCAGCATGAAATTCTGTTTTGATTCAATAGAAAATTTTAAAAAAAATTATAAAAAAAAAGCATAAAATCCTATAATATATATTCTCGCTCTCTCTCTCTCTCTCTCTCTCCCTTTTTTATTTGCTTTTTGTTCTTAGTTATAGTTACTGTTTCACTTGAGGAGAGAGACTGAGACAGAGAGATTTATTATTTATTATTATTATTATTTTTCTCTGATGATGAATTTTGAGCAGAGAAAGTGTGATACTAGGGCAGGTAGTTGTTAACTTTGTGAAGGTGTGATTCATCTAAGACAAAGAAATTTTGGTTTTTTTAATTGGGTTCCTTTTCAATTTTCATCAATTTGTCACCGTTGGATTCCGATGATAGTAGTTTTTTTTATTTGAGTGATGAACGATGAGAAGCATTTTTAGCTCACCAAAAGAAGAAAAAGTTATTCTATATTACAGCAAGAAAAGTACATTTTCTTAAACATACATTTTTTTTAAATATTGCATAAATTATGGTTGTTTTTTGGAGGGATGATTCAATTTTATATATATATATATATATATATATATATATATCTTGGTTGACTCCACCAGTCCACCGTGAAATATTATCGGATTAGATAAACTACTTTACTCCAAACCATATTGACGGTTTCAAAAATTGTTTATTGCTAAAAGACTAAAACAAATTAGACATATAAAAATTTAAGGGCAATACTACTTTGTCCAAGTATCGTGATATCATTAAAACTCAATTATTTATATCATTTGGATATCAAATTTGATCAAAATTATATTATTGAAATCAATTTGGGTAGCACTAGCACAATGCATCACTTACACAACTATTAAATCAACTAAATATTCTCTTGTCTAAGTTGAAAAAAAAAATCATCATATGCCAAAAGACAAATAATAAAATCTATAAAAGTTTTAACAATTATGTAATTGAAATTCATAATATGTTTATTCCCTAACAATTTTGTTTTTTAATGTATAAGAACCCCTGCTGATTTCAAATGTAACTTTAAATGTCCTCACAAATCTTTGCATAGTGAAATTTGACACGAAAACCACTTATATTATTAATTTATTATATGTGATTTAATAAATTAGTTTATTATCAAGTGTAGAGTTCCGTACTAGAAAGTGACTATATATCATAAATATAATAATTTGAATTAAAATATTGTCAGACCGAATAAATATTTTTTATCACCAAATTACAATGAAAGAGTATGGTTACAAGTTTTTTTTTTAAATATTATAATATTATATAAATCTTAAGTTTTTTTAAAATAAGGAGGATTTGAATCTATAACATTAAGGTACAGACATGAAAGGTTTACTGAGACGAACTTTATACCTTCTACAAATTTTTACTTTATGGCTTAAACTATTGTTAGATGCTTGCGCATACAATAGTCAAATAAATAAGGAGGTGGCCAACAATCATGACCTAATATCCCTGTGTATGATTTTGATTCTCAATTGTAAAAGTCAAAATTGGTTGGTGAATTTCCAAAATACCCTTTAGAAAAAAGACCATCTCAAAAGCATTATATTAGATTAATTATGTTATTTTAATCGAAACCGTTGACATGTGGTCTAGATGGTATTTGCTTGGTGGAATACTTGTTAGGAATGAAAAAAAAAATGAAACTCCATTCCTTTGTTTGTTTTATACATAAAATTTCATGAAATATTCCACAAAAATGGTTCTACACGTATATGGAGAGTTCACCACGGACCTCTGAGTCGGTGACCTCATTAGATCGATTGTCCATGAGATTTAATGAGTCAAATGAATAATGAATTTGAATCTTCTATTGAAATGATATTTGTTTTGATTTATATAGATCTATTGATATATATAATTATTAACTGATATTTATTTTATTTTTATTATTTTTAAATGTATAATTATGCTTTAGATCAGAAAAAAAATATCAGTACAATGAAATCATAATCCATGGATAATACCTCGACGGTGAGTAGAGATATTCAATCTCGTGGAGAAATTTTAACATTAAAAATATTAATTTTTTTTCTTAAAAGAAAAAAAAAAAGAAAAACCAACGCAGTAGATCTCTATTATTCTCATAATCAGAAAGATACATACCGACATTGTGCTCCCCTCATTAGTGGTCAATCGTCTTTGATTCCATTATATAATATGTTTTACTATTTTATTGTGAATACTGTGAACTGAGAATTGTCGTTGGTTTTTAGTAGAATTGACCAAGGCGAGAAAATGATCGTGTCATGTAGCAATCATATATATATTTAGTGTTCTATAATTATGCTCAGTTTTTTTAATTCAAAAAAAAAAACACATTAGACTGAATATATGGAATTTTTATAACAATTATCAAGAAGAGCAATCCTACGACAATCGCAGATTGATTTTTTTATTTTCATAAGTAGGGTATACCAATTTAAATTTTTTTTAATTTTTACATCAAACTATTGATGTACTTTTAATTCAATGATTGATGTAAATAGTAAATTGACATTCATTTTCAACTCTAAAATTAAATGTAAGTAAATAATTAGATGTTAAAGTCATAAATCTCTCATTATTTATATTGGCAATTAAATTTTTGAGGTAAATAAAATTTGAACTGAACATGGGTGGATCTTTATTTCAATACACAGTATGCATGATAATTTTAGTGTCGGACCTAAAAAAACTGGAAATTATAATTAATAAATCAATTTTTTTTTTTAAAAGAACAACATAAGCTTTATAACTCTAGCACTCTAGTTATAATTCGATTTTCAGACTTTGCAGAAATATTAAAATTCAGTTAAAAATCTTTGAATATAAATTACACTAGTTTATCTATTTTAAGATTTTGACAACATCTCTACCTATAATTCAACATCACCTTTCAAAGAAAATGAGGTACTGGTGGTCCAAGAAAATGGTCCCAAAATTTTGATATAGGGAAAAGTTCAGCTACAAACATCCAACAACAAAGAATGATAATATTTGACATATATTTTGATCAATATGGTAAAACAAAAAGGAATATTTATATAATATCATTTTCTTATAACGACTCCATTGTTATTATTTGCAAACACGTACGTATACAACCAAACCAGAGGTTGATGGGTTTGAAGAGGAGGTGCATTTTCATTTTTCAATCGATCTTCTTATCTGGCAATTCATGTGATCATCCATCATCCCCAGATCAATTTTACACACCAACCTATTTTTATTTTTATTTATTGTGTTCAATATGTACTTGCATGCATGGTGGTTTATACTTTATATTTTATATTACACCAAATCAATAAAAAAAAATCATTAAATCTACTCCTAGCTTTTTTTTTGTTGAAGAAAATAAAATATACCAACAATTGTGTGCATAATTATGTGCTTAATCATATTGATGATCGATGACTAGATAATTTTGTTCGATTGGTTGTCTTTAATCTGGCATAGAAAAATATGGGATAATTAAACACTATGACCATGATTTTAAACTTTTCGGGGATAAATTGATCATGTTTTTTTTTTTTTTTCAAAATAAAGACATTATTTTCAAATGATTACACCACACGATGGATGCAGGAATATATTAATCAACATTTGATTCCAAGTAGGTACCTATTATTAATATGTGATATCAATCAACTTTAATTCTATAGTTTTTTCAACGTGTTTTTTTTTATTAAAATAATTATATTTCAATTATAAAACAATGTCCTATCATTAAAACTTCCTTCAGCAAACAATCATAATAAAAAAATAAATTTTGCATTATAGAAACCCACAAGGGTTTAGCTGTATATGTTATTGTTAATTTCAGTCTTTTTATGCCGTTCTTTAGTTTATATTATATCATTTATTCTCTTTAAAATCATCGTTTTGATTAAAATTCGACGATTACTATTGCCTATTGGATTGGTAGTCTTATTTTATTTTCACCAATAATTATTGTATTTGAAGGAAAAAAAAACCCGCTGGCTTTATGGGGAAAAACCGAGATCGATCACCCTCTAAATTTTGAAAGTTTAAAGTGAATCGTCTATAACACAAATTAGTTTACAAGGATATACGACAATCATTGTTTCAAAACTTCATGAATAAACACGCTCAAATATGTAAAAATTAATGTTAAATACTTAGAAAAAAAAAGGAACTTTTATTGTACTCAAATTTTCATGTAAAGCTAGAGTTGCTCTTATGTAAAGGACACATGTTAAAAGAATTCAAATTATTTATATATATTTGCATGATTTATAAAATTATATGTATCAACATATATAATGTAGTTTAAATAACTACTTAAATAGAAAAATAAAGAAAATATATAAGTTAGGTGATCATATTGGGCATATATCATATGGCTGTTATTGAGACTAGGCACTGATCCTTGTGCATAAAGTAAGTATTAAAAAAATAATTAAGCATGTTTAGTTGATCCTTTCTTTAACATGGAAGGCATGTTATGCTAAATCCAAAGGAGTTGCTTTCATAATTATCATCTGATCATCTCCCCAAATCCCAATGATCACCATGACCATGTGAGTTGTGACTTGTGACCACACTCGATCGGCAGCAACTACAACTGTTGGCAGCCCTGCATGGTAGAGCCTTAATTAATTGTGTTCGAGATTGCTCAAATATTTTTATGATGTTGAAACGTGCATTTAGAAATTGGTCGCTCTTTATAGGGATCCATGTTTTCAAGTTTCGGGAAAAGTGGCCGGTTAGAGAAAGATTTATGGATCAATTTTACAAATAAACAACATGATATATATTATATAGTCTATTTTATGATCAAATAATTGATCGCAAGTTCACAACGTTTGATCATATATAAGAATAAACTGATAATTAGAAAATAAACCTTTTCTCTTTTTAATTGTATCTAATTACAAAATTAATGTTACCATTTTTGTTATAAAAGCATTGTGAGTATGTCAATGTAAGTTAGTTTAATTGATTAATATGTGAAGTTAAATAATTGACAAGCAAACTTTCTCAAAATAATAATAATTATTATTATAATTGGACCGAATTGATGATTTAACATATATATTATTTTTATTAAAAAATAATAATCAAGAAGAGCTGTGTGGTTGTGTATTATCCTTCTTGTACAATAATATTGAATATGGTTAATGAAAGTTGTTGAAACTTAGCGACATATAATTGAGAAATAAGTTTTGTGTCATTTATCCAATTGTACGAGGCAATTCTTTAATAAAAGTTGAATGGACCGATCCAATTATTAGATCATAAGAGTAAATAAGGACAATTTATTCGAATCCAATGAAGAAATATTTCCAAACCACTAATTCATATTATTTAATCTATAATTGTTTGTTGCCTTTTATAAATTAAGGGTTGACCTTCATAAAGGCAAAAGGAGCCTCAACATTTAATTTTATGAATGTGACTGACATGATATGTCGCATGCTAAAATCCAAATTTGTGTTTGTCAACAAAATAATTTTTGAATTTTTTTTTTCATATCACAATCAATTTTGGGTTTTTTTTTTTTTTTTTTTTGGGTATGAAGTTGGTTGTATTTTGGATAATATATATATTTTTAGGAAACAAGTTATAGGTTTCTTATGGGACTGAGGAGATCTGAACACTATTGTGTCGTTGTCAGGCATTATTTTATGTTAATAAAATTTATAATGTATAAAATTAAATATTGTTATAAATTTTCATTTTTATAATTTAGATTATAAATTTATAATAATAATAATAATAATTTTATATGGTGGACCAGGAGCATAGGTGAGAGTAATGAAATAAGAGGGGTCAATGGGGATTAATTTGGTAGGGGGAGTGGTTGGATGTTTATTGTCTGAATTGAGAATTTTGCAAATAAAAAGATGCTGCATGCCTCCCATCTTTATATAAGTCCAAGGCTGAAGAGTGAAGAAGACTACTATTCATGATTGTATTGCTTTATGTATTCACTTTTGCAATTTTCAATGGAAGTCATTTTCTTTTGCTTTATTAGGTTAAAGGCTTTTCCTTCTTCATCACTATTTCTGTATCCTTTGCCTTTGACACCTTCTGTAATTAATCTTATGCCACACCCTTCTCTGTTCTGATGCAAGCAGGGTTTGAATTTAAAATCTTTTGAACATTATAAAGAACCAAAATATCTAGTACCCATCAATTATTTAAAGGGATATTATTGCAAGCAAATTTGTCTGCTTAATTTGTTCATTATTGATCTCTTTTGTAAAAGAGATTTATGATAAATATTAAAATATTCTAATATGAAATTCAAGGAGAGGTTTCAACACATTATAAATTAATTATATATCAATAAAGGTTTACCATACCATTCATACAAATGTTCAATTCACTTGTTGGTTGGAGACTATAAAACTATGAAACAAAGCTTTTTAGTGTCAATTCACTTTCTTCTATTGCATCAATATATATATATATATATATATATATATATATAATGGAAATGGTGATAAATGTCACTTTTTTGGAGGTGTGTTGCACTAACGTCACTGCTTTAATAAATTATGTTTAAAAGGCACCTATTATGGTGAACTACCAAAATTGCCCTTAAATAATCAATTTTTTATTCTGTTTGTACTTCCATCTCCACGCTTCAAAAAATGAACTCAGTAACTCCTCTCTCTCTCTACAATAAACTTGTCTGAAAATTGAGTTGGTAAAATTTATGTATAAGATGATGAAGATCTGGGTTTCCGAGACTTTTAACACTGTGTCTAAGCCTTTTGTAAAACTATCCGAGCCTTTTAAATTGTTGTCCGAGCTTTTTTCAAGGATATTAGTTTTGTCAATTTTGAATCTCCGAGCTTTTTTAATAAGTCTTCGAGCTTTTTCATGAACTGCCAGAGATTTTTCATGAATTGCTCTACCCGAGCTTTTTGCATAAGGTTTTGAGCTTTTTCCGAGCTTTTTCATAAAAGCTCCGAGCTTTTTCATGAACTGCCAGAAATTTTTCATAAATTGCTCTGCCCGAGCTTTTTGCATAAGGTTTCGAGCTTTTTCCGAGTTTTTTTATAAAAGCTCCGAGCTTTTTCATGAACTGCCCGAGCTTTTTGCATAAGGTTTCGAGCTTTTTGCGAGCTTTTTCCGAGCTTTTTCATAAAAGCTCCGAGCTTTTTCATGAACTGCCCGAAATTTTTCATAAATTGCTCTGCCCGAGCTTTTTGCATAAGGTTTCTAGCTTTTTCCGAGCTTTTTCATGAACTGCCCGAAATTTTTCACAAATTGCTCTGCCCGAGCTTTTTGCATAAGGTTTCGAGCTTTTTCATAAAAGCTCCAAGCTTTTTCATGAGCTACCCGAAATTTTTCATGAATTGCTCTGCTCGAGCTTTTTGCATAAGGTTTCGAGCTTTTTCATAAAAGCTCCGAGTTTTAAATACCCCCGAATGCGTTTGTTGAGCGCCACTCCGTCACCGTTCAAGTGATTGCCTGAGTTTCAACCGGACTTTCTCTCTCTACTTCACAACTTTGTCACTGTAAACTGAATGAAAGAAAACTGATGTGGAACAACAATTGGGGGTATTTTTGTCCGTTCATCATAATAGGTGTCTTTTAAACATAAGTTATTAAAGCAGTGACATTGTTGAAATACCACCTCCAAAAAGTGCTATTTATTTTTTGAGCCCTATATATATATATATATATATATATATATGCAAACTGTACAAATGAAAAAATATAGAAAGAATCTTTACACATTCCTAGGTTCATGGAAACACAATAATTACACAAATACTAGCATGATCTCAGGAGATAATGATGGAGAATTATGTGCATCGACAGAGGAAGATTGTGCATTAACAAAGGAATTTGATTCTTCCTTAATATGCCCCCACAAGATGTGGCTTCCATCGGAAACACTAATCTTGGACCGTAGGAGCTGAAATCGGAGTTTAGCAAGAGGCTTCATGAGGACATCAACAAGTTGATCTTGTGTTGAGACATGAGACACAAGTAAAGAACCATCAGTAACATTCTCACAAACAAAATGATAAGCAATCTTGATGTGCTTCATTTTGGAATAAAACACTGGATAAATACACATAGATAAGTAGCACTGAGGTTATCACATAAAAGTCGAGGAGATGGTGGAAGTTTAACATGGAACTCCTATAAAAGATTGACCAGCCACTAAATTTCCATGGTAGTAGATGCAACTGAACGATATTCTACCTATGTAGAAGATTTTGCAACTATTCGTTGTTTGCGAGAGCACCAAGAGACTGAAGTAGACCCAAGAAAAATAATATATGCTGAAATAGAAGTAGAATCATCTTGGTTACCTGCCAAGTCTGCATTAAAGTAAGCAAGCCGAGGTAATGAAGAAGACCGACGAATTAAAATCCCATGGGAAATTGTATGCTTGAGATAACAAAGTATTCGCTTGGCTACTGTCCAATGAGCTTGGGTTGGACTATGCAGAAATTGTGCTAACTTGTTTACCGTGTAGGCGACATCCGGACGTGTAAGTGACAAATATTGAGCCAATGAGGCTGCGATATTGAGTAGCATCTACGGTAACCGAACCATCTTGAAGAACCAACTGAGTAGATGTGCTAATAAGGGTGATAGATTCCTTGGTACCCTCCATTTTGAACCGTTCGAGTAGATCTCTATTATACTTGTGTTGAGATAAGAAAATGTCTTGACTTGTAGGAATAGTGAAAATACAGCTCTTAACGTGTGTCTACAACCTAGAGGGGGGGTGAATGGGTTGTTAATCGATTATTACCAACTTTTTCGATTAGTCAATATTAAACAAATAACCCAATTAAATCAAACATACAAAATCAAATGTAAAATGCGGAATAATAAGTAACACTTGATTTTTACGTGGAAACCCTTAAACAAAGGGAAAAACCACGGGCTATCCTCCTAGCCACACACGATCCTCAAATCCACTATATGAGTAAAACGTTACACCCTCAAGTGATACTCGGACTCTCACTCTAGATAACCTCAGGCTATGGACACTACCACTCGCCACTCTTGGTTCAATCCCTAGTGATATCCACTGATACACTACTATCGGCGTGAGCACCTCCTACTCTACCCGCAGGCCTTTTACAATGGATTCTTGACCAATGCTTGCCAACCACAACTTGGTTGCAAGACTACAATGCTTGTGCAACTTCACCCCGAAGCCACAAGACTTTGACTCAATGAAGAGTATAGGGTCTAAGTGAACAATCAATGAATGCTCAACACAATATATGTTAGACCAAACATACAATGCTTAACTAGATGTAGATAATGCAATACAACATCCTAGTTATCAAATAATGCCTACATGTACACACATGAGGTCTCAATTAGTTGTAGAGAAATTCTAACAAACTAATTGTCAATTAAATTCACATAAACATTCATAAACTTGACTAGATGCACAAAGTCAACCTAATCATCAATTAAGCATACATGAATATTTATGGATTAGCTATTTAGGCATATATGACCTAATAATGCAAGCTATCACAAACAAACACAATCAAATATTCATGAACATTAACTAGTTGATTAAAACACAATTTCTCAACCTAGTTGTCAATTAATCACACATGAATATTTATGACCTAGCTTTTAGGCACAAATGACCTAATCAATTAAGCTATCACAAACAAACCCAATCATGTTATAGAGACTCATAAATATATGCAATAAGTAGAGTCTAGGTATTTAATCATGCAATAAATACCTAATCTAGAATAAAAAGAACAATAAATGATATTCAAAGAAGTTCTTGCTTACCTAGTCATGAAACAATGAAGACCCATGCTCAAATGATGTTGAATGATGCAATATGGAGATGGGTTTTGGGTTTGGAGAGTCAAAGAAGCTTTCTTGAAGCTTTCTCTCTCTAGGAGCTCTAACCTCTCTCTAGAAATGAATTTTTGAGCTCTTAGTCGGCCAAGAAGAGAAGAGGAAGAATATATATGAAGCCCTAGATCAAACTACATCGTTTTGAATTTGGGAACCAGAATCCCGTCAAAACCGCTTGCTAGACCGTGGCACAGGTAAGTGTCCAGACAGCGGTACATACAGCAGTGCACCGTCTGGACTACACCGCGGTGGGGACCGCTGTGCGTGCAAGTGCACAGGTCGCGGTCCACGTCGCGCATGACGCACTGGAGAATACCGCTCCGTGCGCCGCGGTGCAAGCAAGGCCTGCCGAGCGGTCTAGGCCGCGCCAAAGGGAAAAATCCCTTTTTAACACTCAAGACAAAAGTCAATCTTACATGAATGTTGTGCAAGTGTGAAGTGAGTGAGATGCACACAATGAATCACAATTAACATGTCAAACATGTTATCAACTAAGATACAATGCAAGATATGATATCTAATGTAAGCTAGTGAGTGTTTTAGAAAAGGATGCACACTTGTACAAACAATAAAGAACACAAATGCAAGATAAACAAAACATGCATGAAGTGTGTGTGTGCACCTAAACTCTTCAAGAGACAAAGTCAAGTGAATATACCTTTTGCTCTTGAAGTCATGGAGATGCTTGGAAGCTTGCCAATACGGACCTAAACTACCCATTACACAATCATCCCTAATGTGGTGGTTTGTCATGAAATAAGCCAATCATAAAATCGAGGTCCTTACAAATAGCTTCGACACCAAGGAAAAAAATGAAGTGTGACAAGATCTTTAATGGAAAAACGGCTAGCCATAGCATCGATAATTTGTTGAATGATAGATTAAGAGTTCTCTATTATTAACAAGTCATCTACATAAAGCAAAAAATAAAGAATGTGAGATTTGTTAGTATAAATAAACAATGTTGGGTCTGATTTGAGTTGATGAACTCAAGAGATTTTATGAAAGCTTTAAGCTCTTGAAACCAAGCACGAAGGGCTTGTTTAAGACCATATAAAGAACAACAAAGTCTACACACATGATTAAGCCGAGATTCATCAACAAAACCCAGAGGTTGGGTAATAAAATCTTCTTCAGATAGATGGCCATGAAGAAAGGCGTTCGTAACGACCAATTGATGAATTGACCATCGTTGAGAGAGAGCAATACTAAGAACACTCATACTGTTGTAGGTTTGATTACAAAGCTAAATGTTTAAGTGTAATCCACCCTAGGACGCTGATGAAAACCTTTCGCTACAAGACGAGCCATATAACGATCAATACGACCATCAGGGTGACGTTTGATACAGAAGACCCATTTACAACCTACTACATAGTGAGATGGTTGGCAAGGGACAAGTTCCCAAGTGCCGTTTCGAAGAAGAGCAGTAATCTTATCCCACATTGTATCTCTCCATTTGGGATTAGAGAGGGTTTGTTTGGTAGCAGTGGGTTCAAGGGTTGGTGGGATATGATATTTGGTGGCTGAGTATGAAAGTTTTTTGACAGGTTTGAAGATATCACCTTTTGAATGTGTGGTCATGGTAAGAGTATTTGAGGAATCAGGATTAGTAAAGAGTGAAAGAAGTGGGATAGTAAAGTTAGAATCATACCTTGGAGGCACCCCACGAGTGTCCGAAGCAAGAACAATATGATTTGAATTATCAACATGTGTGATGTCTATACCATGTACAATATTAGAACCAGATTGTCTTTTAATGGAGGTTCAGAAGATTTGATGAACCTAGGTACAGAAGATTTATTGGACTTGGATTGAGATGAAATTTGAGAATCTGATAAAGTGAGAAGTAGAGATGAAGGAATTGATGAAGGGAATGATGATGATCTGTTTTGATCAGGAGAAAAGACATATTGAGGGTGAAAGTCATAGCATGTGGGCATAGGGGATATGCTTGGAGAAGGAGAAGATATAGAAGGCATGTGAGACGATGAGCTAAAAGACATGTTATGTGAATGTGTCTCATGCAAAATTGGTGACGTTAAAATAGGCAATGAAAAGGAAGATGAATTTCCTAAACTTGAGTTACATGATTGTGAGGCCTCTAAATTGGAAGGAGAAACATACTCAATTAAAAGTCCAGGAATCGGGAAATTTATTGATTAAAGAGAATGCGAAATAGCAACCCATTTGGAAAGAACAAAATCATTAATTTTATCTTTGTCATGGAAAATGGAAAGAAATGAGAAATGAGAAATGTTCTTCCACAAAACGGACATGACGAGAATTAAAAATCTTGTGACTTGTTAGCTCAACACAAATGTAAGCATTGTGAATATTAGAATACCCAAGAAAAATACAAGATTTTGATTTTTGCTCAAGCTTGTGAAAATTATAAGGTCGTAACCAAGGATAACATAAACATCCCAAAACTCGTAAGTTTAGATAATTTGGAGACTTAATAAAAATACATTCAAAAGGAGATTAGTTGTCAAGAATGAGTATAAGAAGACAATTAATAAGGTAGACTGTAGCAGAAAAAGCATATGGCCAAAAGTAGAGGGGAAGAGACACTCTATGAACAAGCGTAAGTCCCATCTCGACTACATGTCAGTGACAACGCTCAACAGAAACAACATGTTGTGGTGTGTATGGGGGTGAAACGAGATGTTGTATTCCATTTTTTTTCAAATTTTATTCTTTACCACCATCTGTGTAAATAGTGGTTATAGAATTATTGAAAAATAATTCTACCATAGTTTGAAACTTGGAAAACATAGAATACACATCATATTTATTTGCATTGAAAATAGCCATAAATATTTAGTAAAATGGTCGATAAAGATTACATAATAAGAGAAGCCATTTATTGAACTAAGGAAGGATCCCATATATCAGAATATATTAAGGCCCAGTTTGGCATTGCTGTGTTGTGGGGGGAATTGCTTTTGGATCTGCTGTGGGGGGAATTGCTTTTGGAATTGTTGTGGGAAGAATCATCTGAGTGTTTGGTAAACTGATTTTCAAAAGTGCTGTGAGAACCAAAAACAATTTCAATGTGTTTGGTAAACTAGAAGTAAAAAGTGTTTTGACCGTGTAAAATTACTAAATGGACACCATTGTAATAAAACTTGTTCTTGTCCACTATAATTCTTTGATAAACCTCTACATAATTTTTTTATAGGGATTTTAATAACTGAAAATGAAGGTTATTATTATTTGTCCTTACTATGAATTATTGTAATATTTAATAAAAATAAAAAATAAAGAAAATACATTTCTCATTAATTATTTTTATTTTTAGGGCTCTCATTTAATTTAAATTTTTTTTTTGTCTTTTATTATTATTTTTCACTTCTTTAAATAACCACAAAAATATCAATCACCACCTCCTCTTTTCCTTTCTCGTTTTTCCACGTTTTCCCATCAAAAATTTTCCAAGTTTTCCCTCACTTTCTCGCCGGCCAAACAACCCATTTCTTCAATTCAAAAGTGATCAGACCCATTTCCATCACTTTCTCGCCGGCCAAATGACCCATTTATGACTTTAATTCAAATGTGATCAGACCCATTTCATCTTCAACCTCCTACATTCATGAACCAGACCCCCAAATCTTCATCTTCAACCTTTTGCTTGGTAGCCATGGTCGAACCAGATCAGACTTTCGTCTCGAACCAGATCCTCGCCACGAAGCGCCGCCGCCGCGAACCAGATCGGCGTCGTCACCAGCAGATCATGGCATTCTTCCTCTCGTCGAAGTCACCAGCAGATCACGGTCTGCTTCGTTTCTTGGTGGTAAATTTTATGAATGGCAAGGATAAAATAGGAAAGTTGTTAAAATTTCATTAAAAAATCACTGTAGCGCGTTTGGGAAAACTGCTTCCCTAGGAAGCGGAAATCCAAAAGCTACAAATTGTAGCTTCTCAAAAACTCAGTTGGGAGAAGTTAAAATTAGTCAAAAGTATTTCCCCACAATTTTATCAAACACCCTACCATTGGTCCGGAATCACTTTTGGGTCCAAAAGTAGCTGGGAAAACAATGCCAAACTGGGCCTAAATTCAATGGACGACGACTCAATAAACTAGAAATACCAAGAGACAGCTTATGACTTTTGTTACATAGAGAAGAGTGATAAAACGAGACTTAAGATATATTTAATAACACATGAAGTTTATTATATGACATGACATGATTTAAAACTTTAGATGACGGATGGACAAGACGACTGTGCCAACGATCAAGAGTGGTCTTGAAGCTAGCACACACAAACTTCTTTACTGGTTGAGTCTTCCGAATGATGGACCATTCATACACGTTATTCCTGGTCCGTCATTAGGTGACAGGTACCCTATGCTGGCAACTCAACTGTCTCCTCTTCCTCTAAGTCCTTTTTAATTAACAATGTTCGTGTGCTCTTAATATGCAACAGGATTAAATTTCTATTTGTCAATTTTTCAAAACTGCATTAAGTAATTGTCCGTCTCTTAAAGTAATTTTGATAAAGGAAAAAAAAATTATATAATTAAAAAAATGGGACATAAATAGTTCAGTAGGGGATGTGCCAATAGCACCACTCAGAATCTTTACACATTCCTAGGCTTATGGGAACACAATAATTACATAAATACTAGCATGATTTCAGGGAGATAATGATGGAGAGAATGATGGAGAATTATGTGCATTGACAGAGGAAGATTGTGTATTAACATAGGAAGCTGAATTGTGTGCATTGACAGAGGAAGATCGTGCATTAATAGAGGAATCCGATTCTTCCTTCATGGAGACTTCAAAATTACCCTTTACCACCGGGTTCAAATGAGAACACAATTGGACTATTGCTAGGTGCCTAGGTCTTTATAGTTTATAGTTCACCAAAGAAGTTCATTTTGTTTTCTTCAACTACGCGCCACCTTTCCTCGTATTAGGGTTCAACTTTTATTTGACAACTTCTTTGAACCTTTATATTGTTATCCCCACGAGCTGAGACAATAAATAAAAAGTCCATGTGTAATATAAATCAACCTTTTTATAAGCAAAACAAATTTAAAATGAACACTAGCTCTTATGTAATCAATATTCAATAGTGAGATTTCAATTAGAAAGAAGTGATCACATCAGCATTCAGCAATTAAACCAATTGTTTTTCCTCGAGTATAATAATATTCAATAATCAATTATTCACAAGTCAATGGCATCCAATGAAAAAATAGTTAAGCAATTGAGTGTAGCTTTGGAAAAGAGGGTTACAGCAGGTAAAGTGACAGCAATGTCAAAAGAATGCAAACAAATATAAGAAATCGAATGGGCATGCAAAGAAAACAAGTAGTGCAACATTATCATCTAACTTTAGATGGTATGTTTGAGAATCTTCTAAAGATCAAACATCACTTTGGAGGGTCAAAAGAGGGAGGGAGGATGCATGAAGCCAAGCCAGCCACTGATTCAAAAGAACATGTAATGATGAAGAGAGTGATCATAAAGGAAGCTTCAAATTTTGACAGTTTCTTTTCAGATATATATAAGATGTGCATGCTTTCATGTTTTGATCATGAGGTGCATGTGGACCTTGAATGTTTGTGTTGTGGTTGTGGCAAATCTTCTGCTCTTACAGTATTTCACATGAAACACTGACATATATAGATTTCAGGTCGTTGACTGCATGTGTAGTACTGTTTCGGTACAAAAGATAAATACTGTCGAAGGTTTCAGTTTTGTCATGTATATATATTATATATAATTATATATATAAGTTAAAATTAAAGGTATAACTCATTTCTACAATTCTACTATATTTTTTGTTCTCTCAACTCAATTGGGTTTTGGGTGATTTCGAAAATATGATGATTATTATAATTTATAAGTATCAATTTCAAATCCAGACCTAGCTTCGAAGTCATAATTTATTATTATTATTTTTTTGACAATATCTATCTATTCACCTATCCAGATTAGTTTTTTTTTTTTTTGAAGCTTTTACCATTGGTAGGATTCGAGCCGCTGATTTGGAAGTCATTTACCCAAATTCCAAACTTATCCATCTACCAGCTGAGTTACGCCCCTAGGGCCGAATTCATAATTTATGGATTATATATGTTTATATATATATATATATATACATTTTTTCTACTGTCAATTCGTCCTCGAAGAATATAGACCACAGATTATGGAGAAGTTTTGACAAGTGCGGGGCCGAATTCATAATTTATGGATTATATATGTTTATAAATAAATATATATATATATACACACTTTTTCTACTGTCAGTTCGTCCTGATATAAAATATATCAGGACGAATAATGTGGACCACAGATTATGAAGAAATTTTGACAAGTGCATACACTTTGAGTCAAAGTATGTAAATCTAATGGTTCACATTCTTCGTCCTGATATAAAATAATTAGGATAAACTGACAATAGAAAAATTATATATATATATATATATATTCTCTAAAATATGTTTGGCCTCTCTTATAGGGCATATGGTAAATGAACCATTATCCAAAAACATTATCAAAACCGAGAATTTAAAGAATTAATATATATTATTATTTCATTGAATGATTCAATTATACTTACTAGATTCTGTGTTAATATATTTTCTAGACAATCACAATTTGGGCGGATCGGAGTGGGGAGTCCTTCCCCAGAGTGAGTTGTTATTCGGATCATATTTAAAACACTTCATCCCGTCATATCCCAGTAAACCTCTAATTGGACTAGTATAAGATTTTAATAAAAATAATCTCATTTTTACCCAATCACAAGTGATGCAGTGTTGGTATGGTTGATCAAGTCATGTTGATTCTATGAATACCCAGAACTATAACCACATTGTTAATTTGTTGATTCACTAGAATAACGAGAAAACAAACAAAAGAAATTTTATAATTACATTTTATTCATCAACTCAAATCATTGCCTTCATCATAGGTGATTGATGAAATTGCATAAATCAAGTTGTTGTCAACACCATGATTCTTGCAAATATCCCATAACTTGATCTCCATCAACAAGGTAAGATTATCTTTGAACTAGACTAAGGCTATGTTTGGTAGAAGAGAGAGAGAATGAGGGATGGATGAATTAAGGGGGAGAGAGAGTAGGAGGGATGAGAGGATAACATATATCGTTCATGTTGTTTGGTATTGAAAAGAGGGTTGAATGGATGGATTGGTATATAATTTTAAAATTACTATATTGCCCTTTAATAAAATTTGAGGTCAATAAAAAATTGGAGGACATTGTTGTAATTTCTCTCCAATTTTTCCTCCCCTCTCATCCTCCATAATTGGAGGGATTGGTTTTAGTGGGCCCAAAAGGAGGAGAGCTCCCTCCTCTTCTCCTCTCCCCTCGTTTTTCTCTCCAATCAAACAAGGGATTAGAGCTCTCCTCCCATCCCTCTCCCTCCTACCCTCTCCCTCCCTCCATCCATTTTTCCCTCTTACCAAACAAAGTGTTACAAAGTTCTCAAATTAATAGTTCTTTAAGAATATATACACTCTTATTTTATCAACATTCAAGGGTATAATATTCAGGTCATCAAGGACAAATTTTCTTTATTTTAAGTAAAAGTTTGTATAAAAATTACCACGTGTAGATTGGTTTGCACTGATTTTTGCTTGGTTCGTGATCTAAATAATTGGTGACACGGTCTGCATAATTGGTACCGAGATTTGGACTACTAATATATATGCAACTTAAGAGTTCGATCGGCACCCATAAAATAATAAAATTCATGTGTCTACTCAGAGAATGACTAAATGTTTGTATATTAGTATAGAATCCTAATTCAGTCTATTCATATAAATAAGGTGCATCACTTAAAAAAAAAAAAAGAGTTCACTTGTAAAAACTAGTTACATAAGGAAACTTTCATCATCCTCTGAGCTTCTCATTATCTAATAAGTTGGTATCACGATTGTATTGCTAATTTCCTGCAAATCATAATGATGAAAAATATAAACAAGGATCAGTATGATATGACACTGAATATTCCGGATACCAATCAACAAAGATGAGTTCTTGCTTGGTTAGAAAAATTAAAAAGTAATTAAATGCAATAGAGGAATGTCAAATTACTGTTAATCTCAAACATTTTGAACTATTGTAAAATGATAAGAACATTATTTATATTTTGTTAACTTCCATCACTTGAATTTATTAAATTCACTTTGTTCGTATTACAAATAAAGAAAAAATTGACAATTTCTACAAACTTTCTAATCGATCCATTGTGTAATCAGAAATATATTTCAATTTGTCTCCTGCTCATATTACATTGATGATATGAATAACCAATTATATATTCAATACCAAAAAGTAAAACATTTTTCGAAAACTGACCTAGAATTGTCATTGCTTGTATCCATTTTTAGAATCCGATGGGCGGATTGGGTAGAGTTCCTTGGAAAGAACATGGCCGGGATCCAATCCTTCGAGTTCGGACACCAGAATGTGAAGCTGAAAGCGTCTCCAAGCCTTGACAACAATTTTGGCAGGCCATGTAATTGAGATTTCAATTACTATCTTTATGAGATCGAGCAAGTCCATGCACAAATAACTTGGTTCTGATTCAACATTATTTCTTAATTTTCCCTCTCCCCTTGTTTATAACTAGAGTTTTCTCCGTGGTGTTTTGGGTAAATGGATAATTAAATTGAGCTTATAGTTGCCAATGCCTATAACATTCAAAGGGCATGTTTTATTGTTTTATGTGGTAGCCTTTTTGCCCGGTTCATCCCTTTTGCATTTTCATCTATATTTTTTATTGGTTATTTTGTTTAATTTTTTATTAGATTAATTATAAACATAACAATAATTCTGAACATATTAATTTATATTCCAACTTGTGAGTATAATTTCAGTTATTTGATATGTGAGGAGTGGAATAATTTTAATTTTATTTTATAATTATTGTCTGTTAATAAACTTTTTTTTGAAAGCTGTTTAACACCATTGTGGATCAGGGGTCTATTGGAACCTAACGAAATTGAACTCTATAAACATGGTCCAGAATGTAATTCCCAATCCAGGGAGAGATCTCTCCACACTTTTCAGAGTAGTGGTCAAATGTGAGATTTTATTTACAATAACATAGGATAAACACTATTAGTGGTGGATCATTATTTTGATGTTTCCAACCAACAAGTCAAAGGACTCTTCAAGGCCACAAAAAAAAAAAAAAAAAAAAAAAAAAACCCTTTGGTATGTCTGTTAATAATTGATGACATTACCGCCCAATGTGGATTGTGACTCAGTGATAAGTCGTGTATATATATATATATATATATATATATATATATATATATATAATGAATGACATTACTTCTAAAAAAATAGATAATAATAATCGAAAGACATCATGAAATATATGATATTGGGCAAATGTAACCTCGAAAACCCAAAAACCAAAACCAAGCAAGCCCAATTCAAAAAGACATGGTGTCATGGACCAATCCAGCTCTCAAAATGTTGACCCAACCGGTTAACCGTCTGCAATTTTGATAACCCACCACAATGACTCTCTCCCACAAATGGCTCTTTCTGCTTCCATGATAACTTTCCCACCAATTTTATTTTCTTTCCCCCCAAACACCCCCACCTAGAAAAGAAAAAACCAAACCTTTCTAGGGGGGGTGATGGGTGGGTCGGAGAGAGGCTGGGAGGTCCTTGATACGTGTCTCAATGCAGATAATGTGAGATTGTGAGGCTTGTCTCTAGTGCATATGCATATCTTAAAAACAGAGAATTCTTGCAAAATTTTGGAAATTTAGCAGTATTGTTAATTTTTTTTTCGTTGAGGACTTTAATCGAATAGTTAGTGCACGATTCAAATTCTCTCGTAAAAACATGATCGTGTCTCTTATCTTTGAATGAAAATGAATTTAAACAATTTTGGAAAATTCAGCGATTGTTAAGTACCATTCCCTCGTTGAGAACTTGAATCGAATAGTTTGTGTACAATGCAAATTCTCTTGTAAAAGAATGATTATCTTTCTTAATTTTGAACAAAATGTCAACTTTATGGTTCTTTTTGTGTTTCCATTTGCTTATCTTTTAGTTAGATATTATATGCTTTCTTGCTCATAAACAATGTGTATTATGTGCAGGCAGGAGCTCAGTTTTGGGATGAAAAAAATGAGTGATGAGCTAGCAGAAGGACGACTAAGTGGCACTGCCTTTGAAAGGTGAGCGAGACTCTTTAACTCCTCTTAAACTTTGCTCAATAGTCAATATTAGTTGTTTTGCTTCCTATTAATCACTTAATGACTGGTGGTGAGCTGTTTATTTAGCACTACCATGTGACCAGAATAATTATGACCTACCTCATTATTAAACGATTATTGGTGCCTTGAATAGTTAACTTTTAATGTTGTCTGGCATAATTACTGGTCAGGTACTGCATGTTCTTTTTGCTTGCATTGCAGTTGAAGCTTCTGTTTATGGTGAGGCTGAGGGTGGAGAGAATGACGAAAGCTGTTTAGGAGTATTTGCGCTCTTTTGCAACCTCCATTATCTATTGCCCAGGTATCTCTCAACCATTACTGTGTGTAGATGTCTACTCAAGCTAGATGGTCAATTCTACAGTCTTACAATCTGCTTAAATGGCATAGACATACTCGCTCATCAAGCTGCCGCTAAAGCTCTGGAAACTGGTGCCAGTTTCAGTGTTGTAATCAGGAGAATTGAGGAGGCGTTCCTCCAGAACTTGAAATGCAGTTGTTGTAAAATAATTGTTTCTTGTTCTGATTCTAAATCCACTGTGAACATGCATCACTGCTGTAGATTGCCAAGGACACAAAGGACCAGAGGCCTAGTGATCTGATGTACAACCGGGTTGGTTTAACAGAGATGTAGTTGACTTGGATCTTCCAGGGCTATCCCGATAAATGCCTCGATTTACAGTTGGTCAGAACTATTGTTGTCGAGTGGTATAATATGGTAGCAAGGATCATGGTTTGCTGCCACGACTACGATTTGCGATTTGGGTAGAGGACTGAGGAGGAGACAACAACAGAGGTAGTATACGGAGAGAATAGTTATGGTGGTCTGAACTAATCAAATAGTCCAGATAGATGATTGACTCATATGAGATCCCAGTTTGTATTGAATAAACAATAAATTGTATTGAAGGAAAGCTAAAGTATATAACTGATTCTGTATATTATGATGATAACAAGTTTCTAAATATGTTGGAACTGCTTACTTTTTATTGTTGTTGCTGCGTTCTTCTTATATTTCATATATGATTATGAGTCTATGACGAAAGTTTCAAAGACACAAAACTATTATATCATACCCTCCAACCCCCATCAAAACTGAAGATTTACTACCTAATTTGGGAGTTAAGAATTAGACATGACTTGAGGTCGCAATCTCATTGATGTAGACGTGAAGGGTTTATTACCGGACGATCTCAATTTTAGTCAATCAATTTCTGATCATCCAATTGATATCTACTGAGGGAAGGGGGACACATAATCCCACATCGGCTATAAATCAAAGCTTGTTTAGTTCGTTTATAACTTGTCAATGCTGTAAGTTAATGGCCGAGCTCAGTAACTTGAGCTTGTAACCCAAGTGGAGGCTCATGAAGTGATGGGACATTGGTTCAGCCTATGTGAGTTGGGTCCATGGTGGCTGCTTACCGGTTTGCCCGTTACAAGTCAGGAGTTGGGCCGTGAGTCTCCTTCGAGGAGGAAGCCAACGGTCCTTAGAGTGGAGGTACAGCGTGAGGCTGGTTTCACAGAGCAGCGAGTACCTCCCTCTCCTGGCAGTGGAAGGATAACAGGCTGGTGTCATTTCGGCCCAGTATAATAATACTCCAATGGGTTGGATCCCAATTGGACCATCACTTTTTTTCCTTATCTATACATATATATTTATATTTATATATATAACACTTAAAATTACCATGAGTGAGCCTCCAAATCCACCGCATTGATTATTTTTTTTAAACCCATTCCCTCTTAAATCCCCACGATAGATAGGAATGTCACAAAAAAAAAAAGAGGTCAGAGAATATGGGTTAAGTTTATAATTCTAGAAACTTTCTTAGAAATGTTGACTAGAATTTCTAATTTTTCTCATCAATAATATTACACATCATTTAATGGTAAAATAAAAGAAGAGGGAGATTGAGATAAATGTTGTAAGATGATTGGTGAAAAATGGAAACATATTTGATTTAAAAATAAAAGAGGAGAGATAGTGAAATAAATGTTTTAAGATGATTGGTCAAAATGAGATACATGTTTGATTTTAGATAATTAGATTAGAGATGATAATATGCATTTCTTAACATTTTTTTTTTGACAAAGTGGATCCATATTCAATATATATGTTGATGTGTCACTAGTTAGAAATCCAAAAATACATATTTGCATTGGAGATGCTCTAATACATTGGATCTCATATATAATAAATATAGGGTAGTGTTAACTTATGCCTATAGGACATCTCCAACTTGAATAATGGTTTTGGTGCAACTTTTGCAATAAAATAGTGCAACTGTCACACTATTTCACTATTCAATCTCCAATTCACTGCACCAAATTTTATACTAACAAGAATATTTCTTTGAATATTCCCGTTCTTTCCTTTTTTTAATATTTCTCCACAATTAACATTTCACCCCATAATTAACATTATGTTGCAATACGATAAGAAATTATGAAATCAATACATTAAAAGAAATTAAATTTAATTATGTAAAATATTGTATTTATTATTAAAATAACTTAAACATTACATTTCAGCAAATAAAAAAGAAAACATAAAAATAAAAGTACATATTGATCATCATCTAATTATCTGAATTAGTATATTCATCTCACAAATGATCTATTAAGGCATTTCGGAGTGCAATGTGGGCCTCTTTGTCCCTAATTTCTCTATGTTGAGCCATGAATTCTTGAAATCGAGTATTTTCATCTAACATCATCTCAACTTCTGGAGTCGATGCTTCCATATGATCCTCAATTGATGCATCAACATCACGTTCATCCTCGATTATCATGTTGTGCATAATAATGCACGTAGTCATTATATCATGTAAAACATGTTTATGCCAAAAACGCGCCGGTCCTGCCACAATTGCAAACCGTGATTGGAGAACTCCAAATGCACTTATACGTCTTTTCTACATCCTTCTTGTTTCATTGCAAATTATTTTTTTCGACCACGTGGATCGTGAATAGTTTGTACACGCGTAGACCATTTTGGGTATATACCATCAGCTAAATAATAACCTATATTATATTATTTTCCTTGGATGACATAATGAACTAGAGGAGCAATACCTTGAGCGAGGTTGGCAAAAAGATGGGATGCCTCCAACACATTAATATCATTGTTCGTATCTGGCAAACCAAAATATGCATGTCATATCCACAGATCATAATCAGCTACAGCCTCTAGAATAGTAGTTAGGGATCCACTACGACTTGCATATTGTCCTGCTCAAGCCGTTGGACAATTTTTCCACTTCCAGTGCATACAATCTAGACTGTCCAGCATTCCTGGAAAACCACGATCTTTACCAATACGAAGTAGTATGGCAACGCAAGTAACGTTAGGTGATCTTAGATACTCACATGCATATTCCTCCACAACAACACGACAAATCTCTTCAAACTTTCAATTGTTGTAGACTCCCATATTTCAATATAATCATCGGTAGCATCCGCTGGACAACCATATGCTAACATCTGAAATATTGCTGTTATTTTTTGAAGAGCAGACATACCCAGTCTACCCACATTATCTCTTCGTTGCACAAAGTATTTATCACGAGCTTTCACTTTTTCAACAATACAAATGAATAAACTTCTACCCATTCGAAAGCGTCGACGGAACATTTGATCGTTATACCGTGGGTTCTTGATAAAATAGTCGTAGAACAAACGATGATCCGCACTTTCCCCGTCTCGATTGATCACTATATGACCAAGAATTAATCCTCCACGGGTCACTGAGTTGTTTTGTTGATTGAGATAATGAGCGATGGCCTGTTGGATGTTACCATGTTGAGCAAGTATCACTTCTTGTTCTGCATCAATCGCTTCAAGATCTGCCATAAGTTGAACATTTTCATCATCGGAAGATGAAAATGTAGATGAGAAATTAGATAGACCTCAAATATTGAAATTCATTTTTGCTTGGAGTTGAATTGAATGAGTTTTAGCAGACTTTGGTGTAGGCTATTTATCATTGTACAGTATACTATTCTAGATAAGAAATCTGAGCTTGGCTAATTGCCAACCATTGGATGGATTGCATCACCATGTGAACTGTAGGATTAAATCTAGAAAATAATCTCTTATCTTTGTCCATGTGGCCGACAATAACTGCAAGCCCACGTGAAAAAAAGTAGATACAGACAAAATAATATCTAAACTTCAAAAAATATTTTTATAGCACCTCTCTTCAATAATATCTCAATTTTTCTAGAAATCTGATCTTCACTTTTCCCAAAATATGAAGATAAGATATCTGAGCTATTAAATGTCAACCAAATGATGGATTGTATCACCATGTGAACTGTAGGGTTAAATCTCGAAAATAATCTCTTATCTTTGTTCATGTAGCCGACAATAACTACAATCCCAAGTGGAAAAAGTAGAAACGGACAAAATAATATCTAGACTTTAAAAAATGTTTTTAGAGCACCTCCCTGTAATAATATCTCAAATTTTCCAGAAATCTGATTTTCACTTTTCCCAAAATATGAAGATAAGATATCTGAGCTATTAAATGCCAACCAAATGATGGATTGCATCACCATGTGAACCGTAGGATTAAATCTCGAAAATAATCTCTTATCTTTGTCCATGTGGGCGACAATAACTGCAAGCCCATGTGGAAAAAGTAGATATAGACAAAATGATATCTAGACTTCAAAAAATATTTTCAGAGCACCTCTCTGCAATAATATCTCAATTTTTCTAGAAATCTGATCTTCACTTTTCCCAAAATATGAAAATAAAATATTTGAGCTATTAAATGCCAACCAAATGATGGATTGCATCACCATGTGAACCGTATGATTAAATCTCGAAAAAAATATCTTCTCTTTGTCCATGTGGCCGATAATAGCTGCAAGCCCACGTGGAAAAAGTAGATATGGACAAAAACACTTTAATTTAAAAAATGTTTTCAGAGCACCCCTATGCAATAATATCTCAACTATTCCAGAAATCTGATCTTCAATTGGAGAAAATATGAAGATAAGATATCTGAGCTATTAAATGCCAACCATTGGATGGATTGCATCACCATCTGAACCGTAGGATTAATCTCGAAAATAATATCTAGACTTCTTCAGAATTCTTATCTTCACCTTTTCCAAAATCTAAGGATAAGAAATCTGATTTCAAATGCCAACCATTAGATGAATTTCCTCACCATCTGAACCGTATGATGAAATCTGAAAAGAGTATCTCCTAGTTTCTATAAATATCAACCCACACTAAATTAAACATATCCCTTCAAATCTCTTATACCTTTGAATCTCTTATCTCTTATCTCTTTAAGTCACTTTCCCCTTCAAATCACTTTTTCCATAAAATTTCTACAAAAAGAAGTTCTTCATACACACATGCAGAAGACACACATCTTTGTCACATATATCTTGATGTTTCGCAAAACCCGATCATAGGTATTTACCAATCGAAGGATATGTTGTGGGCTCGAGTTGAGACTGATTACAACAACAACAAACCAGATTTATCATTGAACTTCGTAACAAGAGCAGTTTGCAGTGTCGCATGCAGACTATCTTTACCGCAATTGGGAAATTGCGAGGATGCCTACGACAAATTGAAACTCTTAAACATAGTGGTGCCTCCGAAGCTGATATTGTGAGTATTTGTTAATATTAAAATTGTAGAAAAATTATAATTAATATTTAATTTTAACAATATATTTGTATCATTTTGCAGATGAACCAGACAAAAATCTTATTAGCCAAAGATAACAAATATAAAAATGGATTCAAGTTTGACCATGTGTGGCCCATCCTAAAAGATATGTAAAAATTTACAGATAACAATACTGCAACATCAGCTTTCGAAGGGAAAGTGGTCATTTTGTATCATCACAAGAAGACTCTCCAACTCCAGAGTCTCCCACAACGGCATCTCCTGGACTATCTTCATTTTTTCTGAATATAAATAATGATGACGTTGGGGGTAGTTCATCTCATCGGCCCATTGGGGTGAAGAAAGCAAAATTTAAAAGGATGGCTGAGGACCAAAATTCAACATTTTGTGACACTTTGAAAGAAGGATAACAACAACTCATGGAAGTTTATAAGCAAAACACTGAGGAGAGGCAAAGAACTAATGATATTTTGGAGAGAAAATTGGAGTTGCGGGAAACCAAAATTGTGATGATGGATTTGAATACCATAATTGATCCAATGAAGCACGAGTTTGTGAAGCAACAACAATTAAAAATTATGGCAAAACAATCTCAGCAACAAGACCAGGGATCCTAAAATACATCTGGGTCTTTTGGTGATTTTTTTAATAATCTCCAAGGACCTGGAAATGGTCTTCTAGACTACTAAATCGTTGTTGTAATTTATGTTGTATTTTTTCTTTCATTTTAGTGTATTCCAATTAGTGGTAATTTATTTTATCACTATGAAGTTCGTATTTCATTTTTAATGTATTTATTAATTAATGTATTTTGCTTTAATTTCTGTTGTTTTGAATGAAGTGATTTATTTTTTAAAAAATTGTATTTAAATTTTTTAATTATACACTTCATTTTAGTTTATTATAAATGTTAATAACAATAATAATTAAATCACATCAAAATCATTAAATAATAAAAAGGACCAAATTTGAATAAATTTAATTGATTAGGGTAAAACTGTGATTAAACAAAACATTTAAATAAAGGATATAATCAAAATAGATTTTAATAAATATGGTTAAACTGTGATTACATAAAAGTTAAGGGTTGAAAAAAAAGGAGAACAATGCTTCACTTTTGCACAAACGAACAGTGTCGCGCAATATATTGTGCGACACTGTTCATCAGCAAAGAGAAGGCACAAAGATTGACGTTGTGTTGGAGGCAATTTCTTCAGCAAATTGGAGATGACGTGGAGATTGGAACAGGGTTGGAGATGGTCTTAGCAACTCAAAAAATACTATAAAAGAAAATTACTTATTGCATTTATTGTCTGGAGTAATATTACTAAAGTCCCTACTTTTTCACGAATTATCATCTTTTTAAACGTTTTTGTCATATTAGTCACTTTAATCCCTTATTTTTTCAAAATACATCACTTTAGTCCTTCTATCAGTCACCCTTTAGTCATAGATAACAGATATAAGGGTAGGATGGTAAATGACCGGTAAAGTCAATAAATAATATTTAATGAAATAAAAAAAATCACGTTCAACAAAATCTTTGATATTTAATGAAATGAAATATTTGAAAAAAAAACTTAAACAAAAATCTGGATCATCCCAATTTCTTTTACCAAAATCTTATCTTATCTCTTTTGACTTTCTAGATTATCACGTCACTCTCCATCTATCATCTCTCTTCATCTGAATCTTTTTTTCTTCTCCCCATCTTTCTTTCTTTCTGTGTTTTCTCACCGTTTCTCTTTTTTTTCTTCCCCTCCCATCTTTCTCTCTCTGTCTCCCATCTCTTCATCCCCATCGAGGAGAGCTGATCTCCTCCGCTGAGAGGAGATCGACGCTCTTTCTCCCATTTTCTCTCTCTCTCTCTCTCTCATCTCTGATTGTTTTAGTTGGCGTCGATGAGGAATGGGGGCCGATATCCTCTATCGAGAGTAGATCGTCGGTGGGGTGGATTTGAGACTGTTGGTGGTTGTGTGAGTTTGGGTTTTGTTTGGCCGCCGAAATAGTGGGTTGAATTTGAGTGTTCGTTCTTGTTTTTAGAGCATCTACAATGGTAATGTGGGTTGTGAAAGAATTAGATGTCACGTATGATGGGACATCCATTTTGTTAAAAAATTCGTCTCCAATGCAACATCTCTAGTACAACTTCAAGCTGAGGTGACAACTTTTTTTTAAAGGTTGTCAACATGACTCTCTAATTTCAGAGGGTCAGTTGGACATCCATCTTATTGTCATAGTCAGCAACCATTCTTGTCTTCTACTTTATTTTATTCAACAATTCTAAAGTACATTTCAGGAGACTAATAATAAATTGACATGTCATTAAAAACATGTATTTTACAAGTAAAGCATTGAAGACCACTTTTTCATTTGGATGTCTATCAAGTTTAGTTACATGCCACATATGAAGCAATTGGGTTGACAATGTTGACATAACACCATTTTTTCAAACGCAAACCACATTACCATTAGAGATGCTCTTATGATGGTGGTGGTTGTGTTTAGGTGTGGGTTTTGTTTGGCCGCCAGTGGTGGTGGTTGATTTTCGGAATGGTAGGTGTTACGTTTGAGGGATTTAGATCAGTTAGGGAAATTAATAATATAAAAAAATGATTTCTCACTGGAATTTGGATTTAAAAATAGAAGTATAAAAGAATGTAGTTTACGACCCATTTTATACATAATTTAATTATCATAGAGCAACTAACATAAATTATATAAGCCTAACTAATATATATATATATATATATATATATATATATATATATATAAAACACTAACATAAATGCAATGGTACATAAATGCAATGGTGGTTTTTTTTAATAAAAAATATAATCGAGGATAAATTCAGTAAATGACATTTTATAATAAGGACATTTTAGACAATTCATTTATATGTAAAGGTTTAAAAATTGAGAGCTTCTTTTGACCATCCAATTTTTCTTTTTACACTTCTTTTTTAAAGACATTCTATTCTAAAAAATTAAATTTTTAAAAAATTTTAAAGACACTTCCTTTTGTTCCAAAATTATCATTTATATCTTTTAAACTTATATTCTAAAGATACTCCATTTTAAAAAAAAAATTATAAAGACACTCTATTTTATTTTAATAAAAGTTAGGACGAACCATCGTAATCCTTGGATTCATCCGAGGAGTAATCTTTTTTGAATTAAATTATTAAAAAAAGAAATTACCTCTCCTAAATCATTATATTAAATATTTCATATTAAGCACTCTCTCTTAAATTTTTAATTACCATATTAAACTCTATCTCCTCCAATACACATCTCAAAATTTTTTTATCTACATTTCTTCTCAAGCGAGACTAAGGGGTCGTTTATTTTTTTGTCTGAAGACTGATTAGTCCTGAATTTTTGTGAAGACTGAATAAGTACTGAAATATAAACTTAAATGACATGTTTGTTTTTTTTCCTCACATCTGAATGTATTGTCAACACGTTTGTTTTTTAAAAGTAAAATTGTTTAAAACTAAATAATTTTATATTTATACCTATGTTAAACAATTATACATATAATATTGAATAAAAACAATCCAAAAATAATAATTATATATGAACACATATGATCATGATCTTCTTCTTCGATTACAAATAAACTTCATTTTTACTAAAAAAAAGAAAAGGTTTTTTTTTTCAAAAAATAAAAGGCGCTGCAAAAAAAACTCATACAAAACACTCTAAAAAAATAATATATAAATACATCACCCTAATATCATAATAAAATATTTATATTAAAAACCAATATGAGAAGTTATTAGGGTCCTTTTTATTTTTAAAGCTATTTAAAATAAGCAATGTATTAAAATAAAGATTTCTGTACCATATATAATTATGATGAAATTAAATATATGTTATATATGGGATCAGAAGAAAATATTTTGGATTGTATTTAATGCAATTCAATGATTTGCAATTAAGTGAAAAGTTAGGATTTTTTATTTTTTATTTTAAGTTGTTTTTTGGTATTTGTAAGTTGTTTGACCACTTAAAAAAACAAACAAAACAACTTAATAATTATGATTCAGACCCATTAAGTTTTAAGTGGAAAAAACTAGGGGTGTGCAGGATCCAATCCAATCCAATAGTGTCCACTAGATCGGATCAAATCCATTGGATTGGATCGGATCCGGGGGCATGATTGGATCGGATCCGGGGGCATGATTGGATCGGATCGGATCGGATCCTAAATTCTAAAATCCATTAGATCAGATCGGATCTTGGATTCCCATTTGAAAATTCGCCGAATCTGCCTGAAATATTAGGTCTTATTTTTATATTGGGCAATTTACCTATTTATATAAGAACAAAACAATTTATAAGACCAAAGCAATTTATAGAAGAGTATAAAAGACCAAAACATGCCACAACAAACCCAAAATAAGAAGACCAAATACATTAAAGCCTAAAACAAAGCAAGACCCACACTACTAAAAAAATAAAATATAGATTCAAGACAACAAATACCACAATGTTACTAGTTTAGCTATTTAGGTTTTTTACTTTTCTTTTTTCTCTATACTCCCGCCAACCATCCAATGAATTCACTGTCTTCTATTCTTCATTTCTTACCTTTTTTTGGACAGCAAAGTCTAGGTGTTGTGTTGTTTCACATGTTTCTTTGGAAGAAAATTCAGCAACTTATGTTGATGTTGTTTGGATGATTTTATTTAATGTTGAACATTTGGATGATTTTAGTTGGAGCTATTGTTTAAGGATTATAAACTTTTTGAACTATATAAGTTTACAAGTTATGTTATGTATTTTTTTTATTGTTAATTTTTATTTGAATTAATTAGTAATGTTTGAATTATTTATTTGACTTTATTTATTTCAAATAATTATTTTTTATATATTAAGAACAACTTTATATTAATTTGATCCATCAGATCTGATCGGATCGGATCTAATAGTAATTGGATCGGATCGGATCGGATCCCATTATAAAATTGGATCGGATTGGATTGCAATTTTTTTGATCCAATCGGATCGGATCGGATCTTGGATCCTGACAAATCCATTGGATCCGATCCGCCGCACACCCCTATAAAAAACAAACGACCCCTAACAGTTAAAAAAAAAAACTTACGAGTAAATTTGATTTATAGGAACCGTATATATATATAAATATATATATATATATAAATATATATATATATATATATATATTAAAAAAAACCTCAAAAAAAAGTACCTTGATTTTAATTTTTTCATTAGTCTTAGAAATTATAAGTTTAATTGTATATAGTTGCAACAAATCAAATTTTCATATATCTTTTTTTTTTTTGAAAATTGACTTTTTAATATATATATATATATATTACTATTAGCACAAAACCAAAAATATTCATAAGTTTTTTTTCTTTAACTATCAATCCATAAAGTATGGAGATATTATTAATTTTTTTGTAAAATGGAGAGAGAGAGAGAGAGAGAGAGAGAGAGAGTAATTATGAGAGAGTATTTAATATGGTAATAACATATTTATGAGAGAGAGTTTAATAAGTAATATTTAATCTAATAATTTAGGAGAGATAATTTCTTTTTTTAATAATTTAATTAGTTTGGAGTGTCTTTAACATTTTTTTTTGTCTTGAGTAGTAATTTTAGCTTAGGTTAAAATTGTCATTAATAAAAAAAATTAAATTGGAGTGTAAATAGATAATTTATGGATTGTAAGGAGAAGCTCTCTAAAAATTAAAAAAGTTGAAGGGTAAAAATGATATTTTTCTTGATTAAATAGCAATAAAGAGTTCTGTCAAAAAAAATAGCAATAAAGGGTAAAATTGTATTTTTACATATTATATTATAGTTGACTATTAGTTGTTTGATCAAATGGACTAAAGTGATGTATTTTGAAAAAACAAGAGACTAAAGTGATTGATACGACAAAAACGTTCAAAAATGTGACAATTCATGAAAAAGTAGGGACTTAGTGATATGACCCCTTATTGTCTCAATCAATAAAATAAATTTATTTTTGTAATAAATGTTTTTCTCTTTTAGTATTTTTGTACTACCCATAAATATAAAGTAATTACATTAAAGTGATGAAAACAATATCATAAACAAAAATTAATCACGATGTTTCATAGAAGGGATCAACCTAAAAATAAATGGCTAATACAAATTTAATAAATAAAACTTATAAATTGTAAAAGGATAACATAATTCAGATTCACGATCCTACGAACGTGAGTGTGAGAGGCTTAACAATGACTCATCTCATGAAATAAATATATTTTTCCAATGGGACCATCACTTTTTTTCCATATATATAAAGAGAGTTATATAGTTGGTTAAAATTACCATGAGTAGAGCTTAATCCACCACATCATTTATTTTTTAAAAATTCATTCCCTCTTAAATCCCCAAAATAGATGTTTTAACTCATATTTATTTTTCAAAAATGACTAGAATCTAGATTCATCATTATTCATGGCAAGGTTCATACTGCAATAAGCCAATAACATATAATAATAATTATCCACTATCCAATTGATTCAATTATCGAGTGCTTTACATATTTATTGGTTCATTTTGTTGGTTCTTTGTTTATTCTGTTTTAGATATAACAAGAAAAATACTAGAGAAAAAGAAAAGTTTGATAAAAGAAAGAGACCGATATGGGTGGACTCCACTTCATTTTGCTGCATATTATTACAACTCTATAAGTATGGAACTGTTATTAGACTGTGACGTATCTGCTGCCTATATTGGTGATAAACATAGAATGATGACACCTCTTCATATAGCAATCGGCCGAGGCTACGTACCAGATAAACTTATTTCACGTTGTCCAGAATGTTGTGAATTGGTTGACGAAAGAAGATGGAATGTTCTTCACTTTGCCATGCTAAGTTTAACTTATAAAGATCTGAAATGTCTCCTAAAAAATTATCCGCTAATCAGAACTCTTATAAATGGCAAGGATGTTGACGGAAACACTCCTCTCCACTTTCTTGCCATTTTCCGTCCAAGCTTATTATGGAGAATCGCACGTAAGAATAAGGATGTAAAGTTGGACGTTGATGTCGTTAACAACCAAAATTTGAGTGTTATCAGAATGACAATGAAATCTTGTTCTCGTCAGCTGAAGGTACGTAATAGCTCTGTTAATTCAGAAGTCTCATTAATTACATTAGAGTGTTTTAGAATGAGAATGATGGGCAAGGTAGAATGAGAATGTTTTATCCATTCCTGCCCCATTTATCAAAGTTATTTGTAATATATATATATATATATATAATACATTTGCATCTCATATATAATAAATACATTAGAGTGTTGAAAACCATATTATAAACAAATGTTGATCACCATATTTCATAAGAGGGACCAACCCAAAAATAAATGGTTAATATAAATTAATAAATAAATTTTGAAATTTGTAATAGAATAACATAATTAAAATTCACAATCTCATAAATATGGGTACGAGAGGCTTAATATTGACTTGTCTCGTGAAATAAATAAAATTAGAATCTCTATAATATAAAAATGATATATATATATATATATATATATGAGAATTGAGAACAATAGGTGGATCATCATATATATAATATAAAAATGATATATATATGAGAATTGAGAACAATAGGTGGATCATCATATATGTAATTAAAATCTCATATGTCATCAACCATTTTTTTATATGGAAATCCTCATAGTTATTAGAATCTTATTGAATTTTCACCATCATCCTTATTTCAATAACTTTCAATTTAATCCATCTTATTTAACTTGCATCAAACAAATCCTCATAGTTATAGGTTACTGTTAAAAACAGAAGTCACTCTTATTTTAAATAATAATGACTAGACTATCTAGTTCTTGGAACCTTGGACTAAATTGATATTTTATTAAACAACATGAATGATTTCGATATTTTCCCTACTTTTAATTAAATAATTATTCCTTCAAAAAAAATTAAATAATTAAACAACATGAATGATTTTGATATTTTCCCTACTTTTAATTAAATAATTAATCATGTGGGAAAGTGTCCAACACGATTACTTGCATTTCGAGCTAAGCTTTCTCGTACATCGTTGTCTTCTCTAGCATATATTTATATATAGGCTTAATTGCACAAACATCCCCTAAGTTAAGATGAAATTGTACTCATATGCAACATTTCCATTTATTGTACAAACATCTCCTGTAAAAGGTTGACAAAAATGGAATGACCAATTTACCCTTACACGAAATTATCAATTCTGGTCCCTCTATTTTCTATAATACCAGATCAACCACTTAAAACCTTTGACATTTAATTAAAAAAATAAGTTTCCTTCAACAAGTATTGAACCTCCAACTTGTGGTTAGAAACCACATGCCTTTACCACTTGAGCTACTTAAACACATTGATAGAATTGTATTGATATATATATATATATATATATATCTAGTTATATAATGTATACATGTATATGTATATATATATATATATGTAAATATATGTATATGTATATGGTTATATAATTATATTTTAAAGCTTAATTGACATAATAATTTAAATCTATTTCTTTCCATAATTTTAACAGATTTAAAATAATTATGTTCCTTTTGTTTTCTTATTTTCTTTTTCTTTTTCATAAATCTATTTTTTTATATTATTATTAAATATGAATTTATTTAAAATATATAAATAAATTTAAATTATTTTAAGGCATAATTTATTATATTAATTTGATGGTCAATGGACAAAATTATTATTATTTATTTATAAAATATTTATCAATTTTTTTTATTAAAAAACAGATGGGAGAGATTGTATCTCCCTCATCTAAATATTATATAATAATCTGTTTTTTTAAATTGATAAATATTTTTTAAATTGTCTAAATCTGTTTCTTAAATTAATTAAAATAATTTAAATATGTTTCTTATATATATGAGTTTATTTTAATTGTATATATATAGTTAAATAACTTGTTTAAAATAATTTAAATCTATTTATATAATTTAAATCTATTTATATAATTTAAAATGAACTCATACATATAATATATATTTAAAATAAACTCAAATTTAATAATAATATATATATATATAATAGATTTATTAAAATGAAAAAAATAGGCTCTTTACAAAAGGAAAATAATTATTTTAAATCTGTTAAAATTATGGAAAGAAATAGATTTAAATTATTATGTCAATTAAGCTTTAAAATATAATTATATAACTATAACTATATACATATATTTACATATATATGTATATATATATACATATACATGTATACATTATATAACTATATATATATATATATATATATATATATATATATATATAAATCAACACAATTCCATCAATGTGTTTAAGTAGCTCATGTGGTAAAGACATGAGGTTTCTAACCACAAGTTAGATTCTAACCACAAGTTGGAGGTTCAATACTTGTTAAAGGCAACTTATTTTTTTAATTAAATGTCAAAGGTTTTAAGTGGTTGACCTGATATTATAGAAAATAGAGGGACCAGAATTGATAATTTCGTGTAAGGGTAAATTGGTCATTCCATTTTGGTCAACTTTTGGTCAACGCTTTACAAGGGATGTTTGTGCAATAAATAGAAAGGCTGCATATGAGTGCAATTTCATCTAAACTTAGGGGATGTTTGTGCAATTAAGCCTTATATATATATATATATATATATATATATATATATATGGGGCAGGATCCCCAGTCCCTAAACATTACACAAATTGTTACACAATTTGTAGACCATTGGATTTTGATGAGTTGGATGGTAGAGATGCACTCATACCCAAAATCACCATCAGATACATATATGTCATGCTCCCTCTTCTCTCTCGTTTTTAATTGATTCTCTTTCCTTCCCAAACCAGAATCATCCTTCAATCATCCACCATTATCACCAAACCAAACCCAGATCATCTTCCCTTAACCTCATCTCTCCATCCACCATCATCACTCATCCACAATCCCTATCATCACCAAATTAAATTCCATAAAATTTCACAAACAAGAAATACAAATCCATTCAACAAAAAAACCACATATCTCATCCAATAATCCATATTTTTCAATCAAAACCAATAAAAGAAAAACAAAATCTCAAAAACTCAAAAATCTGGAAAATCTGGAAAAAAATCTTTTAGGGAATTTCTCAGAGAAAAAAAATAGGGTGTGTTAAAGCAAACATACCATATTGAAGAAGAAAAGAGAGAATGAGAGAGAGACATGGAAGGGACAAATGGACAATAAAGTAAAAAAGAAAACCTATATGTACTTTGAAGTTTGAACAGACCGGAGAGAGAGATATTGTGTGTTTTTGATCTGCTCTTTGTTGTTTTTTTCTTCTATTTTCTTTTCTTTTTTGAATAGATCAGCTAACTCTTTTTTTTTATAATTATTTTGGATCTGGTTTTATGTTTGGAACATATTATTATGAATCTGAGTTTATGAAGGTGATATATTATTTTGATTGAAGATATATTATATATATTGGGTGTTGGATCTGAATCTGGATCTGGTTTTGTTGTGAAGGTAAGAACACACTAATAGATTGTTTTTTCCATTGGTGATGGAATCGGTAGATGAACAAGGAACACAAGGACCTCCTACTCCTAGTTTCATGGGGAAGCATTGCTTGGCAGCTACCATTTCCGATCTCCATAACCAAATCAATCTTATACAGGAAGAGTTGAACCGGTTTCAGACTTTGGGGGAATCTTCCCTTGTTTGCAATCAACTGATATCAAGTGTTGAATCCATTCCAGATACTTTCATATTGGATACAACTTCATTAATTGGCAGCTGATTTTTTTTCCATATTTTTTCCCACATTGTTTTCCAGATTTTCTAGATTTTTGAGTTTTTTAGATTTTGTTTTTTTTGTTTTGTTTTTTTTTGGTTTTGATTGAAAATTTTGGATTATTGGATGAGATATGTGGTTTTTTTGTTGAATCGATTTGTATTTCTTGTTTGTGGAATTTAATTTGGTGATGATGAGGATGGTGGATGAGTGATGATGGCGGATGGAGAGATGAGGTTGAGGGAAGATGATCTGGGTTTGTTTTGGTGATGATGGTGGATGATTAAAGATGATTCTGGTTTGGGAAGGAAAGAGAATCAATTAAAAACAAGAGAGAAGAGAGAGCATGAGATGTATGTATCTGATGGTGATTTTGGGTATGAGTGTATCTCTACCATCCAACTCATCACAATCCAATGGTCTACAAATTGTGTAACAATTTGTGTAATGTTTAGGGGATGCGGATCCTGCCCCTATATATATATATATATAAATTTTCAAAACAGTATGCACTGATATAACTTCATCAGTGCGTTGGATGTGAACCATTAGATTTACATACTTTGACTCAAAGTGTATGCACTTGTCAAAACTTCTCCATAATTAATAGTCCAAATACAACACATTGATATAAGTTATATCTGTACGCACTGAGGAAAAAAGAACTGTATATATATATATATATATATATAAATAAAATATTTCTCATGTCAGTTCATTCAGAAATAAAATATATTGGTTCTTTATTTATGAGCCATTAAATTTAATTGTTTTGACTCAGTGTGTATGTTAGAAACAACTTAGTAAATAAATCAAATATGACAGAAGGCTTGAAACACGAAATCGCTTTCCTTAAAACTCTATTTGCTCCCTCTCAATATGTGAGATTGGTTAAGGGAATCACAAGCAAATCGTCTCTATGATATGACAAGCCTTTTGATTTCTGCACTAAGCAAAAGTGAAAAAATCAAGTTAAGAATTAATGAACATTTTCCTGACATTTTAATATCTCCAAAAGTTGTGTTTGTTTATGAACAGTTGTGACTGTTCTTAACAATCATGACAGTTTAAATTCTGTCCATATGTGTTTTTCCAGACAATTTTGACTTATGAAATGACACCTATTCGTAAAATTGTGCATTCTTGCAAATTGCCTCAAATCTCTACACAACTTGTTCCATTATATTTAACCACATACAACATTGTATGCATTTGTCAGAACTTCTCCATAATATATGATCCACATTCAAGGAACTGATATATTTTATATCATGACAAACTATATATATATACACACAATCTTTCTCCTGTCAGTTCGTCTCGAAATAAAATATATCAGTTCCTTGAATGTGGATCATTAGACTTAATTGCTTTGACCCAGTGTGTATGTGCAGTTCATTGAATGTGAGCTATTAGATTTAATTGCTTTGACCCAGTGTGTATGTGCAGTTCCTTGAATGTGGGCTATTAAATTTAATTGCTTTGACCCAGTGTGTATGCACTTGTCAGGACATCTCCATAATCTATGACTCACATTCAAATAACTAATATATTTTATATCAGGATGAATTATATATATATATACACAAAAATTTTCTCCTTTCAGTTCGTCATAAAATAAAATATATCAATTCCTAGAATGTTGGCCATTAGATTTAATTGCTTTGACCCAGTGTGTATGTGCAGTTCCTTAATGTGGGCCATTAGATTTAATTGCTTTGACCCAGTGTGTATGTGTAGTTTCTTGAATGTGGGCAATTAGATTGAATTGCTTTGACCCAGTGTGTATATACTTGTCAGGACTTATCCATAATCTATGACTCACATTCAAGGAACTTATATATTTTATATTAGGATGAATTATATATGTATACATAATCTTTCTCTTGTCAGTTCGTCATAAAATAAAATATATCAGTTCCTTAAATGTGGGCCATTGGATTTATTTGCTTTGACCCAGTGTGTATGCACTTATTAAGACTTCTCCATAATCTATGACCCACATTCAAGGAACTGATATATTTTATGTCAGAACGAACTGACAGGAGAAGGACTATATATATAATATAAATTTCTTTTTATTTAAAAAAAATGGTAATACCGTTTAGTGTTTAAGATAATGATACAAAATAATAATAATATATTAACACTAATTTCGAGAATCAAAATGAAAATTGACTCTATTTTGTATCTTAAAGGTCGTCTATAATCAAATTTATTTAATTTTCTCTGTGATTTCCATTTCAATAAACATAATTAAAGAATTTGGGAGAAAATAAATGGTTGTTCGGTAACGTTTTCATTTTTTCGTTTTCTGCTTTATATAAATCAATTTGAAAAAAAGAAATTGTTTTAATGTTTTTATAAGCTAAAAGTACTGAAAATGCGTTTGGTAGAAATAATTGAAAATAGTATTCTGAAAATGAAAAAGCTGAAAATGTGTTTGACAGAAATAATTGAAAACTGTATCCTGAACAAAAAAAAAATCTAATATATATTTAATGAACTTTTTTTCGAATACATATAGTGTCAAACTAAACCTATTTGAAATTTTGACTTAAACATTTCAACTACCCATGTGCTTTTAATCAAATGGTGGATATTTGAATGCATTTATAACTCTTGAATTAAGAGCACCTGAGTGGTTGAAACGTTAAAATTAAAATTTTAAATCACGGTTTAGCCTAACCCATATATATATATATATATATATATATATATATATATATTTATGGTTACGAAAATCAATCATATACCTAATATATAATTGTTTTTTGAAATAATATAACTAATATATAATTTATGGTTCATGCTATATCAAATTAAATATCTAACTTGATTTTTTGACTATAATATCTCAATTATTGGATTAAATAGCATATGTATCGTTGAGACTTGAGATATTGAAGTTAAAAAATTAGATGTGAAATTTGAGTTTTATATTTGACCCATGATTTTATTATTATTATTATTATTATTTCATACGGTCAAATGTAAGTCAATATGCTAAATGAAAATATCATTCTTTCATTTCTATTATTTTTTAATAGATAAAATATAAATTATGATTTTATATAATAGAAAAATAAAATAATTAACTAAGTGTATGTTTGGTATGGCTTCTGTAGAAGTTAAAAGCATTTTTTAAGGTTTTTTTTGTTTCGTAAATTTGAAAAACAGCTTTTTTAATCTAAAAAAAAAACCATTTTTTGTCTACTGAGAGAAGCTCAGATCTTGGGCTTCTCCTAAGAAGTTTTTTTTGAGCTTTTTTAATACAGTTGCATTGTCAATACTACCTTCTATGAATTTTAAATATTCCATCAGATACCCCTTCTATTACATAACCCTATTATATTTGAATACTTATCAGATATCATTTTTGTTTCTCTCATCTTCAATGACATTCAAACGACAAGTTTTCATCTATTCTCTGTAAGTTCAAATCAACACTTTAATTTTTTTTTTTGATAATTATAAACAATAATATATATGTATGTTTACTGTTTATTATTAAGAAGTTATAAATATGTTTACTTGATTTTAAACAAAAAAAATCATCTACCTAGGATTTAAAAAAAAAAATTAATATACCTATATTTGTGTATCTGTGTTATATATATTTTTTAAATTCAGTCACATGTGATTTTGTTTTTATTGTGTTTTTTTAAAAACTCATTTCGCTGTGATTTTTTTTATTAAAAAAAAAACTCATGTGTCTGTAATTTTTGTTTTAAACTCATATATTTGTGCCCTTATTGTAATTTATCACAACCAACAACACTTTTGGAAATATATTGCCAAACAATATATTGCCAACATACAACTTTTTGTTAGAAGCTCTACTCAAAAAAGATCTACCGTAAAAGCTCTATTTGAAAAGCCATACCAAATATACCCTAAAGCTAACTCTTGGATAACTTAAAAAATAAACTAAACTTTGTTGTTTTTTTATTTGAGGAAAAAGCGTCTCTAAAGAAATTTGTAAGAACAATTCAACCATGGGACCCGCAAAAACAAAACAAAATAAAATAAAATAAACATCTCATTATTGTTTTCAATCGCCGCGTCTTTTAAAGCTTTACAAGTAAAAACTGTTTTTGCTGATCATTTTTTTTTTTTTTTTAAGAACGCGTGCCGAACGCGTTTTATAGCATAGACTTTCATCATCTCGTAGAAAATGACACCGAAAGGGGCCTAGAGCATAGACTTTCATCGTATTGTATACATGCAATGTTTCTTTCAATAGTTCATAATTAATAAATATATAATTAATATAAAATATTTAAAACTAGATAGATATTATATAATAAAATAGTAAATAAAGTCTTAATTTGTTTTAATGGGTATCTAATAAAAATGAAAATACATACATATATAGACAATTTTAGCACTATAAAGTTTATGTATAGTTGTAGGGTAATTACGAAACAATGTTATTTTCTTTTAGTTTTAATTTTTTTTAATTAATTGAAATTCAATGATTGAAAATTAACCCGGTAATATAGTAGCTGAACCAATACATAGACTAGATTACGAAATAATTTATAAAATCATAAGAAATGAAAATATTAAAAGAAATTGATTTTGCCTTGGACAAAAAATAAGTGGAAGAAATTTATATTATTAATAAAACAGGGGACTAGGTTGCAATTATGCGTATATGAAATTTTTTCTAAAACTTTCATTGGCTTGGGGCCATGGCCCCTATGGGCCCCCTTGCATTTGCCTCTGCCCCCCGCGCATGGAAGATTAAAAAATAATAATAAAAAAAGAAGAAGAGTATATCTTATGCAGTGGCAGATTCAGAATTTTATGTTAGGCGAGGCACTTAAAAAAACAATAAGGACAAATGCAAATGCTAATATTTTATTTTAAAATATGTTTTTGTGGTTGAAAGCTTATTACCTATCTGTAAGTCTGTAACCACACTTCTTAATGGAGTTGAGATTTCAATCTCAAATTCGCTACGAAGTAAAAAAACAAAAGAAAAAACCACTGTGTCAAACATTCCTTATGTTTGCTCTCTTCCACTCATAAAGGTATATATAACTTTATCTTTAATTAATATTCATACCCTTTATCATTAGTTAAACTTAACTGTTGATCAAATTTGACTGTCAAAATAAGGGTATTTTTAATGTTTCAAACTTTAAAAGTTTTTAAAAATAAAAAAAAAGTATTTTTAGAAGTTAAACAAAAATGTTAAAATACAAATTAATTGATGGGGGTGGAGATTAAGTAGATTTTATTTCTAGAAGAGGCAAAAAAAGAAGAAGAAGAGAGAGTTGGCGATCCATGGAGAAAAAAAATAAAGGCCAGACCCATGGTTCATCTCCATGGAGATCGATGGGAAGGGGGTGCTTCGGCTAAAACACGGCAGTCGATATACACACAAAATGCACGCAACACCAATTGATCGATGATGAAATTTATATGCCATCTTCAGATTCTGATCTTAACAGTTCTAACAATGAATATAATTTATATCTCTTGTACATTTATTTATTTTGCTTTTGAAATAGATACACCAGTTAGGCTGTTACGATCGAATCTGAAGATGATAAATAAATTTTGTCATTCAACAAATCATCATCGTATTGATGAGTAATGTCTACTTCACCATAGTTATCTTGAAAGAAATACAAACAACACAAATATGAAATACAAACTTGTGTTGAATTTTTTATTTTTTATATTTTTTTCAATCCAAATAAAAAACCTAAGTTTAGAAAACACAAACTTATGTTGAATTTTTTTTATTCTCTACCAGCACCTCATCGTCCGCAAAACCATAATTTTTTGTTCTCTTCTTACGAAATGCCAGAACACCATCATCGGTAATAACAATATTCATGGCATCTCCGACGGAGAGCGGAAGCACGTGAGCCTAGCTTGCGAGATGCTGGTGAACCCTAAATTGCTGATTCTGGACGAACCCACGTCTGGTTTGTACTCGACAACGGCGCACTGGCTGTAATCGTGAATCGCAAATAGGGGATGTGAAGATTTCACCTCCCCCCCCGAGGATAGAGATCCATTCTCAATATTGGATCTCCACTATTCATCTATCTTGGTGGACGGTAGAGTTCAAATCTGGAGATTGGATCTCCACCTTCTTTTTTTTTTTTTTGATTTTTTGCCTTTTCTTAAAATAAAATCTATTTAACCTCCCACCATCCATCTTTGAAATGGATAGTGAAGATCCATTTCAAAAAAAAAGAAGATTTTTTCTTTTCCGTTTTTAATGGCGCAATGGTTGTAATCGTGAATCGCGAACAGGGGAGGTTTCACCTCCTCTGTTCGCGGTTGAGGGGGAGGCGAGACACCACCCCTTAACACTAAGAGTCTTCTTGCCTTTTTCAACCACTTCCTTTAGTGTTGGGAACCTTGAAATTTCTCTCACCATCATCCTTACCGTAAACGTTTGGATATTTAGAGTTTTTCTTGTCCTTATTAATGGATATCTTAAAAAAAAATTAATGTTTTTAATTTTTTCAATTATTTATTTATTTTTTTAAACTATTTATTTATTTAATTTTTTTAAAACTATTTATTTATTTAATGAATCATATCATTTATTTAATTTTTTTATTTTATTAAAGTTTATAAAGTTTTTAGTTAAAAGGTAAAAATAAAGTATAAAATAATATAACTAGGGATATTTTAGGTATTTTAAAGTCAAATTCAAGTCTTTGGGGTGTTAATATATAATAACAAAACCTTTTCAACTAAGTGTAGCTTGTCCAAATCTTATGGGGTTCAGTGCAATATGTCCTACCATATATGAGCCACGTCATTTATAATGAAAGAATGAAAGATCTAGGGATAAAATGGGCAATGAAAATAATTATTAAAGTTACATAAAAAAATAAAATTATTATAGTTGTATATGGTCTATTGTGGTAGCCAAAAATGGCCTTTGAGCTCTTACGCTTGAAGCCCAATAAAAATCATGTAGGGCTTGGATCATGACCAAGTATTCCGGGTCGACCCAAACTGTTGACTGGTTCTTTTCAGTTAAACAACCGCTGTTATCAATTTAAATTGATAAGATCACGATGTGATCGTGATCGTGATCTTAGAGAGAAAATCTGGTGATCACAATCTTGAAGAGGGATTCCAGGGATAGCCACGATCAAAAGCTGTTGAGAGCCCCTCCTATCTCTATAAATAAGACGAGACTCTCAACATAAGAGCTCTCTGGAAAATAACCATTATCAAACGCTATCAAGCTAGCCGAAACTCTGCCGAAATCACTTCTTCGATCACTGAAAATTGTCACCCAATCTCGCTTCTAAGATTCATCTTTAACGCTCAGCCCAAGCTAATCTAAGGCCAAAATATAAACCCCCATCATCATTTCTCTTGTTTCTGTTCGATTTTCATCTTTTTTGCAGGTATCTCCTTGGAGAAGACGATTCAACGAGTCGACCGAACCGATAGGTTATGTGGGCCTACCAAAAGCTGATCCAACCCACTAATCGTAGAACGACCATCTACATCTATCATTGTAAAAAAAAAACGAAAAAAATTGTAGTCAACTTAAGCTTATAATTGTCAGTCGTGTTAAAACATAATTTTCAGGAAATAAAATGCTGACAGTTACAGGAGGTGGGTCCCCCTGGTGAAGAAAAGCAAAGCCCCAACTCGTGTCTCCAAGATCTCTAAAGTGGGACCGTCCTTGTTCACGAAGGAATTCTGGAGACCAAATTAAAATAAGAAAAAACTTAGGTGCCCGAGCCTAGCCCGGATCGGCGATCGTGAACTGATAGATTCTACAAATTTGATCGATTTCGAGGTGAGGCAGGGCAGAGCAGAGAAGATGTGGGTGTTTTACCTGATCTCGCTGCCTCTAACCCTAGGCATGGTCTTATTAACGTTGAGGTACTTCGCTGGTCCTGAAGTCCCTCGCTACGTTCTCTTCACCGTTGGATACGCCTGGTTCTGTTCTCTCTCCATCATCATCCTCGTCCCTGCTGACATTTGGGCGGTACCGTACCGTCTTCTTCATTTATTTATTTTTTAATTTGTTTGTGCTGGTAAAATTAGATAGTTGTGGGTTGACTTTAGCGTTTTTTTTACAAGGTTTTCCTCCATTTTTGTTCCTTATTGTTTTCAATTCTTGAGCCTTCTGTTGATTTTTTATTTATTTTTACAATGATTATATTGACTTGTTCCAGTTAGGTTCAATTTTTAGCTATATAGATTCAATTTTATTTAAATGCATTCTGTATAGAGTTTTTATCGTGGTGGGGAGTTTAGCTGGATAATTCGATTTGTGATTTTGACAAATTTTGCAGTGTGCTGAACATCCTGTCTATAATGAATGTTGATGTGTTTTAGGAGGTTTTTGGAAGGGTGTTGTGGATTATTTAAGGAATTTGTTTGTGCATCTGTTAATTCGGTTTCATAATGTAACTATATTTTTTTTCATTGCGTGTACAGGCAATATCACAGCCACCAAATCATAACGAGAATGGAGGCATTTCTTTCTTTTGGAGCTTTTCATATTGGAGTACGTTCTTACTTACTTGGTATGGAATATGTAAACCTATAGACTCTTTATTCATAAAATTTCATTACGAATACAGTTTTGAATCATCCTGGCATACTGCAGATGGGCAGCATTAACTTTAAAAATACTTAATCATCAAATCTTTCATGAGCTTTAAGTTATTGCATTGTGCAACAATTTAAAACCTTTTTCTTGGTTTTTATAATCAATGGGTATATATCTGATATTTGTTTTGTGCCACCTTAAGTACAATACTCTGTGACACAATAAGATAAGAAACTGTTTGACGAGATGTGGTTGACCACTTCTAGCACCATGTACTGCATTTGAGCCATTGATTAAACATAAGTGAATGTTGACTAAATCAAAGTAGATGGATCTAACAACCAATAGTTGAGAAACTTAAATTATTATATCAGTGCGCACTGAGGAGAAAAGAACTATATATGTATAGTTTTAGGTGCAGTTGTTTGCACTAATATTATGTGGATTACAGACTTGAAATGTTACAAGTCTACTAGTAGACTAAAATTTACATGCTAAAATTGTCTTTTAGCAAACTTAATTATGGGTAGACGTTCGGGCCTAATCAACAGTTCATAAATGTACACACATTGTTTGCCTGGCTTTGTTTTTTTTTTTTTTTTTAATTTTTTTTTTTATAATCTGGAGTCATATCACATCTGTAATAAGTTGGTTAGTATTTATGCTTCTACTTGGTTTTACAGCTCATAGATGCACATCTCCTCATTATTTCAACAATGTTATCTCTGAACAGGGCTGTGGCGCCCCTTATTCAGGGTTTTGAAGATGCTGGTGACTTCACTGTGTCGGAAAGGTTGAAGACTAGCGTGCATGTTAACTTATTGTTCTATTTTATTGTTGGATCCATCGGCCTTGTTGGGCTTATTCTCCTTATCTTGATGCACAAGAATTGGTTTGTTTCTCACCTTCCTAAAGTTGATTTTCGTTGATGTGGATTATGGTTTCTTCTGCTCTAATTTTAGTTTTCTATGTAGTTGCCTATAGATATATTGCAAGTAGTTAAACAAATTCTTATTCCTCTGCATGATTGGCACCATTTGCACAACAAAAATAATCCTTGTATCTTTTCTTTGTGTTCTTTGTAATAAATTTGTTTGTGCTTATGAGTATGTTGCACAAGCCAAATGTTGCACCATTTGTTTATTCTAGAATTACAAATAGTGGACACAGTAATTTTTCTTTTATCACTTGAGCTATGGTTTCATATATTGTTGGTTTGTACCCTTATTGACAGGAGTGGAGGTGTTCTTGGTTTAGCTATGGCTTGCTCAAATACTTTTGGGCTTGTTACCGGGGCATTTCTTCTTGGCTTTGGCTTGAGTGAAATACCCAAAAGCATTTGGAGAAATGCAGATTGGACGACTCGTCAAAAAGTTCTTTCTCATAAAATTGCTAAAATGGCTGTGAAACTTGATGACGCTCATCAAGATCTGTCAAATGCTATTGTTGTAAGTTCTTTTTTGGATTATAAGATGGATTCTTCATTTTTTTTAATATGCATTAATGTGTGAATTTATTTCAAAGGTACATCATTTTATGTTTTTGCATGTGAAGATTTAATCTGCAAATTTTACCGGTTAATGTTTTATCCTTAATTTCTTTAATTTTTCTCATCATTCGTACAGCTAGTTTATATTGCTTATACATGCAAAAGTTTCCACTTTTCAAATCAGTCTTAAGTTCATTGAATTTTTTGTTCCTATGGTCTTTGCATTGTTCTCCTTTGCTTTATCTCCATTAGTCCATCTTAAAGTCCTTTTGATGTGGAACTAAGTTAGTAAACTAACTTGAATTCAATCAGAGTTCACTTGACTTTAGTATGCTATAAAGGACTTTATAGGGAATGATTCAATTTCTGCTGTATTGAAAAAAAAAAATAAAGAAACTGTTACATTTAATCTTATTCTGCTGAGAAGTGTAAATGCAAATTTTCCTCAGTTTTGTTTTAATGATGATTATCTCAAACAGGTAGCTCAAGCAACATCAAATCAAATGTCCAAGCGCGATCCATTGAGACCCTACATGAATGTTATTGATGACATGTTAAATAAAATGGTATTACCTATCTTCTGTTTTTGCAAACTTCATTTCTTCCAACAAATTGCTCATTTTAATACGTACAATTTTCTTACCAGTTTAGAGAAGATCCATCCTTTAAACCACAAGGTGGGAGATTGGGGGAAAATGACATGGACTATGACACAGATGAGAAATCAATGGCAACTCTAAGGCGTCATCTTCGAGGAGCTAGAGAGGAGTATTATCGATATAAAAGGTACACTAAATTATAAAGTTCGACATTTGAAGTTTTGAACTGTGGTTCATCAATCTCTTTCATGAATTCTTTTGTAAATCCTCTCGTCTTTCAATTAAATGTTCATTGTTATGATCCCTTGCCATCTTCTACTGGAACTAGTTTCCATCTCTTAAGATGGACACCTTCTTCAGATTGTCCTATGTGAGAAAAATGATGCATTAGTATGGTCTGTATGGTGGACTTTCTTAGCTGTCAATCAAAGATCAGCACAGTCTTACATTGGATTGTAAATTGTTTAGAACATTACTTGGTTGGGGCAGAGCTTTAGCCTTCCAAAAATTAGCATAAACCTGAAATCTTGTTTCCTGCCTAAATTCACAAAGAATCTTGCTTGTGTAATTCCAATTTGAGAGAAGGCTTTCCTTATATATCTTATGCCATAATTTGAAGTTAGTGAAACAGAAAACTATTTTGCAGTCTCTTCACTTTCCATATACTATACTAATATAGTAATATTACTAGTAATATTACAAGGCAAAAGTGGATTCCTTCTTTTGGATCACTTGAAATGTCTGTGATGAAGTGTTTATGTTTTTACATATTAACGCGGTGTAAAGACTTGAAAATTGAAATGTATAAATGCTTTTGTTATGCTATAACAGTTTTCAAATTGTAATATATTAAATGATTCCTTTCCAATAATTTTTAGAGTCCATGGATTGATGATAAACCAGTTTTGTCTGCAACTATAAAGTTTTAGTTTGACTAGACTGACATAATAAATTTGATTGCTAGGTGTAATGAGAATATGAGATCAATTTTTTTAATTATATTTTCTTGTCCTGACATTGATATTCTTTGTATCAAAAGTTGTATCTCCAATGCCTAAGTCACGGGTAATTTGTTTTTATGTTTTTATGTTTCCATGCTGAAATTCTTTTTGTTGTATCCTTTGGATGTAAGTTTTATGCAGTTGTCCAATTAAAATCTGGTTACGTTGGATAAATGTTCAATCATAGTATTGAATTGATTGTCAGCAGTCAGCACTATTCTAGGCCCAGATTCAGAAAGAACGCAAGGGAGCTCAGTTTGGTTGATTATTTACTTTGATTGTCATATTCATTCTCTCTTACTTAATGTTAGTATTGCAGTGAGTATATGACCTATGTCATGGAAGCCCTCGAATTGGAAGATACCATAAGAAATAATGATCGCCGCAATTCAACTGGATGGTTCGCACCTAAAATTGCTCCTGTTGTTTTAAGTCAGTCTTAATATATGTCCTCTTGTTCTGTTGAACCTAAATGTTCATGCGATATATTTTCAGGAAATATATATCAAGCTTCAGACCTGGTCGAACTGAAAAAATAGGGGCTGTCCTTGATACAATAGGTAATTATCTAAATTATGAATCACTAATTTTATATTGTTGGATTATTTAACTATGTGAAGGATTTCTTAGTTTTTTTCATTTATTTTCATAGAGCCTAGTCATTAGTGCATTTTCCAAAAAAAGAAAGAAAAAAAGATGAATTATTAGTGCAAGAACAATGCTACAAGTTCTTTACACAACTTTTGAAGACAGAGAGAACACATAGGCTCTGTTGGACAAAATTTGTGTTTTGGGTTCTCTTTGGGCTAAAGTAGGCTAAGTAGCTTCAGAATTCAAAGACATCCCTCTGTTTTTTACTTTTTTATTCCCAACAAGTGGGAGGCTGTAAGTTTGTGATTAAAGGGTTTCTGTTTGTTGGTTTTCATTCTTTTGTGGACTGGTTTTAGGTGGTCCATTGTATTTTTGTTCCAGTCCTTGTTTGAGGTTGACACCCTTCAGTTTAGGGTTCCTTAATGTTTTTGTTTTTGTAGACAGCTTGTTCACTTGTGCGTTCTCCTTTTTGAGTTAATATATAGTTTCTGATAAAAAATGTTCTTAACACAAAATGAGGTTAGGGTTTTTATTTTATTTTATTGTTTTATTTGGATTAGATTTATTTTGCAATTTTTTTAATTTAAGATTTTTAGGGACTTATACTTACTTGGTTTATGATTGTGTAATTGGTTAGGAATCTTTTTCTTATTTGAATTTTGAAGTATATTAGGTTTGCCTATCAAATATCTCTTTGTGTTGTTTTGTTTAGAGTTGATGAAGTGAATAATGAATTAAAGTTTCAGAAACCTGATTCCCCCTCTATTTCTTTTCTTTTTCCCCCTTTTCTTCCTAAATTCCCTTTCTACTCTAATTTTCTCCTTTCTATTTTCCCGTCATTTTGGTTTCTTTCTGCATTAGTTCTTATCCTCTCCTAAATCTATATTCTCTTTCCTGTCTTGCTTCAGTCCTGCACCTACTCCTGATATTTCAATTTCTTTACGTTATTATATACAAAAAGCAAACTTTGACCTTTTGTAGATTGTGAGGTTTAAGTGTATTTTATATCACTATTTGACTATAGTTTTTCTTATGTTATCCTTGAAATAAATGGTGGTTCTTTGCAGAATTTATTTGGAAATGTATCTTAAGAAAGCAGGTTAAGAAGGCATCAGCTATAATACTGGGAATTATGTCAGCAGCGATTCTACTAGCAGAGGCAACACTATTACCAAGTGTTGATCTCTCTCTTTTTTCAATACTCGTAAACTCCGTAAAATCTCAAGAAGTGCTTGTGCAGGTATTATTTCTTATAAGGTACAAGTTTAATAATTGTTTTATAGCTATATTATCGATGCCACCTCCCGAGGTTAAACTTAAGGTGTGTTTGGAACGATTTTTTAAGTAGAGCTTTTGGAGTAGATCTTTACCAATAGACATTTTGTCGAGTAGAATTTTTAATAAAAAGTTGTACGTTGTTTGATATTCAATTAAAAAAAAATGATTTTAAGTTAGTAGATTGTTTGGTAATATATCCTTAAAAGAACTTTTGGTTGTGACTTGTGATAAATTACGAAAAAAGGGCCTTGACAAAGTATTTGTAATGAGAGGGGTAGATGATGAATATCTAAAATTCATAGAGGGTAGTTGAGACAATTTATGTTTTTTAAAAAACAAAAAGAGCATCTTAGGAGAAGGCCACGGTAGACATAAAACAATAATATTTAAAAAGTTCTTGAGTTCTGCCAATCGATAATAAAAAAAAAAAATCTAAAGAACTTTAAACATTGAAAACGCTCTTTTGGCCGGTTGAGAAGCCATACCAAACACACGCTTAAATATTTCTAGCTACCACAGTTTTAGAAATCCTTCAATGACACCCTTTGCTATCAATGGTCTCTCATTAGTTTTGACAGAATGGAATTAGTATGGTAATTTGACTTATTTGACAAATCTGTTGTCATTTTTATAAACTAAAGTATAACCCTAGCATTTGACATGTATTCAAACTTAAAAATTAAAATAATCTAGACCACTTGTATTCAGCAAATGTCAAGTGTTTGAATCCCTTTTTCAGTTAGAGGATCTTTCACTTCTTTGTGTTGTTTTGAATAGGAGAAAAATCCATTTCTTTTGTTAGAGATGAGGACGAAAGAGAAAGTTCACCGAGGGAGAGAGACAAATATGTTTTGGCAACCCATTCTAGGTCTAATTGTTTAAATATTATAATGTTTATATTTTATTCAATTAACATATTAAAACATCGTTGGAAAACTTGTACATATGTCACAATCATACTTAAATGATGCCTTTTTATACTTTTTACAGACTACCTGGTGTAGAACATCCTAGGGGATACAGTGATACACACATATGTAAAGTGTAAGAAGAAGATTTGACTAGTTTTATTCTGATTAGGATTTTTTATTTGATTTTGATTAGGAGATCTTTGATTCGGTTTTTTATTAGGATCTTTGTTTTCCATTTTTATTTGATTTAAATTTCCAGGTTGGAATAAGATCTTTTAGTTTTGGAAAGGTAGATTATTACCTTCTTCAGTTCTCTTTTGGCCACTATAAATAGGGGATTGGTTTTTATTTTATTTTTTGTTAGTCAGAGTTGATGATTAAGAAACAGACATTAAATTTCGTCTTCATTTTCTTCCAAATTTCTCCCCTTTCTCCAAAGTTCTTTTTCCCATTATCTGTTCGCCACCACAACCTATGTCAGAAAATGTTATTACATGGTCTTCAACAACAGGTAGTGTAATTAAGGAATTTCAAAATCTGTTGTAGCTGAGTGTATTTAATTCTAACCTCATGGGGGTTTCAATAATAATATCACTTTTCTATAGAACCTTTGCTGTATATTGGAGAACAGTTACATCTGTCTTCTGGAAGTGAATTTACCCAGGTTTTGTTACAGAATCTATCATCGATTTTGCAGACAAATTTTTCAGGCAGCGTCAAATTTGGCAATTCATAATAAACAGTTTTGTTTACCAATTTTTACAAGATTTGCACGTTTTTGTTAAAATTGTTTTTGTTCAAGTATACAAACTGGACAATAATCACTTTCATTACCATTGCGTTGCATTTTGTTTTTGCATGTTGGTGTTTGGTCATTTCCCACTATTTGAAGGTTCAGAATGACTGTATGGAGCTCTTGCTATTTGTTCTGAACTGTTTGGTGAAATGTGCAAATGGAGTGAATTTCCTCATGTCTGCTTATTTAATACATTATTTTTGTTTGTTGTTTTCATGACTTCTTACTGTTATTTTTTTTTTCATCCAGCTCTTTGCCTTTGTTCCTCTGATGTATATGTGTGTCTGCACGTATTATTCCTTGCTCAAGATTGGAATGTTAATGTTTTACTCGTTAACACCATGGCAAACAAGTTCAGTTAACTTGCTTATGATATGCTCGTAAGTTTTTTCTTTTATCTTTTCATAGCTCCATCAGCATGATTATAAATTTTCCCTCATTTATTTATTCCAAAGCCTCTAATTTTTTTATTTATTTATTTTATTACAACATTTCTGTCAGGATGGTTGCCCGATATGCTCCTCCAATTTCATACAACTTCCTCAATCTCATTAGGCTTGGTGGAGAACGGCATACTATATTTGAAAAGGTAATTTTCTTTTTCAAAAGATTTATGGCTATCAGTTTCCTACAACTTGTAAATCCAACCATAACAGAAGAAATTGAAACAAAACTAATATATGGCTTCTCATCTGATCCGTACCTATGTCAGAGTGCTTTTTTATTATGTTTATAGTTTTTGTGAACTCTTTTCTTTTCTGTCCTCTTCTTCAATACATTAATTTGTTTATTATTTACGTCAGACAGCATGTAAAGCACCCTTTCTTGTGTTTTCCATTGAATGTGTTATTTTTTTAAGGAATTATGCTTTTGGAGTAAAGTAAAAGTAATGTAATATGGAAAAAGAAGATAAAATATCAATACACATGTTTAATGGAATCTTTATGGTTGACGTAGTTGTATGTTAATATTAGGCTGAGTTTGATGTGCGGGGTGGCATTGTATTTAATGGGACTGGGATTGGATTAAAAATGTAATTTCCTTTTTTGGTGTAACATGACTATGAGTTTGGACTAAAAGCAATAATGTTTTGTATTTTGATATGGTTGAGATTGGATAGGATAAAATAATGATTGAAAGAAATCATGGTTTGGTGTGTGGGGTGGCATAGTATTTGATGGGATTGGGATTGGATTAAAAATATAATTTCCCTTTTTGGTGTAACATGTCTATGAGTTTGGACTAAAGGTAATAATGTTGTATATTTTGATATGGTTGAGATTGGATAGGATATAATAATGATTGAAAGAAATCATTTTTTGAGTAATATAATTATATAAAACAATTTTAAATGATATAAAAATACTTGGAAAGTTGGTTTTTTTTTTCAAATAAGATAATATCATTTTTAATAATTTTTTATAAAATAAAGCCATTTAAAATTATTTATAATAAAATACTTTTTTTATTAATATTAGTTTATTTAAATTATTTTAAAATACAATAAACATTTTAATAAATTTTGACTGCAAATGTAATCGTGGGACTCAAGTCCTATGGTTGGGAGAATATTGATGGCCTGTGGGATTGGGTTCGCTACTTTGCATCCTTTATGGGCTTTAGTGTCTAATGAATTTAGAAACTCTACTTTCTTCTTAATTCGTTCTAATTGGGAAGGTGTTGTCGGTTAAGTTGTTCCACTTAGAGTTCCCCTTTCTTTTGTAGGCCTTGTTTTTGTCTTGTAGGCCTTGGTTCCCTATGTGGTTTTTGTCAGCGTAGGTGGATTTCTTATTCATTCTTGTATATGGCTGTGTTGCTACATCCTATGTTCTTTGTATAGGGATCATTTGTCATATTTCTTTTTTGGAAATATATTTTTTGTTTCCTATCAAAAAAATGTCTTATGGTTGTGACTAGATATATGATGGGCTCACTGGATTGGATTTCCCAATCCATTACCCTCCAAACATGGGAATGTGATTGGAGAAATTCCATCCCATTCACAATTGCATGCAACAAACAGGACATCAAAAATAAATATTGTAATCATCTTTTTTGTTTATACTAGAATTCTCGTGGAGAAAACATTTCATTAACATCGGAAATTGCCTTCTAATTTATAGAAACAACAATGCCAGGTAACCCAACTTGTGATTTGTTCGTTGGAGAACGAATATCTCTGTTGTCATCTCTATTGTCACATGAATTAAATTGCCACAATTTGAGATATGAGTTGGGATATATAGCGTTATTGTTGTAGGAAATATATTTGTGAATTATCTGAAACATGTCTTTTAGAGAGTAGTTGTTTTGGGTTTATTTCTAATGAATAGTTATAAATTTTGGCTTCTTTTATGTAGACAAAGAATTCTTCCTGTTTGATCTAAACACACTTTCTCATGGCACTGCATCCCTGGCTTTGAATCATTGCGTGTTTTTTCTTTTTTCTTTCTTTTATTATTATTAGGATTAGTTTTTCAATTAAACTCGAATGTAAACCTAGGCCCTGAGACCTTGGTATGAGTTTGAATCTATTCAAGGCCCTTCATATAACTATACAAGACCTCATCGCTAAACTAACAAATACCTACATAACTAACACATAATGTTTGACTATATTCAAGGTGCTGTTATAATTAATACTCCGAAGCATTACTGCAATAGAGGTTCTGTTGGCTCTTTCCTTAGTGTATTAATAGATTCGACTAATTAATCTTGGTGAATTAATTTCTAATTGCAGCGAATGGGAAACATTGATACTGCTGTCCCTTTTTTCGGAGAAGGGTTTAACAAAATATATCCCCTTATTATGGTTATATACACCCTTATGGTTGTGAGCAATTTTTTTGATCGTGTAATTAATTTCTTTGGGAGCTGGAAGAGATTTAGTTTTCAAACTGAAGCAGAGGACTTGGATGGATTTGATCCATCTGGAATAATTATTTTACAAAAAGGTAAGTAGTCTGAAACTTATCATGTGAATTTTACACTATTTCTGCAGTGATTTATTAGGAATTAGGATGCTTATGTCTACGTGTCTTCGGGATTATATTTGCACCTAAACTATTTTGGTGTTAATAGTTGAATGTTTCGTCATTTTTTCAGAACGAACTTGGCTTGAGCAAGGCCGTAAAGTTGGTGATAATGTTGTTCCGCTGGCTAGGAATTTTAATGGTACTGATATCGAGTCTGGCAGTACTAGCATGGTATGTAAGCGTACTGAAAACGATACTGTGTGTGTATATAAATTAATCCCTTCAGTTTCTTGGGACATTTAGTGGGTTAATATGATCCTGATTGCCTTATGCTGATGAAAAAAAAACTAATGAAATTCACCGACTCTGAGGTTACTTTTTCAGGATAGGGCTGCTGTTGAAATGAAGGCAACTGCCAACTCAGTAACCAATGGTGTCAATGGAAATCCATCAAAGTCTTCGAAAGAAGAGGCTCGAAAATATGGCACAAGTAGAGAAGCCATCAGCAACAAGTATGCTGCCATAAGAGAACAGAATAGACACGCATCTAGCTCAAAGCCAGTGGAGCAGAGTATTGCCTCCGCTAAGGTTTCCTTGCTTGATGCAAACAACCCCCAGTCCAGCAACACAACTGCAGGATCTCCTTCTGGTTTGGCCTCAAAGTGGGAATCAATGAAGACTGGTTTTCAGAGTTTCAAAGCAAATATTGGAGCCAAAAAGTTTATTCCTTTACGCCAAACTCAGGAACCTGACCTAGTCTCACGTGCAGACTCATCGGAGTCACTTGACGAGATATTTCAGAGATTGAAACGGCCATCTGGAGACAGTGAAACTTATGGCAATGGGGATAACAATTAAAATGGTACAGAATGAAACGCTTGGGCCCTGCTAGAGAATATAAAGATGTGTGCAAGAAAATGAACTTTGTGGTCTTTATAGAAACCCGGGGACAAGATGTACAGAGTTGGGATAGCAGTAACATCAGGTTCAGGCTCATACCAAAATTTTTGCGGTTGATTCCTCTGATGCAATTGAAGTCCGAAGGATATTCAGCTATACTGAGACTGCATATGTCTCCAATAAGCAATTGAAAAACATAGATACTAGAACAAGGAAATTGGAAATAGCTCCGGGACATGACTGACTGTTAGGTAAATTTGTAATTTGAGTTGTATCTTGGAATCACATTTATAGCTGATACTCTGGTAATGCATGAACGCAATCAATTTATAGAAAAAGCCTTTTTTTTTATTTTAATTTTTTTTATATAGAATATATTTGTTTATATACGAGTATGTAAGGTAATGTATCTGAACTTGTTTGTAATTGAACTTTGAAAATTCTTGTTTAAAAATTGAATAAATAAACAAAACTGTAGCACTCAGTTTACCAACGATATTTATATTCAAATTGGTCTTTCAGTTGGTCGATGTGGTGAATTTATCTAAAGAATAAATATAGATTGTTTTATATATAAAGGCAATTATACAACGTCTGTAATTTAGGAATTATATTAATTTCAATCCTCAATTATCGGTGTCCATAATTGACTTTTAAGAGACTTGTTCTATTAAGTAATTGAGGACGGATACCATGTTGAAGTGTATCACATCATTCTATGGTAATGGTGTTTAAGCTTATGAGTGTTGTATAAAATTATGTCAAAATAATGTGGTATGTAAATTGTTAAGATTTTAGATTATGGCGTGAGTGATATGATATCGACAATTCATATACTATATTATTTGGGTATGATTTTGAACAAAATACTTAGGAATATATATTTTTAATTCAATTAAATCATGTTATGTAAGAATAACTAATCATTTATTATATGTATCACACGATACAATATTATAACCGACCCGGCTTTTGAAGATTATAAATGGTCCCCTTTGTTTATACCCACATTTTCATTTAAAAAACATTTCGACCCCTTGATCTCTTGCAACATTTGTAATCTTATAAGAAGTTTGCATTGCGACATTTTTTAAGAGCTCAAATATATGTGAAGGAGCCACTTTTTTTTCTTGGATCGAACTCTAAATCCCGTGACTCCTATGGACTTGATAAGGGCAGCACATAATAATGTAAGTGGATTACGTGTATCAAGCTAATAGAGACAGAATGAGACAGATAAGACTTAAGAGGATCAAAATTCGAAGAATGTGAATGAGTTTGGAGGTCAAACTTCCAAAATCCGGTAAAATAGTTTGGCATTCTAATTGAGCAAACGTGGGAATTGGGATGCATAAAAAAGAAATTATGAAATCAACTTGTCAACGGTCGACCTAACAAATTTAGCTAACTTGTCCCAACGAACAAGACAGACGAACCCCACCCATTACCCTTATACATCTATTGCAACAATTTAAAAATAAATTTGGATTTTCACTGATCTGATATGACCACACCTAATTTTATAACACATAAGCTTTACGATTAATGTACGATTAAGATGTAATTGGTTTCCATAAAAAGATTAGATCGGCATATCCAAATCCATTAAAAATAACAACAATACTACTTTGTCCATATCTTGTGTCCAAATGATATGTCAACACTACAATCTAATCATTTAAATTAGATTAGATTTATATGATTTAAATGAATTGGATTATATTTATATAATTTAAATGAGTAAATTGTAGTGTTGCTGCATCATTTGGACACCAGATTTGGATACTAAATTTAAACAAAAATAACTTTAACCTAACTATAAACAGAGACAAAAAGAGGGAGACCAAATTTTGTGAATATGAAAGTAAAATCCGTTCCATATTTATACAAAATTGAACACAATAGTTATTCTGTTAATAGTAATAATAAAAAAGTTACATCAACACAAAACCTAGTTAATTCAACCTATCTCTCGGACACAGACACAGTCTTTGAATGCGTCGAAATGACCTTTTTACCCTCCAAATGAAGCAACTTTGACCAGAACCCTCTTTTCTTCTTCCCGATATTGTTATGCTCTCCAACAAAGTTTTTTGGAACAAAAGCCATTGATCTGCTCTTCTTCAACCCATAATTACCTGCACTTAACATAAATGATATTGAACCCATCATCTCCGAACCGTTTCGATTATGTCGAGGTCGAGCCGTAGAAGAAGAAGAACAAGAAACCGGAGACGAAGAGATTGAAGAAGAAGAAGAAGGAGCAACCATTGAAGTTTTCTTCTGTGGAATGGCTGATAACTGAGACAATCTCTCTCCAAGACAAATTGAACAAACCCCTTGTGGATTTTTGTTCTGAGATTGGTGCTTCTTGCATAATAGTTCTGATTGAGACCACCCCATTTTGGATTCGAACTTGTTTTGGTTTCTCTTCGATTCTCTTTTGACTGTTCAACTTCTTTGATTATAAAACTGGTGGTGGTTTTATATAGAGAGACTGATAGAGATGGACCACACTCCACAGACGTGTTTCCATGAAGGATCCTTGTATAACAGCTGGGTGTGTTTGTATTCGTCACAGCCTTTCTATTTCAATTAAATCTTATGGGATTTGCAAAACAACCTCTTAGGTTTCAACTATTTACAAAAACAATCTTCTAGTTTTATTTTTGGTTAAAAACATACTACGAGTCTACGACTATCAATTAATTTCTATCAAACACTTTTTTTTTTATTTTTAAAAAGACTTCGTTTAGACTCTTAAAACAAAATGGGTGTATAAAAAAATAAAATAAAAAATAAAGGCATTTCTGTAAATTAACATATAATATTAAATGAAAATTTGAAAAATCTAAAAAATATAAAAATTCATGGAGGCAACCCTCATTTACAAACAAATATGTGTAAGAGGTGAATCTCGTCCACAATGGTTTATGGAGGAGGCAAGTCCCTACACAATGATCTGCCGGAGGAGGAGGTTCAACTCCTCTGCTCGATTCATCATGAAGAAGGTTCATCTCATTTATAATAATTTTTTATTATTAACAGAAATCTGACCGTAGAGGATTTTCATTTTAAAAGTAAATTTGTTTTGTTATTTTTGGAGATGGGTCAAACCTTAGGGATGTTTTTGCAAATCTCTCTTAAATATTTTAATTAAGAATGCAATTTCTTTTCTTTGTTTTGTTTTTTAGTAACCACCAACCACAACCACTAACTATTCTATGAGCGTATCTAATGGAAGTATCATTAGGTCGTCTGTAATCTCTTCATTGATTGCAATCCCTTGTTTACCGTCCTTTCTATAGCTGGATCCAAACATGAAACATTCTTCAGACTTCACAAACACATAGATAGATTAATAGTCTCATTTTTTTATGTAATTATTTATACAATTATCACTTCTCAATCATGCTCATTAATTTATTTTTTTTAAAGGTCAAACAATAGAATAATACTAAAAAAACAACTTAAAATATAAAATTAAACATCTTGAGACTAAAGATGGTTTCCATAGTCATAACTTTTTTGGAAATAAAAAAAAGCAAACCTAATAACAAATATATAAATGTTATTAGATTTTTATTCCCATATAAACATTATCCCATATCAAACGGCCTCTAAAAAAAAATTAAATCTCACATATGCTACTCATTATATGTATTAATTATGTACATTAAATTTAATTTTAACTACTATAGTAAACCAATATATTTTCACCAAAAAAAAGAAGGTAAATCGACATATCAGCGTGAAGTTTTAATACAGTTTGTGTAACTGTGTTTAAAAAAAAAATACAAATAAATGAGGGTGAGCAAGAATAGTCACAGCTGGTAGCTGTGAGAGTAGCAGCTTACCATGCATGCAGTAACCATCAGGCATTGAAGAGTGAGTACTGTTAGGGGAACGAACGGTCGGGATTTGAAATAAATATAAAATTTATTTTATTTTTTTGAAAGAGAAATAAATATAAAAAATTTTACGATTACGAAATGTGGAGTCCAATTAAAGAGTCGGTTCATTGTATGATTACGTGGCAAGCAAATAATGGTTTGTTGGGCGGCGATTCACGTGGAAAGAAAATACGGTCTCGAGCCAAGCTGTATTTTTTTATACAAAAAGTCGCCGCACGAACGCACGCACGCACAAGTACTTTGAATGACTCTACGTGCGTTAGTGCGTGCACTTTGATACATGAGAGGAAGAGTTATCCTCTACTTTTTAGTGTATTATAAATTTATAATGCAATACAATAATGTAATGTGAAAGATTTTCAAGGGTAAGATTATTAAATTTCAGTATAAAAGTCTACAAAATCAAAGATTTAAAAATTTAAAAATAAAATAAAACTAAAAGAATTAACATCTCACTCTCATAATTACCAATCTGCTAAATCTTTTTAAAATTATTTCGGAGAAAACTCCTCTGTAAAATTGATCAAATATGAGGAGCTTTTCGTTATTTTTTAATGATCTCATGATACATAAATATTTTACAATAAATAAATATTGATTGTTTTTAGTTATTATTTTGAGAGACCATCTACGGTACTCATAAAAACTGTTGGCATGATACCAACATCTTTTTAAGAACAACTCTATCGTTAACTTCAACGTTATAATAATTTCAAAATATGAAAGTTGTTTTCAAAATTAACTTTAAATTAATCATGAGTTGCTATCAAAAGTTGTTGCTATCATAACCATATAGTTATAATAACCAAATTCTTATTTTGAATATCACTTAATGTGGTTTGATAGTTGGTTGTAAATTCGAATCGTCAATATATATAAAAATTATTATTTTATTAATAATCAATCATATACTTAAATATTTTTATTTTATTATAGTTGACGAAAATTAAAAAACAATAAATTAATAGTAGAAGAGATTTAATTCAAATTATAAAGGTTACATATATAGTCGTTTAGTAATGCACACGTGGGGATGTAGGCGAAATCGACGACCAGGATCTTCGAATTTCGAAACGGACAAGTTAGAGGCTCCATGGAAGATCTTCTTGTCCGTACATTGACATGGGACCATCGGGAAAAATGAGCATGTATATATGTTTGTTGTTTCCAGCGACAATAGTTTTACTATTTGCGGAATCCTATGTTGCCACTTTTACGTTTCTTATTGGTCCATGCACATTCTTTTTTATTTCAACATTTTTTTTAACTCAAGTGAAGTCTACGAATGTTTTTATTTTTTTTAAGAATTTAATTTCTTTTTTTGAAAGAAAGAATTTAATTTCTAGTGACTTGAAATCACAGTTGTTTATGTAAGTAAGTTTTTTTTTTTTTTTTTTTTAAAACATGTTTATACAAGTTTTAAAATGAAATTATGCCAATATTCAACTTCAATTATGAAATCTCTACTGAAAAACTGTATACGTCTTGTGCAGTAATTGTAGCTATGCAGATATAGTATAATAATAAAATTTATAAGAATGAAGCATAAAATTATAAGAATAATGAAATTACTTCTAACTATTTTTATTAAAATTTGATTTGATTTTAATAAACTCTTTTTTTTATAATAATTTTCTTAATGTGATTGAGAGATTTAATTCAAAAAATCATATATTTTCAGAATTATTGGATTTCAATTTAATGAACATCATTAATCCTCTAACTATTTCAACTTGTATATATAATAGCATGACCTAATATAAAGTTGAAATTACTTTAATTTCTAATAAATGAAAGGTTTTTAATATGCTATTCTTTCTGAGTTAAAGTGGATCTAAGAAAACAATAATATTGATGTGGAATGTTTTCATCACTATATATGTAAAAAAAAAAAATTAATATTCATTGTTGTTATTTTTCTTTGGATATGAAAAATAACTTACAAAGGCATAAACACAGGGACGGAGGCACTCAAGGACAAGCCTGCCCCCGAAGTTTTACAATTTATAAATTTACCTCTTTAGTTTTCAGATTTTAATGTTTTACCCCTATTTCATTTTTATACTTTCTAATTCTTTTAAAATACATTGTAAATAATTTTTTCATATATAGTATATATTTGATTCTAAATTTAATATTTCTTTATTTAGATCTCAAATATAAATAAAATCGAATCATAATATATATGTTTTGTTATATTAATTGAAATTCTTTCTTCTAATCAAAATTACGTATACTCAGTTCTAGGGCCGGCTCTAAGACTGGACTAGAGGGGCGGCCGCCAAGAGCCCATCATTTAGAGGGCCTTTAATTACATTTAATGAGTTAAAGGTGTTAATTGGGGCTGGGCCTGGTGTGCCCGGCCCGTTAAGGCCTGCCAAGGAGGTGGGCCTTGCTGTGTGGGGCTGAGGGTATCGACTCCCTGTGCCGGAAAGCCGTGCTGACCGTTGACCCGTCTGAAATTTTTTTTTTCAAATTCCCACGATTAGACAGTTGGATTAATTTTTTATTGATTTTTTTAAAATTTGACCGTTGGCTTCAGCCACCAACGGTTAAAATGTAAATTTTCAAAATAAAATTACAAACACTACCCCTTATTACTTCTATTTTATATTTTTTTTCCACATTTTAAATTTTCCTATAGATGCCCCACCCATTCCAAGTTTCATACACTTTCTCTCCAATCTCCATTACTCTCCCTCTAATCTCTAATCTCTATACTATTTCATTCTCTCTCTCTCTCTCTCTCTCTCTCTCTCTCTCTCTACTCTCACTCTCTTTCTATTCTCTACACTACTAACTACTTACTACTAATACTATCATATTCTCTCTAATCTCTATGTACTATTCTCTAATTCTCTAATCTCTCCACCAAGGCATCAAGGTACCAAAATACAAAGGTAATTTGTTTTTCTTTAAATTGTATTATTTAATTTTATGCTTAGTTTTTAAATTTTATATTTATACTTAAGATATTTATACTTAGTTCTAATTTTAATTTTTATGCTCAATTTATAAATTTATATCTTTATGCTCAATTTTTAAATTTATATTTTTATGCTTCATAAATCCTAAAATTATGTATTTTATTTTATGTTAATGGTGAAAACTGAAAGGCTGATAGGTTAGCATTGTTACCAAAAAATACGATGACTAGATGTGCTATGTCAATAAAATCAGCCAGAAAAGACCAACTCAAGGTGACCAATAGATGAGTTGAGTAGATGGTCTAGCTGGTGACTCCACCTTTCGTGCTAGATCAAAAGCTTGCTCTATAGTAAATGCATTGAGAATCTTTATCTGTTCTTGTATCTAATGTTTCAACCCACTTTGGAACCTCACAATCTGTATGTTCTCATTGCCAGGTAGTAAATTGTGTGAATTCAGACGAATAAACTCATCAAAATAATCTTCAACAATTCTATTCCCTTGCCTACAAATATGTAACTGCACTTAAAGCCGATGTTCGAAATCAAGTGGAAGGAACTTGGCCATAAACTTGCTCTTCATCTTTTCCCAAGTAGCAATTGGGGGTTTTCCATCAAGAACTCGTTTATTATTCAGGAACTTCTAGTAAGCTGCAACAAATCCCTTGAATTTGTTTGTCACTGCCTTCAGTTTCTCATCTTCCAAACAGTCTCTCTCTGTAAAATGAGATTAAACATCATCGACCCAGGAAACGAATTCCGCCATGTTCTACATTCTCTTGAAAATTTTTGGCATGTTAATAGTAATTTTATAATCACTATCTCTTAGGGTCCTCCTTTGGCCTTGGTTATCCGCATCCTCTATTGGTAGGTGTTGTACGGGAAGTACTGATGGCGTCAGTTGATTTTGGGTTTAATTTAAAGAATCAGTTAAGGACTCTGAATCGCCGGCGGCGGACCATGAGTTATCTCATCTGCCTCTACATGCCTTTATTTAGTCATCCTATTATCAATGGGTGACTTCACTTCCAACCATCGGAGTATTTCCGTGACCTGTGTTTGTAGGCCATCTAGTTGTGGACAAATATCGTTTATGGCAGCACTAAAAACCATAGTTGCTATTGCCCTCATTCTTTGATCTTTGCCAGAAGAATGGTTGTCCCCAGTCTCGTCGCTCTCTATCAATAGGCTTGTTGTAACCTTTGTCTCTGATTCCACTTGACTAAGCGAAAGCGATAATTGTTGAATCCACGATAAGAAATTTGTTCAAAAATAACGATTTCTTTTATTATTGAAGAAACGTTACAAACAAATCTTTTTTTAAGAAGAAAATATCAATAAACCAGAAGAAAACTACATCAAAATCGGGCAATCACCCAAAACCAAATGAGCCACATGCACCAGGGGGGCACTCCTCCAACCAAACACTATCATTCTCAATAGACAGACCTAACTTAGCAAGATAGTGGGCTGCCTTATTGGCATCCCTGGGCGCAAAACTAATCTTACTGTCAGGGAAATGAAAAAGCTAAAGCTTAATATCCTGGACAACTATGCCAATTTCAGAACAAGGGATAGAAGGGGAAGACACTAGGGCTATGTTTGTGATTGCTTCTACTTAAGAAATAATCACTTATTTATTAAGTTTTGAACAAATAGGCATTTGGTAAACTTCCCAAAAACAACTTATTTTACAATTTGCATCTCCGATAAGTAGCTTTTGAGAAGTTGGCTGGGGGTTGCTTTTCAAAGCTGATTATTGGGGAAGTTGGCTTCTTATCATTAAAATGTCTATAATATCCCTACTATTTTAATATAAAGACAATATTACCCCTCTATTTAATAGTCATATATTTTTTAATTAATAATATTTTAAAAAACTGAAAAATTAACAAATTAAAAAATAAATTTTTTTGTTAAGAATCGGTTGTCACTGTTCGCTAGTGGTGGCCACCACCAACGACGGAGGCCGGAGGACAGCTGACAACGTCGAAGTCTTCGAAGGAAGCCGGTCCTCCTCCGATAGTGGAGGAGGCAAACCGTTTCACGATTGAAATCGCGAATCTTGTCGGCGATTCCAGTTTCGTCCCGATTCCATCGCGATTCCATCCCGAATCCGTCGCAGCTCCGGACTAGAGATATTGGTTCGGCGGTGAAGGAGGAGGAAGCCTCCTCCATTTTTGCGATGGATTCGGGACGAAATCTCATGAAATCTCTCGATAATTTCGATTCGGCGAAGGAGACGATTCGATGTCGACGATGAAGGATAAAGGACGGCGACGCTCTCGGTGACGAGGGATGAAGGATGATGATCTCTCGATGTTGGCGGCGAGCGGGAGACGGTGGCGGATTGGGAGCTTGAGTTCTTGAGCTGACTCAGAAACTTAGAGTTGAGAAGTGTGAGTTGACTCGGTAACATACTATTAGGTAAACGAGTTGACTCAGTACAATATATTTATATATTCAATTAAAAAAAATTATTAAAAACTATTTGAATAATATATTATATTTCTATGCTTTACATTTGTATTTTCAATTTAAACAAAAATAATGTAGTAAAAAACTATTTGAATAATATATTACATTTTAACAATAATGTTCATTTTAGTCATTTTCCATAATTACAAAGCAGAGCTTCAAGATTTTTCATGATGGTGAAGGACCAGAGAAGAAAAATGAGAGAAAAATGTAAATTCAAACAAGTGATTTTCTGGAAATTCCTTAAATTAAAATTTCAACAATAGATCTTATCCGTTGACTGCTAACTGACTAAAACAATCTCAACCCTTCATCTCTAACTATCTTCCTAAACATCAGGCTGATCATCAGCTTTTATTCCAGAAGCTTTGATCATCATAATCAGTGGCGGACCCAAAAATTTTAATGAGATATGGCACTTGAACAAAATAACAATTATATAAAAAAATTATTAAAATTTAAGATCATAATAAAATGAGTTTTTTATATAAAAAGAAAAATTGACAGTATAATGAAGTTTAGATAAAATCAAACAAATAGAATACTTTTACTCGAGATGAATTAAACAATCTAACATTCGAAAGAAATAAAAACAAGAAATATAATATTAAAAAATAAATAATAATAAGAGAAACAACATAAACAATGGGAAATTATAATATTTATCCATAAAAACATAAATTACAATTTAATTTAAAATAATAATTTTTTTTTGTATTTATAGTGAATTCACTTTAAATTTATATAAAAATAATTAATTAATAAATATTACTATATATGTTTTTGAACTTTTTATTCTTCTAATTATTGATTTATTGATTCTAAATAAATTAAAATTATAAAATAAAGAAAATACTTATGATAAAATAAAATGAATCATAATAATAGATTGAGTATTTTAATACAAAAAATAAAATTTTAGATTTTAGAGATTATTGATCGGATGTGTTAGGTATATCAAACTAAAATTATTAGAAATAAGATAAATTCAATAAAAATAATAGATAATTTGCTATAAAATAAAATTGAATCAGGTAATCACAAATAATGGACAGTTAAGTAGTTGACAATGACATGAAAAAGAAAGTGAGTTGTTTTGTTGTTGAAGAATAAGATAATTTGAGATGGAATTGGAAAAGAGTGTAAAATATAAAAGACATTAAAAAAAATATGTGAGTTGTTTTGTTGTTGAAGAATAAGATAATTTGAGATGGAAGTGGAAAATTGTATAAAATATAAAAGACATTAAAAAAAATATTTGTTTTGCTTGAAAAATGCTAATACTAGGAATTGAACTCAAAACATGAGATTGAAATGAAAGTGAAATACCAGCTGTGTTGGAATACATTGAGTTGTATAGAACGTTAATATATAAAAATACAAAATCAATTTTTTTTTTAAGAATTTGAGATAGGGCACGGCCCCATCTGGTCCAAAGATGGGTCCGCCCCTGATCATTATTGATGATCAAATCATGTCAGGCACAACTACTCAAGTGTCTACTGTTATATGCTCTTCTTGTAACTTATAACTTGACATGAACTAGAATCTTTCTCTAACTGACATGCTACTACTGAGTACTGACTAAGAGTTAGTTAAGAAATTCTTCTTGATTAGTTGATGAACATTCTGTTGAGGAATACTAGTGTCCAAGCTACACATTGATCATCATATCTTGTTACCAATTGATGAAAAAGAATATCATCCTTCTTGAACTTGTACTCTAAAAGTATCATCCTTATCAATTATTGAATAAGAAATAAATTTTTATTTTATTAAAAATATCACAACAAATTAAGAAATGTGAATGTATATTCATTAGGTTCTACCCATAGCTATTGGTGTCATTGATATCAAAACTTGCCTCATTTAAGTTGTGCTAGTCGACGAATATCAATGGGATAGGTATCAGAAGGAAACTGAGCACTATATGATCTTGCTGCTATCATCAAATTGGCGGCCTCAGTTATATGCAATGTATCCCAATACATGTACTCAGATCTGTTCTGACATGGAGTCTTAAAAGGACTGCATATTGACACAGCAGCAATTTTTCCTACTACACAGCATGAAGTGTTGGTAACCTTAAATCCTGAAATCGCCAAGTCAACATTAAACACACGTTGAATCATTAGGAAATGGAAAAATTAAATAAAATATCACTTAGGGGTCGTTTGTTTTTTTGTCTGAAATCTGAATAGTCCTGAATTTTTCTGAAAACTGAATAGGGACTGAAATCTGAATTTGAATGACATGTTTTTTTTTCCTCCCATCTGAATGTATTGTCAACATGTTTGTTTTTTTAAAGTAAAATTGTCTGAAACTAAGTAATTTTACATTTATAGTCACGTTAAACAATTATACATATAATATGGAATAAAAACAATCTAAAAATTATAATTATATGAACACATATGATCATAATCTTCTTCTTCAATTACACATAAACTTCATTTTTATCAAAAAGTTTTTTTTTTCAAAAATAAAAGGGGCAGCATGAAAACTCACACAAAACACTCTAAAAAAATAATATATAAATACATAACCCTAATATCATAATAAATTATTGATATTAAACACCAATATGAGAAGTGATTAGGGTTCTTTTTTATTTTTAAAACTATTTAAAATAAATAATATATTAAAATAAAGATTTTGTACCATATATAATTAAGATAAAATTGGAAATATGTTATATAAATAAGATAGTATCGGAAGAAAAGATTTTGGATTGCATTTAATGCAATTCAGTGATTTGCAATTCAGTCAAAAATCATGATTTTTTATTTTTTATTTTAAGTTGTTTTTTGGCATTTTTAAGTTGTTTGACTTATAAAAACAAATAAAACAACTTAGTAATTACGATTCAGACCCATTAAATTTTAAGTGGAAAAAAAAACGACCCCTTACTTTCCATGACTTTTAGCCTAAGTACAATACAATTATACAAACGTATCTAAAAGCTAGCTTTCAGCAAAATTTGGTAGATTCCTCGTTTACACAAGGGGATTTCTCCACAATATGAGAAACAAACTTTTAAGATCGATCTCTTACAAATTTCAAAAATAAAGATTTGTAATGAATTCGAAACCGGTTAGATATGTAATCTGTCTATATTATATAGGGCAATTACCAATTTGGTTATGGACGTTTTTTTAAAAAATTTCAAGTTTGCGACTTTTACAAAAGTGACCAAATTGATCTTCACATTTTTCTCATGTGCTAAATTAGTTTCTCTCTTTTTAGAAGTGACCAAATTGGTCATTCTAACGGTTTAATGGTGTTAAATATAACAGTTGCCTTTAACAATTTTGGTTAAAGTATGTAAATACCCTTTATTTGTCATATTAAAGAAAAATTGTTTTGTATTTGTGCATTAAATTCACCATTATAATTACAACAAAATTCAAAAATATTATTAATGAAACACCATTTGTACTTTTTTAATTAAAATTTTCTTAAAAAATCTAAAACTATTTTAGTAAGACAATATCAATTATACCCTTAGTACCATTCATTCTCAATTTAGTATTTTACCATTTTTATAAAATTATTATTATTTTGTTAATTTTATACAAACACTGTTGTTAAAATTATTCAAAAAACAAAACCCACAAAAAAAATATACATGTTTTTAAAAAAAACTGTGCATGTGTCATTATTATATTGTTTATGAGTAAAGTACAATTTTACCTCATACAGTTAAAGTTAACTGACGGAACTTAGTTAGAGGGACTAATTTGGCACTTGAAAAAAATGTAAGGACCAATTTGGTCACTTTTGTAAAAGTCGCAAACAATTTGGAATTTAAAAAAAAGTCCAAGACTTAATTGGTAATTGCCCTATTATATATTAGAGAGATTAAATAATAAATATTACCAAAAAAAATTTAAAAAAAAAAGGAAAATGACCTTTTTTTTTAATACAACTACTACCAAGACCTGGTGAGATTAATTAGACTTTACAAGTATGGTATGGAATACTACTCTCATTATCGAGGAGATGTTACATATGAACTACAACTTTTACAACCGGAGAGAGGGCTGCTCCCACAAACCGGGAGAAAACTCCCTATACATGCTTGTAAAATACGCATGGTGGGACTCGAACCCTTGACCACTAGGTGTGGAAGGGAGGTGTACAACCATCTCTATTAAGAGGTGATGTACGAAAATACCCTTTTAAAAAAGAAAAGAAAAAAAGGTAAGTCCCTCACATCTAGATTAACGAGAGTCAGTCATACCCTCCCCAATTCCCAAATTTGTGATGGTTTAAGATTATTAAAAAAAGAAAAGAAAAAAGCATACCAGTTTTTACGGTGGAAGAAATTTGGTAATAGTTCACATATATGAACTTGGCATCCCTTAGATTGTTATTGAGTTCGTCCACTAGTAAAATAAGCTTGGCATTGAATATTTGGACTGCTTTGTTTATGAAATCTACACATGAAGATCCATTTGTGCCATGCATTGCTATCATTCCCGGTGCACATCCATATGGAGGTACTCCGAATAAGGCTATCTTCCTTCCTCCATAGTTATATAAAGTCTAGTACCAAGAAAAAGAAAATTGTTAGGGAACTCACATGATATGCTTAAAAAGATGTGATGAATATCATGTTTGAAAAGATAAAAACATAATAATAATAAGAGAAAGAAATATATATTAATAGCAATTTTTTTTATTTATCAAGGATATATATTTTAGGTATACTTTGAGTATAATAATACATATCACTACATTTTTTTCACGTGTATTATTATGATTGAAGTTATGATGCTTACATATTAAAAGTGTAGTGATATGTATTATTATGCTCAAAGTATATCTAAAATATATATATCCATAAAAGAAAAATTAATAATAGTACGTAGATACACAACCTAATAAACCACTTTTTTGGATTGTTAGGGGTCGTTTGTTTTTTCCACTTAAAACTTAATGGGTCTGAATCATAATTATTAAGTTGTTTTGTTTGTTTTTATAAGTGGTCAAACAACTTAAAAATGCCAAAAAACAACTTAAAATAAGAAGTAAAAAAACCTGACTTTTCACTTAATTGCAAATCACTGAATTACATTAAATGCAATCAAAAATCTTTTCTTCCGATACTATCCCCTATATATAACATATTTCCGATTTCGTCATAATTATATATGGTACAAAAATCTTTTTTTTAATATATTGCTTATTTTAAATAACTTTAAAAATAAAAAAGAACCCTAATTACTTCTTATATTGGTGTTTAATATCAATACTTTATTATGATATTAGGGTGATGTATTTATATATTATTTTTATTATGATATTAGGGTGATGTATTTATATATTATTTTTGTAGAGTGTTTTGTGTGAGTTTTCCTATTGCCCATTTTATTTTTGAAATAAAAAACATATTTTCTTAATAAAAATGAATTTTATTTGTAATTTAAGAAGAAGATCATGATCATATGTGTTTATATATAATTATTATTTTTGGATTGTTTTTATTCCATATTACATGTATAATTGTTTAATGTGGGCATAAATGTAAAATTACTTAGTTTCAGACAATTTTACTTTTAAAAAACAAACATGTTGACCATACATTCAGATGTAAGGAAAAAACAAACAAACGTGTCATTTAAGTTCAGATTTTAGTCTCTATTCAGTCTTCAGAAAAATTTAGGACTATTCAGTTTTCAGACAAAAAAAACAAACGACCCCTTAGACGATCCACTTATATATATATATATATATATATATATATATATATGCCACAACATCGTCGTATGGTATATCGGAATTTTGTTGCATGTGATTATCTCTGAGTAGTATGTGATCACATGTATATAATATTATCATATATAAGTTATATGTGATAATGAAAAAATAATATTTAAATTTTAATGTCGTCGTATGTGAGTTGTATGTACTTACATATGAATTTATATGATCACGTTAAAAAAATCATGATCACATATAAATTTTTAAAAGTGTATGGTACACTAGTGTTTTATTAACCGGCTATATATATATATATATGAAACTTTTCATCTCAGTGCGCATTGATAAATATTAATCAGTGTGTTGCATGTGGATCATTAGATTCAATTGCTTTGACCAAGTCTGTATGCACTTGTCAGTGCTTATCCATAATCTATGACCCACATGCAATGCACAAATGTATTTTATATCATTGCGCACTGATGAGAAAATGACTATATATATATATATATATATATATATATTAGGGGTAGAGGTGCCCATGGTTTGGTTAAACCGTGTGTATAAAACCGAAACCGACCATCCAAAACCGAAACCGAAACCGTAACCGTAACCGCCGGTTACGAAACCGTAACCGTAACCGTAACCGCCGGTTACGAAACCGTAACCGTAACCGCCGGTTACGAAACCGTAACCGTAACCGCCGGTTACGAAACCGGTTGGAAACCGGTTTCGAGCCGGTTCGGTTACGGTTAGGGATGTCCCAAAACCGCCCAAAACCGACAGTTTGGGGCGGTTTTTATATAAAAAAAAATCAACAAATAGAAAAGTGCCACGTGGACAAAAAGACAAAAAAAACAACAAAAACCGAAACCGAAACAGTCCAAAACCGAAACCGAAACCGCCCAAAACCGAAACACAAACCGCCCAAAACTGGCGGTTTGGGACGGTTTTGGGCGGTTTATATATTAAAAAAAAAAACGAACCAATAGAAAAGTGACACGTGGCCATAAAATTGAAAAAAATATATAAACCGAAACCGAAACCGAACCGAAACCGAAAACCAAACCGGTTTTCTCGGTTCGGTTACGGTTTGGGTGGCCATGGAACCGAAATCGGCGGTTTCGAAACCGAAACCGCCTCGAAACCGAACCGTGGCCACCATTAATTAGGGGTTAGACTAAAATAACTTAAATTGGTTATTTAAAATTTTGATTTCAATATGACAATCACCCACATGTTTTAATTTAGGATTTATAAATACCAATTGGATTAAGAATACATGAATAGTTAAGTTATTAAATTTAAGTTGATAGTTTAACTTAGTAGATTATTATGAGATAATTTAATCTATAATAAAGTCAACATAATTATGTAAGCGAAATTATTGAATAAGTCCTGTACTTTTTGATAATTATAAGTAGTTTGTGACTTTTATAAAATTGATAAATTGGTCCATATTTTTATTAAATTATACAATTTTCATCCTCTAACCAAATTTCAGTTGTCAAATGTTATTTTATATGAAATTACAAAATTACCCTTTCACAATAAAAGGTTAGTTTCTGTATAATTGTCAACAAACAGATTTGGATTGTTAAAAAATAGATTTGAAAAGATAAGATGAGGTTAGTCCATTGGTTAAATCCCTCACACTCATACCACGAGGTTATAGGTTTGAGTCTTTTTCCCACCTAAAAACCCGAATTATTGTAACATTTCAACAATTTTTTTTTTTGAAAATTGATTAGTTAATAATATATTGGATGGTGTAACAAAAATAACATGTTATTTTATCTAATAATTTATGTCCAAATTAATTACCAAACACATAACTTGAACATTATGTAAAAAATGTGCTCATTTTAAAATCTTCTGTAGTTCCAAACCTACCCTCAATATCTTATTGTATTCGAAAGGAAAAAAATTAAAATAAATCATAAAAAATATATATAATAAAAGAAGGTATATAAAGTAGAGACCTTCAATTGCAGAGAATATTGTTGAATAAGAAGTGTGGCATATTGCTCTGGTGTGTACATGCGTCTTGTAGGGTATAAGTTAGAGAAGTAATTGTTAATGTAATCGTTGTTGCCCACTTCAACTGTGTACATGCACTTGTTTAAGAGATTTGAAGTTGATCCTCTATCTCCCAATATTCTCTCAATGCGTGAGATTGTAATCTGATGATGCCTTAACTGAAGATTCATTCCAATTTGGGCACCCTATGACATGTCACAAAAGTTAAGATCCGACGTCTAGGATGCATTAATCAAATGTGTGTGTGAGTGAGTGTGTCTTTTTATCATTTACCACATGCATTGCTGTATTATCAAGAATTCCAGCTGATGCAGATGCATAATTTACACCTTTCAGAATCTTTTGCCCATTTACACTTGCAAACGGAGGTATGTAATCATCAAATCCAAGATGTTCAGCTTCAACAACAGCATTTCAATCGACTATTAAATTTAGTTAGAATAAAATAATAAAAAGAAATTATTCTTCCCGAAGATTACTCAAAACCCTAATCATATATATATATATATATATATATATATATATATTGAGGGGTCTAATCATATCTATATTTAAAACCCGAGAATCGAGTTTATATACTTAAAACCAATAATTAAACTGTCATCCAGTTAATCCAATTCAAGACACTTAAAATTCAATGGATTCTATTAGATTGGACATTTTTTTTTAATTGATTATAACTGAGTTTGGAATGAATTTTATAAAACTCAACCACTTTGCGAGAAACAATATTAATAAGAATTTTAAAACATATCTCAAAAAAAAAAAAAAAAAAAAAACGGAAAGAAATAAAGAAAGTATACCTATTAGATCTCCCATGTTTCGACCATTGGTAAATCTTCCAGTTGAGCCTTTGGGAAAGTCAATCCCATAAGGAGGGTAATTGGCTCTTGCAGTGGTTACAAGGACATTATTATTGCCATTATCGAATATTGAAGCTCCAAATATGAAGTAACAGGGTACTTGTGCCTCTCCATAAACCAAACTTAACATGTTCAAAATCAACATTATCAAATACCACATTTTGGGAAACAAAAAGATGCAAACTAAAATTTAATAAATAGAAAAAAAAAAGAAAAAAAAAACAAAGAGATTGAAAGTTTAAATATATATTTGTCATGGGATTGAAACGAAGGCAAAGGAGTGATCAAAATTACTTTTACTATATTATATATCGGATCAATAGAAAAACATTCTAATCTTTTACTGGCTCAAAAAAATTGCTTCTTTCATTATTTTACTATATTAGTATTGATGTGGGTGGATTGTTTATAAGAAGTACAGCTGTTTGGAAGGCCTCAACCCAAAATTTAGGAGGCATGTGCCCCTGATCAAGGAGAGTTCGATCACTTTCAGCAATATGAAGATCCTTGCTCTCAGGCACACCATTTTACTATGGGTATAGGCAAAGAAGTTCTCAAGTGTGTACCATTTGTTTTTTGTAAGAAAAAGAATTAAAGGCATATAATCAGCACCTAAATCAGCTTGCAAACACTTCAGTTTGCTTTCAAGTTGATGCTCTGCATGCTTTTTGAAGGCAAGTAAATGAATTAAAATATTATTCTCAATTGAAAATACTATTGTTATTCTTTGAATTTTCACTACAATAATAGCATTGAAATTCAAATTTTTATTTAATTTACTGTTGTTGATAGATCAACAAGCTAGTCTCCATTGAAATCAAAGTAGCCGAGTGACGAATATCAAAAGGATAAGACTCGGCAGGAAAAACAGCACTATAAGATCTTCCGGCAGAGATGAGATTTGGTGCTTCAGTTGGGTGAACTCCATCCCAAAATATATAATCATCACTGTTCTGACAAGGAGTCCCAAGAGGAATACATTGAAACGAAATAGTATTTATCACATCACAGTATGTAACGTTGGTAACTTGAATTCCTGAAATAAACATCAATAGAAATTTGGTGTTTCAAATTCACATATTTTCAGTCTCAAATTTCATAAACTATATCTATGATACAGAGATTGTTTCGATAGAATTTAGGAAAACGTAATAACTATTTTCCAAATACATTTTAATGGAAATTCGTTACATTTTCCAAAATTTTAATGGGGATTTTTGAATTTTTTTAATATTCAATAGGAATTATATGTACTTTACAACAAACTCAAGTTGCAAAAATTTAACCCCAAATATTATAAGACGTCCAAACAGATACTGTATTGTTGTCTTATTGATGGGTAATTAATTAATTATATAAGTGTCAAAAGGACCGGACTAGTCCGGCCCGGTCTGAGTCTAGCTCGGGTCCATCCAAACCCAGCTCGGTACTGTTACAAATCCGAACTAGATCTGGGTCTAATATTTAACGGCCTGAATTTGAGCTAGACTTTTATAAATTACTATGCAGAAACATTGTGTTGTCCATAAGAGATCTTGATTAGTTTATGAATGACGATTGTTTGTATTCTTGAAAAACTGAATGTGCACCATACCTTTTTGTATGTACACCCCATTGAAAATTTTAAAATACAGTCCACTTATTACCAGAAATATTCATTTTCTTGGCTTTTGTTTGAATACGTACTGTTAACTAATAAATTATAAAATAATTTGAAAAAAATATTCAAAATGGAAAGAATGAAAAGAATGGGAGGCTCCTACCTACAAACCTCCCGACCTTTTAAAAAACAAAAATAATTCAATTCTTATTTTAACCTCTTTAATTAAATTAAATGGTTTTTTTAAAAAAAAATCATAATAGTTATTTAATATTTTTAATTTAAATAATAATTATATAAGTTTTCTATTAAATGAATTGTTAATATTTTGATAATATCTATAGTACATGACCTTATTTTTTAGTTACAGACCACATATATATATATATATATATATATATATATTTTGAAGTATTACGACTATTACGTGAGTTAACTATTACCACAAATCGGGAGAAAACCCCACACATGCTTGTAAAATGTGTATAATGGAACTCGAACTCCTCATCATCACTATGGAAGGGATGTGTACTGCCCTCTCTTCTAAGAGGTGATATGCGTTATAGACCCTATTTGAAATGTTAAAAAAATATATTAATAATTTGTGATGTATATACAGTTTTATAGGGGTGTAAATATCATTTCCCTTAGTATATATAGCTTTTTAAACATATAAATGTTTTGGACTATGAAGGTGAATATTTGTCTAGTAAACGACTATAATGTTTTTTGGTTGATTCGATATATAATATAGTAAAAGTAATTTTGATTTTCTTTCTTGGTCTCCCCAATGGAATGGTGGGCTAAGCTGAGTGTGGATGGCGCATGAGTTCTGGTTTTTGTAATGTCACTGCGGGGCGGGTGGTGTTGTGAGGGATCATAGAAAGAAGTGGATTTGCGGTTTTGTTTTGAATTGGGGAGTAGGTTGTTGTCAAGTTGGCTCAATGCCACCATTATCTTCCAGTAGCTATTACTGACTTCTTACCACCATCATCATTCAGCAGCCATTTGGTAATGTGCAGCAGTATTTGTTGACAAATGGGGAAGCCATTTTTGTTGACAATTAAGGCTTGATTGTCTTAGATATTTCTACTATAAAAGAAACCTTTAGTACGAAAAGAAAACAAGCAGCAGAGAAGCAAAGCTTCCAGAGAGAGTTCTTGAGAGAGTTGAGAGAAATTATGTTTTGTATTTGTATAATTTCTCAATAATATCAGTTTGCTGCCTCCCGTGGACGTAGGCAATTTGCCGAACCACGTAAATATTTGTGTTTGTGTGTTGTGTGTAGTGGTGGCAATTCGGGCCGTCCCAGCCCGTTAGGCCCGTATGTGAAACGGGCTGGGCCGTTAGATTAAAGAGTGAGCCCGGCCCGGGTCCAAGGCCCATGTGGGGGCAGGCCGTCGGGCCTGTAACGGGCCGGCCCGTTAAAGGCCCGTCGGGCTTCCAATTTTTTTTTTAATTCAATATTATTTTTTTATACATTGTAATAATTTTGAATAATTAATGTAATAATTTTAATATGAAATATAATATTATTCATTTCATACAACACTTAATTAGTTTTCGATGAATAATATTTTTGTAATTTCATATTAAATTTGTGGTGAGATACTGAAATGTATAAATTACAAATCATGATTGCCTCATTAAAAACCTTACCAAGAAAAACCCAATGGGATAAAACATTGGTAAGGGAAAAAGAGTGCAATCGGGAAAAAAAATTAAGTATTAAAAATTACAATTACATCAGCTCGTCGGTTGGTTGCTACCAGAACTCTCTTCGATGGTCATGTTGGAGAAGTCATCCATGAGTTCTTCAGTATCCGGTTGATGTTGTCGTCTGAATGTTGCATTTTGCCAATCCTTAAGGCATGTCAAAGCTTCCACCGCATCATGGGCCAATGAACATCTTCTTTCTTCTAGTATTTGTCCGGCCCTGCTGAACACCTGCTCTGATGAAACTGTTGAAACCGGGATAGCAACGACGTCACATGCTAATCTCGATAGAATGGGGAATTTGTTTCTCTTGCCGCCTCACCATTACAGTAGATCGTTGGTTGTGAAGTCATCGCTCTCGGTGATGGAGTACTCTGTAGTCAGATATCTGTTCAGCTCCACGGGTTGTCGTTGACTTTGACTTTGACTCGAACTTCCTGGACCTGAAGCGCGAGAAGTTGTCGCCTTGCTAAAAAAAATCCTCATGAGCTTCGATTATTGTTGGGATTGTTGCTGATGAGGCGCCGGTTCCGCTGTTCCGTGGCTGTACCTGTTCTCATAAATAGAAAAAATCTTGAACATTTGGGATTTTAGTGTACTAAGATGTTCAGCAACATCCGTTTCACTTAAACCCATAGACTCACCCAATTCTTTGGAAAAAACTTCTAAACCATTAAATCTGAACCTAGGATCTACAATAATACCAAGGGCATACAAAAGAGGAATTTCCCCCCAATATTTTTCAAATTTTTTTTGCATAGCAACAACAGCGGAAGCTACCATCACATTTTCACTATATTGTCTAATTACATCAGCCATGTCATAAAGTTTAAGAATTGCAAGAGGAGATGTGGGGTAATAAACCCCAGAAAGTTCTACAGTAACATCATAAAAAACTTTTAAAAATTCAACAAAAACAGTGGCCACATACTAATCACCATCCGTGAGTTTTTCACGTCCGGAGTCGTTGGCGGTGTTCACGTTATAAAAACTAGTAATCAATTCAGCATATGGTAAAGCAGACTTCAACATTAAATATGTTGAGTTCCACCTTACTGGCATATCTGTTTGGAATTTACGGGATAATATGTCCTTTGATGTACAATATCTAGAAAACTCAGCAATTCTTTGGTTAGATGCCATAATCCAACCCAAAGCCCCCCTAATATTGTCGATTCGACTTTCCACCTGCATTAAATCTGATTTTACAATCAAGTTTATAATGTGATATGCACAACGGGCGTGGAAAATTTTTACCGCAGTATTAGGGATTCTAGAATTAACGAAAAGTTCTATAACTTTGGAGTTAGCAGATGCATTATCCAAAGTAATTGATAAGATGAGGTTTTGAATGCCATAATCTTGTATAACGGATATACATCATGAATATTTTGTGCAGTGTGTGAATAATCCATGACACAAAAACCAAGGAGCTTTTTTTTGTAAAATCCATTCAGTGTCTGCATAGTGTCCAATGACATATAAATAATCTTGTTTTGAACGTGCGCTCCAGATGTCGGACGTTAATGCAATTGAAAAAGAAATGTTTTACAATTCAGAAATCAATTCAGTCCTACGTTTTTGAAAAATACGAATCACATCGCTCCTAGTTGTGTTTCTATAAACAGGGACATATTGGGGGTTAAAAGCATTATTAACAAAATATTGAAAATGAGGGCTATCTTGAAAACCTATGGGTTGGTCAGTTGCAGCGCAGTACAACACCGCCTGCTCTCTGACCCGGTCGGGGTCATACTGCCATGTACTCACAGAACCATCTGGGTTCCGTTGCAGTTGGGTTTATCGAGTTGTATCGACTTGCCTGTGGGAAGCCATGCATTTTTCTCTATGTCTCCTGAGATGACTAGTTCCATTACCTGAACTAGTGAGTACAGATTGACAATACTTACATTGGACATGCTCAACTTCAATACCATCTATATGCTTTACCAGTATGACTTCAAAGGAATCCCACACCATCTATTTCTTCTTCTTCCTCTTCTTACTCGAATTTTATGCCGAGGACGAAGGTCCTACACCAGTAGGTCCAGTAGTACTAGGGGGATCGGGATCGATATCGATATCGATATCGATATCGATATGGAAGTCACAGTATAATCCGTTGATTTCCTCGTCCGGCATATAGTCGTTACGGTTCAGGTTGAAATGTTCAAGATTCATTTTCCTAAGATTATAATTAAATAAATGATTAAATGTCACAGAATTACAGATACAATTATACATTTATACAAATAACAAATTTAAAAAACATAATCATAATCATCCTAATATATTATTAATTTCTAAAAAGTTAACAAAAATTCGGAATTAATTTTATACAATTTTTATTTTCTTCTTGTTTCTTCAATTCTACAAAACAAAGCATAAACATAATCATTCTAATATATTATTAATTTCACGATTTTTTTAAAAAATCCGGATTTAAATTTTCTAAATTTATTTTCTTCTTATTTCTTCAATTCTACAAAAAAAGCATAAACATAATCATCCTAATATATTATTAATTTCTAAAAAGTTAACGAAAATTCAAAATTAATTTTATACAATTTTTATTTTCTTCTTATTTCTTCAACTCTACAAAAAAAAACATTAACATAATCATTATAATATATTATTAATTTCACAATTTTTAAAAAATCCGGATTTAAATTTTCTAAATTTTATTTTCTTCTTATTTCTTCAACTCTACAAAAAAAAAACATTAACATATTCATTCTAATATATTATTAATTTCACAATTTTTAAAAAAATCGGGATTTAAATTTTCTAAATTTTATTTTCTTCTTATTTCTTCAACTCTACAAAAAAAACATTAACATATTCATTCTAATATATTATTAATTTCAAAATTTTTTTAAAAAAATTCGGAAATAATTTTTCTAAATCATTTTTTTCTTCTTAAACTCTACAAAAAAATAAACATAATCTTTCAAATATAATAATAATTTCGAAATTTTTTTAAAAAAGTAGGAATTTATTTTTTTAATTATTATTTAGTTGTTAAACTCACAATAAAAAACATAAAATTAACATATTACTAACAACAATATTAACTACACACATACTAATCACTAAATACTAAATAATAATAATTACAACCTTAAAAAGTTATTAATAACAAAAGTAAAGAAGTAGACATATTAACCTTAAATTGGAGGCTTGAGAGTGTTGAATTAATTAATCAATTGGATACCTAACAACATAACAAATAATAACATTAGTTGTAAACATATTAATAATACTTAATAATTAAATAACAAATGAAAGTTAATTAAGAAAATAAACAAGACAATACCTTAGAGTAAGAGTCTTAGAATATGTAGAGACAAGAGAGTGGAAGGTATGTAAATATATAATATATAATATATGGTGTATAGTATATTAGTATAACAGTATATAGTATATAAATAATATATTAAATAAATAAAATAAATTTCAAAATAGTTGAAAGAGTGAGTGAGAGATATTGGAGATTGTAGAGAATAGAGAGAATAAGAGAGTAGGGACGTAGAGAAAATGTAGAGAATAAGGTGAGGGTGATGGGGTATTTATAGGAAGAAGTTAGGTAAGGGTATAATTAGGAAAAAATTGTAAAAGATTTAAAAAAACGTATTATTTAAAAGTTTTGAATATCCCCCCCCCCCCCTCTAACGGTCACCAACAGTAACCTGGCTAATTACAAAAGCCACCATTCAATTCAAATTTTTTAAAAAAAATTCAAAATTTTAAATTTTGAAATTTTTTTTCTAGCGGCACTAGTTGTGTGCATTTCTAAAGAAATTTTCTGGCCATTTCCGTAACAAATTGGTATAAAAGCCTGGTTTTGGTAAAGTCTAGAAATTTCAAAGTGCTCGAATCGCTGTTCGGAGGGTACCGTTGTATTCCTCTCGGAAATACGATTCCAACACCGGTGACCGCATCTCAAACGGAGCTCAAACGAACTCTCTAGCTTCGGTCAACTCTGGAAAAATTTCCAAAAATTTTCTGCAGATTTTTTTCAAGGAAGAAGACGACATTGTAGCACCACGTCATCAGCCACGTCAGCGCCCAGTCAGCCGCCACTTCGTCGTCCAGTCATCGCCACGTCAGTGGTGATTTGTTGCACGTCATCGATAAGCCACGTCAGCGCCACGTCGCCTCTTAGGAGAATATTTCGTTACCATCAGGAGTATATTCCTTTATCTGTAGAATATTCCGTTGCATTAACATAATATTCCTGAGTTAACTCGGTCCAAAAGTGTTTTTTGCCTAACTTAGTGCAATTTTCACCCGTTTTCAACCGAGTCGGACTTATTTTCAACTATTTCGACCGTTCCGGACGCAACCGTGCCATCAGTTTCAGCTAATTCCGCTTGTAAGTATTAGTTTTACTTAGTCAAGCTTTATTAACTCTTTTTTCGGGCACGACGTAAGATCCAAAAGCTGGAGAAATCTTGGAACAGTCAACTGAACCTCAGACCTCGGCATCAACCAACAGTTCTTGGCAAAGAAGCTCGATATCAAATGTGAAGTTTGATATTGAGAAGTTTGACGGCACCAACAACTTTGACATGTGGCAATGCGAAGTTCTGGATCTGTTATTCCGGGAAGGATCCGATATTGCCTTGAGTTCCAAACCCGAGAATATTTCTGATGAAGATTGGAAGTATGTAAATCATCAAGCCTGCGGCACAATTCAGTTGTGTTTAGCTAAGGACCAGAAGTACTTTGTCATGAAGGAGACTATGGCATCGAGTCTCTGGAAGAAGCTGGAGGACAAGTACATGACGAAAGCATAGAGAATCGACTCTACCTGAAGAAGAAGCTCTTTCGTTTCCAGTACAAGAAAAGTATTTCTATGATTGAGCATTTGGATAATTACAATAAAATTCTCGCCGATTTACAAAATTTAGATGTTGAAATTAGCGATGAAGATAAGGCACTACTGTTGTTAAATTCCCTGCTTGATATATATGAACACTTAACCACAACTCTGTTATATGGTAAGGATGTGGTTAAATTCTTAGACGTTTCTAATGCTCTGGTGAATAATGAGTATCGGAAGAAAAATCAGCTTGATCACAGAGAATCAACATTAGAAGCGATGACTGTTGCCTGAGGCAGGGCAAACAATAGAAGATCTGGTAGTGAGCGTGGTAAATTTTGCTCAAAATCAAAAGGAGCATTCGGCTCAAAGCCAAGTGGAGAATCATCATACATACGTCCTGCGAAGGACGAGTGTGCCTACTGTCACCAGAAAGGGCACTGGAAGAAAGATTGTCCAAACAAGGACAAATCTAATATGAATGTTGCAGATAAAGCTGATGATGAGGATGATTCAGCTTTTACAGTTTCATCATCAGATAACCATTCTGATCGATGGATTATGGATTCTGGTTGTTCTTATCATATATGTCCCAACATGCAATGGTTCTCAAGCTTCCAGGAGCTTGACGGAAGAGTTATCCTTATGGTCAATGACAACACCTGCCAGACGAAAGGGATAGGAACTATCCACCTGAAGATGCACGATGGTACAATCAGATGACTGACAGACGTCAGATATGTTCCTGATCTGAAGAAGAACCTCATTTCACTAGGGGTCTTAGACTCTAGCGGTTACAAGGTGACCATGGAAGATGAAGCCATGAAGGTTGTACGAGGTGCATTCTTGGCAATGAAAGGTACTCGACAGAGAAATCTATATTTTCTGAACGGGTACACAGTCACAGGGAGAGCAGCCGTCTCTAGCAGTTCCAACGATGAGTCATCTGATACTTCTCGACTCTGGTACATGCGCTTAGGGCATGTCGGTGAGAAGTCTTTGCAAGGTTTGGTGAAGCTCCTGAAAGGTGCAAAGACAGCTAAACTTGATTTCTGCCAGCATTGTGTCATAGGCAAGTAGACAAGAGTGAAGTTCAGCACTGCCATTCATCGTACAAAAGCAACACTGGATTACATTCACACTGATGTTTGAGGGCCTTCCAAAAATGCTTCATTGGGAGGTAAACATTATTTTGTGACATTTATTGATGATTTCTCCAGGTATGTTTGGGTATACACCATGAAGCATAAAGATGAAGTTCTGGATATCTTTCTTCAATGGAAGAAGATGATTGAAACCCAGACAGACGGAAAGATTAAAAAGCTCAGATCAGACAATGGCGGGGAATACAAATCAGATCCTTTCATGAAATTTTTTCAGGATGAAGGGATAATTAGACACTTTACAGTTCCCGGCATGCCACAACAGAATGGTGTAACAGAATGGATGAACCGTACTTTGGTGGAGAAAGTTCGAAGTATGCTTTCTCAATACGGCCTGAGCAAGACATTCTGGGCAGAGGCTTTGGTGTATGCCTCTCATATAGTCAATTGACTACCTGCTACTGCACTTGATGGGAAAACTCCTAAGGAGGTATAGTCTGGACAACCTGTTTCGGATTATGATAGATTGCATATATTCAGATGTCTATCATACTTTCATGTTACATAATCCAAACTGGATCCTAGGGCCAAGAAAGTTGTTTTCTTGGGCTTTAGTGAAGGAGTTAAGGGATTCAGACTATGGAATTCCGAGTCAAAGAAGATCGTCTTAAGCCGTGACGTTACCTTTGATGAATCTGCAATGCTGAAACAAATACCTCCAGACATAGAATGAGAATCCAAATTCTCTACGACATGTGGAGTTTGAGACTCCTAAGAAGTCAGAAAAGACTTCTCCTACAGTTAACCGTCCTGATGATGATTTTGATAGTCAAGACAAGATATCAATTGAGGTGGAGGCTTCAAAACCATTATCTGAGATCAGACAACAATTAGAGTCCATTGCCACCAGTAGACCGAAGAGAGACATTCGGATGCCCGCCCGTTACACAGACATGGTAGCATACACTCTTCCAGTAACTGACGATGATGTTCTGTACACCTACAGAGAGACTGTGCACAGTACAGACAATGTCAAGTGGAAGAAGGCGATGGATGAGGAGATGCAATCACTTTACCATAATGAAACTTGGAAGTTGACGCCACTTCCAAAGGGAAAAAGAGCTATAGGGTGCAAATGGGTCTATGCCAAGAAGGAAGGTGCTCCTGGCAAAGACATGATCAGATACAAAGCCAGATTGGTAGTGAAGGGTTACGCACAGAAGGAAGGAATATACTACAATGAGGTATTCTCACCTGTTGTCAAGCATTAGTCTATTCGGATCCTGTTGGCTTTGGTTGCACAGTTTGATCTCGAGTTAGCTTAACTCTACGTGAAGACCGCATTCCTCCATGGTACTTTGACAGAGGAAATCTATATGTCTCAGCCAGAAGGGTTCAAAGTTCTAGGACGTGAGAATTTGGCTTGCAAGCTGAGCAAGTCTCTGTATGGTTTGAAGCAATCACCGCGACAGTGGTACAAACGGTTTGATAGCTTCATGATGACTCAGAAGTACACATGCAGTCATTTTGATCATTGTGTATACTTTCACAAACTCCAAGATGGTACATTTATCTATTTGCTCTTATAAGTGGATGATATGTTGTAGCATCTAAGAGCACGGTGGAGATCGACAGGCTGAAGGCTCAATTGAGCTCAGAGTTCGACATGAAGGATCTTGGAGAGGCAAAGAAAATACTTGGTATGGAGCTCAAAAGAGACCGAGCAAAATGTACCATCTGTTTGACCCAGACTCAGTATTTGAAGACTGTACTTCAGAGGTTTGGCATTGATAGCAAGTCTAAACTAGACATGCCGCCGGTTCCGGTCCGGTTCCGCCGGTTCCGAACCGGAACCGGCCTATTTTTTTTATTTTTTTTATATCATATTTCATTAAAAAAATTAGCCATGTAGAAATATAATTGGTAAATGTATTTTATTGGGTCACCCGCAAAATAAAGTTAAATAAATAAATGACAAATTAAAAAATAAAATAAAATAAAACAAAACCAAAAAAAATAAAATTGGCCTTGCACTTAATTTTTACCACAATTAAGTTGCCTACGTATCCTCTTAAGGGTTTAGAGGAATCAAAGGCCACGTAGTTCTCTTACCTTTTATTGTAGATTTGGACTTTGGAGTTTGGAGATGCGGATTTGGCGTGGAGTCGACGAGTCGTGGAGACGTGGACTAATCGTTGCCATGATCATCCGTTCGACTTTCAGCCGGTTGATCATCTTTAAAGAAATCGTATGGTTCCTCTTGATCGATTTCTTGTTGTCTAATTTGAGCCTTCGTCCAATCTTCAACACAAGCTTGTATCTGAAGTGATTTCGGACTCATAAGGGAACGTCTTGGGTCTAAAATATTCCTACCGGCACTGAACTGTTGTTCTACCGCCACCGTAGATACTGGTGTTGAAAGGATTTGTTTGGCTATCATAGCCAAGATTGTAAAGTACCTTTCATGCTCTTTCCACTAGTGTAGGATATCAAATTTTTTATCTTCAGTGTCTTCTATGAACCCAAAAGAGGTACTTAGATAAGATTCAAGCTCGGAATATGTGGTGGAGCTTGATGAAGAAGAACCTCGTAATTTTTTGGTTTTTTTTGATAAAAGATTATACCCTAAATTAACAAATGAAGAGGATGATGATGATGAACGAGATACATTTTGAGTTTGTGAAACATCTATGTTCAGTGATGGACCGTAAACTTTAATATATTCATCATATAATTCATACAATAATGTCTTAACCCTAGCACAACACATATCAACATCATAATTTATTTTTAAACCTTGTTCATAATAAACAGAAAGATAATCAGGTAAACTTTCTAATCTACAATGTGGATCAAAACACAAGGCAATCAAATAAATATTTGGAAACACCTTATAATATTCTAACCATTTATCCTTCATAGCAGTAACAGACTCGTGTAATTCTAAGTCGGATTCACAATGAGCAAATGCACCAGCAATATTAAGACTCTCAATAATAAATAAATTAGTTGTAGGATAATAAACACCAGATAAATTGTTAGTAGCAGTATAAAAAACTTTTAACAAACCACAAACATTGCTACAAGCATCCCAATGACTTTGATAAAGATTAATGTGACTAACATGATATTGAATAAAAGTAACTAATAAATCCCTATATTCATAACTTCTAGCAAGCAATTTATAAGTAGAATTCCAACGTGTTGGAACATCACGAGGAAATCTAATGGCACGCTTACCATTTTGTTTACAATATGCTGCCCATAATTTCATTACAGAAGGATGTTTCCACAAAAAATAGAGGGCATCTTTAATAGGTTGAATAAACTGTTCAAGAGTTTTTAATCCTTTTTGAACACGTAAATTGAAAACATGGCATGCACATCTTTGATGAAAAAATTTACCACCAAGATAAGGTTTGCATAATTCAATTAAAGCAGGAATAGCAGCGGTATTGTTAGAAGCACTATCAAAACCAATTGCAAAAATTTTGTTCTCAATTTTATACTCTGTGAAAATAATTCTAAGATGTCTAAAAATATTAGCAGCAGTGTGTTTTTCATCAAAAACTCTAAATGCAAGAATTCTTTTTTGGATAGCCCATGCATTATCCATATAATGGCAAGTGACACCTATGTATGAATGCATTCGCCAATGATCACTCCATATGTCGGCACATACGGAAACACGACCATTATATTTTTCAAAAAAATTTTCCAACATTTTCTTTTCTTTTTCATAAATGTTTTCAAGTGCTTCTGTGAGCGTGGTTCTAGGAACACGACATGCAGCAGGATTTAATGCTCGTTGACAATAATTATTAAAACCAACTTTTTCACCAAAACTAAATGGTAAGTGTTCTACTGCAACCATTCTAGCTAATTCTTCTCTATTTTTTGCATCACTATATTTAAATAATTGTTGGTTAGGGGTAGCGTACCTGGGAATTTGAGATTGTGAACTCGATTTGGCATGTGCATCTGGATGTGAGTTTGTTATATGCTTCCGATATGAGCCATATCCTCCAGATTTGTGCCATTTAAATACTTTTTTGCAGTAATTGCAAATCACTATTGTGCTTCCATCTTCATTCGTAACTTTCTTCATATGGAGTACGAATAGATCAATTTGACCTGCTTCGGTAACTTTTCTTCCATCTGTGGATAAAAATCAAAATCTTGATGTGGGTTGGAATCAGGGCCATCATGCTCATCACCATCATGGCCAAGATCAGGCATATTTTCTGATTGGCTTGTCAAAATGGGGGTGACATTGAGATCGGGTTCAGAAATTCTAAGAGAGGGATGAGAATGAGGAAAGTTTAGGCCTAAGTCTTTAGCATATACTTGTTGTTGTAGATACTCGTGATAGGCACGGTCGTCATGACCGAGATTATCCGTCATACGACCCTTACCTTTCATCGAAATGGAGCGTCTAGGAGCGTCACCACTTCCACTTTCCATTTTAAAAATTGAATTGTAAAATTCCTTGAACAAAAAATGTTAAAAAATTGATTTAAAAAATAATTAAATGGTTGGAAATAAATTTGGAAGAAAATTAGAAACTTAGTAGTTAGTAATTGCAATTTGCAAATAAAATATATTGTAAATAAAATAAATTGGATATAAAATAAATTGCAAATAAAATAAATTGGAATATATAGCAAATAAAATAAATTGTAAATAAATGATATTGGAAACTTAGTAATTGACTAATTGCAAATTAAATAAATTTGAAATAAGAAATATTGCAAATAAAATAAAATTAGAAACTAAGTAGTTGTAAATAAAATAAATTGGAAACTTACTAACTTAGTAATTGCAAATAATATAAATTGGAAACTTGGAGACTTGGAGTTTGAGAATTGAGACTTGGAGAATTGAAAGTTTAGAGAGAATTGAGAATTAGAGAGAATTGAGAAAATTGGAGTGAGGAAAAATGAATGGAGGGGTAGGGGTATTTATAGAAAAGAAAATTAAAAGAAAATTAAAAAAAAAAAAAACATGAACCGTTGGAGGCCCAACGGCCTGCTGGCGTCAGCGGACCGTTGGGCTTCCAACGGTTATTTTTTTTTAAAAAAAAATATTTAAAAGAAGAACCGGGCGGTTCGAACCGGAACCAGAACTGGGTCGGACCGGTTCCGGCCCGGTTCTGAGAACCGGGACCGGTTTTTCCGGTTTCGGTTCCGGTTCTCTGACGGCGGTTCCGGTTCGGTTCTCCGGTTTGAACCGAACCGCCGTCATGTCTAGTCTAAACCTGTAAGTATACTGTTAGCTCCACATTTCAAACTGAGTGCACTGATGTCACCGACTACTGATGATGCAAAAAGGCAAATGGATCATGTTCCATATGAAAATGTTATTGGTGCCTTGATGTATGCAATGGTGTGTACAAGACCCGACATTTCACACGCTGTAAGTATGGTGAGCCGTTACATGCACAATCCTGGTAAAGGCCACTGGCAAGTAGTGAAATGGATTATATGGTACATTCAAGGTACTGTAGATATTGGTTTGAAGTTCGAGAGAGATAAGACAATTGACAAACATATCGTAGGATATGTTGATTCTGATTATGCTGGTGATCTTGACAAACGCCGATCTATTACTGGTTATGTGTTCACTATGGCAGGAGGACCAGTAAGTTGGAGATCAACTTTACAGTCAACAGTGGCTTTGTCTACTACTGAGGCAGAGTATATGGCTGTAACAGAAGCTTTCAAAGAAGCCATTTGGTTTCGTGGTTTGATCAGGGACTTGGGTATTGTTCAGGAAAATGTGGAGATTTTCTGCGACAGCTAGAGTGCCATTTGTTTGGCAAAGAACCAGGTCCATCGTAGTCGCACCAAGCATATAGACGTCCGTTACCACTTTATTCCTGAAATAGTAGATGAAGGGAACATTCTACTCCAGAAGATCGGTACTGCAAACAATCCTACAGATATGTTAACAAAGGTGGTAACTGAGATCAAGTTCCAACATTGTTTGGGCTTTATCAATATCTCTCGAGCTCGTAGCGCCTAAGGGCGAAATGGAGGTAGCATTGATTGGTGGATTCTCGTCAAGGTGGAGATTGTTGTCAAGTTGGCTCAATGCCACCATTATCTTCTAGTAGCTAAAACTGACTTCTTGCCACCATCATCATTCAGCATCCATTTGGTAATGTGCAGCAGTATTTGTTGACAAATGGGGAAGCCATTTTTGTTGACAATTAAGGCTTGATTGTCTTAGATATTTCTACTATAAAAGAAACCTTCAGCAAGAATAGAAAACAAGCAGCAGAGAAGCAAAACTTCCAGAGAGAGTTCTTGAGAGAGTTGAGAGAAATTCTGTTTTGTATTTGTATAATTTCTCAATAATATCAGTTTGCTGCCTCCCGTGGACGTAGGCAATTTGCTGAACCACGTAAATATTTGTGTTTGTGTGTTGTGTGCATTTTCTACAGAAATTTTCTGGCCATTTCAACAACATAGGTAGTGTTTTGGAAGCTGAGTTATGAGGCCTTTTTGAAGGGTTGAAATTTGTCTTGGAAGTTGGGTATATGAATGTGGAGATGGACTGGTGGAGTCTGATTCTCGGGCTACTATGGCGCTTATATGTAAGAGTGCTAGTTTAAACCATCCTCTTTACAGTGTTATCCATTGCTGCAGAAAAATTATAGGAGCTGATTGGTGTTCGTAGGTTCAACATGTTTATAGAGAAAGTAAAAGACTTTGATCGCATCATTTAAATACCTGATTTTATCCCCCATTTCCTATGATTTGCGATCGTTTCTCAGGTAAAATCAGGTGTCCAATGCTTAAAATAAGTCTGTGTAGGTCTTTTTAGTAATTCAAGGGTATTTGAGCAATAATGAAACTTTTTGGACGAAAAGTTGGATTTTTTGAAAAGTTTGAAGAAAAGTGTTGTTGTCGTCGAGCTAATATACCGCGCTTTTAGTCTAGAGAAGTGGCATGGTTAAAGTCGTTTTAGTGAACCACACCCAGCATCAAGTCCCAATCGCGTCTTTAATCTAGAGACTTTGCACAACTTACCACGTCTTCAGTCCGGAGAGTCTGGCGGTTGGCCTCTGTCGTAGTGAGACGTGCCTGTGTATTGCACCAGAGGCTCTAGCTCAGCAAAACATCAAACTTTGTGCCCTAATTTGGGTTACCTATAAATACTTCTCTTTCTCTCGTTTTCAGTCCCACCTACCATCACTTACCAGCATTTGACAACACTTCCCACCTCCTCTTAGCCTCTAACATCCAAGACACCATTTTTACTCTTCTCACTTCACAAGATTCTACCTTTAATACCTTTCACTACCAAATCCACCCACATCTTGGAGATTCTTAAAGATAAAAGAATGATATTCTTGAAGATAGAAGAAGGAGATTCATCTTGTCCAAGTGAATCTCAAGCACTCAAAGAGCAAATGGAGGACTTTCGATGAACATTATGTGTAATCTCTACAACTTGCCTATGTTTTTCCTTTCTCCATTGATATGTAGCTAAACCTTTTGCTAGGGGATTGATTTAGCCTTATTTGAATACTCTTTGTAATTAGTTAGTCTATATTCTTTAATAACAACCCTAATGTAGTTCCATTCATTATTTATTGCTCTATTTCTCTTGCTCATGTTATATTATGACCACATCTTGGCATGGATTTGTAGAATAGATTACATGAGATATTGGGGTTTGTGTGTGGATTAATATTCAACATAAATATTGATTATAAGCTTTAGTGAATGGGAAAGTCGATTAATTCATGTTTATGCTAGATTAGCATGACTTTTAGTTTTTGTGTTTAAAATGGATTTTGACTATCACTCATTATATGTCTGTATGAGGGTTATGATTGGAAACCCTAGTTCTTAAATTCAATTATCTTCAAAACTAGTCTTATCGCATCATGTTGGTACTAGATTTTGGCCCCCATTTCCGACGCTTTTGGTCGATTCTCGGGTAAAATCAGTTATTTAATGGTTTTATATAAGTGTTTGTAAGTAAGTTTAGCAAGCAGGAGGTATTTGTGACCAAATGAAGAACTATTGGGCCAAAAGTGAAGAAAGCTAGAAAAATCAAGCTTCAGAGTGTCGCTGCTTTTTTTTCATCTTGGAGAGCCGCGACAACTAAACCAGTGAATTTTACGGTCTAACTGTGGTCATGGATGACGGCGAAATCAAGCTTAGCCAAGGCTGGGAAGTGCAAACTAGTTGAATTCGCGGTCCATCTCTCGTCATGAATGACCGTGGCATTTTGAAGCCCAAGACCGCGAAGTCGCCTCTAGAGAAATTCGTTGTCCAACCTTCATCATGAAGGACTACAACATTTGGGTGTTTTTGTATGGGTAGTTTAGATTCTTCATGTGGTCATCAACATTATGATCGTGATCAAAGACAACCTTCTCGGCATCCCAAGATCTTCAAAAGCCGAGCTTCAAAGGTAAAACTACTAGATTTGTTCTCTTGAAGATATTAGGTGCACACACACATACACACACACACACACACATACACACATACACAATTCATTCATATGTGTCCCTACATCATTGTACAACACTTATACATACACACATGTTGTTCATATGTTCTTGCACTAAGCATTTAGATTGATATCAAGGTTTATTGCATCATTAGATTGTGTTGTGTTCATTCGCGATGTTTCTTCTCGATTTGGTTATCATATTAACACAATCACATATTTGATTTGTCTGATCATTCATTGTATTTCATCATATGATATCTTGTTGTATGCATGTTGTTTGATATGTATTAGATATGGTGTGGTTGTTTGGAGTAAAGTGTCTAGTTTCAAAATATGGTTTTTTCAATGATTTAAATGTTTTTCAAAACTGATATTTGTGTGGTCTTGTGACCATAACGTTTTATAAAAAGATTCAAATTGAGTTTTGAAAAATTCTGGACAAATTAGACACTCATATCTTTCTAGAGTATATTATTCATAATATTTCATAACCGTTTGGATTAGTTTTGAAATCTCCAAAGAGACCACTAAAATAGGGCAACTCTGTTGTTGCCCGAATCTGACATTTGGTCACTCAAATGACTATAACACTTTCTGCAGATATCCAAATCTTATTTTGTAAAAAGGAATAGAAATTAGACATCCATACATTTCCAATGGTATATTATACAATAGGTTTCGATGTTGTTGTTCATGTTTTGGGGTCGCTCGAAACTGGAGCTGTTGGGCTGTCGTGTTTTTAATCCAGTGAATAAAGCTACTTGATAAGCCACTTGCCAAGTAGCTTCCCAAGTCGCTTCGAGTAGTTCACAACAATTTAAGTGAATAAAGCGACTTGCAAAGCTACTTTCCCAAGTAGCTTCTCAAGTCGCTTTAGACGGCCAGATTTCTATTTATTTTTTGCCAAAACGACGTAGTTTTGATGAGGCTTCTATATAAACACCCATCTTCTTTCTTTGGCCTACCCAAGAGCCTTAAATCACCATTCTTATTCCTCTCTTCATCTTTTCAAGAGAAATCTTTTCAAGAAACTCTCCATCCCTCTCTCATGTGCATTTACAGTCTTCATCACTCATGGGCCTTCATTAATGGTCTCTATTTTTGGTAAGAACAAATTTCCCCTTAATTAATTGTTCTTTACTTGTTTAACTTCACATTTGTTGAATATATTTTGAAGTTTGGAGATTGTTTGAGGGATTAGATTATAACTAGGTTGTTGGGTAGATTTCTCTACACCTAGTTGAGAGAGAAACTCTTCAAGCTTCATTGATTGACTCTCCAACCCTCTCTCATATGCATTTAAGTCATTAATCATTCATGGGTCTTCATTAAACATCTTCATTGTTAGATAATAACAAAAACCCCTTTCATTAATTGTTCTTTGCTTGTTAAACTTCATTAATTGCATATCTTTGAAGTTGTGGAGATTGTTTGAGGGTTAGTTGATAACTAGGTTGTTGGTTATTTATATTCTCATCTAGTTAAGCCTTTATGTTGTCTAGCATATTTTGCTTTAAGCATTCATGTATGATCATTTAGGCATTTGTTAATAACTAGTATTGTTGAGTAATTATTACCACAATTAGTTAAGCATAGTTTGTCTTGTTTTGCATTCTATATATTGAGCATTCATACATGTTCACTTAGACATATAACCATTTTCATTGAGTTCAAGTATTGTAGCCACAAGTGGTGGTTGACAAGCATTGGAAAGTCTTGTAACCAAAGTATTTGGTTGCACAAGCATTGCCAAGTGCCACTGTAAAAGGCCTGCGGGTAGATTAGGAGGTGCTCATGCCAAGATTAGTGGATCAGGGGATATCACTATGATTGAACCAAGAGTAGTGAGTGGTAAAGTCCATATCTTGAGGTTATCGAGAGTGAGACTTCGTGGATCACTTGAGGGTGTAACTTTCTTTTAATATAGTGGATTTCGGTGCCACAAGTGGCTAGCGAGGCTAGTGTCATGGTTTTTCCCAGTTGGCAGGTTTCCATGTAAAACTCAAGTTTTCTTTTATTTCCACACTTTTATACTTGATTTTGTTTTAGTGTTGTTTGCCATTAAAATTGATTAATCGAAAAGTTGGTAACATAATCGATTATTTGGTAAACAGCATATTCACCTCCCCTCTAAGTTAATTATACTCGCATTAGACACATTTTCATTTGTGTTGGGTTTCTGTTGTTTGCAGGTGATGTGCTTCTGCTTTTGTTTTTTGCTAGTTGTGACTTTAGAGCTGTTTGTGGGATTATTTGTGATGTTGGCCTTAGTGCTTTTGGTCTGTTTTTGCGGTGGTTGTTGAGTGTGTTTTAGTGTAAGGGGGTTGGTGCTTTTGGGATTTTTTGAGGGTTGTCTTAGTGGCTTTTGTAGTTTTTGGGCTGTTGTTGGTTTTTTTGTTTTTCGAGCCTTTGTTTTGGATTTTCTTTTAGGCTCGCTTTTTTGTTGTGGGCAGTTGTTTTGCTTGCGTTTTATGGGCTCGGTGTCGAGTTCTAGCTCTTAGTTATGTATCGGGTGCGTGCTTTGTTAGGCCTTTGGATTGTTGGTTTCTTTTAGCTTTCTGGTCGTGCTTGACCTTTTTTTAATAAAGTTTGCCGTTAAAATATATATATATATATATACACATAGTCATTTTCTCCTCAGTGCATACTGATATAACTTATATCAGTGTGTTGCATGTGGACCACTGATTATGGAGAAGTTTTGACAAGTGCATACACTGTGAGTCAAAGTATGTAAATCTAATAATCCACATCTAACGTACTGATTTGAAAATTATGTATATATATATATATATATATATTTTAACGGAACAGGTTATTATAAAAAGGTCAAGCACGGCCAGAAAGCTAAAAGAAACCACCATTCCACACACACACACACATATATATATATATATATATATATACAAAACAGAGAAAAGCTTTACAAGGAAAAAATAAATAAGAAAGATACAAAGAGAAATCGGTGGAGGTAAAAGAGGAAAAATATTGAGAGAAATCTGCCACAATCAAATCCAAAATCAAGGATTCCTAATATTCTCAACATTTGATAATGTTGATTTTGAGCATGTCAATGGAGAGGCACTGGTACCCTATTACTTCATTTTCGGAGCTTCAATATTCAAAACTCGCTTGTTTAAAGCCGTGCTAGACGATGGATATCAATGGGATAAGAATCAGAAGGAAATTGAGCAGATTATAGCATCTACAGTGCAAGAGTTGCTTGTGGAAAAAAAAAGATGTCACGTAGGATTAATAGACATTATGTTAATAAATCTTTCTCCAATGCAACTGTGCATATTCAATCTCAGGCTGACGTTGCAAAAAAATATATTATACATTATCAATATAACCGTTTACTTTCAAATGATATGTTGCATATTTATTTTTTTGATTGACTCAATAAATATTTAAAACAGACATTAAATTTTCATTTATTTTTGGTGAAGAAATAAAAATAAATAAAACAGAGAAAAAAATGGACACGTCATTAAAAAAACTGTGTTTTAGACGGAAGCATTGAAGGCAAAATTTTGAGTTGATTGTCTATCAAATCTATTTTTACACCACATAGGAAGCAAGTATCTTAACATTGCTGTCATGTCAACGATTATTAGTATGCAAGCCACTTTTGCATTGGAGATGCTCTTATGATCTTGTTGCTATCAGAATGAGATACATGTATATAAAGTTGTATTATGTAATTTGTTACACTACACCCCTCTCATATCAATTTTTGGGTCCATCACCGGATAAATGTATATAAAGTTGCTTCATGTTATCATATTTCAAAACATTTCTATATAGAAACGTTGTATCAATAACATATCCTTGCTTCAATACAAAGGAGAAAAATGAATATTATCATTAAAAATTTTGAAAAGAATATTATATATATATATATATATATATATATCTATATAATATAGTAAAATGGAATCTCACGATGCCACATAGCGTCTTAACATGTAAGAGAGCTTTGACATTACATCTCAATTCAATACGAAATTCTATAATCAAGAGTCAATCCTATAATCAATAAAGCAATTCTATAATCAATGAGATTATCTGAGTTGAGTATTGGGGTTTGAATGAGAAGCTATAAGGTTTTTCAATTGATGGAGACATCTCACCTTTATTTTCCATTCCATTACTTTTATTTTGTTTTCCTATAAAAGCAAGCACTGAAGCTTTGGCACATGCCAGACAAAGTCCAGTACGAGTTTAGAGACCAGGTTATATATATATATATATATATATGTATATATATATATATGTATATATATATATAAATGCATATATTATTCTTGAAGCTGGAACTAGGTGATTTCATCTTCTCTTTTTTACTCTCTAAATTTGATGCTATCAAATGTCATTAAGTGAATAAGTATTGTATTTAGTCATTGATTATTGTTTCATAGTGAACCCACATGTGTATAATACGAAGATAAAATGTTCATTTGAGATTTTGAGGTTTAAGGGCATGAAATCGGTTTCTTCTAATGTAAATGATTGCATAAAAAACAAAATACTAGCATCTGTTGAATCTCTCCCTTTATAAAATTTAAATTGCTGCAAATTAGTAGTCAATAAAGAAAAAACACTTCTTCTTCATTCACACTCTCTGGTAAGCCCACTCTTTCAACTAGGGGTGGGCACCCAAACCACCAAACTGATCAACTTGTCCAAACCAAACCAATTCAAATGGGTTGGTTTGGTTTTGTTAAAGAAAAAAAAACCGATTGAGTTATTTTTTATTAGCCCGATTGGTTTGGGTTGGTTTGTGGGTTGTCTTTTATCAACCCGTATAACCTAACTCAAACCATTACATACTTAAATATATATATATATATATATATATATATATATCAAATTATCATAAAAAAATTAAAGTTAACCTAATTTTATATTATATTTATTTCCAAGGTTATCGGTTTTCAGTTCTGAGTTCTGAGTTCTAACCCCCTCTATTTATTCTTAAAGTTATTTTATCTCATTCAAAATTGTTGGCACTAAACAAATTTATTGAGGATAAGTAACTATTTTTTTTACTGTTTCATATAAAAACGCATTAAGCAATACGATTTTTTTAATAAATTTTGTGTTCTACACTTGAGGGTTTTTGTTTTTTAACTATTATTGTTACGCATTTGGGTTAAATTTAGTATTATTGTTTATCTTATCGATAATGAGTTTAACTACTTGTATTGATGTTATTATATTTGTTCAAATAAAAAAATAATATAATTATTTTCTTAAACTGTCAAACCAAACCGTACCAAACCGATTTTATTGGTTTGATTTAACATTATCATTGGTTTGGTTTGGGTTGTAAAAAAAATAACCCCGATTAAATAATGGTTTGGTTTGGATATCGTCAAACCCAATCCAAACCAACCCATGCCCACCCCTACTTTCAACTATTATACGATTTTTTTTAATATTTTTTGTTTCGACTTTTTATTAATGTTATAATTGTCTATTTGTGATTTTGTGAATGATTATGGTTTTATAGTTAACAATTGTCGAATTATGATTAAGGTTCATCTGAGAGTTTGATTGTGGTTTGTGTATCAGGGAAGACACAATTCTTGGATGCTACTGTGATATACTTCAAATTTGTTATCTTCACAAATAAAAACATATATATTTTTTTAATTATGGCTTTTGAGTTTATTGGATATGATGGGTCATTGTAATTGTTTTATGTTTAATTGATTCATTGAGTTTAATTGTGAGTTTGTGGGGATATGGATCCTGATAATCAATTGGCAATCCCGTAATTAATGGGATAATGAATAAATTATATTAACTAGTCCCCTATATTGTTTTTATCCGACTTACACTTAGACATGATTGTGGTTCGGTTCAAACCGTGAAACTGAACTGTAACCGTGTGAAAAAAAGGGGAACCGTTGTAATTCTGGAATCGAACCAGAACACGATTCCAGTTCTGGAACTGGACCAGAACCATGAGCCTTAAAGTTCCGGTTCCTTTTATAAAAAATAGACTGGAACCGACGGTTCGATTTCGGTTCTGGAACTGTTGGTTCCAACCACTTTTTTTATTTTAAAAAAAATCAATCTATATCTTTCTTTCTTTCTTTCTTTCCAGACACTTTAAGTTTGCACAACCAACCTTTCTTCTTTCTTTCAAGTTCTGATCTCTCTATTTCTTTCTCTTTCTTTTTTTCCTGACGACCAAAATCCATCGATCTCTTCGTGATCCCGTCACCAGCCACCTCTTCTTCGATCTCTCTCTCTCTCTCTTTGATCTCCTATAAAAACTCTCTCTTTCTCTCTCTCTCTCTCTCTCTCTCTCTCTTCGATAACTCTCTCTCTCTCTTCGATCTCTTCTTCTTCGATCGCTTCATAACAAATCTGGGTTGGGTAATGAATTGAGTGATTAGCCGATTGACTGGTGGTGGTGGGATTGATTTGTGATTTGGGTGATTTGAGATTTTGGTGTTGATTTGTGAGAGAGGTAGAGAGAGATGAGAATCAGAGACAGTGAGATAGAGAGAGATAACAGATAAGGTGATTTGGTGATTTGGGATTTTGGGGTTGTTTACTTGTTTGTGATTTGTGAATGAATGTGAATATATGACCTGAGTTGGAATGTTGGACTGAAAATGTTTATTTTTTTTAAAGAGAACCGAATTGGATCAGGAGAACCAGAACCGGAACCAAAACCCCTTCCCAGAAGGTTCCGGTTATGGTTTTGGTTCCATACCCTATTGGGACCGGAACCGAACCACGGTCATCTCTACTTACACTTACACAGTTTTTATTAAATAAATAAATAATTTATCATTTCATATTTTCATCTATTTTTTATTTTCTTACATCTTTAATATTTAATATTTATTTATTCTTTGAATTATTTTTATTAAATAAATCTATCTATTTTTACATTTTATTTTATTAGACTAAAATAATAAATAAGATAAACAAATTACTATTAAAAATACAAAAGTAAAATTGTTAAAATAATATTAAAACAAATAAATTTAATACTTTAAACTTAAATCTTAAATTTAAAAAAGTCTTAATACTTAAAAAAAAATTGAATTGGGGCCGGCGTGTTAAGGCCTCCCGAGCTGGCACGCCGGACGGCACGGCACGGTCCATTGGAGCCATGCCGGTGTGCCGTGCCGTGCCTTGCACGGCACAACACGACACCTTATCGTGCCGGCACAGCACATCTTGTTTAAGCGGTCGGGCCTTAAGGGGTTGTGCCTTATGGGGGTCGTGCCGGCACATTTTGACAGCTTTCTAATGAGTTAAGTGATGATATTTGCACCCTTTAAAAACCTTATGCGCACCTCAAATTAATATGTTTTTAAAAATCCAATAATACCCTTAATTAAAATTACTAAGATGACTAATTGTTTGTTTGTATACCCACCAATAATTATTAATTAGTTTCCTATTTTAATCTTTGGTAAAAAAAATTTCCTATTAATGGTTTGATATTAACTTATATCATAAAAAAAATTCCATTTTAATAAACCCTAGATTCTCTTTTAAATATATTTTCAATCTCTTTTAAAGAAATTTAAATTGATTGCTAAGTATGAAAAATGAATCAAAATTATGAGACAAATTTAATTGTAAAAAAGTTAAGTTTTGAATTATTTTTTCTGAAGATAAGTGAAGTTTTAAATTAGTTTTTATTAGAAGAACAAAATCATCATGTATATAAACCAGTGTTCTAGTAGGCGTTAGGCGCTAGTCGGGCGGAGACCCAACACCTAGCTCCTAGGTCGACTAATCAGTGATCAATTGGCGATTAATCAGAAAACATTTTTCCCTTATGCTTTGTTCCTTTTCTTGTTTGTGCTTTTATTATTTTATTATTTTTTATTTTTTATTTCTTTTTTGTCACTTTTGATGGGACACACAACCACACACATCATAGACCATCATGACTTTCTAGATCTCACCATCTACTTTATTTTTTTCCATTATCTTTTAGTTCACTCATCCATTTCAACAGACCCTCTCACTCTCTTCAAACTACCTTTTTTATTTCTTTTTTATTTACCGCTGCAAACTGCAACAAAGAAGAAGTGATCTTTATCTTCCTGTAATTGATCTTCATCTTCTTCTCAATATCTTCTATTTCTCAATCACTTCCTTTTCTCAATCAATGCTCTGGCTTTTCATTGATGGACAATGGAGACTAGAGGATGAATGGACGAGTGACGAAGGCGGCAATGGCGGCGACCTAATGAAGGCAGACGGCAGCTTGCAGCAATCCGGGCGACTGAAAATGGATAGCGATCTCAGCAGCTTTGGTTGAAGAAGAAGTGAAGTGTAGAATCCGGTGAATTGGTGATGGAAGACAGAGACAAACTTGCCAATTAATCTGCGATTTGGACGATTAGTCGGTGATTAACTAATAAGGTCGATTTTGGCCATTTCGCCGCAGTAACCTGCCAACTAGTTGTATTGAGCTGATTTCTAGACCACTGATATAAACAGACTTTTAAATTAACTATATTATCTATATTTTTTTTATTTCTTTCAAACACATTTTAGACTTTTTTTTATTTATCAATATTATATGTTCTTTCTTGTAAAAAATATATATATATTTATATATATATATTAGATGTTCTTCAATTTCATCAAACACTTATCTTTTAAAACAAAAAATCATTTAACATCTATCTACTTCCACATCAATTGGGACATGAAATAAATCTTGCATCCCTACAACTCTCTTAAACAGAGAGTGGTTCTCCAACAACAACAAAATCTTAAAATAGATTTTTAACAAAAAATAAATAACGAAAAATGGAGTTCGATTTTGAAAAAACCAAGAAGAGAAAAGAAGTAGGGAAGAGAAAGAATAGTAAGAGAATTAAAGTTGATTAAATAACATAATAATAGTCATAGGTTGTGTTACTTATAAAAATACAATACAGTATAATTAAATAAAAGATATTTTTGGCATTAAGTGGGGTTTATATACAAATCAGAGATTTTTTTTAAAATTTGATGGGTGTGATTACGAAAAGGGTGTAGATACAGTTTTTGACGAGTGCCATTATCGCCACTCTTATATGTGTATGTGTTGAAATTAAGTTGGCCCGATAGATATATTTCGCTGCAGACAATTAAAATGGGCCCAAGTTTTGTTTTAAAACAAGCCCAACAATACTAAAAAAACAGCCCATACTTTCGCTAATGCCCATTACCCAATTGAGTGACGATATTTGCACCCCTTAAAAACTGTATGTACACCCCAAATTAGTATGTTTTTAAAAATCCAATAATACCCTTAAGTAAAATTACTAAGAGGATTAATTGTTTGTTAGTACACCCACCAATAATTATTAATTAGTTTCCTATTTAAATCTTTTGTGAATTTTTTTTCGTATTAATGGTTTGATATTAACATATATTATAAAAAGTCTTTCCATTTTAATAAACCCTAAATTCTCTTTTAAATATTTTTTCAATCTCTTTTAAGGAAATACAAATTGATTGTTAATTTTGAAAAATGAATCAAAATCATAAGATAAATTTGGTTGTGAAAAAATAAGTTTTAAATTATTTTTTATTATTTTTAATTCAAAAAAAAAATCATTATGTATATAAACAGAATTTTAAAACTAATTATATTATCTATATTTTTTATTTCTTTCAAGCACACTTTAGACTTTTATTTATTTATCAATATTAGATGTTCTTTTTTGTATATATATATACAGTCATTTTCTCCTCAGTGTGCACTGATATAACTTATATCAGTGCGTTGCATGTAGACCACTGATTATAGAGAAATTTTGACAAGTGCATACACTTTGGGTCAAAGTATGTAAATCTAATGGTCCACATCCAACGTACTGATAAAGTTATATCAGTGCGTACTGACTTGAAAATTTATATATATATATATATATATATATATATTAGATGCTCTTCAATTTCTTGGAACACCTGTCTTTTTTTAAAAAAATATCATTTAACATATATATACTTCCACATCAATTGAGACATGACACAAATCTTGCATCTCTACAACTCTCTCAAACAGGAAGTGGTTTTCTAATAAAAAAATAAATCTTAAAACGGATTTTTAACGAAAAATATATAACGAAAATGAAGTTTGATTTTGGAAAAATCGAGAAGAGAAAAGAAGTAAGGAAGAGAGAGAATTGTAAGAAATTTAAAGATAATAACAAAATTGGAAATAATAATAAAGTTGATTAAATAACATAATAATAGTTATAGGTGGTGTATACTTACAAAAATACAATACATTATAATTAAAGAAAGGGTATTTTGGTATTAAGTGAGGTTTATTTACAAATTACAGATTTAAAAAAAAAAAATTATGGGTGTAGTTACGAAAGGGGTGTAGATATAGTTTTTGAGGGTTGTTATTATCGCCACTCTACCCAATTTTCTTTATTATTTTTCAGACCCTTTTTCTAGGATTTCATTCATCAATCATCTATTATCGCTTAATTTTTTTTTCTCCACCAAACGGTCCAAACGCAGCTGTCGCATCTAACATCTCTCTCTAAAGTATCATACTCTCATCCATTCAAGCATCTCTGATCTCTCTCTCTAAAGTCTCTGAGTCTAATAGCACTTCCAATAGCACACAGGGTTTTTTCGCGGCAGGATTTAGCTGCCTTTTCGATCTCCACTTGCCCTTGTCTCAGGTTCTTATTTTATCTTCTTTGTTGATCGCAATTTTTTCCGAGAAAGCTTTTCTTATGTTGTTGTGAATTTGTTTTGATCTTATATTTGCTTGTGATATCAATTTTTCCCATTTTTTTTTGAAGAAGTTGTGTGAGATCTATTGCAAATTTATTCTTCTTCTTTATTTATGAAATCTTCTTCTTTGTTTATTTTTTCTTTTAAAAAAGAAAAGAAAATAGTTGATGATATTTTATGTTTAGACAATTAGACATGTTCGTATTTGTAGATGGGTATGCTTTGTTTGGTCAATGCGAAATGAAAATACAACTAAAGTGTGTGTCTAAACAACCTAGGGGGGGTGAATGGGTTGTTAATTGATTATTACCACCTTTTCGATTAGTCAATATTAAGCACAATTAACCCAAACAATCAAACAATAAAAATCAAGTGTAAATTGCGGAAATATAAAGAACATTTGATTTTTATGTGGAAACCCTTCAACAAGAGAAAAACCACGGGCTATCCTTCTAGCCACACACAATCACAGAAATCCACTATATGAATAAAATATTACACCCTCAAGTGATACTCGGACTCTCACTCTCGATAACCTCAGGCTATGGATACTACCACTCGCCACTCTTGGTACAATCCCTAGTGATATCCCATGATCCACTACTCTTGGCGTGAGCACCTCCTACTCTACCCCTCGGGCCTTTTACAGTGGCACTTGACCAATGCTTGCCAACCTACCCTTAGTTGCAAGACTTGAATGCTTGTACAACTTCACCCTGATGCCACAAGACTTTGACTCAATGAAGAGTATAAAAGTCTAAGTGTATATATGACATATACTCAATGCAATAATGTGCAAGACCAAACACAAAATGCTTAATTAGATGTTATAATGCAATTAAACAACCTAGTTATCAAACAATACCTATATGCCCAAAATTAAGAACTCAATTAGATGCAAAGAGATTCTAGCAACCTAATTGTTAAATAAATCCAACCAACACAAGTTGTCACAATAAATAACAAAGGCAATAAATATGCAATCAACAAATGCAATCAATGAGGCATATATATCAAGGTCTAGATCCAAGGCATAAAGACTTAGCTAGAAGGGCAAAATGGTCCTAAATTCTAGCTATCACAAATAAAACCCAATCATGTTATCATTCAACAATAAATGCATTCAATAAATGATTTCTACCAATCCTATGCATTAAAAACAAATTCTTGGACTTAAAGAATAATAAACAAAGATGAGATGTTGTTCTTTTTTACCAAGTCATGAATGATAAAGACCAATGAATGATTGATGCAATGGATGCATGGGTTTTGGGTTTGGAGAGTCAAACAAGCTTAAATGAAGCTTTCTCTCTCAAGAAACACTTTCTCTCTTTTAGGTCTGTTTTTTTGAGCTCTCACATGAAATGGGGTTGAAAGAATGTATATATAACTACCCTAAATGAAACGGCATCGTTTTGGAAAATTTTGCAAAAATTTTGCCTTGGCCGCTGTTCACCCGATGTACGTACAGCGGGTGTACAGCGGCTCACCTGGAAATTTCCAAAAAAAGGCTGTACGAAAGGTGACTCACATGCGACTTACCAACGGAGACATACAGCCCAAAAACCATTGTTCACCTACTGTTCGTAGGGCGAGTGTACAGCGGATTGAACTGGAATGGCATGCGACAGCTCATCAGCTCCATTTTCGAGCACCTCAAAACATGACCAAACGACATCAAAACCTTTCGTATGATATACCGATGGAAATGTATGGATGTCTAATTTCTACTTCTTTTTACAGAATGAGGATTAAATTTCTATAAAAGGAGTTATGGTCATTTAAGTGATCAAAAGTCAGATTCGGATTACAGCAGAGATGCCTTGTTTTAGTGGTCACTTTGGAGATTTCAAAACCAATCCAAACGGTCATAAAATATTATGAATGATATACCATTGGAAAGGTATGGGTGTCTAGTTTTTCCAAAAATTTTCAAAACACAATTTTAATCATTGCATAAAACATTATGGTCACAAGACCATACAAATGTCAGTTTTGAAAAACACTTAAATCATTGAAGAACCAGACTTTTGAAACTAGACACTTTACTTCAAACAACCGAACCAAATCTAACACTTATCCAAGAGAAGAATGGGACCTTCTCAAATGGTCAACCATCACGCTAAGACAAGCACACCAACGTGCATGCGTGGACGTTTCTGATCAATTATCGGGAAACGAATTACATCACACAAAAACCACACTTAAGTCTAAGAATGAAGTGCAAGTGTGATGGGTGTAATGGATACACACATATAAACAATTAGAACACAAATGCAAGATGAAAAAGGCATGCATGAAGTGTGTGTGTGTGTGTGTGTGTGTGTATGTGTGTGTGCACCTAAACTCTTCAAGAGGCAAAGTCAAGTGAATATACCTTTCGTTCTTGAAGTCACGGAGATGCTTGAAAGCTTGACAACGAGGACCTAAACTACCCATTACAAAATCATCCCCAATGTGGTGTGGTTTGTCATGAAATAAGTCAATCATAAAAATGAGGTTCTTACACAAAATTATTCGGTAGTTTACAAAATTGATGCTATTGCAATAACAATAAATTTTTGGGTTGTTAAACCGAATATTGTATTATACCGGGTTGTTCGATTGAATACTGTATTATACTTGGTTGTTCGATTGAATAATGTATTATACTTGATTACTTGGTTCTTATATTGAATAATGTATTAATATATGAATATAAGGTTTGATTGTAGTTTTCAGCAAAAAAAAAATCAATCTTACGATACTCCGGTTTGCGGGACTACTGCGGTTTGTGGGACTACTGCGAGTGTGCGACCTGTTGAAGCAATTAAAGACATGTTTTATTGTTCCGTTTCGCTTTGATTGTTACAATATTACAATATATTTTTTGGAACTTTGCAAATACTTATGAGTGGTCTATCTTTTGTAATTTACTTTGCAATTGCTTACAGTTAGTCTATCTTTTGTAATTTTGTAAATTATTAACAACAATTTTGATGTATGACATTGATATTAATAAATAATTCAAAACTTCTACTCACATTTTGCTCGACTTATATAAGAAATTTATTTGTTAATATAATAAATGTATTTATCATATGATATTATTTTATCTTTAATGAAATTAGTATTTTCGGACTAAATATATGAAAATATGTTATATATATGTATATATATATATATTGAAATAACAATGAAAATGAATAATGGACCCATTTTAGAGATTCTCCATGTGCCTTTATAAAGTCAGGCCGGTCCTGCTCAATTCTATTTTAACTAATTTTATTATATACTTAAAAATATTCTTTCTCTCTCCAAATCTTATATGTTCACCCTAATGTCATGCCATACTTTTTTAACACTATTTATTCACTTATCTAGACCAGGTATTATTTTTTTTAAGCTTTTTGTCATTGGTAGTATTCGAACCGATGACTTAAGAGTTATTTGTATAAACCTTAAGCTCGTCAATTTACCAGATGAGTTATGCCCATGGGGGCAGATACCATACCATACTTTTGGTAGGTTATATATTTATTTACATGGTTTTTTCTTATTTATTTTTGAAATAATATAAAAAATGTGTTGATTTATATGAGAGTGGTGCTATTGGCACCCCCATGTTATATAATTAAAATATAATAAACATAGGCATATACTTACGTTTAATTATTAATAAATTTTATCAAACAAATTTTATAATTTTTAACAATTAAAATAGTTTTTGGATATTAGAAAAATATTAGAATTACAATTTAATTTTAAATTTATTTTCTAACTCTTTATATAAATATATATATATATATATATATATATATATATATATTCTAACTCATTAACACTATTATTGAATCTTGAATTAATGATCATACATTTTAGTCTATATTATTTTAGAGTAATGCTATACCTCCCGCCAATTCTATATTTTAACTTATATTCCAACTAATGTTGTGTCAATTGACAAATAGATACATATTAATTATGATGCATTTCGCTTATCACATTTATATGGATTACATTGTCTAAGTTATAAGTTAAGATATTAGTTGGAATATCTAGCATTGTTCTTATTTTTATTGTGTTTTCATCATTATTCAAGAATAATCTTAAATGTTTTTTCACAAATGCACAAATTAAGATAATTAATATCAATAAAAATATAAAATTTTCAACAACTACTGAATGTTTTTTAATGTTTTAATATATAATTAACATTTTCAATTAATGTTTTCTTTAACATAACCTCCCCCAAAAAACATAATCATGATGACTCTGTCCCTGCATAAACACCTTATTTTGCTTCTTTGAAGTTTCGTAAAAATATTTGCACAAAGCACAATAAATAATTACCGTCACAACTCTTTTATGCTAACTTTGGCATGTATTGCAAAAAGTCTCCAACTTGTGGTCAGTGAAATCATATACCTACAACTCCTAAAGGATAACTCCTAGCTCAAAATATCCTTCTCAGATATCACATTATCAATTCATTTAGGGTGCGTTTAGTGTGCATGATAGGATTTGACTATTTTAAGAGATGAGATTGGATTGGATTAGATTAGATTAATTACAATGTTTCCCGTTTTTGGTGCAATATGAGATTGAACTAAAAATAACTCAATCATATGTTTGGTATGTATTGGATAAAAATAATTGAATTATATTAAATAAATAAAATCATTTTAATCAATTTAAAAAATTAAATCATATTTATTAGATAAAACCCCTGCCTCATTCTTTTCTTTCTCAGACTCTCTATCTCTCTCTCTCTTTTCCCAAACAACTTTATTTTCTTTCTCAGACTCTCTGTCTCATCCCAAACAACCCTCTCTCTCATCGTTCTCTTTACTTTCTCTTGGCCGTCGGCGAGTCTTTCTCCTCCACTGAGAGGAGATCGGCTCTCTCTCTCTCTCTCTCTCTCTCTTCTTTTTTTATTTTTGATATAGATGAATCTGGTGGAGATCCAATTCCAAATCTAAAATTTTTTGTTTTTGTTTTCTAAAAAAAATTGTGGTGGTAAAGAGAGCGATGATGGTCTGTTGTAATTGCTTTGTGACCAGTGTTTTGGTTTGATTTTCTGGGTTTTAATGGGTTTTGATGATTTTGATGGGATTAATTGTGTTTATATGATTTTTCGGGTTTGAATGATTCTGTGGGTTTGTTTGATTTTCTGGGTTTTATCGGTTTGTTTGATTTACTGGGTTTCGAAAACATTGATTTTTTTTTCTAGAAACGGATTGAAGATTGATGGATGTATGTTTTGATCTGAGATTGTTTTTTCTGGTTTTGTTTTAATTGATCGAAGAAGAAGAAGAACAGTAAAAATTGGAGGGGATATAAATAATCTCATCGATTTGGAGGAGATTATTTTATCCTCCTCTGATGGGATAAAAAATAAGTATGGAAATAATTTTGGATGCTCGGACTCACCAAACATGGAATTGGACTAAAAATAGTCCAATCTCAGTCCTATCATGGCTAACAAACACACCCTTAAGGGAAATTACATCTTTCTAAAGAGTTGAACAACCATGTTGAAAACTAACAAATGGGCACTTTATGTGCATACAAAAGATCATTTAAGTTAGATCTTATTAGTACACATGCCTGAATAATAAGAGCAACATATATACAAAGATGTAGAGACCATCAAACGAATAATCTTACATCTAGAGTAATACTAAACAACTCAAATTTTTATAATTTATAGTTGGCACAGATAGAGCATCATATGATGTTTGAATTTGTGGCAGTTGCGATTAATTTACAACATCATTTGACTTAAATGAATATTTTGAGAAATTTTGATTATGAGATAATGCATTACCTTATTTGTGATTTGTAACAAACCATGAATTTTATGATGAAAACAAGAGAGTTGCAGCACCTACCAAAACACAACCTATCATTAGAAGTTAGAACTTTGTATTGAGGAGAATGCTTAATAAAACATCTTACGTTATGTCTGATTAATTAGTACAATATATACCTCTCAAAGCACAACCTATTTTTTGCAATAGCTTTAAAAAAAAGGTTTGTATTGACTATTGAGGATTATTTTTAAAAAAAATGATAGCAAAAGGGACCTAAGAAATATGAGAAAAGAAGATTGGATAATACAATAATATTTTATTTACTCAAGTCTAAAATTACAAAAGACAGAAAATGACCTTTTATAATGGTCAAACACCAAGAATTGTTGTTTCAACAATCTCCTCTTTTTATTCTACCCCTTCCTCTATCTCAAGCACATCCCATATATCTAAATTGAATTTTTTGAACAACTTTCCAAGTAGATCCAAATTTATAATCATATATTTACATAAAATACTTATTGCGCTTAAATTTCAAAAATATAATGATCATTCTAGTACCATTTGTGGTTGACATTTGATGCAAGTATAATTGTAATCCTTTGAATTCTTTTTTTCTTCACATTTGTGTCAAATTAGTAGCATTTAAATAAGACAATTCAGTAATTAAACATATATTGTAATTGAATGACATCCTTTAAAATGCTATGAAATCAATTTTGTGTTAGGATTTCGCTTGTATTCCCAAGTGAACCAAACATATTCAACTGGATGTGAAAGTAGTCCAAACAGATTTGAATTTATACGATTCAGGTGGGGTTGGAAAGAAGAGTCTGAGACGAAGCCATTGGTGAAAATGGTGCCAAAATCAGGGTCTGGATGCACCGTCACAAGCTGTCGGAAGATTACTACGTAGCAGATGCATGTTGTTGCGGGCTGGAAGTATTTAGGTGCGTGGGGCCATATTTCGAAGCGATTTCGGGCATATCGAACTTCGAGAAGACATGGAAAAACGTGTGAGAGTTGATTTTCTTGCTGTATAAGGTTTTGGTTTAGGGATTCCTTGTTTGGAAAGACTTGTTAGGGGATTTTCATTTGCTTATGGGTTTCTGATTTCTTAAGAACCAAGAATATTGATCCTAAAAATATGATGATTTATTCTTTGGTTAGATAACACTTGGAGAAACTAGAGAGACACCTGAGAATATCATAAAATGGGTGAATCCATGGAGTGAGACACTGGGGAGATATGGGGGAGACCCCAAGGGATATCCAAGGGTGAAAGACCCAAGGGATATATGGGGGAGACCACAGAGGATATCAATGGAATATCTAGGGGTGTGCTCAAGAGGGACCTGAAGAGAGCTGTGAGCTGAGAGCTTGGAGGTAAGCTCGGTTGTGAGCATGAGCTTGGTAAGGCTCGAGTCTAATTGGGTTTTGGGGTTTGAGAAAGAATATTGGAATTGTTTAGTTATAACAATTTTTTACATAGTTATATTTTTCTTTTGTCGTCGTGACGACTGTGATTTTTCCCTGTTTTGTGTTTTCCATATAAAAATTTGTGTTATGTGATTGAATTATCTCATCTTATTTTTCTGCTTGTAGACGTTATTTGTTATGTGGTGAATATTAGGCATACGCTTCCACATCACTTTTCCCAACATTTTGGCATTGTCATGTTACACATCCACAACTAATCCACAATTTTGGGTTTTTTGTTGTCTATCTCGCTCTTCAATGTACAGATCACCATTTACAATACAATTAGGAAATGATTGTATGTGATAATCTAGTCTACAAATTGACAAATATAAGTCATTTGTGGCTTCTAGTAACCTCATGTTGCAAAGATTCCATCTATCATTTTACAAACATGTATTAATTACAGATATTTAATCATATTGAATTCAAAAATGAAAAACAAAATACTGAATATGAATTGCTTACATGTTACGGAAACCATTTAGCGAACTTTGTTTTTATGCCTTTCAACCAAATTGAGATTGCTTTTCTGTTGTAATTGCCTAAAATGTTTACTATAAAAAAAATACTTATTCATTATAAATGAAAAGAGTAATTGTTTTGAAAAGGTAAGGGTATACTTCATGTATGGTTTCAATTCTTCACAGCTATTTAAGACATTCAAGTGAGATATATCTATATCTTGCTGTGAAATGTCTAAAATAAGTTGCACCAGATGGGCGTAAGTTTTGAGAAAAAATAGACATTCATTTAGCGTTTTGACTTGAGTGAGATCCATTACCATTTCGCTCATCACGATTAAAACTTGGTTTCAATCCATGAAGATGCATAGAACTAAATTTTAATAATTCATTCACAATAATATAATCCTCGGTAATTGAATCTTCTGGACGAGCTTTGTTTTTCAAAAAATAAAAACATTTAAGCATTCCTAAATTCCAATAAATAATATTAAATCAAATCGCTAGTGTTATAAATTAATATTGATATAAAGTGTTTAATAATTTATAAATGTGCCTTTCAATTGGGTACATTCAACTATAACCAATTTGTCCAGCGAGTTTTGCTTCATAGGAGAAATGAACCATAACATAAAAAATAAAAAAAATAAAAACACAAGCATAATTTTTTTCTTTTTAACATAATTTTTTTTGCACATATCTCTTGAAAGAAAATGGACAATTCATCAAGTAGTACACACATCCGTACACAAATAAGCACGAATAATGCAGACTGACATAAGTCTCTTCAATATAATATGACAATCATGATTTTTCAATCTTAATATATTAGCTTCATTGTGTTAGGAAATCACGCTTCCTATACTAAATTGGGCAACATATTTTTGTTTATTCAATTATATTAGCTATTTAATTTAATGGGCTGAAATTAAGTGGTATAATTTTGGTAAGCCCCGTAGACTGCTCGAATTGATATGGACTCCCTATCTGGAAGAGAGACGACGGTCTGATTGAGGAACTAAGGCGATTTGGTTGAAGAAGATCATAACCCCCCCCCCCCCCCCCCCCCCCCCCCCCCCCCCCCCCCCCTTCGTGTTCATCGTGATCGATTGTCGTAGTATTTCCGCAACGGTAGGCGATCGTTCATAATAGATCCAGGTATCTCACCCGAATCAATAAATCCTTAATAATCTGACATTATGCAGATCCTAGGATTCTTGGTATTCTGTTCTAGAATGTTTGCATCTAGAATCGGTTTATGGCTTTCGGTATGATTTAATTATTACAAGTGGTATAAGAGCGGTCATCATTGTTAGATTATTAGGATTTGTGAATATTCTATTCATATGGTGTTTGGATTATTTTTCTTGAATATAATATTTATGTTTTGTGTGAAATTCTGGAAATTTTTTTGATGAATTTAGACATGATTTTGTGTTTAAAATTTTAGAACTGTTTTTATGATTAAAAAATTTGTGATTAAGATTCTTTCTTTTTCATTTAAATTTCTTGCTCAGTTAGTCTAGTATTTTCAATTAAATTGATTGAAGTAACATGTTGCCAAAGTAACCTATGTTGTGAAGATTAATTTGACTAAAAATACATAGATGTTTGTGTTGAGTTATTTATGTGAATTGTGCTCGGCCCAAAGGAAGACACAGTTTGGCCAAATAACAACACGCCTGCAATGATAAATGTGGGACGATTATAAGGGCTTTTTCATGTGAACAACAGTCAGTCCAAAGAAAAGCTGTTGTTTGACAGAACTAATTGTCAGCATTTGATCATTGCACTAAAAGTACCACTTACAGTTAATTCTCTGTCCAAAGACTAGGAATTAATGCTGTGCTAGGTAACTTGAGATGGGTCCCCAATTTGGATTATTTGTTCATGTCTTATTTTATTTTTATGACATGCTTGTTAATGTAAGTATGCTTGTTTATTTTGTTCTCTATACAATTTATGTTGCTACTGCTTCGAATGTTTCTGCCCAAGTCAGCAACATCCCAATGCTGAGCGGGACGAACTTCAAAGCCTGGAAAGAAATTGTGGAGATTGTCCTATGTTGTATGGATTTGGATCTTACACTTCTGTCGGATCGACCCACTGCTACTCCGGAAAACCTCAATGAGGATAAAATTAAAAAGTGGGATCGGTCTAACCGAATGTGCTTGATGATCATGAAATGCTCCATTCCGAAAGCATTTCAAGGCTCTATTACTGAGAACAAGAGCGCCAAAAAGTTCCTGGAAGAAATTGAGAAAAATTTTGCCAAGAACGAAAAGTCAGAGGCGATTAACTTTTTAGCTAAACTCGTCACGATGAAGTATAAGGGCAAAGGGAACATAAGAGAGTACATCAGAAAATGTCTCATCTCGCATCAAAACTCAAGTCGCTTAAGTTGGAGCTTTCTGAGGACTTGCTTGTGCACTTGGTTTTGATCTCTCTTCCTGCACACTTTGGGCAATTCAAAGTAAGTTATAACACTCAAAAGGATAAATGGTCCCTCAATGAGTTTATATCTCACTGCGTGCAATAATAAGAGAGGCAGCAGCGGGATAAGACTGAGAGTGCTCACTTGGCCTCAACCTCTCAGAACGAGAAAAGGAATAAAGCTAAGGTTGCTGCGAAAGGATCTTCTTAGCAGAAGAAACAAAAGAAGCAGGATGAGGAGTTTGCCTGTTACTTCTGTAAGAAACCGGGGCACATGAAAAATGAGTGTTTCAAGTACGGCTCATGGCGTGTAAAGAAGGGTATGCTTCTAACTTTAGTTTTTTCTGAAGCTCATTTAGCTTCGGTATCTAACGATACTTGATGGGTAGATTCTGGTGCTACTACTCACATAAGTATGTCTATGCAGCGTTGCCTGTGGAGCCGCCGCCAAGTGATGCTGAAAGATTCATCTTTGTGGGAGATTGCAATAAAGTTGCGGTGGAGGCTATAGGGACTTTCAGATTATAATTGAAAATGGGTTTTATTTGGATTTGTTTGAGACATTTGTTGCACCGTCTTTTAGTCGAAATTTAATTTCTATTTCTAGTTTAGACAAACCAGGATTTTCTTGTTCTTTTGGAAATAATAAAGTTAGTCTCTATCAAAATTCAAATTTTATTGGTTCCGGTTCTTTAATTGATAATTTGTATATGCTTGTTGTTGTTAGTTCTTATAACGAAATACTGCAAACAAGTTCACGTGGTACAAAGCGAAAATTAAGTGAGAATTCCGCCACCTTATGGCACAAGCATTTAGGTCATATCTCTACACAGAGAATTCAGAGGCTTGTGTCGGATGGAATTCTTGAACCCCTAGATTTGACTAACTTTCAAGTCTATGTTGAGTGCATCAAGGGGAAACAAACAAACGTTAGAACATTAGGTGCCGAGAGAGCTACAGATGTCTTAGAACTCATACATACCGATATCTGTGGTCCATTCCCTATGGCTTCATGGAATGGACAACAATACTTCATTACGTTCATAAACGATTACTCTAGGTTCGGTAACCTATATTTGATACATGAGAAGTCGTAATCCCTAGACGTTTTCAAATCTTTCAAAGCTGAAGTTGAACTTCAACTTGGAAAGAAAATTAAGGTTGTCAAATCGAATCGTGGTGGTGAGTACTACGGGAGGTATGACGGATCAGGAGAACAACGTCCAGGACCCTACGTAATTTTCCTCAAAGAGTGTGGAATTGTTCCGCAATACACCATGCCGGGAAAACCCAGCATGAACCGCGTTGTAGGGCGACGAAACCAAACTCTTAAGGATATGGTAAGGAGTATAGTTATTCATTCATCATTGTCATAGTCACTTTGGAAAGAAGCTTTAAAGATCGCAGTGTAACTCCTTAACAGGGTACCTAGCAAAGCAGTTGCAAAAACCCCCTATGAGCTTTAGACAGGCAAGAAGCCTAGCATCAGGCACTTGCACATTTGGGGTTGTCCAGCTGAGGCACGACCTTATAGGCCACATGAAAGAAAACTGGACTCAAGGACGGTTAGATGATATTTCGTTGGTTACGCTGAACGCTCTCAGGGCTACAAGTTTTACGATCCCACATCAAGATCCTTTTTTGAAACGGGAAATGCTAGATTCCTTGAGGATGTTGAGATTGGGGGGGGAGAGAAAACATAAGGAATGTTGGTCTTTGAAGAAGAATCTGTTATTGACGGTGATCAGGTCTCTATACCAATTGATGTTCAAGACACAGCTCCGGCACTAGATAACAATGTTCAGGCTCATATTCTTGACATTGTTTCAGACCAAGACAACAATGAGATTCTTCCTCAAGCACCACCTATAAGAAAAACTCAACAACCTCAAGAAGTTCCATTAAGGAGATCCACTAGGGAGAGGAGAAGTGCAATTCCAGTTAATTATATCGTCCTTCTCCAAGAACATGAAGAAGAAGTTAGTTTAACAGAAGATGACTCGATCATCTTTTGCCAAGCCATGCGCAGTTCTAACTCTCAGAAGTGGATTGATTCCATGAAGGATGAGATAAAGTCTATGAAAGACAATGACGTTTGGGATCTCGTCGAGTTGCCTGAAGGTGTGAAGCCCATTGGTTGTAAATGGATATTTAAAACCAAGAGGGATTCGAAGGGTAATGTCGAGAGATATAAGGCTCGTCTAGTCGCCAAAGGCTTTACTCAGAAGGAAGGTGTAGACTACAAAGAGACTTCTCTTCGGTATCTTCGAAAGACTCTTTTAGAACTGTAATGGCACTGGTGGCTCATTTTGATCTAGAACTGCATCAGATAGATGTCAAGACTGCCTTTCTCAATTAAGACATTAACGAGATGATTTATATGGTACAACGAGAAAACTTTGTATCTGGAAATCCAATGTATATGGTCTGCAAGTTGAAGAAATCCATCTATGGTCTCAAACAGGCTTCCAGTCAATGGTATCACAAGTTCCATCAAGTCATCACCTCATACAGTTTTGAGGTGAATTTTGTTGATGATTGTGTATATCATAAGTTCAGTGGGAGCAAATATATCTTTCTGGTATTATATGTCGATGACATTCTGCTCGCTAGCAATGATATAGGCTTGCTGCACAAAACTAAGAAATTTCTAACTAAGAAATTCGAGATGAAAGATCTTGGTGACTCCTCTTTTGTATTAGGTATTCAAATACTGAGAGATAGTTCTCAAGGTATCCTTGGGTTGTCATAAAAGAGCTATATCGATAAGGTTCTGAGTAGATTCGGCATGAAAGATAGTGAATCAGGAGACAAGCTCGTGGCTAACGGAGACAAGTTTAGTCTCAGACAGTGCCCCAATAATTATCTTGAAAGGAAAGAGAAGCAGAAGATTCCCTATGCGTCTATAGTATGGAGTCTAATGTACGCTCAAGTTTGTACTCGTCCCGACGTAGGATTTATAGTGGGAGTTTTGGGCAGATATACTAGTGATCCAGGTATGCAGCATTGCAAGGCAGCCAAACGCGTGATGCGTTATTTGAGGAGAACAAAAGACTGTATGCTCACTCATCGGAGATCGGACAGTTTAGAGGTCATTATGCTCTGACTTCGATTTTACGGAATGCTAGGATAGTAGGCGGTCCACTTCAGGCTACATCTTTATGTTGGCTGGAAGAGCTATATCATGAAATTCTGCTAAGCAGACTCTTATAGCTTCTTCAACCATGGTTGTGGAGTTCAATTCTTGTTTTGAGGCGTCCAACCACTAGATATGGTTGTAAAAATTTGTCACTAGGTTGCATGTGGTAGATGGCATTGACAGACCATTGAAGATTTACTGTGACAATAACTCAGCGGTGCTTTACTCCAACAACAACAGAAGCTCGACAAAGTTGAAGTTTATCGACATCAAGTTTCTAGTTGTTAAAGAGAGAGTTCAGGATAGGCAGATTTCCATAGAACATATAGGAACAAATTCTATACTAGCTGACCCATTGACCAAGGACTTAATGCCTAAGGTCTTTCCATGAGCACACTGCTCATATGGGTGTTATTTCTAATAATACCTTGGTTTAGTGGGAGTCATTGTTATGTTCTATATGTTTTACTTTTAACATTGGATTGTTTAGTTTTCTGCAGAATAAAGTTGATGGTTTATGATTCTATTTATGAGCTTACTTATGTTTTCTATGTGCAATGTTCGCATTGCATTAAGGACTTTGGATTGATCTCACTAAAGACTGAAGAATGACCAGTTGGAAATAGGCATGTGTGAGATCACATTGCATGTAATTTCCATGCTACTCATCCATATTTGATCTATGTCATTAAGTGTATTAGTATGGTGATCATCGTGATCTAGTCACTACTGTATTGTGATAAAAGCCACAATAATTCCATTGCTAATATATGAGATGGACCAGATTGTTTAAGGAGAAGTCTAAGGATAAATAGCATACAGATGTGCACCTAAGGAATTTTGTGATGTAATTGTTTCAGGAATAATATGTAGCTCAAGTAGGAGATTGTTAGGAAATCACGTTTCCTATACTAAATTGGGCAGCATATTTTTGTTTATTCAATTATATTAGCTATTTAATTTAATTGGTTGAAATTAAGTGGTCTAATTTTGGTAAGCCTGTAGACTGCTCAAATTGATATGGGCTAATTGAGTAGATACCGATTTTGTCCTAATTAGGGGATTATGGGAACCCTAATTAAGCAATGTATAAAGACCATTTCAGTTATGGTCCCTAATACACCAAATCATAACACAGTTTCCCTTATCCCCATCTGGAAGAGAGACGACTGTTCGATTGAGGAACTAAGGCGATTAGGGGATTATGGGAACCCTAATTAAGCAATATATAAAGACCATTTCGGTTATGGTCCCCAATACTCCAAATCATAACACAGTTTCCCTTCTCCCCATCTGGAAGAGAGACGACGGTTCGATTGAGGAACTAAGGCGATTTGGTTGAGGAAGATCATAACCCCCCCCCCCCCCCCCCCCCCCCCCCCCAATCTGGAAGAGAGACGACTGTTCGATTGAGGAACTAAGGCGATTAGGGGATTATGGGAACCCTAATTAAGCAATATATAAAGACCATTTCGGTTATGGTCCCCAATACTCCAAATCATAACACAGTTTCCCTTCTCCCCATCTGGAAGAGAGACGACGGTTCGATTGAGGAACTAAGGCGATTTGGTTGAGGAAGATCGAGGAAGATCATAACCACCCCCCCCCCCCCCCCCCCCACACGGTTCGTGATCGATTGTCGTAGTATTTCCGCAACGGTAGGCGATTGTTCATAATGGATCCATGTATCTCACCCAAATCCATAAATCCTTAATAATCTGGCATGATGCAGATCCTAGGATTCTTGGTATTCTGTTCTAGAATGTTTGCATCTAGAATTTGTTTATGGCTTTCGGTATGATTTAATTATTACACATTGATATTGACACATCTTGTTATGTTGGAAGAAAACTATCGGGAAACTTCGTCGATTTGAGAAACTTGTAAATATTTTCTCTCATTTTGTGTTAAGGTATAGCATGATTGTGGTTTTTTTTAATTACTTTTTATTATTTTATAAATATCTTGAGGGTAAGACAATAATTTCCAAGTTAAATTGAAGGGTAAAATAATCCTTTGATTCAAAATCTTAACATCAGGGGATAATGGGGAATATGGTAAACTGGAGGGGAAGGTTTGGCCAATAATGAAACCAGCGGGGAGAAAACGGGGAACATGGAAAACTATGGGCCGATTTTGATAATATCCCTTAAATTTTAAAAAGTGGTAGGAAGAATAAAGAAGTGGGGTTTCTTTAAGCAATTTTGGAGATGCTATTACGGTCCAGTTTTATGTTCAACCCACTTTACCACTCAATTACTTGATGGGCTTGGTGGTGAGTTATTGATCAGTTGTAGTTTTTGTTATTTTGTATTTAAACGAATGAATTGGGAATGAAGAATTAATATTGATGCAACTGAATTTCTTCTAGATTCATCCAGTAATTTTCATTAGGATTGTGCATGGTGGTTCTCTCGAATCAACGAAGCTCAATTGTTTCCATTTTATCCAAAAATTCACGTTTCAGATATATATCGTGATCATATAAAATGCCAATAGCTCCACTCATTCATAAATATTGCATGCTGATGAGCAAGCGTGGTCTAGCCTCCACAGGTGGCAGATTTTTCTAGTTGAACTAACCAGTAGAGTTGGAAAAATCTTCAATGTACTCCGGCGCATGCATTCGATCACTCAAATCAAGTAATGTAACTTATTTGATTAGTTATCCACATCACATAACATAATATCATTGGATAGGGTGTATTGATGATCTTTTTATCGAGTTGATTAAAAAATATGGATTTTTTTTCCGTTAAAATGTAGTGCACTTATATCAGTCATTTTTCAGTGGGAGTGTTGTACTTGTACCTCATTCTTATATTTATCCAATAAAAACCATAAATATTTAATTAAAAATAAATATCAATTTTGAATATTGTAATTGATTTGATTAAGAAATGAGATGTTCAAGTAAATATATGACCAAGTTTTATCATGTGGACGTATAGATGGCTTAATACATGATAATTATATTCCATTTTCCGATTATTTTGATTAACCTGCACACTGATCCAATTGGTTGAATGTAGATATTTTTTTGAAGCCGAATATATAGATATAGTTAACATATCTCATTAATGGATTGACTCCATATTATTAAACTCTATGGTCATTTGCAACTGTAATAACGTCATCAAAAATCATAACCTTTAATTTGGTCTTTATCGCTCTGTGTTATCATTTATCTCTTGTAATGGGAAAAATAAGAGTTTTTCTAACTTTTCCTTCTTTCTTTTTCATTTATGTGTTGTCTTAATTTATTATAAATGAGGTAGCTAATGGGTCCTATCAGCTTTGCAAATTGCAATCGAACCAAAACTTGTCTTGTCCCATATCCAACAAATCCATTAATTTGCATACTCCAGTCCACTTCCCTCGATTGATCATAATATTATTAAAATTATACATTTATATATTTAACTAAAAACTTAATAATTATAGTAGTACTAGTGTATTTGTGGCAACTATTTTATCAAAACAAACAAATAACAATCTAAAGTACATGATTGCTAAGTGATTGTAAAAGAATTCGAATTGGCCATGGTTTAACTATATGGGTGGGTATTGGGTTTATGAGTAATGAGCCTGAATGTGTTTTCTTTTGATAAATTTAGACCCTAATCAATCTGAACCGATCCGATCCAAATATCCAATTTGGATATGCATTGAATTTGATCGGATTATATTGAATTTGGGTGATCAAGTTGGGTAGCATATATGTAGTAAGAGAGGTGTCACCTTTTAGTGTATTGTATTAAAATGCCATCTGTATAGATTCTATAGAAGAATTCCTATCTCAACATCTCACTCACTTGAAAATGTGGACAAGTTTAATATAAAGTCTATCCAGCTTCAGCATTTGAAGATAGCAAAGTATTTGTACTTATTAGTCATGGTAGGCCAGTCCATTCGACATTTCAATTTGCTTCTGGGCCTATGGATTTGTTTCAACCTGCAACTTGCCTCGCAATCAATTTACAATAAAGAAGAAAAAAAAAACAAGAAATTTATGCTCCTATCACTTTACACCTTTCAAGTTGTAAGACATTAAGAAAAAACAATACTTCTTTAGTATGAATTTGGATCATCCGCTGAGTTGTTTATATAGATCTACTAACATATGTAATTAATAACCGTAATTTATTTGTTTTATTTATTTCATTTTTATTATTTTTAAATGCTGAGTCTTATTCTCAAGTGATGTAGATAATGAAAAAGATTAGTATACACCAGAGGATTCTAATCCCTTTAGTATATATATAATTCTACAAATTTTTGTCACATAAAGTATATATGAAACGTTGATTTGAACATATACCGGTGAATGGTGGTACAAAACAAGGGTGATTCCGAAATATTCTATTTTATTAATGTTTTTTTTATTATTATTTATAATTTGACATTGAACGAATTAAAAATCTATCGAAACATATCAAAATCAATCACTATATATAGCAAGAATATCTATTCTCACATCATTTGCACATACTTGTAAACACATATGTCAAAACTCTAATCCTCATTGTTAACGTCGAGGAAGATACACACCCCTTGCCTAAGAATAGACGTGTCTTCAAAATTCAAATATACCTACGTTATAATCATATAACTAAGTGCATGTGATTTTTTTCCTGGACATCTGGCCGCAACTTGAAACTCATTCACCCCTAAGTGTGAAATGCAACTGAGTTCATATTAAGTCATTACGTGTTACTTAATTCGAATTTAGAACTTGCTAATTGCTATATATGCATGCAAATATATTGTATTTTACATTTTAGATGCAATTTAATAGAAATTGTTATTTACCCATTTTGAAGGCAAAAACTGAAGAAGAAAGAGCGGCTGGCTGGCTGGCTGGATTGGGTTATCGGCTGAAGCCACGAGGCAGTATGGGCCACACCAAAATACAAGTTGTTGAACCCCATAACGCGAACACTGACTAAAACAATAAAAAAAAATAAAAAAATAAAAAAATAAAAAAAAGAGAACAGAAACAATGGGCGCAGAATTCAAGGGGTAAGTTGTTCAGATGCTTCTGGGGATCTGTGCAGAAAAAAAAATTAATAAAAGAAGAAAAGATAAGTAAAGCAGTTGATTGTATTTGTATTTGTATTTGTATGTAATCCATTTTCAGACTGTGACTGTGTGAGAGAATCCATCAAAAGCCACAGAGACCCCACTGCTCTCATACCCCCCCCTGGGTCCCACTTCTTGTCCACAATGAAAAAACTCACAGTTGTGGAGGAGGTGGCTCCCACCTCCTGCTCTTCTTATAATTATTATTATTATTATTATTATTATTATTATTATTTTCTATTTCTTGAATGTGAAGAAGAGAAAAGAATGGCCTTTCCCATTACACAGATCTTTTAATTTCAATGAATTGAAGAAAAAATCAGGTATTGATTAATGTGATGAATATAGATTATAGAATACAGCACCGTGTCCGTGTGTATGTAATGTGTTAACTGTTAACAGGGTGCAGTTGGAGTTGGAGGTGTGAATGGGTGAAAATGTAAGATCGATTCGCAGAGTCCAAAGTCCAACCAAGGTGGGGATTGGGTGGAACCAAAAGCCAATACTCTGTGTGTTTGATTTTGATTTTGATTTTGATGGTAATGTTTTCTTTTTGATGTGACCTCATACATCGCCTGTGGGCTCTACTTCCCACCAACCATGTGAACCTACTGCCTCTTTCTTTCTCCACTTTTTTCTATCCTCACGCGCCTCTTTCTACGCTCCCTTCTCACATTTCATATGTGTAATTGGGATTCAACTACTAGTATTATAAGAAAATATTATTATACAAGGATATGCATAGTTATTCTTTTTAGTTTTTATTTATTTTTAGAATTTTTAAATATTTGATTTTTGTAGACACTTAAATAAATTCGATAACCAGCAACTACCTTTGTAACTATACAAAAACTGTATAATAAATAAACTCATATTATTATTATTATTGTGTTGTTATTATGAAATAGTTTATGAATTAAGGTTATTCTTGCATTTGTGTAATAAGATGTCTACTTTTTTAATAGTTGAAGACTTCAAAATGAAACTATACCACCAAAGCTCAAACTATATTATTGTAAATATAATTTCACGCTTGTACATTAAAATCTCAAGTGCATGGAAAATCTATCTTAGAATGAAAGTTATCTTAGAATGAGAGTTACATTCTGAACCCTTTTTGTATGGTCATAGATCAAGGGTCGTGAAACTTTCTTTTTCTTTCTTTTTTTCTTAGTATGAAAGACCATATCTAACTTACAAAATTAAGGGATAATTTCATTATCATCCCTATTACTTAAATAATTATCAATTTAGTCCCAGTTAATTCATATGTATCAAAAAGGTCCTTATTGTTTCATTTTACTACTAAAAGGGTCCTTGTTATTTCGACTTTGAGCAAAATAGTTCCTCTAGACTTTTTTCCGTCAAATTTTATGCTAGTGAATAAGGGTATTTAGGTATTTTAAGATTCAAATAATTTTAGGGAGTTTTTTTTAGAAATTTGATAGGAGTATTTTTAAAATGTTAACAAGTTTTTGTAATGTTTTAGGAATTTTTTGTAATATTTCAAAGTTTTTTTTCAATAGATTATATGATCAATTAAGTTTCTAAGTATCATATATATATATGGGTGTTAATGATAAAATTCGTCTAGGCCCAAAACAGGTGGTTAACTAGGTGGAAAGATGTCCGCCTAGAACAGGTGCCTGACTAGGTGAAGAAGGTGCATACTTGCCACCTAGTTACCCAGGTATCACCTAGTGATGATCAGAGAGGTGGTCAAAACAATAGTATTGGGATCATCCAAATCAACTCTTGATGGCATAAACTTGCCTACTTCCCAAGATGTCTACTACCACATTAGCACACTATGAGACATGGCTCATTATGAGTTAGAAAGCGTGAAGAAAAGGATGATAGGGACAGCTAGCAGCTGTCAGACATATCCCTGGCATAGAGGGATCCAATTGAAACATGTACAGCAACTGGGACTATTGCCTGATCACCGATGGACAACTCAAATGAATGAGCTGACTTGGATATCTAACTACCAATGTGCTAACACCACGTGGCCATAGCTAGCTGGAAACAGCCCACCTTGAGAGAAATAGCCTAGTTGGCTGCTCCTATTTGGTTGAAGGCACGTAGAGACGTATGGAAAGCAAGTGGAAAGCACAAGGGGAGAAATAACTAGTCTTCACCACCAAACATAAATATAAAGATGAATGACCAACAAGAAAAGGACACATCCCTATATTACTAACTCTATAAGTATCTCTATCCCTCTTCATTTAAATGGGCTTAGCCATTATTATGATATGATATCTTCTAGAGAGAGTCTTAGTATAGCTGGAGAGCATTTCATATGATTCATACACATACTGTCATACATTCATACATATTAGATATGATATATCTTCTTTGTTCTTACTACCATTAATGGTTGCCCTATTTCCTCTCTTGACTTAAGCGTTAGAGAGTGGTTGCCGGCACCCCTCTGATCTAGCAACCTTACCTCGTAGGATGCACCATCTACTGGCCATACACTGTCAAATTCACCACTATGTGATCTCGCACATTCAGACTCACCACTTGGTGACAATACCCTAGTCAACACCAGAACAAACGATTCGACGGGCGTCATCACTAAACGACCTTGCACTGCCGAATTCACCATATGGTGACAATACCCAAGTCAACACTAGGATAAACGGTTCGACGAGCCTCTAAAACACTCTGGCAACTGTCCCTGTACACTTGCTGTTAGGTTCGTCCATCTAGTGAACCATGTTCACCTAGTGAGTGAACCTCCTCCTTTCCACAAAGGATACCTCCATCTGCCCACTCATATAGATTCTAGTAAACATCCTTAGGTCGCTTCGGCACCTTGTTAGGCTCAAGCCACCTAGTGAACCCGGTAAGCGAGCCTCCCCCTCTCTGTAATGCTAAGTGAAAATTTAGCGTTAACAATGGGTACAATGATTTTTATATATAAAAGAAACAAAAATAAATTTTTTGATAGTAAATGAAACAATAATCGCCTTTTTGCATAATTATATAAATAATTGGATTAAATTGATAATTTTTCAAATGTCAAGGATGATTTTTTATATTTTCTGCAAAATTTATACACACAAGAAAAATCACGTGTAAAATAAAACCTAAGCATACAAAATGTGTAAATCCAATGGTTTACAACTGTGTAAATAAAAGAGGACTCTTGATCCTAATCATATATAATTATTATTGTTAAATTTAGAAATTAGTCAATAAGAAATAAGATACGGGACAAAGTGTTTGAGTACTAGACTTGATGGGGAGATGTTTCATTTGCTCTGGGTATTAATCATCAAAATGTATAAGAAAAAAGTTACTCACAATTCATGAAAATGAGACGCGATTCCAATGGTAACCCTCTAACGTTCAATCCAGTCTAAGGTGTTTTGCTTGGTCAATTCTAAAAAGGTTAAAAAAACAAGGAGAGAAAGAAATAACAATCTCTTATAAAACATATAAAAGTGTGAAAGATACGATCACATATTCTGAAAATATGGATTTTTGTCAATGTTAAGAATTTAGGAAAAATTGGATAATAATAGAATAATGTGATTGGTTGATTCGAGAGAACCACTCTCTAGTTGGCTGTTTCAAGAGAACTACTCTCTAGATAGAAATCTTTAATTTAATAAAGCAACCCAATTACAATAATATTCACTACATTGTCTTCTACAACGCATATAATTTATACAAACACAGTTAACTGACACTAAACAAAATGCCAACAATTAAGGACTTATAAGTTATAACGGACAACTACACCTACTACTTGCAGTAACTACACCTACAACTGACAACCACTTACAATTTATAACAATTAATCTCATGAGATCTAGAAGGACTCTTTACCCAAATTGTGTCATATTATTTTTTTTTTGGCTAATTCGCACTGATATCCCCTAAACTCTTCAAAATTTTGTACTATGCCCCCTATTTTTTTTCGGCACTAAACCCCCTGAACTCTCACAAATTGGTAAAAGTCGACTATAGATGCCTTCTTACAAGAGGCAGTAAACCCAAGTGTTTGCCAATAAATGAGAGTCAGAGGGTTTAATGTTGAAAAAAATATATATGAGATATAGTGCAAATTTTTGAAGAGTTTAGAGGATATCGGTGCCAATTAGCCTATTTTTTTACTAGAAAGTGTTATAATTTAAGGGTAAAAAGCAATTATGAGTTACTTTATTTATTACATATGATTTTATTGTTTTTTGTAAATTGTAAAATGTCAATTTTACCATTTCTTTAATTTTTAGATAGGTAGTGTTTTAGTTCTACACAACTGTCTTGTCATTAAATTCAAATAGTTAAATTTAAAATCTATAAAAATAAATTCAGTTAAAAATTTTGCACTCGGTTAAAACTAAAACTAAAAAAATAATATTCCAAACAAAGATACAGTATGCATGGTTTCTTCTCAGCAAAGAAATTTTAAATTTTAGTAATCTACTTTAAAAGGTATGCATACTTCAAAAATAATATTCCAAAATAAATACAGTATGCATTCTTTATATTTTAGTAAGAACAAATGAAAAAAGTAAAAGAAACTACCTTATTATCTTTCACTAGAATTGCAATCACGGTTAGAGTTAAAATAAACAATGAGAGAGACTATTCATATTCAGAGGTTTTGATCTAGTTATTGTAGAGTTTTAATTAAAATTGTTTATATCCATACCCAAAACAAAACAGATATGTAGAACTAAACCACTACCTATCTAAAAATTAAAGACAGAGTAAAATTGGTATCTTACGATTTACAAAAAATAATAAAATCAGATATAATAAATAAAGTAGCTCATAATTGTTTTTTACCCATTTTCTAAGTGTTAAACTGTGCCCTAATTTAACACTACATGAGGTTAACACCGTCCATAATTTAAATAGGTTCCAACTTCTAAGAGTGTGTGGCTGACGCGCTCCATGCGGGAGAAACCATATATGGAGATTGGAGACTGAAGAGGACGTCAGCAGTTTCTTTCAATGGGTCCGCATTGTCCGGGCTTCTTGGGTGAGGTGGCCCATAGGACCCCACCAACACGTATTCCTGTAGGCCCCACACAAAAAGTACACTCGAGTTCATGAGTCAGCCCAATACTGGCCCAACCCCATTAATCCTACATCACCACCACCATAAGCATATACTGACCCGCCCCTTTTATTATTTTTTTAAAGGTAAATTTTAAATCTTTAGTACAATTCAATATAATCAAGTAATTTTTTTTAATAAAATATGATCAAATAATTAATTTCTACTATTTTTTTCTTTTCACAAAAAAAAGTAATTAATGAATACAATTATATATAAACTAAAAAATAATGATAATTCGCATAAAGAAAGAATGGTCTAAATCTTGGAAGACTTTTTTTTTTTTTTTCTGTCTAGCTGAATATGGGTTGAAACCTAAAACCTAAAGTATTATTGATATATTTATTATTTTCAACTTTGAATACCTTTTTTGTTTTAAAAGTTTTTTTTATCATAAATAATAGATTAATAGAAAAATATTTACATAGTATGAAATTGGAAATATAGTATTTACCATTGTTTTGGAATAAATAATTTAGTAATTTAAAATCAAGTAAATAGTGAGGATATTTTATTTTTATTTTTAGTTTGTTTTTAAGTATTTTAAAGTTGTTAGCAAAAACAACTTAATAGGTCTAATAAAAATATTAAAGGGTCGTTTGTTTTTTTTATCTGAAGAATGAACAATCCTGAATTTTTTTAAAGACTGAATAAGGGCTGAATCTGAACTTGAATGACATGTTCTCACATCTGAATGTATTGTCAACACGTATTTTTTAAAGTAAAATTGTCTGAAAATAAATATTATACATTTATACACATGTTAAACAATTATACATATAATATGGAATAAAAAAATCCAAAAATAATAATTATATATGAACATATATGATCGTGACCTTTTTCTTCGATTACAAACAAACTTCATTTTTACTAAAAAAAGAAAAGTTTTTTTTAAAAAAAAAATAAAAAGGGCAGCTGGAAAATTCAAATAAAATACTTTTAAAAAATTAATATAACACAAATATGAGAAGTGATTAGGGTTCTTTTTATTTTTAAAACTATTTAAAATAAGCAATATATTAAAATAAAAATTTCTATACCATATATGATTATGATGAAATTAGAAATATATAACAGAAATACGTTATATATGAGAGATAGCATCGGAAGAAAAGATTTTAAATTGTATTTAATGTAAACAAAACAACTTAATAATTATAATTCAAACTCATTAAATTTTAAGAGGAAAAAACAAAAGATTCTTAAGTATTAATCCCATTAAAAATAAAATAAAAATAAACCACACCTTATTGCCTTATTTGATTATATTTCGAAATTCGACTTGAGGTTGCTGTACTTTCTCAGGCATATTTTGTCACGAAACATTTAAAACAGAAAACTAGATAAGAAGATTGTCACTTCGCTTTAGAAGTTTCAAGCATATCTTTTATTTATTTATTTGTCATTTTTATATTCATCATTACTAGATGAATTCATGTAAATTGTCTTTCATGCTGAAATTGTTTGAGGTTGTCATACCAATGAACTTAGACGGCCTATAAAATTCAATGAATAAAAATTCACAAAACAAGAAGATAGTGTGTGTTGGGGATTTGAACAGATAATCGCGGAAGTGTCATGCCTAATATTCACCCATAACTCATAGCAATTAACGTCAATAGCAAAAAAAAATAAGATGAGAGAAAATAAACTAATCACAACACAAGATATACGTGGAAAACCCAAATCGGGTAAAAAACCACGGGCCGTCAGAACAATAGAGAAAGTTTCACTATATGATAAATTGTTACAACCATATGCTCCAGGAATCTCTCTCACACCTCAATCCCAAACCATTGAGCCTCACCAAGTCCCCAAGCTCACAACGAGCTTTACATCATGACTCTCAGCTCACAAACGTTCACAAGATCATCACCAAGAACCCCCCAACATCCCCTAGGTCTCCCATGAATATCACCCACGGATCTCATACTGGATTCACTGATATTCCCTTAGATTCCTCCTCTGATATTCCCTTGGGTCTCTCACCCGGATCTCACTACTCTATGATGTTACATGATGTTTCTTGACTCCACACAAAATAACCTACTTACAAGGTCTATTTATACTAGCTATAGGGAGTTTAAGATAAAAGGAAATTCTATTCCTAAACTTACAAGAATTACTTGTTCCACATAAATACTATTTTCTATTTATGACAAGTCTTCTTGTTAAGGAGAAATCATTTTCCTTCAAGTACATGACTTTCCTATTCTTCATGAAGACAAACTCTTTTTCCTTTTCCGATAAGGATAAGAACTTCCAGAAGAATTACTTTCCTCTTCCTTTGAATATTTCCCGTTTCACGCATGCTTATGATTGATTACGGTTCCGGTCACGGTTGGCCACCCGCTCTCTACACCATTACAGGTCACCTGGAATGGACCGTGTTTCCTTCCGGAATCCGATTCTTCAGTTTTTCTTCGGTCTTCAAATCTCCCTCAAACACCATCTCCAACTTTCAAATGTTATCCCACGTTTCCAGGAAGTTTCACATCAGTTGATTCTTGTTTGGTTAATATCGGATTCACTTGAGAATACGAGCCAAAACCTAACCGTGTGTAAAATATCACTAGAAAAAAATTGAGTCGTTCCCAGCAGTAGCTGCTCAACATATTTTGAGACCCTAAAGGAGAAAAATATATATTAAAAATAAAAATAATTTTTTAAAGAAATTAACTTTTCGTACTTTTTGAGATGTAAAACTTTTAATTAAACTTGTTTTTAAGATTTTCTAAAAACTTTTTTTCAATTGATAAAAGAGCTAATCCCTTTATAATCTTAAATAAGTTTTCATTAATTTTAATTTTGAAAAACTTCTTTAACTTGAAGCAACTGTTACATATATTTTTAATAATATTCTATAGGCTATACATTTATTTGGAAAAGAATCAATTTTTTTTAAAAAAAAAATAATGTTTCAACTGCAGTTTATATTTAATATATCTTAAGATTTTTAACTTAGAAAATAAATCAATATTATATATATCAGAACAACTATCATGTTTTTAAACAAATTTAAGATTAAGACAATACTTTTTAAAATTATCATCATCTAATCATTTTAATTTTTTAATATAAAAAAAAAAAACAAAAATCTCTCTAAATTATTGAAATTGTTCAAATCTACAGTGAATAGAGCCAGTCAAATAAAAACAATTAGTAAGTAATAACCATATCAAAATTAACCACTTGATTCATCAAACAATTAGAAAAATATATAAATAAATTCTTAAATTTGAATTTACATACCTCAATTTCTTCTTAAAGGTAATATAAATAATAAATTTAAATAATATTATAAACTGCGTAAGTTGTAAGAGCAAAAAATTATAACAAAAGAGAGTTATAGACTTGTATTTTTGTAGATTTGTAGATAAAAAAGAAAATAATTTTCGGTTATATAGATAATTTTTAAACAGTAAAATAGAAGCAGAAGTTTAAGAGTTTTTTTAATGATAATGATTTTTAAAAAGTGGATACTTTTTTTTTTATTAAAGAAAAGTGGATTCTCAATAATTGTCTAATATTATTAATATAATCCTATTTTCTAGGTATGAGACCCTGTAATTAAGTAACAAAAAACCCTTCAGTGTTTTTTTATCATTAAGACAATAATTTTTTTAATAATATCATTAATGTTTATAAATAGATGAGGCCTCTATTTTGTTGCCATATTTTGAGGCTCTAAGCGTATGCTCTATAGCCATCACTTGTCCTCAGTGGTGTAGTTCTGTTGGTAGATGAACGAGCTTGAGATTTAAGTAAATGATTCTCAAATTAGCGGCTCGAATCCTACCAATGATAAAAACTTATTTAGATAGGTAGATCAATGGATACTCTAAAAAAACATTGAGAATAAAAGAAATAGAAACTTAACCTTAATAATATAAGTGTGAGAATGACCGATCTCAACTTAGTTTTCTTACAAGAGATTTAACAATATAGCACTTCTAAATAGCACCAAATCCATAGTGACTTTTAAGACTGACACTTAATTAATTATTGAGTTTAAATGGTACGATAGGCAAGAATACCATCACTTTCTTCTTTTATAACTTTTTCTACCATTTGTAAGTTTTTTTTTCCTTTGCAAAAACCTCCATTGGCCTAGGTCCTCCATCAAAGGAGGTGGAACAAACCTCCAATGGAGGTCGAAATCGACCTTCAATAGAGTCGATGAAGAAGATGAAAAAATTTGGAAACTTTTATATTTTACCAAATAAGTTTCGGAATTTGCAAAAATACAAAACAAGTGTCGGAAATATAAAATAAGTCTCGAAAATATAAAATAAGACTCAGAAATACCTAGATAAATCTCGAAAATACAAAATAAGTCAGAAACATACTTTATTTACTATTTAAACTTAAGTTATTAAGTTAATGCTAGTATTAAAAGTAAGGGAATAAAGAGTGCTAGAAAATTATTGAACTTTTCATCATCTCTTAACACATGTGATAGTACTCCTCTCATTTCTACAGTATAGTAGGGTTCAAGTGTCATCATATATATTTTACAACCATATGTGACGAGTTTTCTCTGGTGTTGTGTGAGAGTAAATATCTAGATCGATCATGTACTTTTTAATCTCAACAAGTCCCAAATCTACTGTAATACTTAAAAAATTATATAGGATGAAGAAAATTATGTGTGAAAATAACAATAATAATTACGGCCAAGTGGTTTGCTTCTTACACATACACCGTGAGGTTGTGGGTTTGAGTTTATACCCCTATTTAAACCAGAATTATTGTAATATTTTAAAAAATAACAATAATAATTATTAATATTAATAGTAGTAATAATAATAATATAATAATAATAATAATAATCAAACTCAACAGTCATGGCATTTCCTTCAAGAGTAAACTGTCAGTTTTGGGTCCAAGACTCCAAATGTAGAAAATTGACTTGCCATTATTATCCAATTAGATATCATTATGCTTAAATTACTTGATTCCTCCACGGTCACACCCTAATTAAATGGCATTCATGTGATCATTTCACATGCCTTTCAGCCCCTTCTATAGTTTCAGTAACATTTTCCAGATATGGATCATTGAACTCATTTTATCCTATACTGTAAGTACTAAACATGATAAAGCAAATTTAAGCCATATATATAATTGATGATTCTCAATTGTGTGGATCCCAAATAGTTACCTTGCCCTCTAGCATTTGTTATTATATCATTGTCTCTTCTCCCCAAAAGATAATTTAAATTAATTAATAAATTCATCAGATTGTTTAACTTGAATTTAATGAAATGGGTTTCAAATTTGGAGTTCACATGGTTTGTATGGCCATAGGTAGAATAAACCTAGGATCAGCTGTTATGAGGCACTGAGATGTATTTGTCAGAGAATATTTTGATTATTAAATTCATTGCTTCTCTGATTAAATATGATTTAGCACCATGTTCAAGACAACACAAGATTTTATGCTTTCTAACCTGATTTGCAAGATATATTAAATTATATAATATAATTAAATTATTTATTAATATTGATTCCGGACAAGTTTTTATACATAGATATATGCAATAACTAGGTTGATCTAAGGCATTGTTTGGTTGGTTGTGTTAAGATTATATGTTCACCGACAAGTTAGAGAGAGTGCACATGGTGGGTGGCAATGTGGCATCAATAAGATTGCATGCATGCAAAAAAAAAAAAATTAGAGCCAAAATTGGAGACATTTGGTGTGTGAAATGCTATAACTATTCAACTTTTTAATGGAATTATAGTATATATAGAGAGAGAGAGCATGTGCATCATTCTTGTAATGTCAAACATGGTGAACTTAACAGCCGGCAGCATTCTTGTCATGCCAAGACTGGCTGCTGCCTGTTATATTAACATATGAGTTCTCATCTCTTCTTGCATTGATAAGTGGTAAAATTTTATATGAATCGAAAGATTCTAAACTCGCCACATGTGGTTTTTAATTGCATTCAATCTTATCACTACAAGTTTTTTAATTAAATCTGTATTAAAGTTTGTTACAATTATTCCCTTTTTATCTTTTGTTCATTTTGTTTTTTTAGCTAACCTCGACTGAATGAGGGATGTTATTGGTAAATGAGACCCAAAAAAAAGAGAAGAAGATAATTTTTAAATAGAAAAAATTGGCTCATATTCTCATGTGATTTAAACAGAATTCAATTAGGTAGAGGTGGTCGAAGAAGCTTACTTTAGTTCCAAAAATATTACTTTGGTTCCAAGAATGTTCTGACTCCAAGTAAATTCAATTTATAAATAAGGTGCCTTATCCTTGGAACACGAAGTAGACATCGAGAAACATGATATCTAGAGCGATCCGAGAGATATCCACATATATATATATATATATATATATATATATATATATATATATATATTCAAAGGGAAACGTAAGGGATAATCAGGGGACACCCAAAGAGAGCTATGAGCAGGGTTAGGTTGTAATTGAGGTTTGATGTTTGAGGTTTGAGAGAGAGTATTAAATACACAGTTGTAACAATTTTCAAAATAGTGATATTTTTCTCTCATTATACTTGTCTCGGTAGCCATGGTTTTTTTTTTTCCTCTTATTTTGAGTTTCTATGTAAAAACTTATGTTGTATTATTAAATCTATTAATCTTATTTTTGTTTGAGACATTATTTATTGTGTGGTGTATATTATACATGCACTTTAGCCTTCAACATCAACTTTTCCCATGTCAATAGCTAGGCTTCCATCACCGTCGACTATTGGGCAAAGCATATGTTTAGGGCCTTAGATAAAGGAAAAAAAATATAGAGACCTCATTTATTTATAAATTTTAAAGATATTATTATTTTTTAAATAAATTATTGTCTTAATGATAAAAATATCAATAATGTTACTTTCTCCAAATATGATGTCTAAATGATGTGGCAACACTATAATCCATTCATTTCAATTGTATTAGATTTATATGATTTAAATGAATGAATTGGAGTGTTGCCATATCATTTGGATACATTGGGGTAAATAGCATTACTGTAAAAATATACAGAATGATTTTTTTTTTCTTAATTGATTATAGGACCTCATATCTAGAAAATAGGATAATATTACTAATATTATAAATCATGTATTGTTAGAAATGATTTTTTTTTTTAAAAAGGTTAAAAATAGTTCACCCATATCAACTTTTATGTTAAAAACAAAAAAACAAAAGTATCCACATTTCAAGTATCATTATCATTAAAAAAAAACCCTTAAACCTCTACCTTACTATTTAAAAATTATATATATATATAATTATTTTCTATTATCTACAACATTAATACATCTGTAATATTCTTTAAATTTATTATTTATATTATCTTTTAAAAGAGATTCAAACATTAAACATATGTAAATTCAAATTTAAGAATTTTGTTTTTGTTTTAATTTTTTCTATTTGCTTGATAAATTAGTTATTTTTGTTTTAATTTTTTCTATTTGCTTGATAAATTAGTTGTTGTTGTGGTTAATTTTAAGGGTAAATATCATTTTCGTCCCTATGGTTTACCCTATTATCCGTTTTGGTCCTCGTTGTTCCAGTATTGGCCATACATGTTCAAACATTCACTATTAATCGATTTTTTGGTCTATACCGTCAGGTTCTGCTAGGGTTCCATTAAACAAGTGAGGGTATATTGGTAAATGGATCGTTAATCACTTAATTAAATTAATAAATATAATTAAATTAAATAATAAAAGTTTAAAACAATTTAAAAATAAAATAAATAATTAAAAATATTAACTAAAACCCTGATCTGATGACCTGATCTCTATTCTCTCTCTCTATCTCCTACTGATCTCTCTCTTCTTCTTCATCTCCTTCATCTTCTTCAACCCACCATAACTCACCAAACCCTAACCCTTGGATCTTCATGAAGAACCTAGCACCTCCACCATCCCCCGCCGCTGCCGTCACCATCCAGAAATCATTATCTTCAACACATCACCATCCCCCAATCCAACCACCACTTAACCCGCCCATCACCAACGACAGCCACTAGAGCCGAATCAAAGCCCAAATTCAAATAAAACACAAACCAAACATTGCCACGATCATCCTTAACTCTCTGTCTCTCTTCTTTTCTCTCTTCTATTTGTGACAGAGTAAATCGCGGCGACGGGGGAGAATGAGAAGGCTTCACGCTTGGCGGTGACCGTGAGGTTTTGAGTGGCTGATGGATGTTAGACCGGTTTGGATTTTATGTTTTACTGGTGTTGGGTCGATTTCGTTTGTGGTGGTAGTGGTGATGGGTCGATTTCATTTCTGGTGGTAGTGGTAGTGGTAGTCCGGTCGAAGGTCTGGTTGTGGGTCGATTTGGTTTCTGGGTTTGGATGTTGCTGGGTCTAGCTGTTTCTAGGTTCATGATGGTAGTGTGGTGGTTATAGGTTGACGATGGTGGTGGTCTGTGCGAGAGAGATTGCAAGGAGAAAGAAACAATTGGGTTTTTTATTTGTTTTCGATATTGTTTTTTGGTTTTGATTTGTTTTCGATTCGTTGGTGTTGATGAATTTTTGGAATTGGGTGTTGATGAATTTCTAGTTCGGTGTTGATGATGTAGGTTCCTGGAATTGGGTTTTGTTTCTTTAATTACAATTTTTTGTATTTGGTTTTGATGATGAAGTTTGATTTCCAAAGAAGGAAGATGATTCAGAGATTGATGGTGGGGAAGATGAGTAAATATTTTAGAGATATTAGATTGAGTGAGAGTGAGAGTGAGAGAGAAAGATTGATTTCCAAAAAACGAAGAAATCAAAAAGGATAGAAATGGGTTTGGATTTGATGAGATAGAGGCTAAAGTTATTGTTTTTTAAGTTATTTTTAAATCGTTTAAATATTTATTAGAAGGGTAAAACCGTTATTTTATCCTCTGGTCATGTAAGAATATCTGATTTTAACAGAAACCGTCACAGAAGGACTAAACGAGCAAATACTGGAACAACGAGAACCAAAACGGATAATAGGGTAAACCATAGGGACGAAAATGATATTTATCCTAATTTTAATTGGGTTTTTTTTTTGTCCTTCAGAGTCTCGAAATATATTGAGCCGCCATGGCTTCTATCCCGTATGTCCAAAATCAGACTAGAATCTTGACATTGCCATAAAAATAGTACTATAAACTAACAAGTTGTTTAGTATTAACAACTGTAGTTTACAAAATCGAAGTGTGAAAAGGTTTGAGAATAACCTTCGATGGATGAAAATTGAAATGCATGAACTCGTAAATATTCTTATAACTTATCGATAGAAAAGGTAGACCAATTATTTGAAAAGTTAATTAATCAAGAACAAGTTGAAAGTTTTACAATACAAAGGACTGGTAACATGATTTAAGAATAGAATCCAGTGGCACAACTGGTTATTTTATATCTGAAGATCTTATTTAAACTATACTATTATGTATTTTCGTCAATTTATTTTGTATTTTCTCTCTGTCAGTTTGTACCATATATAATAAACAATATTCTTTCTGTAAATAAAACTCTAAAAGTAACTTAAGAATTTTGTGACAATAAGTTCAAAAATATGTGATACATTCTTTCCTCTATATATATATATATATATATATATATATATATATATATATACAATTTTTCTATTGTCAGTTCGTCCTGATGTAAAATATATCGAGATAAAGAATGTGGATCATTAGATTTACATACTTTGACTCAAAGTGTATGCACTTGTCAAAACTTCTCCATAATCTGTGGTCCACATTCTTCGTCCTGATATATTTTATATCAGGACGAACTGACAGTAGAAAGATTATATATATATATATATATCTATATATATATATATATATCTATATATATATATATATATATGTGACACATGATAAGGTTTGAGGTTTGCTCAAGTAAATCCTTTACCATAAATAAATAAATCATACCATATTCATCCAACTTTCAAATATTTCATAGTTAACGTAAAAATTGCACATGGGATTCTAATTTCTTGATTAGAACAAAACCATTATTTCATTAGATTCTTAAAATTTAGTTTAAAGTTTTAAACTATAAAATTTCTTTAAAAATTTTGAGATTGTATTTAAATAGTTTCTAAGAAACTCAAATTTATATTTAAATCTTTCAAAAATTTAGTTTTGGATCATTAAAAAAAGAGTAATGCTACTTTGCTCATATTAGGTGTTTAAATCTGGTGCTCAAATGATATGGCAACACTGTAATCCATTCATTTAAATCATACAAATCTAATACAATTTAAATAAATGGATTACAATAATACTACATCATTTGAACACCAAATTTAGATAAAATAGCATTACTCTTAAAAAAAATATTCTCTAGTAATTGTTTTATGAAAATCTCAACTTAACACCGTTACAACCACCCTATGTAATTTGGTAATAAATGATGCTCATTAAGATCTGACATATATATCTCATGTTCAATTCGTCATCACCATGTATGTTATATAAAAAAATATGGTTAATTTCATTTTAATCCCTCTAGTTTGACCTGATACATATACTGGTCTCCCGATTTTCAGAATTATCTCGTTTGGTTCTTCTGTCACGATTTCCGTTAAAAAAGTGAAATCTGACAGGACAGAGGGTCAAATGACCCTGCTGCCCCTGATTTTTTCATCATCATCTTCGAACCCAGTTCTGGGTTTCATTAAACATCAAATATCATCTTCAACCAATGCCTAGACCCAGATTCAACCAAACTTCAGAACCATCCCAATCAACCAAACACATATTCAATCACAAACAAAATCATCAACACCAAACCAAAATAATAAAAAACAAATCGAAAAATAAAAAACCCAATTCCAACACCAAATCACCAGAAAACAAATAAAAAAAATCCAATTCAAACACCAAATCAACACCATCAACATAATCCTACCCTTCTCACCACAAAATCAAACCCAGCTGCCTAACCCCACCACCCAAATCCAATCTCCAGCCACCAAAACACTAGCATCAACCCAGAAACCTAGAAAACCCTTCAAACACATCAAGCCAGAACTCGTTCGTCAACCCAACTTAACCCCCAACCCATCAAGCAAAACCCGCCTACCAAACCCAGAACTCGTTCGTCAACTAAACAAAACCCAAAACTCATAACCCATAACCTCAGAACACCACCACACCAGAACCAAAACCAAACCACACCACCACACCACCACACCACATCGGAACCAAAACCGAACCACACCATAACACTCAGACCCAAAACCGATCCAACACACAACCACAAACGAAGAAAGAGAGAGAAGAGGGAGAAAAGAACGTCGATCTCCTCTCAGCGGAGGAGATCGACCCTCATTGCCGGTGACGAAGAGACGGGAGAGAAAGAAGAGGAGAGAGAAGGATTCGAGAGACAAAGAGAGGGATTCGAGATGTCTTCTCAGTTAACTATAGTTTCTTTTAAGGTTTGGGTATTGAAGAAGATGATGAGAGGTGGCTGGGATTTGGGTATGGGAGATATGATGGTGGAGAAGATGATGGGAAATCGATTTGGGTGTTTAATTAGGTTAGTGATTTGGGTGTGAGAGATTTGATGGTGGAGAAGATGATAGGAAATCAATTTGGGTGTTTAATTTAGGTTAGTGATTTGGGTGTTTAATTTAGGTTAGTATTTTATTATTATCATTATTTAGTTTAAAATCAATTTTTAAATTGTTTTTTTTTTTTTTCCAATTATTAATCTACCATTAATTATATAAGTTACCATTTTACTCTTGCAACATTAACGGAATCTTTGAAAACCCTAACGGAAATAGACGGTAGGGATCAAAATACAGATTTTTAGAAACTAGAGGGACCTGCCAACATAATACTGAAAATTGATAGACCAGTTTGTGTATTAGGTCAAACTAAAGGGATTAAAATGACATTCACCCTAAAAATATACTATAAAAGTACAAACATAGCAATAAAAAGCTGCCTTGTCCATTTATAGAAGCAATTTTAAAATTCAAAAAATAAATAAATTGCAAAAGTTGGCTGGCATGATTGGTAATTGACTAATTGTGTACGTACATAATTTGGAAAATTTGGCAAATATAATTGATAACTTATTATGATGATGTGTGTGAAATGGTTAATTAGTCTACAGATAATAATTAATTATCGACCCAGTCTGTATATATCCACTCAACCAAGTTTAATGTAATCATATCTGCACTGATATGGTTGATAAATAAAGGGACATATCACATTGTGACATGGTTAATCAAATCAATAATTCTTCCCAACCAACTCTAAACTCACGTGGACTGCACAAATTTTATCAACCACAAATTTCATTTCTATTCATAAATTTATATATCAATATCCAACTTCAATATCAAATTGTCAATTAGTTTTAACAGTTTGTTGTTTAGACTTTTAATTTTCCTTGCTGGCTGTGTAAACTAGCAGAAACTGATGTTTCGTTGTGTTCTTCTGTGTTTTGAATGAAGCTTTTTTCTTTCAAAAAAAAAAAAATCAAATTGTCAATTAATCTTACGTCAACAGCCCCAAAGAGAACTTCAATAATCAGTACTATCATGGCTCATGTCATTTTTATAGAAAAAGCATTTACACTAAAAATGTTAATATGATATATATATATATATATATTTTTTCTTCGATGCGTACCGATATAAAATACATCAGTGCATTGTATGTGGGATATAGATATGGATAAACACTGACAAGTGTATGCAGTCTAATTCAAAGCAATTAAATCTAATGGTCCACATGTAAGGTACTGATATATATTTATCGGTACGCGCTGATGAGAAAAGTTTTCTATACATATATATATAAAGTAATTTTCCAATGATCACTTTTTACTGTACACACTTTAAGCACTTTTGATGAAATTATACATAAATATATTAAATATTGATTTGATTTTTTGTATGGATGGTTGAAATTTTCAGATTTTTTGAAGATAAAACATTTAAAAATAGAGAAATATAAGAATAAATAGTTCTCAAATCCAAAAAAATTCCAAATTTTTACCAAATGTGTATTTTAATTTTCTTAGGATGCATACAAAAAATCTCTTCGGAAAACATTTGATTACATATAATTTCATCAAAAGTGCTTAAAGTGTGGATTGAGAAAAGTCATCATTAGAAAATTACTATATATATATATATATATATATATATATATATATATATATATATATATATATCATGATAGGTTCATTTAAACAATTTAAGCAATTAATATATAATAGAACAAAAATTTTAAGCAATTAATATATAACAGAACAGAAAATTTAATAACAACAGTGTTAACTATCCGACTTAACCAGAAAATATCACAAGTTCGAGTTATCGTACCACATATGATATATCAAAAGAAATGCATTAGATTAATAACCTAACATACATCATCATAGAGAATCCCGATCGTTATTTAAATATGGGTTTAAATATAATTAATTAGTCATATAAGCTAGACAATATGGGGTTGGTCCAGAGGTTAAGCACATCACACCCAAACTACAGGGTTGTGGGTTCGAGTCTTTCCCCGAATTATTGTAATAGTAAAAAAAAAAGTAGTCATATAAGCTAATTAATAAGCCGAGCCAAAAAATATTGTTTAGCTTCTGGCTTTAGTTGAATTCTGACAGACTGACAGTGACACAATTGATGAAGACCTTAGTGTAAACTTCTTTCTCTAATATTTTTATTAATCCAATATTTTATATATTTAATTACTATGATATAATACTGTATATATATATATTTTTAAAAACATATCGTGGTTATAATTAGTTTTCAATTTCATCTCCCCACTGACTGCATATATTTATTAATTAGACGTATATGAACTCTAATTTTTAGAATAGAAGATGGAGAAATGGGCTCTGCCCAACATATTTTACTAAGGAAACGCTTTAATTTAATCGGATATCCATTTCATAAGATCTTCCATAATCCCAAACAGAAAAATCAAGGAAGCGTAATTCTCAATTAAACCACAACTGATCAGCATTGCCTTGATGTTTAACTCATCATTTCATCCATTTTTTTTTTCATGCTTCCACTAATTACAAGCTAATTATGGTGATGTTTTTAACCTATTCAAAGTCTACTTAAACATCAAGTCAAAAGAAAAGAAAAAAAAGAAAAAAGAAAAAAAAAAGGTCTACTTATTCATAATTTTGATCTGGTTCAATGCCATGACTGCTTCTTGTACTAATATGGTGATATATTCTGATTTCTATCATCTATTTATTTACTTACTTTCTTAAAAACAAAATGCTTGGATGACCCAAATATGTTTGGTGCGTTAAATGGGATAATAGTTATTCTTTGAGATTATATGGGAAATTAATTATATTATTTTTAAACTAAAAATCGGAAACCTTTTATTAACAAAAAGGGTAATTTCACTAAAGCCCCTACATTTTGATGAAATATCACATATTTAAATGTCTTTGTTATATATGCAACTTAAGTCCCTTATTTTTTCAAAATACATCACTTTAGTCAATTTGACCAAAATATTAATGGTCAACTTTAACTATATATATAAGTATAATTTTATCATTGTCAAAATGATTTATTGAGTTTCAAAAATAAATAATATTAAAATGGTTTATAAAAATAAATAAACAACAAAATATTATTTTCTAAAAAATGAAAAAAAAAACTAACGGATTATATAAAATATAAAGTTAAAATAAATAATAAATTGAAAGTGTTTTCATAAATTTAAAAAAAAATAGAAAGTATTTCAAAAAATAATAATAAAGTTTTTTTCTAAAACAAAAATAAATGGATCTCCACCATTGGATTGATCCAAATCCAATTGTGGAGATCCATTTAATTAAAGAAAAAAATTTCTTTTTATTTTTTGAAATAATTTTAATTTTTTTAAAATACTTTCAATTTATTATTTATTTTAACTTTATATTTTTCATAATCCATTAGTTTTTTTTTCTTTTTTTTTCTTTTTTTAAAAATAAATTTTTGTTGTTTATTTAATTTTATAAACCATTTTAATATTATTTATTTTTGAAAGTCAATAAATCATTTTGACATGGGTAAAATTGTACTTTTATATATTTAGTTAGAGTTGACCATTAGTATTTTTGTCAAATGGACTAAAGTGATGTATTTTTAAAAAATATGGGACTTAAGTTGTTAATAAAACAAAAAGGTTTAAATATGTGATATTTCACTAAAATGTAGGGACTTTAGTGAAATTACCTAAAAAAAGGAAAAAAAAAGATTAGAAAAAAAAAACAAAGCAGAGGGGGGATATTAATTATTTTTTAAAAGTGATATATTGTATTAGCTAAAAATTTGTGATCTTGATAAATATGCATAGCAGATCACCCCTTAGCACATCGTAGAATCTCCATAAATTAATATTCGATAAATTAATAAACTCTATAATATAATAATTTTTTTCTGTCCGAACTTGGGTCAATGAGATAAATTAATAATTTTAATAAATTGATACGATAATACTTTTCAGAAAACCCATATATAAATCTATGGTCCCCATCTATATCATAAATTAACAATTTACTAAAATTACAATACAACATGACTCTATCGTTGTTTGTTTTTTTTTCGTGAAATTCAAATATAGTTTAACTGCATCTTTGTTTTTTCTTAATATAATGGATCTACAAGTTAGGAAATTGAATTCTCAAACTGCAACAAAAAATTATGAAATGTTGTTGATGCTTTGTGTGTTTATTTAGAAATAACAAACTCATATCATTCTCAAATGAAGTACAATGAAATTAGTTTTTTATTTACTGACTTAATGTATTTTTAGTTGATTAATGACGTTTAATTAATTAGATTAGTTGATTATTTATATTTTTTTTTGATAAAAATAGGACTGACCTAAGGAAATAGACAACTAATTTTTTCCAAAAAATTATTTGGATTAATTATTTATAAATTATTAATTTATCGATTAATTAATAACTCTATTAATTAATAAATTTTGAATGGTCCGACATTATTAATTTATAGATGTTTTAGTGTATGTAAAAGTTAGGGATTACAATTAGACCTGCATTCGCCCGACCTCAACCTGTAATGTCCGGGTTTGGAGTTGCAAAATTCAAACTTGCTGTGGGTTTGAGAGCTAAAGTAAAACCCGAAGCGGGTTCAGGTTTGAAAAAAAATCCAGACCTGAACACATTTTACTTAAATTCTTGACTTAATTTTTTGACTTCAACATCCAACCATCCATTTACATTTAATCCAAGAGCTGTTTAGAATGAGATTAAATGAATTGGATTTTGGAATGCATTTACAACTCTTGAATTAACATTATGTTTGGATTTGTGGAATATGAGAGAAATGAAAGGTAAATGAGGAAAGGAAAGGAAAAAAAAAAGAAAAAAAAAGTGTTTTTAATGATTGTTGTTTGGATGGTTATAAATATAAAAGAAAGAAAAGAAAAGTGTTAACAAAAAACTCGCTTGGGGCAAAAAATCTCAATTAACACCCTCAAGACCACAACCACTTAGGTGGTGGCCGGGGTTAGATACCTTCGATCTTTAGTTTGCAATGAGAGTTTGAAAAATGATGCTAACAAAAGGTAAAAGGGAATACAATGGCTTTATCATTCATTAAGCATAACCTTACAAAGATCTCTCCAATACTCTCAATCTCTCTAGGATACCATTAAGTGGCACTCTCGTGCATGTCAAAAAGTAGTCTCCTTCCTTCTATTCATGCTTGATCGTATTATACATAGTCTAGGTTGGTTCCATTTGTGACTTTACCGCTATGATTTTCTCAATCTTTTCCCTCCTTATCGGGCAGAAATTTTTTATTTAAAAGTCATTGACTTTAGTTTAATGACGGATTCGAGAGTATCGTAGGCGAAGATAAGTTTGTTTCCTTTTTGGATTCAATCACTTGTTCTACACGTAATTTTTTCATGTTTGTCGTAGGTATGATCTCGTGTGTCTCCATGGTATGATTCTTCATGGAGGATGGCGAGTATGACACTTATTATTTAGTAGAGCGACATGTCCTGGTCTTGGTGCTAGGAGCTTGGTCCGACCTTTCCAGGTCCCTTGGAACTTTAAACGGCTTACTGTAGGCGCTTTTCGATGGCAACAGGCTTTGACGAGCTTCCTCCTACCCATCCTAATAGGTCCGAAACTCCATTCGGCAAGGTGGCGAAACATTGTAATACGAGCTTAAAGCCTAACAGTTTCTCTTTGAATTTGGAGAGGAAGGCGGGCTTCTAGGGAGGTTGCGAGGTAGTCTCGACCTCGGTGTCGGAAGCTCGATCCGATTGTGTCGGGCTTCGTCTCGGGTGTTTCCATAGCTCGGTGACCCTACTTCATTTTTTACGAGGTGGCTTTGTGGTCTGACCCCGGGAAACGCTCCATGGTGGATAATTTTTGGGCCTGGATTCGGGCTAAGAGAGAGGAGAATTTTCCTTTGGTCCTTAACCAAATTTGGCTATTAACAGAAACCGATCTTATTTGGAGGGGAGAAGTAAATGAATTCATTTTATTCTATTTACGAAAATATCATTTTTTTTTCAACAATATGAATACCCAACAATCCAACATTAATAGCGTTAATTTTGGGACATTGAAAAAATCATTAATTCCGAATTTCTTTCCCTCTTTTCCCTCCCAAATTTCGGTGGAAACCAAATTGGGGAAACTTGAAGAAATTATTCTCTCATTTTCCTTTCCTTTCTCTCACATTTAACAATCCAAATGAGATATTAAAAATCCATCTAAATCTTTTCCTTTCCTTTCTCTCATATTCTATCAAACCAAACATAGTGTAAATGTAAATGGATGGTTGGATGTTGTAGTTAAAAAATTAAATTGGTTTATCATGACTAATAATTTAATATTTGTTATTTAAAATATTATAAATTTAAATTCTAAATGAAACTTGAAAATATAAGAGGGAATAAAATAAAATATTCAACTCATTTCAAATTTACTATTTATATATATATATATATATATATATATATATATCTCCTTTATATATAAGTAAAACTCTTCCGATTTTAAACAAAAACAAAAAAACTCTTCCAATTTGGCAGTAGGTAATGGTTAAACTCTTGAGTGCCGATATTTTCACCCATAAAACTATTTAGTACACCCATATTTTATTAAAAAAAATTAATTACAAAAATATCCCAATAGAAATTTACCATTAAGGACAAATTACTTTAATTAAAAATACACCAAATACTATGTACACTAATTAATTACACCCATATCTTCAACTATATAAATATATATATATATAGGAAAATTTTCACATCAGTGCGTACTGATAAATATTTGTCAGTGCGTTGCATGTTGATCATTAGATTTAATTGTTTTGACCCAATATGTATACACTTGTCAGTGCTTATCCATAATCTATGGTCCATATGCAATGCACTGATCAATTTTATATCAGTGCGCACTGAGAAGAAAAGAACTGTATATATACATATCTTTATTTAAAAAAATAAATTTATGATAAACCCTAATTAAATTATAATTTTATTTCAAGTATCAAACTTTCTCATCTTCGCATGATTATCATATAAAAAAGTAATGGAAAAAGAATTTTTAAAGGACTCAGATCATAAGGAGGTAGGTATTATTATTTATTTTTTTTGTCTTTCTTTTATGTCTAGTTATGAACTTTGTCAATAAACAAAATAAATTTTTTTTAACAAAAAAATATCAATGAGGTTTTTTTTTAAAAAAAAGATAGTTGTATATATAAGAGAATTACATATTGAAAATCTCTTGACCCCATATACAATCCAGTTTTACATCTTCCGTTACATAAGGTTCCTACATTCGAGACATTTCCAAAAGTAATTGGACTATCATTAGAAGATGATTTGATTCTAAAAATATATAATTTTTTATATATAAATTAAGTGTGTTTAGGATTTGGGGGGGGGGGGGGGGGGGGGGGGGGGGGGGGGGGGGGGGGTTTATAAATAAAATGTATTAAAGTAAATATTTTCATTTCAATAAGACTACTATTGGCATTATGATGGGTGCTTATAGTAATATTTATTTTTAAAATTTTAGACATTGATGTAATAATTAATTTTATGGGTGGCAATATCTGCACCCTAAACTCTTCAAATTTCTCATGTTGGAAAATCTTTTGTTGACACGTATACACCTTATGATAGTATTATAGGGTAGGATAACATTCTTTTTGTTCCCAAAATCACTACGAAGCTGCCAAGCATAACTAACCAGACAACTATGTTTTGGTTGAGTCCGAAATTTGGTTCTTACAGGCTTAGGGCATCTCCAAGACTCCAACCCATACGCTATTCTCCAAATTGTTGCAGATTTCGTCTCCAACCCATGCACTATTGGACGCCCTAGATTGCAGCATCCTGCCTTCATGCGCCAGATCAAGCGCAACTCTCTTCTTTAGCGCTACTTTGTTGCTTGCTTTTTCTTTTTCTTTTTTAGTCCCTTAATGTTTACTTATTCACATATCGACCATTATTCAATAAAATCTTTTATGATTTTGTATCCCTTATTTAAAAGTTATGTTTAATCATAGTTTTACCTCTATTAAATCAAATGTATTCCAATTGTATCCTTTTAATTATCTAATGCTTTTGTTTAATTTATATTTGTTTTAATTTAATTATTATTTATATTAAACTAATATTAAGTAAATAATACGAAATTACTAAATGTTAATAAAAAAGCACTAAATTGAAAACAAAACAATTAAAGCAACACACAACATTAATATAAACATTAAAAACATGAAGGAAAAATGCAATAGAATTGCAACAACAATTTAGTACTTTGGGAGACCATTTCCGGATCCTCCAAGATCAAGGATAAAGAAGCTCATATTGCACTCTGAAATGCATTAATTGATCATTTGTGGGATGAATATACTAATTTAGAGAATTAAATAACAATATGTACTTTTTTGTGTTTTTTATTTCTTTTATGAAATGTAATGCCGAAGTTCAATTAATAATAAAGACAATATTTTTGTTTATTAAATTTAATTTCTTAATTTACTAATTTGTTAATTGTTGAGAAATAATAAAATAAAGGAATATTTAGGGAATATTTTTTTTAGAGTAACATTTGGTGCAATGGGTTGGAGATGGAAAGAAAATTTGGTATGGAAGTTGTTACGAAGTTACTGCAAAGTTGTAATAAGTTGATGCAATTGGTTGGAGATGGTCTTACAATCCCAAATAATGTTGAACATCACCGTGGTTTTTCAAGTTCCGAGAATGATTCTGTTAATAGCCAAATCTGGCTTGGGATCAAAGAGAAATTCTCCACCTTCCTAGCCCGAAGTCCAGGCCCAGGATTACCCTCCATGAAACTAAGGGTCCCGGGGTCGAACCGCGGAGCCACCCCGCAGAAGCGAGGTAAGGACGTCGAGCTCGGGGAACGTCCGAGATAAAGCTCAATACGGACAGGTCGAGCCCGTAATACTGAGACAAGAATTCGGGAAGAGCCAGATATATGACGATCAATCTCCCCGAAGCCAAGACTGTCTCATAGCTTCCTCAGAAGTCCGCCATTCCTTCCAAGTCCAGGGAAAAACCTATTAGGCACCAAACCCACACTGCAATATTTCAACATCTCACCAAGGGAAATTTTTGGCCCACTTGGATAAGTAGGGGGAAGCTTGTCGAAGTCCGTTGCTACCAAAGAATGCCCCAAAAGGGGGGAAATTGAAACTACAAGGAACCTGGGAAGGCAGGACCAAGCTTTCAGTACCTATGAATCCACCTCGCTCCAAGAAACAATAAACGCCCTACTCGGTGACCTCTATGAGGAATAGCACCTCGAGATACATGGGTTCACCTCTATAACATTGAAACATTACGTGTGGAAAAAGTGATTGAATCCATAAAGGAAACAAACGCATCTCCGTCTAAGATATTCTCGAATCCGTTATTAATCCAAAGTCAATGACCTTTAAATGAAAGATCCAACCCGATAAAAGGGGGGGGAAGGCGGGAAAGTCGTGAATTTAACCTATCCATACTGTGCATAAATAGAGGATTTTTGGCCTCAAGAAAGGGAGGACGAGACTACTTTTTGACAAGGAAGAAACTACTTTTCGACATGCACGAAAGTGCCATTCCATTGTATCCTAGAAAGATTGAGAGTATTGGAAAGATCTTTGTAACTTATTCCTGATAAATGATAAAATCATTGTATTCCCTTTCACCTTGTATTAGCATTGTTTCTCAGCATCTATTGCAAACTAAGTATCGAGGGTATCTAACCCCGGCCACCACCTACGTGGTAGTGGTCTCGAGGGTGTTAACTGAGATTTCTCGTCCCGAGCGAATTTTTAGTTAACAGATTCTAAAGTTTCTAACGGAGCTTCAAATTTAACTTAAGTTGTTCTTAGTTCACAGATTTCTTGTACCAATTAATGGCATGAACTAAGTGGAGTGTTGTATAAATAATCCAGAGGGTTAAAGCAAGAAGAAAACTCTAGCTTTGATCCATTTGTTTGGGAATAAATGTGAAATTTCTTGTGGAATAAAAATAAAATAAATCTTCACAATTCAATTTATTAATGTCTACATGTCATTAGATTTTTAAAAATTTAATAGAATTCGGCAGAAGAAAATTTCAGTAGAGAATCTTACTTACGGCTAAGAAAAGAAAGAGTGGTTCTTCAAATCCTTTGTTGTGCTGACCTATAACACTTGAAAATAATATATGCATTTAGAGATAATGAAAGTGAAAAAAATAATATAAATAAATCTCAGTCATTTATTGCACATGTCACAAGATGTATTGAGGTCGGCCTAAAGATCAGCTCAGTAGAGGATTTGAATCCTCTTTTAAATCGCATGATGTTTGCCCTTTTACACATAGAAACAATTTTACTGTTAATTCACAATCACCTCCCATACCGTTAGTCGTACTTGATCAAACTTAAACGTTGACCAAGTTTGACTGTCAAGATAAAGGGTATTTTTGTCAATTTAGCATTTTAAAAAAATTAATTAAATTTATTTTTTTAAAAAGAAAGTAAAATAATTAAAACTTGTTTAAAATCTTCATTTCATCACATTAATGGACGGTGGAGATATATTTATTACAAAAAATTACAAATCAAAATGATTTTTTTTTAAATAGATAGATAGATCTCCATCGTCCATCTTAGAGATGGACGCTAGAGATCAAATTACAAACAAAATTAACAAAAACTAAAATTAAAAAAAAAACATGAACTGGTTGGAGATGGACAGTGATCCACCATGGATGGAGATCACCATTAATCTTTACAAACCCAGATCATCAATCTTCACAAACCCATATTCATCAATTCTTCACTCCAACACTCAATATATATAATCAATAAAAACAATATCTCAAAAAAAAAAAAAAAAACTTCACAAACCCAAATGTTTAGAAAATGATAACAACTCACAAACTCAAGTATCTTTCACAAACCCAAATGTTTAGAGAATGTGGTTCGTTTGTCGATGTCATAAGGATTTCTTAGGGACTCAACAGAGGCAATACCGAACACAAATTGAGCTACGAAATTAGAGCGAGTGAGCTTAATCTCCGTTGGCGCTCGCGACTGAGATCCAGAGCTCGCTCGCTCACTTCATATCATCGGAGATCGAAGATGTCTGCTCCATCTTTGATGAGATGATGAGCTCTCTCCTTCATCGCTTTGGATTTAAGATTCAGATTGATCTCACTTTTATTTTTATAATTTAAAAAAAATCTTGAATCTGGAAAGTGGAGACTAGAGAGGACTATCATAACATTAATTTCAAAATTAATTTTTTTATAAAAAAGAAATCTTTTATAGATATCCACCGTCCAGTTCAGTTTTTTTTTTTTCATTTTTACTTAAAAAAACGGATCTCCAAATATGGATAGTGGAGATCCATTTAAAAAAAACTTTTTTTTTTGTTTTCAAATTATTTTAATTAAAAAAATTTATGGGCATTTTGGTATTTTTAACAGTCAAACTTGGTCAACTGTTAAGTTTGACCAAGTATGAGTGACGGCAGGGGAGGTGAGTGTCAATTAATGGTAAAGTTATTTCTGGTTGAAAAAAGAAAACCTCAGGGTTGTTTAGTGCAATTTATTTAAAGATATATATATATATATTTTAAAAAAAACATGTGGTCCCCAAAAAAGATGCTGTAGGTCAAGAAAATTGACCATGATAAGTGTAAAGATGTATAGAAAAAAGAAAAAGAATAAAAAGTGTGAGTCACTCTCATTGCTTTTGTCTTGAACGGCGACGTCTCATTCAACTTTCCAAATCTATCAACCATACTGTCACTATCCAACGTTGTACCTTCTTCCACGCCACTCTCCGTCAAAATTGACCGTCGATTCCCTTGTTTATTAATCTACCATCACGCATTCACGCATCGCTTTTATTTATTTCCAAATACATTTCACTCTTCGCTACCCTAATTTACTCCGTTGCTTCAAACGTTACACAGGCCACAGCTACTTGGTTAATTGGAGTTTAGAGTTTCCTAATTTTAAATTTTTTTTTACAGTTATTTTTTTAAAATTTTGTTTTAGCAAATATGAACTTAATTATTATATCAAAAGTATATAAAAATTAATTATATATTTTTACTATTTACTCCTCCATAAAAGGTCATATTTTTATCTTACATGGAACGTTGAGATATAAATTTGTATAAAAATTTGTTACATATAACTTTAGATTCAAAACTATGCTTAAAATGTGTAAGATAGAGTTCAAACCTCTTCCTATTAATATGAAAGAGATCGAAGTGTACCGACACATATGGTAAGAGGTGATGTTCCAAAACGTAACTGCGATGATATAGTACATGTCTCATCGAATATTTTCATATTAGGCATAGACGCATAAGTGATTTACATATTTCTACCTTTAGATGTATTTAATAATTATATAATTACATGGTAATCAGCAAAATGATTTTTCAAAAGAGGTGATACAAATAACTACGGAATGATCAAGTGCCCAGTGATATATAGGTATGTGATAACGTGAGAACAATTTCTGCTTTATAATTTTATGAAAATATTGAAACATTTTTTTCTTCCAAAATTTTGATATATTGCTTAAAAGATATCAATAAAAAAAATTGAAAAAGCATTTGAATAAAATATTTTTTTTCTTCTCTTTTTGAACTTCTTTATATATATACCTCTTATTTCAAAATTAATTATGGGTTTAATTGCATCCATATATAATTTGGAAAAATACTCGGAATCGTATAATTGTAAATATATATAATCAATTGGGTAATAATAATAATAATAATATATTATACCATTTATAATTACACTGATTCAAACATAATATTATTAGACTAAATAAACGTTTGAACTATATTAAACGGTGGAATAATAACATCACTCATTATCAATATTGCATTGCAATAAAGTAATTCATGTCCATATAAACTGCGAGACATTTTGCATTAATACTTGATCAGTGTAAAATAAATAAATAAATAAATAAAGATTATCTCTTAAATCATCCGAGAAAACTTGGCCAATTAAACAACACTAATAAATTGGCAAACCTACTCATTTTGATCTTGATGGTTGGAATATTAATTAAACCAATACAAATTGTCATAGTACTGCTCCATGTAAAAATTTCGTAAGCAATATTCTCAATCTTGTAATATATATATATAAGAATATATGAATTCAATTTAAAAAAAATACAATTTACATATGAATATATGAATAGTGACATTTAATTTAATCCAGAAGAAATAGCTTCAGTCAAAAATTGACTGGGGACAGAAGCTGAGAGCAAGAGAGAGCGAGCTGTCTCCAATGGATGGATAATGGCCATAATATAAGATTATAAGATAGTTAAACAAGCTTTATATGGTTATAAATTAAGGGGATATTTTAGGATGTCCGCACTCCACACGCCCAATTGTCACACCATCATCATCAGATGTTTAATTTTTTTACTTAGAAAAAGACAACTCCTACTTAGAATTTTAGAAGAAACACCATCATTTTCTACTTCTTCTTCTTAATTATTATCATAGACGACTTTTTAGATATATACAGTTTTGGCATCTGCTATATTGCCAACTTTTCTTACGCATATACTCTCAAGTCTCATCTCATTTAATATTTGAATTATAATATATATAGTAAACAAGGGTGGCTCTATTACCGCTGATAAAATATTTTGCTACCTCCATTTTACTTCCTAAACCCGTATTAAAATTTTCAAGTCATTATTTTTACTCCTTAAACCCTTTAAAATACCAAAACTCTCCTTTAAATAATATTGATATATTTAAACATATGTTTTTTTTTCATTGAATCCATTTATCTCATTACACCCATTTTTCTAACCAAAAAAAAAAAAGCAGCTAAGAAAAAAGCCATAAATTCATTACATGTTCAAAGTTGAGAGTGCCTTCCGCAACAGTTTGGGGGTAGAATAGAAATTTGTTACATATATTAACTGTTTTAAAAATAAAAAGTTTCCAAACAATCAAACTTCTAGATAAAATTAAAGTTTGGTAAAATTAAAAGTTTCTACTTTTTTCCTTTCCAATTTATAAAACTGCTGTAATCTACTAGAAGAGAAGCAAGAGAAAGGAGATTAGGAGAAGATGACATAATGTTGAAACGATATATGAACATCTGAAAATCTAAATGGAGCCCAAAAATTAGGATCCTTTGTTGTTACAAGACATAAGAGAGCATTGTGTTATAAATGGTCATTCGTTGCATCCACCACCTCTCCTTTGGTAATACTGAAATGAATTTAGATCCTTTGATTTGTTCTAATCTATATAGATCTGGTTACATGTGTAATTCATGACTGAAATTTATGTATTTCATTTTTATTATTTTAAATATAAAATATTATCTTCAAGTACTTTATATCAAGAAAAATATATAATAATATAAGTGTTCTAGTAAGCACTAGAAGCTGGTTAGACGGAGACCTAACGCCTAGCGCATATTAGTTAGCCGTTGAATTTTTTATTTTCCTACATAAAAATTCAATCATAAACAAATTCCAATGATCAAATCCAAACAAAATTGTTTCCAAATCCACAAATGGAAAATTACCAATCAAAATCCAATCCAACCACAAACACTCATCCAAATGCAATCACAAACAAATCCAAATAAAATCATAAAGACACAAACAAATCAAAATGACAAATTTCAAGTTTTAAGTTCTAACAAACATCCACAAGTTAATGACATTCAAAATGTAAATTATAAAATAAGAAACGAAGAAACTATATAAGTTTCTAAGTCTTTATCTCCTCCTCCAAGGATATCGGCACGTTCTTCATCGGACTCAAACTGAACTTCAATTTCCTCATCCGTATCACCATCCGCTCCTGAACCGGGCTCTACTTCTTTATCATCTTCATCAACAGTAAAAGTGTAAAACACTAACACAAAAAAAAACACTAACACATAAAACGGAAATCAAAATATCAAATAATCAATTTTCGATTTTTCCGATTAATCGGCGAATAGCACCGATTAATCATTCCCGGTCGCCGTCGAGGCAGATTCTTCAAACACCGACTAATATATGTTACACTAACATTACATGGCCATTTAACATTTCAATCCATCCAATCCACACGTGTGTGATAAAAACAAGGCTCTATTTGAAAGTCGGATTTTTTTTGTCCCTCACCTGCTGTGGACAAAGTATTCATCAAGCACACAAGCAGTCCAATAAACAGCTCTTCTTGTATTTTTGTTTTTATATTTTTATACGATCACAAAACATTGATAAAAATTAAAGTAAATATATATGTATACGGTCAGAATCCATCAAATCAATTATTTATCCATCAATTTTTTAATTATATATGAAAATTATATTTTCTTATTGATATTGGTTTTGATTTTGTATATATTATTAGGATTTATAATAACTTGGATGTTCAGTTTATGTGTATAGAAAGTAAATTTAAATTTCCAATTATACAACCATATATTTGAAATGATTAAATATAAAGATGTTTTAGAAATAATAGAACCACCCATTAAATAGTCCTACATAATATATTGGCTAGCTCATGTTTCCCTAGATGTAATTAACATATACAATTTTTTATATGCGTTCAGATGTCATTCGATGCATCATACAACTGAGAATTTGGAGTCCCAATTTTATTAAATTAGACGTTATACTTTTAAAAGTTCTAATAACAATTAAACACATATATACATATATATGTTGGGTTTTGTGAAGCCAGAAATCAGCCTGAGGAACGGATTACAGCATGCAGCGCGGCGTATACCGCGTTGTAGACAGGTAGCCCAAGCCGCGACACACACAGCGTTGAACTACAGAAGGTTGATGCTGTGTAGACCGCGGTACGGACATAGTGCACATACCGCGGCATAGGACGCGATGTTTTCCAGTAGGTGATATGCGGTGTTGACCGCGGCATAGACAAGTACCTACATCGCGGTATTCTGAGCGGTGGAAGACAGTAGAAGAACCGCGGTCCAGGTCGCGGGCTGCAGCCGCGACCCAGACCGAGGTAGGTACGAAATCTGTGTAATTTTAGGAAAACATGTGCGAAAAAGAAAAGTGCTCCTTTAGGGTTTTGGCTTACCCTAGTGTTCCCATATAAATACTAATATTTCCCATTGTATTTAGTAGTGCGTAATGTGTGAGAAAAAATTGCTAGAGAGAGAGAGCAATTGTAGAGAGACTGAAAGAGAGACAGAGAGATTGTAATCAACTCTATAATAGTGGATTGAGTGCGGTGCGCTCCGTGGATGTAGGCAAATTGCTGAACCACGTAAAATCTTTGGTGTCATCTTTTCTTATTGCTTTCATATTATTTATTTTGTGATTAGATTTGTGTGTGTGCGATTTATTTCACATTAACAATTGGTATCAGAGCCAGGTTGGGACAAATTATTTTTTTTTTACACAAATCTAGGTTTTCTCGAGGTCAACGATTTCGTCGTAGAGATGGAATCAGAAAAGGATACGCACAAGATTGAGAAATTCAATGGAACGAATTTCAGCTTCTGGAAGATGCAGATGGAGGATTATCTGTACCAGAAGGATCTGCACTGGCCGATAAAAGAGAGACCGAAGGATATGACCGACGAAGATTGGTCAAAGAAGCGGAAACCGAAGAATATGGATGATGATGATTTTGAACTCCTGGACCGGAAAGCGTTGGGAGCAATTCGTCTCAGTTTGACGAAGCAGGTCGCTTTCAACGTAAAGGATCAACAGACTGCCAAAGATCTAATGGATACTCTATTAGACCTATATGAACAGCCTTCTGCGGTAAGGAAAGTTCATCTTGTCAAGAAGCTATCAACCTTGAAGATGGCGGAAAGTCAGAACTTTAAAGAGTTTCTGAATCAATTCAACGAAGTGAAGGATGGGTTATGTTCATTGTCTATGGGTTTCGATGAGGAGTTTATGGCAGTATTTATGCTCACCCAATTGCCAGAAAGTTGGAAGATGACAAGTCAGGCAATTGCCAACTCGTTCGGGAAAGAAAAATTAAACTTCCAACAGGTTGTGAACATGATCATGACCGAAGAAATTAGGTTGCGTGAAGAGGGATTAGGGGCATCTACATCTTCAGAACTGAATGTGGAAAGCAGAGAAGGCAGAAACAGAAATCGAAACGCTAATCAACGGGGAAGATCAAAGTCAAGAGGAAAATCTAAATCCAGGTATCAGGTCAACTATTCGGGAAATCAGCAACGAAGCAAGAAGGATGTAGAGTGCTGGAATTGTGGTAAGAAGGGCCACTTCTCGTATGAGTGTAGATCTGAAAAGAAGGATAAGGGCAAGAACAGTGCAAATTGTGTATCTGAGGAGTCAGATGACTGCCTCATCTGCTCGTTGGAAAGCAAGACGGAGTCCTGGGTTTTGGATTCAGGAGCGTCATTCCATGCCACACCTCACAGGGAACTGTTTGAGAATTACGTCTCCGGAAATTTGGGTAAGGTGTATCTTGGTGACGATCAAGTATGCAATATTACCGGGAAGGGAGATGTGAAGATTCAGCTGAAAGGGTTAGTTTGGAAACTCGACAATGTGAGGCACATACCGGATTTGAGGAAGAACTTGATCTCTATTGGGCAACTGGCATCAGATGGCTACATGACAACTTTCACAGGTGACAAGTGGAAGATTTCGAAGGGTATTATGACAATCGCCCGAGGAAATAAGAATGGGTCGCTTTATACAACCATAGATGGTTGTGGTTCAATCGCTATGGCGGAAAGTAAAGACGATTCGAACTTATGGCACCAGAGATTTGGGCACATGAGTAATCAGGGGCTGAAATGTCTGCATTCGAAAGGAAAGTTGCCAGATTTGAAGAATGTTGAGGTTGATTTCTGTGAGAGCTGCATATTAGGAAAACAGAAGCGAGTGAGCTTCAAGAAGACCGGAAGAGTACCGGCAAAGGAGAAGCTGGAACTAGTGCACACCGATGTTTGGGGTCCAGCTTCAGTCTCGTCAACCGGGGGTAAACAGTATTTCGTCACTTTCACCGACGATCATTCCAGAAAGGTATGGGTTTACTTCTTGAAATACAAGTCTGAAGTGTTTGATGTTTTCAAGAGATGGAAAGCTAGGGTTGAGAACTAGACAGGTTTAAAGATCAAAAAGCTGCATTCAGACAATGGTGGAGAATATGAAGACAATGAGTTCAAGAAGTTTTGCTACCAGAGCGGGATAAAGCTCAGCAGAACGGTTCCTGGAACCCCACAGCAGAATGGTATAGCAGAACGGATGAACAGGACATTGACTGAGAGAGCCAGAAGCATGAGGCTACATTCAGGGTTTCCAAAACAGTTCTGGGCAGAAGCAGTCAATACAGCAGCGTATTTGATCAATAGAGGACCATCAAAGCCCTTGGACCTCACTATACCAGAGGAGATCTGGACTGGGAAAGAGGTAAAACTTTCTCATCTTAAAGTGTTTGGGTGTGTTTCCTATGTACATGTAGGTGATCATGCGAGAAGTAAGTTAGACGCCAAATCAGTGAAGTGCACTTTGGTGGGCTATGGAGAAGATGAATTTGGTTACAAGCTGTGGGATGACCAAAACCGTAAGATGATCAGAAGTAGAGATGTCGTCTTCAACGAAAGGGTCATGTACAAAGACAGGAACACACAGGTGTCTGAGCCGGAAGAGCCAGAGTATTTTGGGCCGGATGATGTACAGGATAGCGGGATCATGGAACATATTAAACAGAATGACGAAGAGCAAGGTGTGCAGCCCCAGGTTCAAGAACCTATCCCACATAGAGATGTTCCAGTGACACAGGCTCAAAGTACATTAAGAAGATCAACTCAAACTCCTACACCAAATAGGAAGTACTTGCAATACATGTTGCTGACAGATGCAGGAGAACCTGAGTGCTATGATGAGGCATGTCAGGGAGAAGATGCGAGCAAGTGGGAGCTTGCAATGAAGGATGAGATGAAGTCGTTGGTATCCAATCAAACTTGGGAGTTAGCCAAGCTACCTGAAGGAAAGAAAGCCCTACAGAATAAGTGGGTGTTTCGGATAAAAGAGGAACATGATGGTTCCAAGAGATACAAGGCACGACTAGTAGTCAAAGGTTTCCAACAAATTGAAGGTATTGACTACTCTGAAATTTTCTCTCCTGTTGTTAAACTAACTACGATCCGGTTAGTGTTGAGTATTGTCGCAGCAAAAGAATTATATCTGGAGCAGTTAGATGTGAAGACTGCATTTCTTCATGGTGATTTAGAAGAAGAGATATACATGAAACAACCAGAGGGGTTTGCGGAAGATGGCAAGGAAGAGTTGGTATGTAAATTGACGAAGAGCTTGTATGGTTTAAAACAAGCTCCCAGACAGTGGTACAAGAAGTTTGATGGGTTTATGCAAGACAATGGCTATTTAAGATGCAATGCTGACCACTGCTGCTACTTCAAAAAGGTTAAGTCAAGCTTTATTATTTTGCTACTTTATGTTGATGACATGTTAGTAGCTGGTGCAGATTTAGAGGAAATTAACAATTTGAAGAAGCAACTCTCAAGTGAGTTCGAGATGAAGGATTTAGGTGCAGCAAAGCAGATTCTTGGAATGAGGATTAGCAGAGATGAACATGAAGGTACATTGAAGCTTTCACAAGCAGAGTACGTTCGGAAGGTGTTACAGAGATTCAGCATGGGTGATGCGAAATCAGTAAGAACACCTTTGGCTAGTCATTTCAGGCTGTCCAAGGACCAGAGTCCGAAGACAGAAGAAGAGAAGGACTTCATGGCTAAAGTGCCTTATGCTTCAGCCATTGGAAGTCTAATGCATGCCATGACCTGCACAAGACCTGATATTTCCCAAGCAGTGGGAGTTGTGAGCAGATATATGTCTAATCCAGGCAAGTCTCACTGGGAGGCCGTAAAATGGATCCTAAGATATATGCGGGGTACGACAGAGAAGTGTCTAACCTTCAGAAGAGATGGACTCAAGCTAGAAGGTTATGTGGATTCAGATTTTGCTGGAGAGGTGGATCATAGAAGAAGTACCACCGGATATGTGTTCACAATGGCAAGTACCGCGATTAGTTGGGTGTCTCAGTTGCAGAAAATAGTAACATTATCTACAACTGAAGCAGAGTATGTGGCTGTGACGGAAGCAAGCAAAGAGCTTATATGGTTACAATGACTGTTAGCTGAATTAGGATTCGATCATGTGATGAATGTGTTGCATAGTGATAGTCAGAGTGCAATACACTTGGCCAAGAATTCGGCGTTCCATTCTAGGACTAAGCATATAGACCTGCGCTATCACTTTATTCGGTCATTATTCGAAGAAGGAGTGTTGAAGTTAGTGAAGATCGCAGGAACTAAGAACCCGGCTGACATGTTAACCAAGCCAGTCACTACTGAGAAACTGGAGTTGTGCGCAACTTCAGTGGGTCTTCAAGAGTGAAGACGTGGGGAATGAGCGCACCGTTATTTATCCACCAAGTCATCAAGGAAGGATGGAGAATGCCTATTTGAGTTTCAGTCTTCAAGTGGGAGATTGTTGGGTTTTGTGAAGCCAGAAATCAGCCTGAGGAACGGATTACAACATGCAGCGCGGCGTATACCGCGTTGTAGACAGGTAGCCCAAGCCGCGACACACACAGCGTTGAACTACAGAAGGTTGATGCTGTGTAGACCGCGGTACGGACATAGTGCACATACCGCGGCATAGGACGCGATGTTTTCCAGTAGGTGATATGCGGTGTTGACCGCGGCATAAACAAGTACCTACATCGCGGTATTCTGAGCGGTGGAAGACAGTAGAAGAACCGCGGTCCAGGTCGCGGGCTGCAGCCGCGACCCAGACCGCGGTAGGTACGAAATCTGTGTAATTTTAGGAAAACATGTGCGAAAAAGAAAAGTGCTCCTTTAGGGTTTTGGCTTACCCTAGTGTTCCCATATAAATACTACTATTTCCCATTGTATTTAGTAGTGCGTAATGTGTGAGAAAAAATTGCTAGAGAGAGAGAGCAATTGTAGAGAGACTGAAAGAGAGACAGAGAGATTGTAATCAACTCTATAATAGTGGATTGAGTGAGGTGCGCTCCGTGGATGTAGGCAAATTGCTGAACCACGTAAAATCTTTGGTGTCATCTTTTCTTATTGCTTTCATATTATTTATTTTGTGATTAGATTTGTGTGTGTGCGATTTATTTCACATTAACAATATATATTTCACTGCTTTGATTATATATAGATATATATATATATATATATATATATATATAAATATTTGGTGTTTTAATAATTTTTAGAGTAAGTGTGAGTGTTTATATATATATGTCCTGCCATAGTGTGGGGCAAAGTTCTAATCTTTACTGCTCTCGAATTAATGCTAATATTTATTTATTTATATTATTTGTTCACCTATAATTCTAGATTATTCTCTAGTTATAAGCTTGGATATAATATATAAATAAGAGCAGCTAGCTTGAAAACATGCAAGAAAGAACAAAATCACAAATAATCCATGAACAAATATAAGGTCTTTCTTTAGTCGAGATGGATTAGATTTTTCTCATGTGATAATTAATTTTATAACATATTTTACTATTATCATATGAAAGAATCAATAAAACTGTCCGAAAGTAAATTAGCTAGGCATGTCCTAACTAAATAATTAATATGGAGAGTAGATATATATATATATATACCCTAGCTAGTTAATTAATTATGCATGGATGATGATGATGCATTGTGACATTAAGAACGTAGTGGAATGGATACGTGCACTTTAAAATTGAAAAGAAAGAGCAAAACCCCAATTCCAAAAGCAAAAGACCAAAAACTGATCAAGTGCTTGTGTTATGTAATAAAGACCCAAAACATTGTATTCCTTGTGTTAACAAAGTGGAGCATGCCACCCTATGTGTTAGCTGCCTCCAAAATCTACTAAATAAAGTATATCAACTGATCTAGAATAATTACTCTTAATTAATTTCCCATAATAATTATAATTTAAATAAAGTAGACAATTAATTTAATTAAATAATTTTAAAAAAAATAGAGTGGAGGTAGAGAGCCGTATTAAAATAAGCTAACGTGAAGCACCTGAAGTTAGAAAAATGCCTGCAAAGAGATTCCAAGTCATCGTATTTTTTTTTATTTATTTAAGGATTTTATGATCTACAACACATTTTATGGCAAATAATCTAGAAAAGGGTGTTTTAGTCCATTCAAGACTGACGTGGCGTTATTCGATTAGGGAAAGCTTTGTACATATGGAAATTTTATGTCTGTCTGAGAGATGTGGATGGGTTTTTATTACAAAGAAGGAAGAGTACAAATTCCTATATATCTAGCTATTCACTAGCTTTCCTGCAACAACAATTTTCAAGTGATTGTGACCATCGTGAAAATGATTTGTTTGATGCATCACGGGACCCACCTCACATGCCTCCACCAATTACTTGCTATAAAAGATAAAATATTAATTGGGTCCCACCCAAAAATCGTTGGGAACCACAACTTTTTAGACAATTAAATGATAATTTTCAAATGAGATATCCATTACTTATACATTCAATAAGAGTTTTATCAAATAAGAGTTTTGATAAAATTATATTATTTTAATAAATTTTTATCTGAATTTTTTTTATCCATGACAAATTCATTTAAAATATGAATAAATTTAAGAATTTTTTAAATATTAGAATTATTTTTTTAAAAAAAAATTCAATATTTTTCTTTTTTTTCGATACCTTTATATTTAACAAAATTATATAAATAGTTATAGTGTTTAAAAAATTATCAAAATTTATTCATAGATAAATTTTATTAAATTTATCATCCTTAAAAAAAGAAAATCAAATTAAAATTTATAAAAATCGATATGATTTCATCAACATCCTTACCGAAATTAAAAGAAGAAATTCATTATTTAAAAGTTTCTTTAACTCTTACTATACTTGGTAATAGATAAATAGAAACTAAAGCGATTAGACTGAAATTATAGTATTCGATAAAATGAAATTGGTTCAATAATATACTTTTCGTACCTACAATACTGAAATCGTAGGATTAAATTGTGTCACCTATGATGAATCTTCGAATAATCCTAGTAATACTAGAAATGATGAGATTTGATTATATTTACCGGCGAGGACAGACAAAGGGTCCCATCACCGTACACGTGTTGATAAAAAGACTACAGAGTACGAACGCACAATCAAAAAAGCACGTTCAGATGATCAGAAACAAAAAAAAAAAAAAGCATACCCCATGTGCACTGATATCAGAGTCAGGAGCGTTTTTTGCGCTTGTTGCCAAAACCCAGTACACTATAATTTTTGTAAACAAATAAAGTTAAAAAAAGAAAGCCAATTTACTTTTTTGAACAAGCCATTTTATGGACTACGTGGCACCCTCACTTTGATTGGTTCTTCTTGTGGGGATTTCCTTTTTCTTTTTCTTTGCTTAATTTTTTTAAATTTTTAATTAATTTTATTTAATAAATATTTATATATATGATTTTGATGGTAATGCTTGATAACTTTTTTTTAAAAAAAAATAAATGTATATCTAAAAGTGAAGGTGAAACAAAAAGCTGCGGCTCCAAAGAGACACGTATATTTTTGGGATCCAATCATGTGGCGTGTCTTTTTAGGGACCCCTCTTTAATTATTTATCTTTTGCTCTTTTCCTTTTTGGCATTTGATTTGTGTTAAAGTTTTCTCATGATTATGACTCTTGAGTTGTGTTTGTTTGCCTACCACTTTCGTAGCATTTGCTTTCTTCAGTCTTTCTAATCCATTTTTTGTATAATGTCTGTCAGCAGCTGATTCACAACAAAATTTATTAGTATCCAATTTCATGTTAATTAACTTCTTAATTCTCATACCAAGTTATTGATGCATTATTAATCAATGAAACCTCTTTTACTACATCTCTACTAGTGACTGAATTCACTCGTATATTTTTAGAGGGTAATTTTATTACGGGTCTTGGTTTGACAAGTTTTTGTTTGTGGGACACGCTTCCTTCTAAAATTCAATATCAATTGTTACGATTAGTATTTACAGTAATAAATTTCCTTGGATACCCAAAAAAAAAAAAAAAAAAAGAGAGGATTATATAAGTATAAACATATACAACAAATATTAATCTCCATCTACAGTTGATGCCTTGATATATGATTTTAATGATAGAGAGTCTCTTAGAGAAAAAAATATAGGATGAGAGAATGATGTTGATACTTGATAGATTTAAATATACTGTATATCAGTATATGTATACTCATTCTTTTTCTCTTCAATGTTTTATTGGTTTGACCAAAAGTGTACAAGTATGCATCAAGAAATTCTAATCCTCTGCAGCTGATATGAGGTTACTTGATATCTTTAAAGAATTGTAGATAGACGACCACTTTCTGTCATTAATTTGTATTCATGGTCTATTTCTTCAATTTATTTTAAAAATATTAATTGTAAATTTATATTCTATTTTTATTCGCGAAAGAGTTCAGCAGCAAAGGATCAATGTCTATACAAAAGCTGGTAAGTCAGACGCTCCTTAGCTTTTTACATTGTTTCAAAAAGTCTCAATATGTTTGAATCATAGAAAGGAAACCTTGAAAACCATTGATTCTTTTTTTTTTTTTTGGATAATTCATCAATTAAATTTACCGTTAAGTTGACTAACAAAAGTTTGAAACCTGTGACTAATGCATGCGGGCCATTTTCAGGAATTAGCTAAGATTTAGGTCTTTACATTCCAAGACGCTTGCTATGTCTGGCTCGAAGAAAAACAATTATTTCTTTGATGAAAAGTTTTCCATTTTAATAGTTAGAATGGATTCGATCATATGTACCCATCTAACAATAGAATATGAACAACTCGGATTTTCGGTCATAATCATTATGTAGAAGAGATGGCTAGGTGGTTCAAAGTTTAGCCTTGATACTGCTATGTAGGCTTTTGTTTACTGAGGGTTTGAATCCCTCTATTTCCATATCTTAAAAACTGCACCAAATTCACCCATGCTTTGGACCTTTCTTTGAGATAGATTCTCAATTCCTAATTTATGTGATACAAAAATATAAGAAAGAAAGAGCTACATGGGATAAAGATCTGCTTATTGATCTATGATATACATTAATAAGAGAAAAATTAAAATCTCTGTAAATAAAATTCCTTACCTTGTTCCCTTTTACTTAACTTGAGTGAAAGAGAAAAATTGTACAAACCCTTGGTTTGTTATTCGTTTTAATTTTTTACCAAATTAAAATGATAAAAAGTTTTGTAAATGGCGTACGTACAAATTTAAAATTTAGGGGAAAGAGATACTACTTAAATCCACGATTTTAATATGTAGGTGTGAGAGATTTATCACTAAACCCATTTCAAAAACTATCAAAATTTATAAAGGGCCGGTGCCGATATTGCAACTCATAAATATGATTAGCATACCCATATTTTATTAAAAAAATTTATTATAAAAATATCCCAATAGAAATTTACCAAGAAGGAAAAATTATTTTAATTAAAAATAAACTAAATACTATGTATACTCATTAATTACACACATATCTTCAATTATAATATTCTATCTCTTTATTAAAAAAAATGATAAACCCTAATTAAAACTTAATTTTATTTCATGTATCAGAATCTCTAATTATCATATAACAAAGTAATGGAAAGAATTTTCAAAGGACTCTGATCATACATAAGTATGTATTTCTTTACTTTTTTTTGTTATGAACTTTTTCAATAAACCAAATATGAAAAAGTAATCTTCTTTACAAAAAAAAAGGATAGTCATACATATCCCATTGTTCAACGATGGTCGAATTTTTGTGAATTATCAATAAAGCATAAACAATGTTTTAGTTGAATGTACTATGGAGTACAATAACTTTTAATTGAGTGTTAATAATTTAAGAGAGTTTATAAATAAATTAAATTAAAGTATGGTACTATTGGAATTATGACGGGTGTTTACAATAATGGTTTAATTTTAAATTTTAGATTTAGATTTATTTAAAAATATAGATGTGTAAATTATATTTTTGGGTGATACCCATGTATATAATTTTTTTATTGTTAGTTCGTCCTGTTATAAAATATATTGGGACGAAGAATGCGAACCATTAGATTTACATACTTTGACTCAAAGCGTATACATTTATCGAAATTTCTCCATAATCTGTACCATATTTTTGTTATGATATTTTTATATTAGGACGAACTAAAAGTAGAAAGACAGTTTATATATAAATTTATAAAGTACTACTTTTGAGGAAATTGAGATTATCATTATCGTAGTCCATCAAAATGTAACTTTAAGTGGAGGCAAACATGGGAAGACGGAAAAAATTTCAAACCTGTAGTCACAAGAGTAGTACATTCACTACATTGTACTTTCGTAAAAAGAATTAAAAAAAAAATTGGTCAAATAAAACTATTTCATTATTATTATTATTATATTCTAAGTATACAGGACAAAGAGATTATGCTAAACGAAACATTTCTTTTCATTGAAAGTAAATGTTTTGTGACTTTTGAGTGTCTTTGGAAAATCGATCGTTTCGCCATCACTTTTTCATTAGTGATTTTAGCAACAATACCCCTATTTTGAATTGAAGTTGCACAATTACCCCTTACATAAACAAAGTTGCAAAAATACCCCAAACATTCCAAAATACCATCACATTTCACAACTACCATATTTATTACAACAATAATACTACTTTATCTAAATTTAATGTCCAAATAATGTGGATCATTGATTTCTTTGTATTAGAATTGCATGATTGATATATTCGATTTTATAGATGCAATATCATTTGGACTCCAAATTTAGTCACTAAATTTAGACAAAGTAATATTATTTATTACAATTCTTTAAAACCTTATCACACATGATGTAAAGAAAAAGGGAGTATAAGACACTTTTTTTTCCTTTAAAACCTTTTCACTTCCTCACTATTTTCTTTATAATGCATCAGAATTTGGCGAAAATTATATGAAGCAAAGAAAATGTGAGCATTAAATCAAAAATTACTTTGCCTCTTTCTTACAATCCACATTTTGATGGAAATAACATGTTTATAATTTATTGGAAGTTTTTTCATTGGAAATCAACCCTGATCTAAAGCTAAAAACCTATGATTCTAGTCACCCCCTAGCCGAAGCACATATTTCGTACTTAAGGTCAGGGGTGACCCGATATCCATGATAAGGTCAACCTTACTCGAATTATGAAAATGATTTGGGTAGGGGTGACCCGAAACATAAAAAATGTGATGTGTTTTGGGTTAGAGGTGACCGAATGCTTAACTTTTTGGTCTCATTCCTTCGAATTGATATATATTTTTATTTTTAAATTCACATTCAATTTGTGTCAATTATGAAATTTTTATGGGTTGATGATATATGTTGAAATTTTTTCTTAATTGAATATGATAATTGTGGAATTGGTTTTGAATTGGGGTGGTGATGATGGAGATAATATTGAAGATTTTGAATTTTAAAGAAATTCTTGCAATTAATGTATATTAGTATATTTCCATTTATTATATATTTAGTTAGGTAATTAAAAATTTTATGATTTGATTTTGTTTAAATATATATATATATATATATATTATAAAATTAAACATAAATAAATATATGGTTTATTTTAACTAGTCATATATATATATATATATATATATATATATATATATATATATATTGTTTACAATTAATATATCATGATTTTGGTTATTATTATGTGTATTATGGATTGTATTTTGAATTATAATAGAATGTATTATGGATTATTTAGATTTTCGTTTATATTATTAAGTTATATATATATATATATATATATATATATATATTTCAATACTCGGAGTTATTGAATGATATATAAACAAATTATATGTGAATATTTTTTAAATAAGGACATCGATTTATGGTCCAAAAGACTCATACTGCATACCGTTAAAAACGTATGTCAAATATTCATTAGGCCTATTAGGTTTAAAACCGTATTAAACTGAATCGAATCGAACAAAAACATGTTCGAGTTTGATTGAGTCGACCTGTTTTTGTGAGTCAATCCGATTCAAGAAAATGAATACTTGTTATATGCGAGTCATTGACAGTTTTGACCGAAAACCAAACCGTCCAACTATCGCCCACCGTTAGGTAATACTATGGATGACAACGGGTCGGGTTTGGGCAGGTTTTGTAAAATCCAAGCCCGCACTCGCGAAACTTTCTGACACCCACACCCGCTTGGGAACCCATTTATTTTCATGGGTTCGCAGGTGGGTTTCACCCGCAGGTTTTGGGGTCACCCACACCCGTACTTGCAAACCCGTAAACTTGTAAAAAAAATTTAATAATATTTTTATATTATTTAAATATATGAAATATTATGATTTTAAAAATTAAAAACACTTAATAAAGTAAAAATTTCAACTAATTTCATATGTGTTTCTTAGTTGAGACAAGAGACAAGGCACATTTTATATATATAGTTAATGGTGGAAACTTGTACTCTAGTTTTTTCAATGTGGGACTTTCAAAAGTCCCACATTGAAAAAACAAGAGTGTAAGGTTCAACTATTAGTTATACATAAATGAAAGTTGATGATTGTAATTCTTAAATTTAGAATGAGTGAAGTTTTTATATTTCACTCTTTATATAGTTAAAATGTTTCCATAGGAGTTTAAATTTATAATATTTTAAATAATAATTATTAAATCAATTTTATTTATACAGGTTTACCCGCGGGTTCGTTTTTCCAACTCACACCTGCACCCGAACCCTCTGGGTTTTTCTTTAAACGGATTAGCGGGTTTACGGATTTACGGATTGTAAATTCACCACCCGAACCCGACCCTATAGGGTCGGGTTCGGGCGGGTGCGGGTCAAATTGCCATCCCTAGATAATACAGCCTCAATTTACTTTCAAATGCCCTTTTTTATATATATTTTTTCATTATATATATTTTGACACCTTAACCGACGTAATTAAATAAAATGTTATATTGATGTTTTGAGTGCAATTGTGTACATGCATGTCCCAAAATTTAAAAGAAAGCCATGGTTATAATTGTGAATTAAATTTTTATTTCTGAGTGAATAAAAAGGGCTACAAATCCTGAATACTCGGTGAAGTGCAACTTAAAAATTTCTACAGGGAAAAAAAGAACATTCCCATGAATGAGAAACAATTTGAAACCAAGCTTTTACACAAACACAGTCAATCACTATTCGCTACCAAACTATGAAGCTGTAAATTATGAAATGACCTTTTACACAAAAGATAGAAGTCCAGATTTAGAAAAAGAAAGTAAAAAGTAATTGTTGTCTGTTTTTGATCATAATTAAAGAAAACTTATAAAAAATAAAAATAAAAATAAAGGCATGATGCATGAAAGAAAAAGTTACAAAGAAAATGATTATTTCTGCATTACAGGAAATTTTATCCCTTATCGAGTGACTCCAGTCTCCAAAATATTTCTTCTTTTTTCTAATTAATTTTTACAAGAAAAAAAAAGAGAGAGCGTAGGTGACTTTCAATTACGACCTAATCATTCCCGCACGGTTTTACCGAGCCCACGTGAACTCCTCTCTCTCTCTCTCTCTCTGCTTCTTCATCTGATTTTTTTTCCTCTTTATGTTTTTCAAAACCCAGTTGCTCCAGGTTTTCTTATCTTGGTCCAGAGATCATGAACGCTCATTATCTTATCAATCACAATAATACTCACTTCAGATTTCTTATTGTTTCTTGATATTCTTCTTACACATAACTTTTTTTTTTCTAGCTCCACTGATCAGAGCAGTACCATTGCAGAGTAGGAGGCTGTTCATCAGAGAAGAAATTACAAGCCTCCTCTCCAAAGAAATTGTGCTCTTCCATTTTCACGAACTGGGTTTGCTGGTAGCTTGTTTTTGATGATGAGAACTGGAAGCAGTTCATTGGAGATGGTGATTTTGGAGACATCAAGAGAAGCGGCTGCTGGTTTTGATGGATGATTCCAGATGAAGAAATGGCCGCGTTTGGGCTGTTGTTGTCTTCGTTCAAGATTGCGCTTGAATCGCTGTCTGAAGATCCATCTTTGAATTCAGTGAAAATACAGGCCCCTACTCCTCCATTGATACTGTTGTTGAAGCTCTCATAGTTGAGTTCAACTTCTTGATCAGGCTGATCAGAGACATCCAGAGAAGAACCAACAAGAGGTTGTTGTTGTTGTGGTGGTGTTGGATCTTGTTCATCAAGTTGTGCTTTGTTATCATTTTCAGACACAACTATCTCTTCTTTCACAGAGAGATTGCTCTCTGTGTTTTCTTCTTCATTGAGCTTGGATTTCAGTTCCCTCATCTGCAACATAAAAAATAAAAAACCGAAAACCAGAGACCCCAGATCATTAATAATGTGAAAAACTAAAAGCACTTTTGTCATATTATAGAACTGGCACATTGACCAAGAAATTTAACCAGTTTATTATTTTTTTACCTCTTTGAGCAGAGCTTCTTTGTCGTGTTGAAGAGTATCGTAACTTGCTTTGAGAGATTCATAATTGGCTTTGAGAACACCGTAATCTCTTTCTAATTGCTTTGTTTTCCATCGAGCTCGACGGTTTTGGAACCAGACAGCAACTTGTCTTGGTTGCAAACCAAGTTCTTGAGCTAGCTTCACTTTTCTCTCTGGTTCAAGCTTGTTTTCGACCTCGAAGTTCTTCTCCAAGGCCTTGACTTGATCTACGCTCAATCTCCTCTTCTTCTCCGAGACATGTCCCCCGGATTCTTCTATACACCCTTCTTCATCTAATCCAATATCCAACATGGACTGGAATTCTCTACTGCTGTAAACATGGTTATTGTTTCTTGGAGTACTGTGTTCATCTATAAATATAAAAACAAAAACAAAAATAGTTAGTGAATCAATATCAATCTTCTTTTTCTCTAAATAGAATTTTCAAAAGTTATAAAGACAAAGCAGAAAACAACATGTAATTATATATAGATATATATATATATATATATGTGTGTGTGTGTGTGTGAATCTTGGAAATGGATTAGTATTGAAAAAGTTGGAATCTTTATTACAACCTGCTGTTGTTGGGCAGATTGACATCAAAGCTCCTAAGGAATCTGAGCTTCCAAGTGATCTCTTCATGACTGTATAAACAGATCTTATCAAAAGCTCTTCTTCTTCTTCCTTTTTTTAAGGTTTTTTTTTTTTTTTTTGAATTTTGTGTTTTCAGTTAGATCTTTAAGAGCTCAGATTCAGAAATAACTAGTGTAAACAAAAGTGCCATGTCTAAAAAAACCAAACCAACTAGTATAGTGGTTTTGTTTACAAGAATTGTACAACAACAACTCTTTTCTCTTACCTTCCACATCTCTTCTCTCTCTTTTCAACACTAGTACTTCACCCCCTGAACCCATAAAAGAAAAAAAATATGTATATATAAACAAATCAAACTCCAAACACCACAAAAAATCAGACAGCAACCCAAGATGCTTCTCACACTACTCAATCTCTCTTTACATAATTGCTCAATCAATTTCAGAGTTAATTATTGTTTGAATACAATAGTCGAAGACTGTTCATCTACAAAGAAAGAGACAAAGAAAGAGAGAGAGTGAGTGTTTGAAGTGAGAAAAAACTAGAGAAGAAAGATCAAGGAACTGGTTCACAAATCACAACACAGCTGGCTTAACCATTGCTTCTCTCTTTAAATAAACCCAACTTGGGTCATGTTTTGGGTTAGAATCTGACTGGGGTTAGCTACCCTGCAGTTTGCCAAATGAAATGAGCCCAAAATTCAATGTAAATGCAATTTTTTTGGCACCGGCTATAGCCTGTCACCTTCCGGTTGTCGACCGTTTTGTAAGATGTTTTTTTTTTTTTTGATTTAAGGGAAAATATTAAATATATATATAATTATATATGACAGAAGGTGGTACGGCTCGGCTTTTAAAGGCTCGGCTCCGTTTTAGCTGACGAAGATTTGGATGGCATCAGCGTATCCTTGCTGTCACAGCGGCGTGGTCGGTGCGATTAATCGCTGATCATTTTACCAAATATTATACCGTCTTTTATTATATATACGTAACTTTTGCGTATGAATATTTCTTTTCCACAAGTTTAATAGAATAATAATATTATATGTGATATATTATTGTTAATTATAATAAAAAAATATATTATACATGTCATCTGGTCATATCTCATATACAATCTCAATTGTTATTTTTTTAAGTTGAAAATGTTTAAATACAGAAAATGTAAAAAAAATAATCTTATATTTCTGTTATAAGAATGGCACGGTGATCTTTGCCGTTAAGTTTATTTATCTTAATTTTTTTTTAAAGAAATTGATCTTTAGTTTTATTGTACAATAAGAAGAGACGCGATGTGTTGTTAATAATCTTTATAACAGGAAAAAAAAAACAGTTGTGGTTTGTATTATATACAATAATATACCCTACGTACATAATTTCATGAGACACGGCCTTGAGTAATTTCTAATCCATGTTTTGCTTAAAATTTCTTCTAGATTATATCATTAGAAGTAAAACTTGTGAGTGATTGATACTAATACAACTAAATACACACACACATATATATATATATATATATATATATATATATATATATATAATTTACAGTGACGGCGATTCAAATCCAAGACATTATCAGGTTGAAAAAGTAGTCTTACCACTGAACCACACTGAGTGGTGATATTATAACTAAACTTTTTAAAAAAGTTATTATGTTACATTTATTAAATCATAGAAATAAATCAAATAGAAAGGAATCTGTAACCTTATGGAGAAGTTATTAAGTTGCATTTATTAATTCATAGAAAAAGATGTCTTAAACAACCACCCATTTTTTTAAGTACTTGATCAACACCTTAAACTAGTATTGTTTAGGTACAAATTCTGTTGTCATTATATTAGTCGTAGAACAAGTTCTTCTAGTGATTTGTTCTAAAAATCATTAAATGGATATTTGGACCAATTAAGCCATTAAGATACTCATCAACTTATGGTAATAATTTGGATTCTTCCATGAATCAAGTTCCTTTTTTTTTTACCTTTCAAGCATTATATGTGATTATAATTAGTACAGTAATTACGGATAAATTGTTAGGATTTATTTAATTTTTCTTCTTTCTCATTAACTACTAATTATTGTATTAAAGTTCATATTAAAAGAGAAAGAATTCATAACAAAATTATCATGCCATTGAAAAATGTTCCATCCTTATTCATTATATATATATACTCACACCATCTGCGGGCTTGAAGACTCGAACCTATATTTTGTTAGGTTAAAAGAACGCTCTTACTACGAAACTGGTTGGGCGGTGGTTGTACCATCCATATTCTAATTTGGAGTTCTGGTGTTAAATTGGTTAAATCCAGTTGAGTGACTATTACTGAGAACTATCAATGATGTCCTTGTAAAGTATGTGTCCTGATCAACCTTGATTTCAAATGGCCGTGATTTAGGGTCTTTATGATCACTTTAAAAGTGAATTAGGCGAGTTAATTAAGGATGTATAGTACAGGTCAAAAAAGTAGTATTCAGTGGGTGGTTTTTCATGTAAAAAAATGTTTTCGTGAAAGGGTAATTTTTCAGATTCGATGCACGTACCCAATTAAGTATAGGTCTTGGCGTCCTAAATATTGGTTCAAAGTCAAATCCATTTGATATAATTAAGCAAACTAATACAGCGAATAGTCTACCAAAGTTTGTAATGCTGTCGCCAGTGCATTCTTCTTCTTTGCATGGTTCTTGAGATCATATGGTGAAGTTGGGGAATTTGTTTTTTATGTGAGCTATTTAAACGTTGTGTCCCTTATCATTTTCATTGGTAGACTCAATAAAAACGCTATTTTCCTTATCTTTCTAATTATCACGACAGTATTTTAGCAGAAGTGAAACATTCTTTCATATTTACTTGTGAAAGCTTCCCTTCTTTGCTTACTATATATAAGGCCTCGTCATTTCATCTTCATATATATGGTTAGTGAACAAGACAAGAGGGCATGCTTGCCATTGCTTGCTTCGCCAGGTGGACCCATGAAATATCGGAAACTTAAAATAGATTTTGGAACTTTAAAAAGTTTGTCACATGGTAGAATTACATCCGGTGATTTCACTGTTGGACTGTCCCATATAAGTTTTTCTCATTGCCCACATATTGCACTTGCTACAAAAGTTTTGTTACATCACAATCCAGTTGAAATGGACCGATTTCGAGTTGTGAATTTCAATGTTACAGATGAAGTTTTGTATTTAGTAATATTACATGCACATGCTCATATATCCAACCAGGGCCTCTAAGATGTTACTATAATACACACCAAATTTGTTTTTGACGCTTTTATGATAAAAGTTTCGATTTTATTACTCAACTGGAAATTAAGTTGCAGCCGTGAACTTGCATTGGATTAGTAATAATCAACCCTCAGCAAAAGTGTTACAAGTTTAACCTATATATCTTATAGTTGTATGGAACTTAGACAACATATATATCCCAATTGCACATGCAATTCTTCTAACATGTCTGGAATTAAATAATCTAGCTTGAGGCAAAAAAAACACAAACAAAAAGAAAAGATAATCATGAAATTACGAAGAAGCACTCCATATTAATGCTAGCTAGGCAATTCAATCTTGAAAGTATTAGTTTTTGTTGTTTCGGTCCACAACATTTTCACAATAAAGTCAGAACAGACCAAACTCATCCATTGGGGTTACCATTTTGTGGTGAACAAGAATTCATAAGTTTCTGTCATATTCATAGCCTACTAGTTTATAGCTCTGGTATGGTCTATTTCTACTGTTTTTTTTTTCTTCTTTTCTTCTGGAAAGTGGAAAGTGCATAGAAAATACATATGCCATTTTCCCAAATGTGTGATAAGCAGGCACAAGTGGGATTTTAGCTGTAGACCGATGGTCATAAAAAAAAAAAAAAAAAAAATAGAGATCAAGAGCCCACCATTTTGATAATTGGTTGCTGCTGTGTCCCACACATTACATATTTTTAATGACAACAACACGTGTGGGTTAGGTTTTTAGGTTTTCAAGTTTCCAAAAACCCCACAGAAAGGGTAACTGATGAGTTGTGAGCATGTGGGATTTTGCCGTCAGTCCTCACAAGTCAGTAAGCCAATATTTCTGAGAAAAGCTGGTTTGAATTTGATTTAATCAACCTCTACTCACTAAGCTGGTGCAAAACTATGATCTTCACTAGAAATGATCAACTAATCTTTGTATAATTAAGGGAACAACAACAAAAAAACTTGTGAAATGTTGGAGGATCTTTTTCCGCAAAAGGGTTTTGACGTGTTACCATATTATTCATATATATATATATATATATATATATATATATATATGAATAATATGATATGATCAGTGGTGCATTTTCTATATAGTCTATTTCCTGTATTTTAAAATTAGTTCATAGACTATATAAATCTCATATTATTCTCTGTTATTATGAGAAATACAATTTCTATCAAGATGCATGTATTATTAATTTTTTGGGGATTGTCACAATCATGATATCAGCCTTTTGTCTCCAGTTTTCCAGAATATGTTTTCTCTGTTTTTTCTCAATAATGCATTGCAAGGGACGCATGTCATGTCCGAGTGGTTTATTTGGCTTAAAATTTGTTTTGATAGTTTTGCTGATGATGTCTGTAATACATGTACAGAGCTGCCTGTTAACATATATATATATATATATATATATATATATATATATATGTCACATTGAGTGTTTCATCTTTTTATTTTCTGATAGCTGTAGTACTCTATGTATAATGTAATCCATTATTATACATCGATCTTTATTTTCTCATTCCACTGTTTTCATCAAAAGATGTGCTCTAATTTCTAAATATGTGAGTGCAGGTACGTAAACCATCACAGAAAGCAACCTATGGCATTTTTATAAACCAACAACACATCTCATGCTCATTTAAATTATATATCATTCAACAAAAATACTCTTTTAACTTTTTCATATATATCACCTGTCAACTGCTGTGTTTTATTTTATTTTATTTTAGATATTCTATTTTTAGATTGATCTTTTTGCAATCAGTTTCTATTTTAAAATTTTTGTATAGATTGTAATACAGTAAAACGAAGATGAGAGTTTGAAATTCGACACTGAACAGTTAAGTGTAGGACGAAAATCGACAATAGACAATAGACAGTAACTAGCATGGCGATAATAGTATGAAACATATTAATTGTGTCGCTGAATTTGTATAAAATGGCTAACACATCACATATCTTGTTCTTATCATCTTGTTTGTAATTGTACTTAAATTAGGGTAATGATAACTCGTTGAAGAAACTTACAAAAGCACATAATGATTTGTTTCACTGAAGAATATGGTACTCTTCAAAGACCCCATAACTTTTTCGCAGTCTTGTTATGAAATCATTTCATTTGCATCTTACACAACTATACACTCTGCATTTTATCCTAATGAGCAGTAAAAGTTGTAAAATTTTACAAAAATCTATTTCAATTTTATTTTATTTTTTTTAAGGGCTAATTCAATTTTAATTGAGTTACATTCTATGTGACGTTTTTAGATGAATAAAAAAAAAATATACTTTTCTTTTCAAAAAACCAAAAAAATAAAATAAAAAATCTACTTTTGAATTACAGTCGTTTACCCCGCAAGTTGTCCTCTTAACAAATGACCTCTTAACAAATGACTACCTAATCTCATATATATATATATATATATATATATATATATATATATATATATATTTTATATATATATGTTAAAGATGTTAATTCGAGTCATGGTTATCACATGTTAAATAATATCTATTAAAAATTATGTTTTTTTTATATACCACTGGTGGTGGTGTGACTCAAACTTTCCCTTAGAGATTGAAATTGATGTATTTTTCCACTAAATCATATTGAGCAGCGGTCCCATTGAAAACTATTGAATCCTGCCACTCTTAGCTACTCATTAATTTGTTCTTAGCTTATATTATAATTTAAGGATTTGAAAGTCCAAACTTATGACTATAACTCTATAAGACCCGAAGAAAAATGTTAATAGTAGTAGTGATAAAGTCTCCTCTTCTAATTGTTTTTTTTAATACAGTGACACTTGACTATAAAAAAAAAATTTGTTTATGTTTCGCTTGTTTTTGAAAAAAGAGTTGGAAAAACATAGGTTTTGAGAGAGGATCTAACTCATCCCGACAATTACAATTAAAGAGAAATATTAATATTAGTTGTAACCCATAGAGTAAAGACTCTATTATTACATGTGTTTATTAATTATCTAATACCGTGAACAAAACAAGTAAAAGTGAGACAATTATTGAGATAAAAGTTATTGAGATAGACTACCGTTGCTAACATTCTTCCATAGTAAAAACTAAGAAAGAGTTTAATTTTATTATTATATCTTTTTGAGGGATTTTACTTTAGTTACTTGTTTGATTATAAGAAAAAGCAAGCTTAATTATTTAAAAAAGTAGTTTTATGTCTCCAAATTTGTTTCAAAATATCTGCCAGTCAAATTTCAGACCCGGTTGAAAAAACTGAGCATGTCGGTAATCAAGCGGTCGAGAAGATCTTAACCAAAGATATACGACCATGATTTTCAACTTTTTTTTGGGCCTATGGTAGCCAGCTAGAATAGGGCCCACAACCTCAAGATTGAATTGACATATGCCGTCGATGGTTCTTGGATGTTCAAGAATGCATGTGATTTTAATTAAAAACCACAGGATTTTCAAAGTCTTGTCTCGAAATCAACACCATGAATAGAAAAACAGAGTAGGTAACAAATCTCGGGGAAGAAGACAAAAGTGGATTTGTGTTGTGGTGCTATATATCTGTAAAGGGTTAAAACTTGGATGGATGGTGCATCTCACACCCTCATTCTGCCATGTCAACAAAGTTACTAACGTGGCAGCATTAAGGTGGGATATGCACCCAATTCCTTCTCTCTTAAAAAGATTGCATGTTCGGCTTTCCTTCTCATGTACTAATCTAATTATTCAAATTTCATTAAGCAATTTGGTATTTTGTGTTTACTATCTTTGATTTTTTTTTTATAAGAATCACAATAACATCCGACACCAAACGATCTAGTCAAGTGTCGGTTGGAACCAATTAAAATCAAAATGATACATGCTTAGTCTAGATATCTACTCAGGGTAAAGATAACAACATGTTCAGAACGGGGCTAGATCAGCATACCAATACCCGAAACTCAATTGGGGAAATGTGCACTATTCCAGACCTGTGCCGATAACTTTTGACACCGAACAGTCAAATCAAGGGTTTGTCGAGACCTTCTAATATTAATCAGTTCATGTGAGTTTCATATATCTACATATGAAACTCACATGAACTGATACATGTAAAATACATGGAGAAACTCTCTATACATACATGTAAAATACATATGATGAGACTCAAACCTCCCGCTACTAGTGGAAGGAGAGGTGTACTAGCACGTGTGTTAAGAGGTGATGCATATATTTAATTTCTTATTTAATAGCTTAGATTTTTGGATTTAGTGTCTACCAACATGGTATCGGAATTGTGAGGTCTCGAACAACCTAGCTTTATAAGACCAACTCTATAAAAGGATGTCGAACAACCCTAGAATTATCATAGCAATGGAAACGGTTTAATAACCGAAAAACCAAACTAATTGATGAATGAGATCAGAAGATGATCACATGGGCTTCATTGAAAGGTCTAATGCATTCCCAAAAGAAGTTTAAAAAGTGACAAGAAACAGACACTTGAAAATTGTTGTTTTCATAAGTAGACATATATACTTTAGAGAGTAGGAAAGAGAGAGGTCTTTTTTGTGTAGGGGTCTGTGAAGAACAAGTGTTCATACATAGAATCTAAAACAAAAGAAAAACAAATGGAAAAGCCAACAAAGTCACAGATAGGGCAAAAGATTTTGGTTCGGTGAGTGGGCTTTTAAGAGTGTAGACCCCTTATTGGTGGCAGCTTTTGTTTTCGGCTTTTATTGTGAGTGGTGTCCAAAGGCTAATGTTCAAAAGTATGTGAAAGTAGAATCTTACTCTATTGCTCTTATGACCTGGTTTAACCAACTTTTATTTCACAGTAAACATAAACTCAACTAAATTCAATGGGCTTAGAGTTGAGTTGGGTTGGGTGCAGATGAAACAGACTTTATTGAGTTCAATTTGTGCAAGTAATAAGGTCATAAGGACATAAAATGTTACATTTTATAGTATGCTTTTTTATTCTTAAAATATTTCAATTAGTTAACAAAATATTCAAAAATAAAAATCTAATCGAATACAATGCAACACAAATTAAAATACAGCGTGTCAAACATGGCCTCAATCGATAAATATTGAAAAAACATTAGATTAATTTATAAATCTCAGAATTCTCAAAATTAATAACTTGAATGTAACAGATGGTAGATTCTAAACCTCAAACTCTTCTCCCATTGAATGAATTTAGCATATTTTGAATTTTAGTTGCATGATTATTTAGTAATCTCTCGTTTTAGTTCAGTGCTATTTTTTGTTAACTAGATTATGATTAAATTGAATTTAGATATCAATTAATTTTTCCTTATGGGTTCGACCTCATATTCGCAAATCTATACTCCAATAGATTCGTGCACATGTAAATATTTTAAAATTTATCACAACATTTATGTTTTACGAAATAGGGCAGATGGCTTCCTCTTTCTCTTCCTATACCGTCTGCTCCAACCGTTTTTTCTCTATCAGCTACACACTTACGTTTGTGTTCCTAATTTTAATATTTGGGACGGAAGAAGAACAATCAATGGGTACTCCACCCCCAAGTCCCACCTCAGTATGGTGTACGTCACCCTAACAATTTAAAAATAAGTGAATAACGTATACTATTTGAAATTACACCTTAAGAGCGTTCGATTTATACCTGCTGAACGGATTTCATATGTTGCGGTCCAGGGACTGGGTAAATTTTTGAGGCAGCATTGACAGAATCATAACCGTGAAAAGCAGTATCTGTGGGACTCTGCCCATCAACCTGTTGAAATACAATCCCTCATCAAGAATGGCAATATGCTAAAATAATCATTGAAAATATATGGTTGCCTACCGGATCACGACGGTCATGATGGCCTGAAGTCCAGTTTGGCCGCTGTGTATGTGGTGCATTTCGTAGACCCAGTAGGCATGTCATAACCTCCTCATGTAAGCTTTCGATCTTTTGGGTAAAACTCTCTGTCATTCGTCTCTCAGTAGCCTTTATAACATTCATAACTTGGGCATTATTTGTGGGATCGTCCCCATCATCCTGTTGATATACAATCCGTCATCAAGAACGGCAGTGTGTGCTTAAATAATAATTGAAAATATATTCACCTACGAGATCACGACAGTCATGATGGCCTGAAGTCCAGTTGGACCGCTGTGTATGTGGTGCATTTCGTAGACCCTGTAGGCATGTCATAACTTCCTCGCGTAAACTTTCGATCTTCAGGGTAAAACTCTCCGTAATTCGTCTCTCAGTAGCCCTTATCTCATCCATAACTTGTGCAAATAATTTGACCATCATATCAGATGAAGGGGGAACCGTGTCAGAAGCAGAAGCTTGAGGTTGTGCTGAATGGTCAATTGTATGAAAATTAAGTGGTTGAGGGTAGACTGTATGGGTCTACATGATGTTTGTCAACATTAGTATGTACATTACCATGTAGAGTTTAGCATTAGTAAAAATCATTATTACCTGTTTCGCTCTTCGATCATGATCGTGCTTTAATCTCATCTCCCGATTGAGCCTCTCCGCTAATAGCTCTCTATCACTCTCACTCTCCATACCCTCATTAGCTAACGTATCAGGAGTGTCACGGGCTACCCCGTCCACCATAATACGATCTAGGTCGAATCCTACCATATAATCCTGCTCTAACTCATATGCGGTCGGAGTCAATGTGAGAACAGCTTCCATCTGAAAAAAGAGTGCAATCAAATAATAAATGTAAAGGTAAATAATATTAAATATTAAACATACAATTGCAATCTTGCACCTCATCAGTGAACTCATTATCAATTTTCTTGGGCTTATTACTGCAACGCCAATTCTTAAATCGGGGATAAATGTATCCAATTTGGGTTCCATGCACTCCTGTGAGGCGTGGAATAGACTCCATTGCCCAAAACTATACATCATAATCAAATTAAGTATTTATGTTGTGATATAAGGATTATATATATATATATATATTTATAAACAATCATATTTACAGTTATTGACAATTAAGATACAAACCTGGAATGTCCATACAAAGCCGTATACATTCACCCCTACATTCTGATTCTGGCTGAGTTTTCGATTTTGCTTCTTCCGACCTTCCCGACCAGTCGTAAACCGTCTCAAGTAGTATATGGTCTGACTGTATACGTAAGTCCCCCAAGGGAAACTCTCAAAGGCCGATAAATTCTCGACAAACATACAGGCCCACCTAGGGACGGTTTTCTGGTATTCAATCCCATGAAGCACATGTCCAAAGAAAAACAAATATGCTGACTTGATGGCATCAGTAGCATGGCTGAAATTCCCCTGATCCAATCGTTGAAGAATCATATCAAATGTCGGCACTTCTCCACCGTAATATCTATCTAACACACCCCCTTTAACATCCTTGAAGTTATGGACAACACCGGTAGGCATTTGTCCAAATCGCAAACCGGTAACCAAACAAAATTCTAGCTTCCCAAATCTAATATCTGTTTTGCCCACACGAAACCACATCTCATCCGCACTCCCACCTGGGTGATGAACCTCCCTAAACAGTAGCAACTGACATAACCTCCCACGAAAATTCCAGGACGAGGTAATTCTAGAAAGTGCCTGAATACACCATTCTCGAAATGTCTCAACTCACCAACTCTACTCAAAGAATTTATCATTCTATTCAATTCAAGAAACCTTTTGATGAACCAACACTTTTGCATGAAACCGATTCGATGGAGGGTATAAATACGGTATTTCGGACATCTGAATTGAAAAACATAAAAAAATCAACAAAAAAAATAGTAATGAAAAAGTTAAAAATCAAGATGTTTCGTGTTCAGAACATGAAACAAAATATTTCGGAGTTGTTTCATGTTTGGAACATGAACCATAGTTGACTGTTTCATGTTTCAAACATGAAACATAAGTTCCGAAATCGATTGGAGATTTCCGAAATCAAAAAAGAAAATTCATCACATCTTCAAACCACCAAAACTTCACAAATGACAACGTAACACAAATTTGAACACAAATAATCAAAATTTTCAAGGAAAAATATTTTCGAAACTATTTTGCTGTCACACCAAATGCTCAACGAATCATGTTTCAACCGTGGGACATCATATGAATCACGTTTGAAACATGATTCACGTTTCAAATGTGAAACATACTAAGTTAGGAAACAGCCACAAAAAATTCTCAAACAATCAATCCCAACAGCAATTTCAACACATCTTTCAACGCCAAAACATCCAAAACGACAACGTAACACTACTTTGAACAAAAAAAGCAAAACTTTCAACGAAAAATACCTTCAAAACGAAATCAATTTTCAGGTCAACTGAAACAAAGTTCTGTTTTCTATCGCTCTCAAAATGACAAACCATTAAAGATTCAGACTATATGTATATAATTATACAAGTCTTTGCTCACCAAACACACAGTAAAGCAGAAGTAAAAGCTCTCTAATCCATATCCTGAATGCAAATATTGCTTAGACTTAAGGACACATCAAGTTCACAAAATTTCAGACCCTTAACATGATTACACCATTATTTAATTGAAGCCAGTTAGAATAACAAATGACAGAAGTCACAGAACCTTGAAATTTCAAACTTCTATGATTCAAAGTTTAAAGACCTTTCCCCCGCATTTTCTAACCAAACAAACAGACAGTCAGAAGAAATTTTCAAAATATGATGAAATTGTCTAGCTAAATACAAGGTAACCATCAAGTCAATCAGATTGCATATAACATGAAAAAAAAATCATGTACAATTAACATAAGAAAAAAAAAACATATATTGGTTTTTGTTTATTTTTTCCACCAAAAAATATAAAGAAGAAACAAAATTAATTTGCTAAGCCAGATAATGTAAAGCGGATTCAAAAAGTTTTTTTTTTCTTGTTTCTTAACAATTAAACCGAAAAGAAAAAATAAATGGAAATGAAGGAAAATCACATACCTTGAGCAAAAGACCACCATACAACATTGAGATTAAGGTTATAATATAGATAATAAGACCTCTATTATGCAAACTTAAAATTGGTAGAGTATGAACAACAAAATAAAACCAATCAAGGAGTGAACCATAAAATATAATACTGTTTCCAAACTTCATAAATGATGTTGGCTACTTTTAAGGAAATGGATTGCATGGAAAATTAGAAACCGGGGCTTGATTGAAGTCTGAACTGGCAGAAGGTCACATGGAACCCTTAGCCTGACCTGAGGGCTTAATCTCTAGTCTCCAGCAAAAGCAAATGTAGATGGGGCACTAGACAACTAACAAACTGACCCATTTATTTTGATTATAAAAGGTACATGAAACGGATTATAAACTGCCTAAACAGCTAAACTCGGAAGATAGACCGATGCATGGTTAAAAGAATCAGAAATAATTAATCTTCCATAGTATCCATACACAGGATTCATAGGTTTTTGTTGCATTAAACATGAGCAAACCATCTTAATTGACCTACCCTCTATCCTTATTAGGGACCACATCTAATTTTGTATCAATGCCATTGCATTCTTTATAATTATGATGATACCAAAAACACCAAATAACTGTTGAGCAGTTGAGTCAAGGGGCCAAGTATCTAACAGAATTTGTTGAGTTGACGAGGAGTGATTCTGGCAAAAGCAATAAAATTTGTTTTTGGATATTTCTTTACACCGATTAATTCGCTTATGTCATTAAGATATGGTGCAAAAATGAAGTCAGAAGGGTCATCTCAGGAGTTCGAAATAGTAATGATAGAAATAGTAATGATAGAAATAGTATCCTTTACATGACTATCTATATTTTTCCCATTGATTAAACATGTATTGATTAAGGATTTTAAGCATATAATCGTCGAAGTTTGATGAGTCATGGGCACATGTTAGAGAGATGATCATGCTCAGTGGCATGATAGCATTACTAGGAAAATAGTCAATTGATGGCACAATACGATTGGTTCTAGAGAAGGTGATGATTACTTTATGAATCTATATAAACCAAAGCCTTGTAAATAAATTCAACCATCATAAGTAAAAATTACACTCTCTTCAGGATTGATCCAACGGCCAAAAGCCATTCCCGGATATTAGCGCTGTCTTTAGGATCCCTTATCAGAAGTAAGGTTTACTTTGTTTCATTTACTATATAATATTTATTTACTTTTATACCATGTTATCGACATGAAACTTATCTAAAGCGATATATATATATATATATATATATATATCACTTCTAAATAACCAATGGTATTGTGCCATCATTTAATTAACACTTTTACTATCATGCCACTAAACACAATCTTTTGTCTAACAAGTGCCCATTCAAAACTTGCAATGAGTAGCACATAACACTTGTGCTTCACAAAAGTGGGGTAATCGCTTCTTCATAACACTCCTCCTTGAAAAATCACCACAATTATAGTAATTGAATATTACTAGGAAAACCTCGATGGTATAAAAGTCTTCGCAAAAGATATAGAATAATCTGCTAAATTTAGCGTTAGACATGCTTCTAAGTGCCACACTAAAAACCTTGGCAAATAACACTATCCTAAAAGCAGCTCCAAAGGTATTAAATACCATAAGTGATACACATTCATTAATTAATTGAAAGAGAGTGACGTTGATTAAAATTGAATGTGGGTACGGATACGATATAGAATAATTCCATTCGGATACGTTTACGATATATATATAACAATTAACATCTTTAAAATACAATTGTCCCCCAAAAACATTTCATAGATAAAACATAAAATTTAAAACAATACCAGTCTAACAATAAAAATAAACATAAAATACTATAACATCTTAAGTTGTAACTGTCTCAACTTCATTTGCTTCTTCAGCTAATTGAGAATTTACTTTCTCAATTTTCAAGAGCTAATACACTAAGCATGTAATACAAATTCTGAGAATTTGACTTCTAAGGTGAAAATATTTATTAATTATTATCTTATCTGAATTTGAATTTTCAAACAAATCAAGAATGGGTTTCCAATGTGGCCATGTGGGTAACCAACGGACACCAGCTAATTGAAAATTTACTTTCTCAATTTTCAAGAGCTAATACACTAAGCATGCAATACAAAGTCGGAGAATTTGTCTTCCCAAGGTGAATATTTATTAATTATTATCTTAATGACAGCAATTTCAAAAAAAAAATATTCCTTTCAAATACGTATCAGACACGTTTCAGAGCGTATCGGAAATACAAAATTTAAAAAATATCAGAATACCCAAAAAAAGCATATCCGACACGTATCAGAGCTTAGTGTATTAGCTCTTGAAAATTGAGAAAGTAAATTCTCAATTAGCTGGTGTCCGTTGGTTACCCATATGGCCACATTGGAAACCCATTCTTGATTTGTTTGAGTATTCAAATTCAAATAAGATAATAATTAATAAATATTCTCACCTTGGGAAGTCAAATTCTCAAAATTTGTATTGCATGTTTAGTGTATTAGCTCTTGAAAATTGAGAAAGTAAATTCTCAATTAGTTGAAGAAGCAAATGAAGTTGAGACAGTTACATCTTAAGATGTTATAGTATTTTATGTTTATTTTTGTTGTTAGACCGGTATTGTATTAAATTTTAAGTTTTATCTATGAATTTTTTTTTAGGGACAATTGTTATTTAAAGATGTTAAGTGTTGTGTATATATATATATACATACAATTTTTCTATTGTCAGTTCGAACTGATATAAGATATATCAGTTCCTTGCATGTGGGTCATTGGATTTAAATGCTTTGACTTGGCTTCATGCACTTGTTAAATCATCTTTTAAATCCAATGACCCACATACAAGGAACTGATATATCTTATATCAGTTCGAACTGACAATAGAAAGACTATATATATGTATATATAACCTATACGTATCCGTATCCTATTTTTTTGGAAAACGTTGTATCGACGTATCCATATCCGTATCGTATCCGTACCAGTAACAAAAGTATATGCTTCATTCTAATGGAATTACTCCAACTAAATGATAGAACAAAATAAAAATTATTAAAGGGTGGCTTTATTGCCAGCCAAAAGAATTCTCCCTAAACCCATTTTCTCACCACACCCATCATTCAAATTTAATAATTAAATTTTTACTTTCAATGGCCATTGTAATTCCAAAAATAACCCTAATTAAAAAACCTTTATTAAGCTTCTGTACTATGTTTTTGAATATTTCACAATTTGAGCTATATATAAACTTGTAGTGATGCATGAACCTATCGTCTATTTGAGCGAATCCGGTATTTAAAAAAAAATTGGGTATGATAATTTTTGAATTTTTAGTGCTTTTAGAGATTGAATAACCGATTACTATCAAAAGTTTTAGACACCACCACCCACCTCTTCTACCATATTCATACCTGATCTATCTGAAAACAATTTCAAAAGGGTCAAAAAGATGAAAAGTTTTGAATAATATTATTAGAACTTTCATGGAGTTGAGATCTGTGAATGTATTTATACACACATGCACTAGTATGTAACTAAAAAAAGGAAAAGAAGATTTTTGTGTAACCTAGTAATGGGAACCTCAAGCAAACCGCTCACGTTTCTCTCGTTCTCTGAAAAAAAAAACCATAGAAAAATTGTGGGTGCAAAGAGGAAAAATTAATAATAAAAAAAATTTCATTGGGGTTATTTTTGGAATTAGAATGGGCATTGAAAGTAAAATCTAATTTTTAAATTTGAATGATTGGTGTGGTGAGAAAATGGGTGTAGGGAGAATTTCATTGGGTGGCAATAGAGCTACCCATTATTACATTGTTGGCCTTTAAAAGGTTGGTTCAGTGGTAAGCCCTTCACACCTACATCCAAGAGGTGTGGGTTCAACTGTTCGAGTCATGCCCCCTCTCCAAATCCCAAAATATTGTAATAATTCAAAAAAAAGATAAAACCTATCATGATCGACATATTCGGTATAAAACATATATTTTTGTTACCTAAAATTAAGAAAACTAACGATAATAAGATAACCACAATTTTTAATGTCAATAAACATAAGATTAAGACTCAATGTGATAAATAACAAGAGTTGAGGTGGATTATTACTGGTAAGTCCCTTGTGGGTTCAAGTAGCATCCCCTCCTTGAAATTCCAAAATTTGTATTTTTTTTAATAAACAAAAACAACTTTAGCTAGAAAAGAGTATCAGACATTCTAAATAGGCCATGGATTGAATTTAGACCATCCATAGCCATAAAATGGTGATTTGGGATGGGCTGTGTAAAAAATTTTGTTGTTGTAATTGTAAAGGATAAATCTGACCTAAGAATCCTCGTGCTATTTTGATTCTAAGCATGCAATTCGATTATAATTTATCACATTGACACCAATAAGTTTCCTGCAACTCTAAAATTCAAATTCACCGCAAGTTCTCCAAACCAAGCAAGATTTCAAGCAGTTCAATAATAAAAAATGAATATGAAAGCAGAGAGAAACAATTTCCACTGTTCCACAGAAAACTGAAACATAATAAGTGCCAAAAGAATTTCCATTTACATTAATTTTTTTCTAAAAAAAAAAAAATAAACAAAGAAGTAGGAGGCGACTGACCTTTCGAGTTTCGACAACAACTGAACGAGATTTTCGGCATCGGGAGAGAAAAAACTGTGGATCGTCCAGTACTTATACAAAATGCATAACATAAAAAACGACGGCATTTTTTGTTTTTGGTTTTTTGAAAGAAAACGACGGCGTTTTTGAATAGGGGTGAAATTATAAAATGTGAAAAAGCAAATATATAAAAAAAAGCCACGTCAGGTAGAAACTAGAAAGTTGTGTAGTGTCTAGATGGATCTTGTTGGTTTGGTGGATGGGGCTTAGCTCTCTGTCGAATTGTGTCTACAGTCTACACAATCAATCTCTATTGCTCCTCCATGTCTCTGTCGCTCTCTCCTTCACAGTAAGTTTTTCGATTTTGGTTTATATTTATTTTCTTGATGGGCATGTTGTATTATTATCTATCAGTTGTAAAACTGAAAATTCTAATTGGGTTGCAGAGGGTTGCATTGCGTCAACCCATCTTCACCAAATGGTTGCAATTTGTTTCGTACTAGCAAATTGTGCTTGAATTTCACAAAATTTGGTAGTAGAGCCACCAAAGAAGCAGCTCTGGTTTCTGGAGCTTATCCGAATAATAATAGACAATCGAGTGGTATTGAGACTCAACATGATACGATAGGTTTCGGTCCGACAACAACTGGTTTCTTTACTAATGATGATGAATATGACCTGGATCGTCCTACAGAGGGATTCGCTACGATTCCGGAGGCAATTGAAGATATTCGTCAAGGCAAAGTTGGTTTCTTTCTTGCTGATCAATTTTGGGTTATTAGCAAATTGATTGTTTTTTTTTTTTAGAGATAGTAATTTGTTCTACTAATTCAGGATTATATTTGCAGTTTGTAATTGTTGTAGATGATGAAGATAGAGAAAATGAGGGAGATTTGATAATGGCAGCGTCCTTGGCAACACCTGAGGCTATGGCATTTATTGTTAAGTATGGAACTGGCATAGTGTGTGTGAGCATGAAAGCTGAAGATTTGGAGAGGTTAGAACTTCCGTTAATGGTGACGCAGAGGGAGAATGAGGAAAAACTTTCAACTGCTTTTACTGTGTCTGTGGTATGTTGTTTGTTTTGGTTATGTTCATCGAAATACAAAGATTTTCTTATATTCAGAAAATTGAAGGATGGTAACAAAATGTGAAATATCTCTCATTTTCATAAGTAGGTAATTATGATGGTTTTCGATAACCAACAATTTAATTCAAAGTTAAATAGAGTTGCAACTTTAGAGTGCATCTCACACGAATAGTACGTGTGGGATCCCGCACCCGATAAAAGTTTGACTTAGATTATATAACTTCAACGTCCATCAATTTATTTGGTTTTAATCGAAAGGCCGTTATCAACATTTCTTCGCAACCACTTGATTAAAAGAAAATTAATGGATGGATGCAAAAGTCACACAATTTAAGTCAAAATTTTAAGTTGATTTAGTATGACCCATATGGCCATATGTGTGTATATAATGTGTGCATAAATTGATAATTAGTGCTGTTAGTGGTTAATTTGTTAGTGGGTAATTAGTGCCTTTATTTTAGTTTCCATCATTAGCATTTTCCTATTAATTAGAAGTTGTTTCCAGTAAAATTGATGTAGTAGGTGAATCGTTAATTGGCAGTTAATTGCTCTAGTGTTTGCACTGTAAGTATGTAAGGCTTATAAATAGCCAAAGACCAGTTTAAATGAAGATATGAAGAATATATGACAATTTATCCCCCATATCAATCATCCTCTGTATTTCTGATTCTCTCTTCCCCTAATCTCTACTCATTCTCATTCTAAATTCTCTTTGTAATTTCCTTAACCGGAAAATACATATCAATATATAAATATTATAACTGTTTTTTTAACTTTCTTTTTATTTCAAGGACTTGACTGCTTCACCTCTGTTGTTCCTTTTATCATTCGTGATGGTGTTGATTGTTTGTCAATTTTGATGTTATGGAAACAGGTTTGCTTCCAGTTTCAAATTCCAATTGAAAGAAATTTTTTGAAGCTTACTTTGTTATTTGCATTTGAAAACAGTCCTTAAACACTCATTGATGTTTTATGAATTGTAGGTTTAGGTCTCTTTTGTATGAAAAAATCTTTCAAATTTTGTCATCATGTTTTGAGTTATAAATTGCCAACTGTTAAAAGTGGTCTGATTTTGATCTTGTACTTCCTGGTCCATGTTATGTTCCATATAAACGAAGCATGTGTTCTTATAATCTTACAAAAATCATGGCTGTGTTGTGATTGGACTGTTTTTTAAAAGGAAGAGTGAAGAATGGAAAACCTGTTATCAGATAACTATATGGATTGAAATTAATGCATACTTGTTTTATTTTGGCCAGAAATGCATATCATTAAACTCAAACTATGGGTTTACAATTGTGTTGCTGTTGCTTATTCTAATACTTGAGTGTTCATTGATTATTATTATAGAAATTTGTAAATTCTTATTCTAGTCGTGATGTTTGATCATATTTTTGATTCTCTTGTAAGTAGTATGCTCTTGGTTAATATCAATTATTATGTTTGTCATCAATGTATTCGATCATAGGATGCAAAACATGGTACAACAACAGGTGTCTCAGCTCGTGATAGGGCAAAGACAGTGCTGGCTCTTGCAAATAGGGATTCAAAACCTGAAGATTTCAATCGCCCTGGACATATTTTTCCCCTGAAGTACAGAGAGGGAGGAGTTCTGAAAAGAGCTGGACATACTGAAGCATCTGTTGATCTTGCTATGTTCGCTGGGCTAGAACCTGTTGCAGTTTTGTGCGAAATTGTTGATGATGATGGTTCTATGGCCCGATTACCTAGGCTTCGCCAGTTTGCGCATGCAGAGAACTTGAAAATCGTTTCCATTGCTGATTTAATCAGGTATTTCCAGTAAATGATCAGGATTTTCCTTTGGTGTACTAATTTGTTGTAAAGATTTAGGGATTTAAATTGCTTCTTTCTATCAAATTATTACTTATTTCTCTTCTTATTTAAACCATAGTTATGTGAAATATGCCATAAGTTGGTAAATTTAATATGAACTCTCTACAACCAGTAGCTAATAGCCATGTGGCAGATGCCCTCGTTCGGTTTAATACGGTTTCATATAGATGTTTTGTCTGTTTTGTCTGTTTTGTCTGTTATGATATAAAGTCTGTCCTTGAGTGGCTTGTTTTGTGAATCCCTCCTTACTGTGCTCTTAAAACTCCATCAGTCTGACCCATTCTTCTGCTAAGCCTAAATGTGATAGGGGTTGTTAGGAAATTGCATATCTATGAGATCTTGGTTTAATATGGCTATATATATATATATATATATATATAATGTTTCTATTGTCAGTTCGAATCAGTTCCTTGCATGTAGGCCATTGAATTTACATACTTTGACTTGGCTGCATGCACGTGTCCAATCATCTTTTAAATCCAATGACCCACATGCAAGAAACTGATATATTTCAGTTCGAATTGACAATAGAAAAACTCTGTATATATATATATATATATATATATATTTGTTCTAATATTATAAACTTTTGGATTATTAGTGAATTGTGTCACTATTAAACTTTGGGCTTAATATGGAAATATATTCATTAGGCTAATTTATTTATCATGGTATCCAAGTATGTATTTTATTTATCATGGTTACCAAGTATGTTTGTGTTAGGTCAATATCAATCCCTCGTCTTTTTTATAAGTTCTCACACTTTGCCAATTCTCTCTCTTTGGCCTGCATGTTAGAAGGAAGGAATCCTGCTTCAAATAAATTTGGAGTCGAATATAGTTTCGTAAACCTGCTAGACTCTTCCATCAAATAGCTGAAGCTTTTAGGTAGATTTCTCTATCATTGCATCAGAGTATGTCCATGTTAGTCCCATTTCACTAATTTTCTCCTTGCCTTTTTCTTATAATTCACATGTTTGGTCTGTTCAAGCACGGCCACTTTTACGATTACCATAACTTCTATCAAATAGTTTAGTTGTGTTAGAATTGTTGTTGCTTCTTGTCATATCCTGTCCCCTGTGGATGCTACTTCACTTCCACGTTGTTCATATGTTCAAATTACATGCTGTACAAACTGTTCTATATTCACCAGCCTTTATACTTGAGAAAATAAATTCCATACTGAAGTTCTCTATTGTTATGATTGGCAGATACAGGAGGAAAAGAGATAGATTGGTGGAGCTAGCTGCTGCTGCACCAATACCTACAATGTGGGGTCCATTCAAATCCTACTGTTATAGGTCGATACTTGATGGGATTGAGCATATTGCAATGGTTAAAGTAAGCAATTATCTGAACTAGCATGTTGTCCAACCAACTCTCATGTTTGCATCGATTAGACAACAATATTGTCAAATTTCCTGATGTGGTAGTCACTATTAAGCAATCCAAGTTTATCCTTTCCATTGCAGTAGTAGCTAGTTACGCATGGTATATGATGCTTGGCATTCTAGTTTCTTGTAATGGTTCAAGAAAATAACAATAGTGGTCTATTATGATTTACTCTCTATAATTTTAGCACTTGAGTTGGTCATATCTTTAAGCATGTGTAGCTTGAAGCCTTGAACCTGATGCAACTTGAAGGACTTTTCTCAAACAACTTATATGGCATCCTTGTATCCTTATATTTAAGACTTCAGTGGGAGATTGTCAATTCAGTCTTTTGTAGAATGTTCCCCTCACATTTAACATCTTTCTATATTTTGGTTTAATTTGTTTTAACAGTTAGAAAGAAATGCACACTGTAGCTATATCACAGATTGATCATTCCATATATTATGCATAACAATACCTTTTCACTGATATGGAGAAAATTCGTAACGATCATTGGACACAGAGTTGTGACAAATTCAAGATACAAAATTCAGTATGTTGAAAAATGTTGTCTCGTCCACTACTGTTCTTAAACAATAAAAGACTCCTCTTCTTTTACCTGCTCTTTATGTTTTGCATTATCAGGCAGACTTCTATGAGTAAAATTGACAGGCTTTTATGCATACAGGGTGAGATTGGTGAAGGGCAAGAAATACTTGTAAGGGTACATTCCGAGTGCCTCACTGGTGACATATTTGGGTCAGCCAGATGCGACTGTGGAAACCAACTGGCACTGGCAATGAAGCAAATTGAGGCAGCTGGTCGGGGTGTATTGGTCTATCTCCGTGGACACGAAGGTAGAGGAATTGGTTTGGGCCACAAGCTTCGTGCTTACAATCTACAAGATGATGGTCGTGACACGGTTGAAGCAAATGAGGAATTGGGATTACCTGTTGATTCTCGGGAGTATGGTATTGGTGCACAGGTATGATCTTAACAATTTATGAATTCCCATTATTCATGCCTGTCTTATGAATTACCTGTTGTATTGAATTATGTCTTATGCTCAACCATGTGTGGTACAATCATCCCCATTTATTGGAGAAAGTATCCTCTATAATTATAATTTTTTCAATATCCAGTTTACAACATTTCCTTACATCAGTAAACATATTTAAGTCGTGAAAATATGAGCATTATGATGCAGATACTACGAAATCTCGGTGTCCGGACCATGAGGTTGATGACAAACAACCCTGCAAAGTATGTTGGGCTCAAAGGTTATGGCTTAGCAATTGCAGGCAGGGTCCCGTTATTGACGCCAATTACAAAGGAGAACAAGAAGTACCTGGAAACCAAACGTTCAAAAATGGGGCATGTATATGGTTCAGACTCCAATGGTCATGTAACCGGCACAGTCAGTGACAATGGTAATTCTAGCATCGACAGCCCATCTGGTGACGTATCAGAGACATGAGCAGTTCTATGTAGGTAATAACTAGTTATCTAAGCAGTTAAATTCAGGAGGTTTTTTAATTGTACCAGAGTTTGGAGATTTTTATGAGAGCATTGAGACTTTTTTTTTTTAATTTCAAGTTTTGTTTTAAATATATATATATATATATATATATATATATACATATAGTCATTTTCTCCTCGGTGCGCACTGGTATAACTTATATCAGTGCGTTGTACGTGGACCACTGATTATGGAGAAGTTTTGACAAGTACATATACTTTGTGTCAAAATATGTAAATCTAGTGGTCCACATCCAACGTACTGATGAAGTTATATTAGTGCGTACTGATTTGAAAATTTATGTGTATATATATATATATATATATATATATATATATATATGTATTTATGTATAGAAATTACCGGAAAATGCCCTTAACTGACATGTTGACCAACAGAGTTAATGTTTACGTTTAACGGTCCAGTCAAATATTACAAAATAATATCGCTCCGAAGTCTCAAATACTATAATAATTTTATTGTTTTAATTTTAAAAAAAAAATTTAAAAATTAAGATAAAATAAGTAACCCTTTAATATTAAGAGTTCCGATATATACAATTTTCCACGTACTCATACAATCCACAACGTTATATAACTTCGATCCTATAATATATATATATATATATATATATATATATATATATATATATAAATTTTCTCCTCAGTCCATACTGATATAACTTATATCAGTGCGTTAAATGTTGACCATTAGATTTACATATTTTTAACTCAAAGTGTATGCACTTGTTAAAACTTCTCCATAATCAGTGGTCTACATGCAACGCATTGATATAAGTTATATCAGTGCGCATTGAGGAGAAAATGACTGATATACAGAAATTTTCAAGTCAGTGCGTACTGATATAATTTCATCAGTACGTTGAATGTGGACCATTAGATTTATATACTTTGACTCAAAGTGTATGCACTTGTCAAAACTTCTCCATAATCAGTGGTCCGCATGCAATTAGAGTAGACCGCGGTTCGGTTATGGTTCTAGAGGAGCTGGAACCGGAACCGGAACCGTCTTGCGCCGGTTCCGGTTTCGGTCCGGTTCTCCGGATCCGGGCGGTTTAGTTCCTTTTTTTTTAATCTACTAACTAAAAAAAATTAATAGACATGTAAATATATAATGATGTGAAATTGTAATTTGTAAATGAAGTTTATTAGATAAGCTGAAATTAAAATAAAATAAAAATATAAAAAAACTAAAAAACTAAATTGAAAGAAAATAAATATAAACAATTGAATAATTGATAGTCGAGAGAAAATTGAAGATTATTGGAGAGAATTGAGAGAGAATTGGTGAGGATAAATGAATGGGAGGGGGGTATTTATAGGAAAAAGAATGAGAAAACAAAAATAAAAACAAAAAAAATAAAAAAAAATAAAAAAAATAAAAAAAATAAAAAAATGGGCTGGAACCGGCGGTTCCAGAACCGGAACCGAACCGCCAGTTCCAGTACGGTTTTTGTTTTTTAAGAACCGAACCGGTACCTTAAGCCCACAATTCCGGTTTCGGTTCTAGAACCGGAAGCCACGGTTTCGGTTTCGATTCTGGTTCCGGTTCGGTTCCACGGTTCCACGGTTCGAACCGCAGTCATGTCTACATGCAACGCATTGATATAAGTTATATCAATGCGCACTAATGAGAAAATGACTGATATACAGAAATGTTCAAGTCAGTATGCATTGATATAACTCAGTGCGTTGAATGTTGACCATTAGATTAACATACTTTGACTCAAAGTGTATGCACTTGTCAAAACTTCTCTATAATCAGTGGTTCACATGCAACACACTGATATAAGTTATATCAGTGCGCACTGAAGAGAAAATGACTATATATATATATATATATATATATATAGGTTCAAAAATTTTCTTCCACTCTTTACTCTCCTACCTACTTTTAAGACTTACACCAATTTAATCATTTAAGTTTTAATAGCTCTTAAAATGTGAATCTGACAAAAAATACTTTTAAAACACAATCATAAAAATAAGTTTCGGGTTTTTTTTCTTGACTTATTTTTTTTCTTCTGAGATTTATTTTGTATTTTCGAGACTTAGTTTATAATTTTCGAGACTTATTGGGTATTTTTACAAATTACAAGACGTATTAGGTGATGCAGCGGAAAGATCATGCACACAACCATCGATAAATTGGGTGATAACAATTTCGAATCCGTTGATTAACGCACAAATACCGGAAGCGAAACCTTCTATTACTCTGTTGATCCGTGCACATATACCAGAATAACATGCATCAAAATTCGTAGACCCTCTCGAAGGTGCCAAAATTTGGGTAAAAACAGATACTCTTTCAAAAAATAAATTAATCATCAAAACTCCAATCCCGGTTAGGGTACAAGACATTTAAATAGGAAAATTAAAAACCTAAAAGAATTAGGAAAGCACTGAACTAAAATCCTAAAACATCACAAATAGAAATTGAAATTATCAGAATCCTAGAACATCACAAACCTATCTAATACGGAAATTAGATTTGATTTTTTTAAAAATCAAATAATAAAATAATTAACTACCTAATTAAAGGAAACATAATAATATTTATTAATTACAAGAATATTTTTTAAAATAAAAAATCTTCAAGAAAATCTTCAATGTTATCTCATGCATCATTCTTTCCGGTGTGGAGAAAATTCGTCCTCGAATTTTGACAGCTTTGAGGAACAAATATGTTGGAGATGCTGTAGAATGATGGAACATTCCAAAATTGAAAAAATAATCCACAACATTGGAGTTCATCACATGCTCGATCTGGGACACATCTTCATCAAAAATTGGTGGCCGATAAAAGCTAAAGATAATCGAGTCCGACACATAGTCATCATCAAACACCTGCTCATCAAAAATTGGTGGCTTATCGAAATCGACAAAAACCGCATCCGATACATTTGTATCATCGAAAAACACTGGATGATATGAGGCTAATTGTGTTTGGGGGATCATGAGAATTTTTATTTTATTTTATTTTATTTTTGGTATGGGGAAATATGGAAGATGAAGAGATAGTCGTTAGGAAAGTAATTGGTTATGGTCTGTGGATGCTGAGCCTAGCACAAAGGAAGACTCGAAGGTTCTAATACCAACTGATGCATCAATCGATAGACAAAACAGGTAATCGATTCAAATCCATTGATTTGCGCACGAATACCGGAAGCGAACCCTACTAGTAATCTGTTGATCTGTGTATGGATACCAAAATAATCCGTTGATCCGCGCACAAATACCAAAATAATAGGCTTCAAATTCGTTGACCCTCACAAAGATACCAAAAATGGATAAAAAAGAGATACTCTCTCTCAAAAAAAATGAATCATCAAAACTCAAATCCTTGTTAGGGTACAAGGCCTTTAAATAAGAAAACTAAAAACCTAAAAAAAACCTAAACAAATTTGGAAAGCAATAAACTATAATCCTAAAACATTACAAATGAAAATTGTAATTATTAGAATCCTAAAACATCACAAAACTTTCTAATAAGGAAATTAGATTTGATTTAATAAAATCAAATAATAAAATAAGTAACTACCTAATTAAATGAAACATAATAATTTTAATTAATTACAATAATATTTTTAAAATAAAAAATCTTCAAGAAAATATTCAATATTATCTTCTGCATCATTCTCTCCAGGTGGAAAAAATTAGTCCTCGAAATTTGATATCTGTATGCTTGTGTACCAAATACCAATGCACAAGATTGTCAACGACAACCTGTAAACTTCCTGATTTTCGTCAAAACATCCATCCAGTCACTCCAATAAATCAAAACAAATGCTCCTATCATTAATGATTTGAGAGGCGAGTGATCTTCGTAAAAAGAATCCACGAAAGTTGAATTGTTGTCATAAAAAATCTCTTCATCGAATATTGGTGGCAGATTGAAATCTATGAAAACTGGTTTTGACACATACGTATTATCAAAAAACACTGAATTATGGGAGGGAAATCGTGTTTAGGGGTTCATACGAATTTGATTTTTTTTTTTATTATGGATAATATGGAAGGTGAATATTTAATCGGGAAGTAATTTGTTGTGGTCTCTGGATGTTGAGCCTAGCACAAAGGTAGACTCAAAGGCTCTGATACCAACCGATGCAACGAAAAGATCACGGCATCACGCACACAACAATCGATAAACAAAGGGATAACAATTTCGAATCGGGCACGAACACCGGAAGCGAAACCTTCTATTACTCTGTTAATCCGCGCACAAATACCATAATAACAGACATCAAAATTCGTTGACTCTCGTAAAGGTACCGAAATTTGGGTAAAAAGAGATACTCTCTCTAACATTTTTACTAATCATCAAAACTCCAATCCCGGTTAGAGTTCAAGACATTTAAATAGGAAAACTAAAAACCTAAAAGAAACCTAACAGAATTAGTAAAGCAATAAACTGGAATCCTAAAACATCACAAATGGAAATTGTAATTATTATAATCTTAAAACATCACAAACCTATCTAATAAGGAAATTAGATTTGATGTAAGAAAATCAAATCATAAAATAATTAACTACCTAATTAAAGGAAATATAATAATATTTATTAATTACAAGAATATTTTTAAAATAAAAAATCTTTCAAAAAATCTTCAGTATTATCTTCTGCATAACACGACAACATCGTAGAAATAATCCTCAAAAATTGAGTTCCTCCCATGCTCGTTCTGGAACGAATCGTCATCGAAAATCGGTGGCTTATCGAAATCGACGATAATAGGTTTCGTCACATATTCCTCATCTAAAATTGACGGCTTATCGAAGTCAACGACAACCAGGACACATAATCTTCTTCGAAAAACAATGAATTGTAGGAGGAGATTTTTTTTTATAGGATTCATTGATTTTTTTTATACGAGGAGTGGTCTATGGACGATGAGCCTAGCACAGAGGTAGACTCAGAGGCTCTGATACCATATGATATTATGATGCAGACGAAATAACCAACGTAGAAAAGTCGATAAAAAACAAGATAACTAATTCAAATTCGTTGATTCCTGCACGAATACTGGAAGCGAACCTTACTATTAATGTGTTGATCTGCGCACGTATACCAGAATAATAACATTCAAATTCATTGACCCTCGCAAAGGTATCGAAATTGGATAAAAAAAAGACACTCTCAATTTTTTATAAAAAGTGAAATCCCTTTAGGGTACATTGTCTTTAAATAGGAAAATAAAAACCTAAGAGAAACCTAAAATAACTGGTAAAGCAATTAAATCATCAATTTCCCTATAAAAGCGATAATTGAGATAACAACGGAAATTAAAAATACTATAATCCTAAAACATTAAGGGGTCATTTGCTATGGGGTAATCTTTGCATGAGAATGAGAATCCGATAACATTTCCATGTTTGGTAGCATGTTTGAGTTTTTTTTAACCATGAGAAATTGAATCCTATGGAAATCACATTACTGTCCATCTGATTCCCACCGTGGGACCCACCCTCGTTAAAAAACAAATTATTATTATTCTTTTTCAAATTTTTTTCTTCTTCTTCGTTCTTTTACTTTTTTTTCTTTTTTTTTTTTTTCATCCTCTTCTATTTCTTCTTCTTCTCTTTCTGATTTTTTTTTTCTAGTTTGTGATTTTTTTTCCTTCTATTTTCTCATCTTCTTCTATGTTTTTCTTCTTCTCTTTCTATTTTTTTTCCTAGTTTGTGACCTCCATTGGAGGTCTTCTAACACCTCCATTGGAGGACGCCCAGACCTCCATCGGAAAATTCACATCTTTGACATTTGTGTGTGTGTCTTTGGACAAATTTACTCTTGTTTGGGATGTCTTTGAATCTGGGTTTTGATTCTAATCCCTTTGTTTTTTATTTTCTCTTATTATTTTTTATAATCTCTTTCTCTTCTTTATGACCGATTCTCATTTGATTTCACTCAAAAGTCTCTGCGTTTTTTTTTTGAATATTTTAGGTACTAAAATAAAGTAAAGTTCCATTTCACTGCAGTCAAAGCTTGAAATGTCATCCAATTTGGGGATCTAAAAATAGTTATCTGATTTCAAAAAGCAACCTATTTGATTTCTACAACAATTTAGATACCAGTTTTGCTTTCTATTTGGGTTTGAAATCGATTCTATTTTTCTTCTGGTGGGTTTCTTCTTCTGCTAGTTTTTGCTTTCTCTAGAGACTACCATCTATGCATCTTTCACTATGGAAGCTGATAACTCACTGTGCTGCTTTAATCATGGACAAGAAGACCAGAAGAAGAAACCGTTCTCGTTTGACCGAGGACGTCAAGTGAAAATCTTCTAGGCTTCGTCAATTGCAAGAAATGATTAACAATTTTCTTAGTTGTTCACAACAATGAAGAATTTGAGAATTTGAGAAGAACCAGATGGACTTGGGAAGAACCTGATCTCTTCCAAATTTTCTTAATTGATTGAAGAAGATGATGAATCGATATGGATTTTGTTTTTTTTTTTTATAAAAAAAATAATTAATTTTGACATGTTTTTATGTTTAAAGACAAAAAAGATTTCAATGCGAAAACAAACACAATTATTTAATATTCTCAAGAATCTAATATAATATTCCTAGGAATCTAATATAATATTCCCACGAACAACCAAATATATATATATATATATATATATATATATATATATACAAGTTTCTCAGAAATCTTATTACTGTGTTTAACTTTCTCGAGAATCAAATTATTTGGATTAACTTATACCAAATGTCCCCTAAAAACCTATCTAATAAGGAAATAAGATTTGATTTAATAAAATCAAATCATAAAATAATTAACTTCCTAATTAAATATACAATAAAAAGAAACATAATAATAGATATTAATTACAAGAATATTTTTAAAATAAAAAGTCTTTAAGAAAATCTTCACTAATATCTTCTGCATCATTAATATCTTTTGCATCGTTAACCGATGCAATGGAAAGATCACGCACACAACAATCGATAAACATGGGGATAACAATCTCGAATCTGTTGATTCGTGTATGAATACCGAAAGCGAAACCTTCTATTACTCTGTTGATTTACGTACAGATACCAAAATAACAGGTATCAAAATTCATTAACCCTCGTAAATGTACCAAAATTTGGGTAAAAAGAGATACTCGCTCTAAATTTTTTATTAATCATCAAAACTCCAATCTCGGTTAGGGTACAAGACATTTTAATAGGAAAACTAAAAACCTAAAAGAATTAGGAAAACAATAAATTAGAATCCTAAAACATCACAAATAGAAATTAAAATTATTAGAAGCCTAAAACATCACAAACCTATCTAATAAGGAAATTAGATTTGATTTAAAAATATGGCAAATTACACTGAACCCCTTGAGGTTTGGACAAGTTATACTTAGATGAATAAGTTTCTTTATTATACACTAACACTCCCAAAATTTAAATTTGACTTTAAAAATACCTAAAATGCCCTTAGTTATATTATTTTACACTTTATTTTTTTTACCTTTTAATTAAACACTTTATAAACTTTAATAAAATAAAAAAATTAAATAAAAGATATGATTCATTAAATAAATAAATAGTTTAAATAAATAAATGGTTTTTTAATTAAATAAATAAATATTTTGAATAAATAAACAATTTTAAAATAAATAAATAAATGAATAGTTTTTAAAAATAAAATAAATAAATAGTTTTAAAAAATAATTATTTAATAAATAAATAAATTTAAAATATAAATAAATAAGTGAAAAACTTAAAAACGTTAAATTTTTTAAGTATATTCATTAATAGGGATATTAAAAACTCTAAATATATAAATATTTACTGTAAAGATGATGGTGAGAGAATCTTCAAGGTTCCCAACACTCCTTAGATATTTAGAGCTTATATTGTCCCTATTAATAGATATTCTTAAAAAAATTTATTTTTTTAATTTTTTCACTCATTTTTTAAACTATTTATTTATTTATTTAAAATTATTTATATATTTGATTTTTTAAAACTTTTTTTATTTAATGTTTTAAATTATTTATTTACTTAATTGTTTTAAAAATATTTATATATTTAATTTTTTTAAACTATTTAATTTTTTTAAACTATTTATTTATTTATTTAATGAATCATATCTTTTATTTAATTTTTTTATTTTATTAAATTTTATAAAGTGTTTGATTAAAAGGTAAAAAAAATAAAGTGTAAAATAATATAACTAGGAGCATTTTAGGTATTTTTAAAGTCAAATTTAAATTTTTGGGGTGTTAGTGTATAATAAAGAAAATTATCAATCTAAGTGTAACTTGTCCAAACCTCAAGGGGTTCAGTGTAATTTGCCCTTAAAAATATCAAATAATAAAATAATTAACTACCTGATTAAAGGAAACATAATAATATTTATAAATTACAAGAATATTTTTTTTAAATAAAAAATCTTCAAGAAAATCTTCAATGTTATATCCTGCATCATTCTCTCCAGTGTGGAGAAAATTCGTCTTCAAATCTTGACAGCTTTGAGGAACAAATATATTAGAGATGTTGTAGAATGATGAAACACACCGAAATTGGAAAAATAATCCACAACATTGGAGTTCTTCACATGCTCGATCTGGGACACATCTTCATCGAAAATTGGTGGCTGATAGAAGTCGAAGATAACCGTATCCGACACATAGTCATCATCGAACACCTCTTCATCAAAAAAATGAGAGCTTATCGAAATCGACAAAAACAGCTTCCGATAGATATGTATGATCGAAAAACACCGGATGCTAGGAGGCTAATTGTTTTTGGGGGCTCATGGGATTTTTTTATTTTTTTTATTTTTTTTGTATAGGGAAATATGGAAGGTGAAGAGATAGTAGTCATGAAAGTAATTGGTTATGGTTTGAGGAAGGTTTCGCTTCTGGTATTTGTTGGCGGTGATTTTTGGGATTACGTAAAGTTAATCATGCGTCCAACAAGCTATTGCGAATTGATGATTGAATTATGAAAAGAAAAGAAAGTTGACCATGCAAGACACACAATTTTAGTGGTAAAACCCCAAGTTGGAAAAACGTCTACGGTTGCCGCCTTGCCGGTGACGACGAGAAGGAAAATCCACCATAAATGTAGTAATTACACACTCAAGTTCTCTTTCTTGCGTATTGTTGCTTTCTCTCTTACTCTTTTTGCCCAATATTGCTCTACTTGTTATAATGGTGTTCTTGAATCTATTTATATATACATAGAACCCTAATTCTTGGTATACAAGTAATGAATATGGTAAGGTTTTAATAGAATTCTAACTTATCGTAGTTGTCTTTATTTTCTTTCCCGTGTCACTTATTATACGCATTAAATGAAGTAGATCTCTTGCCTGGTTGGGACTCTGATAACTTTTAAGGAAATTTGTTTCCCTATCTGAATGTACATCATTACTCCTTATTTGAATCAGAGTATTTCTCTACGTATTTGAGTCGTGGACATATTAAATTAAATATTATCCACGTATCAATTATCCGACCAGTTGTCTAACCCGACCAGATCTTATTTACCTCGACCGGTTGCTTGATCCCTACCGAAGGTCTTTACCTTATCGACCTAAATCGATTTATTCGCCCCGATCAAATTATCTTCACCTGATCGATCGAGTAGACCCGACCAGGTCTTGGGATCATCTTTGGTCAACTAAGGTTGATCCCCTTCAATTTGACTTTTGGTGACGTGGCATCTCTGACTATTGCTTATTCTGATAATCACGCTGACTTGTCAACCTTTTAAATTTTACCAACAACAGTATTCATCCACGAATCAACAGATTCAAAATTTTTATCCCCTTATTTATCGATTGTTGTGTGTGTGATCTTTCCGCCACATCACTAGGCAAAATATAAAAAATTTTAAATTTTCTTCTTTTTTCATCTTCTTCATCAACCTCCAATGGAGGTCTGTTCTACCTCCATTGGTCCTCCATCAATGGTGGTCCTCCATCAATGAAGGTTTTTGAAAAAAAAAAAACCTAATGGTAGAAAAGTAATAAACGAAGAAAGTGAGGATATTTTTGTCCATTGGTTCCATTTAAACTCAAATTATTAATCTAGTGATATTCCTAAAAATAACTATGGATTGGTGCTATTTAGGCATATTTCCACATATAATATATATCAGTTCTCTCCTAAATGATCCCTTATTTTACCTTCGAAGGACCTCGATGAAATCATATTGATTTTGATGATTTTTTATTTGAATATTTTTTGTTTATGATAAATTCAATGTAATCTACCTATGAATAAAATTTGGAATTTTTTCAAACACTAAAAAAAAATTTCACGACTTTTTTAAATATTAAGGTATCAAAAAAATATGTGAAATATAAGAAAATTTAATGCAAGTTTTTTTTATTACTAAAATGCTCATATACTAAATTACTTAAAATTATATTTATATATATATATATATATACAATAATTTTCATATAAGTACGCACTGATAAAATTATATAAGGACATTGAATGTGAGCCACTCATTTTACATATTTTGACTTGGTATGTATGCACTTGTCAAAACTCTTTTATAAATGAGTGGCTCACATTCAATGTCCTTATATAATTCTATCAGTGCGCACTGACAGGAAAAAGACTATATATATATATACCCAGTGGTGTCAATTTGGGCCGGGCCCAAACGGGCCGCCCGGCCCGGCCCGGTTTTCTGGCGGGCTTGGCCCGGCCCGGCCCGCCAGCTAAACAGGCTAGGCCCAAGCCCGTTTAGCTGGCGGGCCAGGCCGGGCCCCCATTTCAGAAAACCGGGCCGAGCCCGTGTAGGCCCGCGAAGCCCAAGGCCCAAAAAAAAATTCAAATTTTTTATTTATTTTTTAAAAAAATTTTGAATTGAAGGGTGGCTTTTGTAATTAGCCAGGTTACCGTTGGTGACCGTTAGGGGGGGGGGGGGGGGGGGGGGGGGGGGGGGGAATATTCAAAACTTTTAAATATTACGTTTTTTTAAATCTTTTACAATTTTTTCCAATTATACCCTCTTCTAACTTTTTCCTATAAATACCCCATCACCCCCTCACCTTATTCTCTACATTTTCTCTACTTCCCTACTCTCTTATTCTCTCTATTCTCTACAATCTCCAACATCTCTCACTCACTCTTTCAACTATTTTGTAATTTATTTTATTTATTTAATATATTATTTATATACTATATACTATTATACTAATATACTATACACCATACATTATCTATCATATATTTACATACCTTCCACTCTCTAGTTTCTACATATTCTAAGACTCTTAGTCTCTTACTCTAAGGTATTGTCTTGTTTATTTATTTTTCAATTAACTTTCATTTTTTCCCTTACCAAGGTTTTATCCCATTGGGTTTTTCTTGGTAAGGTTTTTAATGAGGCAATCATGATTTGTAATTTATACATTTTAGTATCTCACCACAAATTCAATATGAAATTACAAAAATATTATTCATCGAAAACTAATTAAGTGTTGTATGAAATGAATAATATTATATTTCATATTAAAATTATTATATTAATTACTCAAAATTATTACAATGTATAAAAAAAATATTGAATTAATAAAAAATAAAAAAAAAAATTGGAAGCCCGACGGGCCCGAAACGGGCCGGCCCGTTTCAGGCCCGTTTGGGCCTTAACGGGCCGGCCCGCTAAGGCCCGGCCCGGCCTGCCCTCCCACGGGCCTTAGACCCGGGCCGGCCACCTTCAGCCATCTGCTGGGCCGGGCCGGCCCGAATTGCCCCCACTATACATACCAAGTCAAAATATGTAAAATGAATGGCTCATCTTCAATGTCCTTATATAATTCTATCAGTGCGCACTTATGTGAAAATTATTGTATATATATATATATATATATATATATTTAAAAAAACATTACTCTCACACCCACTCAATCACAAACTCTAAGTTTACCACACCTATAATTAGACATAATTTTGACAATTCATTCATCGGAAATTCTCTGAATGTATGAAAATGGAATTCAGCATAAAAGCCCATAAACCGTTGAATCGGACCGGATCAAACCAAAAAGGTTGGTCTGGTCGGGTTTTCTAATTAAAAAAAAATGTTTTGTTTTATTATAATAAAACTGTATGGTTTGGTCTGATTTATAGTCTAAGTCTAGCAAAACTCAGATCAAACTGTAGACTAAATACCTTTAAGGCATATTTTATTTTACTTTATGTCGCAACCAATACTTTCTATAAAGTAGTAAATATGATACAAATTGACAAATTGTATTTACTTATCAAACCTTATATATTTACTTACAATGAGTCCTACATTTAACATACAAAAAGCTCAATTTTGAATTTAGATAAAATATATGTTCGTATTTACATTTAAAAACTGATTTTATTTATTTATTATTTTAAAATGGTTTATTTTCATTCTTCCTTTAATAAAAAGCTTGGTTGAAACCGTCATGAATGATATGTTGGGTGAAATGAAAGTTTTTTTTTTTTTTTGTTTTTTTCAAAATTTAAAGATCTCCGATAAAGTAAAACTTGAGCAAGATTGTTCCACATTATATAAAACAAAACTCAAAACTTTGCCAGCAGAATGTCAACTAAATAGAAACTTAAAACCTATAGTCGTCTTTGGCACGCATGACTACATGGGATCGAATCCCTAGTTGCTATTTGGGGCCAATCCTATCGGTCCTAGAGGTGTCCACGGTTCCGGTTTGGTCCGGTTTCGGTTCCAGTTCGGTCCGGTTTCGATTCCGTAGAAACCTCAAACCGTAATCGTAACCGGAAATTTTTGGTTTAGGTCGGTTATGTAACCGCCGGTTTCGGTTCCGTCTGGCTTTTTTTTCAAAAAAAATGCCACGTGGCAACATCTAATTGGTTGTTTTTTTATAATAAAACCGGCGGTTTAACCGCCGGTTTTTGGAGAGGTATAACCGTAACCGAACCGTCGGAAACCGGTTTCCAACCGGTTTTGTAACCGCCTGTTTCGGTTTCAGTTTCGGTTTCGGTTTCGGTTTTTTGAGTCCGGTTTCGGTTTTTAACCATCGGTTTAACCAAACCGTGGACACCTCTAATTGGCCCTATAAAAAGGTACAATAGTTGGATTGCTATTGTATACCTACAGTATTGACTGAAGTATTGGATTTTTTTTAATATATTTTTTATTTTTATTAATAGCTAAATATCATAATTATTTAATGTATTTAAATTAAATTGTTTATACACTTATTTTTTTTGTTAATAAATAAATTTAAAATTATTTAATATATTTAAATTTAACAGTTTTTTTATTAACAAATTATTTAATATATTTAAATTAAATTAAAAATAATATAAATTATAATTTTATCTTAAATTATTTTTTAATTTTATTAATTTAATGATATAAAAATTAAAATATTTATTCAAAAAATTTATTAATATATTATTTAATTTTAAAGTTTAAATACTATTATATTCAATATAATCTCATGTTTTACTCAACAAAACATAATATTACTTCAGTCCAGTCCTATGTTTCATCGAACATAGTATAATATTAATTTAGTCCAGTCTAGTTCAATTTAATTTTATCTAATCCCAATCACATATTAATCCAATTCAATCCCAAAAATAATTCAATCTAATCTCACGCTCGAAACACACTTAAAGTGTTAGTTTATTTTTGTTTTAATTTTATAAATTTTCAAATCCTTTATTTTTATACGCCATTAGATTGAAATATAAATACTAGAAATCGACCCAACAACTATACATATCATGTAAGTATAGTAGCTGACCTCTCGAGTGGAAACATAGAAAAATGATGCCTAAAATTGCGTTGAGTTAAGGCTGTTTTGTTTGATTCTTTTGAAAATTTAATCGGGTGTCAAAAATAATAAGTTGGGTTTTAGAGAAAAATAAATTCTAAACTGATTATTAATATATTGGGTTACTCTTGGTAATTTATAGGACTAATTGATTAATTTTTAGAGTTGTTCTATTTTTTTATAGTATCTATCGATCCATCAATTTAGATCATGTATTTTTTTTTACAGCTTTTTGTTATTGATAGGATTCGAGCCACTGATTTGGAAGTCATTTGCCAAAGCCTCAAGCTCATCTATCTACTAGGTGAGCTACACCTCTGGGGGCAGAGTTGTCCTATTTACAAGCCACTTTTTTTTTCTTTTCACATCCCAATTAAAAATTTATTTTAATGATAATTTTATCTTTAATTAAAATTGCATATAACAGACACTATTTTTTTTTCGCAAGAGCGAAGATGAGAAGAGACTATATCGAGCTACAACCTGGTCCATAATTTTGAAATCATATATAAATTAAATTAAATTCTAAAGTTTATAATTATGGATTTCAATTTTTATCCAGCTCAATATCTCGTTATAAAGATCATCGTCCAATGTGGTTTAATGGTAAGAACACGTATTTAGTCTGCCAATTTCTCAGGTTCGAGTTGCCGCCACCGCTTTTGGATTTAAAATAAAAAACTCATCATAATGCTCAAACTCACGTTTTAAAATATTGAGTCCGGGTGTTTGATAATTAACTTAGTTAAGTAAACCGGTTACACCCATTAAAACCAAGTAGTTTTATTTTAGCATTTTTAACCGGGTTTTTAAGGGGTCGTTCGGTAACGTTTTCGTTTTTTGGTTTTTGTTTTTTTGTTTTTATTTGTTTTCAAAAATTCTATTTTTGGATATTTCGGATTCGAAAACGCGTCTGGTAGCAATGGTTGAAAATGATATTCGGAAAATCAAAACATAAAAAACGTGTCTGGTAGAAATATTATATTATATAATAATAATTTCTAAGATTTCAATTATTATATATGTATATTATCACTGCACAATTCTTTTTGAAACGTTATCACTTCACAATTAATAAAGTATTATTCCTTTTTCTTTTTTATTCAACAACCACAAATCTGCAGAAAGCAGAACAACAAACAAAGAAAGCAAAACAGATCGAAAGCAAACAGAAAAAAGGAAAGCAAAACAGAACAAAAATAAACAGAGCAAACCCCACCCAGAAGTACAAAGTATTATTTCACATAATCATTATTCATTTTTTTTTTAAATCTTGGTCTATTCAAGACACACAGATTCAACACAGTACCTGTTTTTAACACCTGCAAAACAATATATTTCCAACCAAGAAATATCCAACAGATACTATCTAATATACACAAAATTAAATCAATACCAACTACTAACTCTGGAGACAATATGCGAATATAACAATTCTATATTAACCAAACCAGTATTACAACACAACCTATTCTCAAATGTATATAAACTTCTGCAAGATTCACTCGCAAAAAACTGAACAAGAAGTATGGTAACAAAAACTGATATATTCACAAATCAACAACAGAAATATTCTAATCTGTTCTAAAACCAGTAACACACACACACACACACACACACACACACATATATATATATATATATATATATATATATATATATCTATACTTGCCCAGATATATACCATATATGTAAGAAACCAAGATCAATATAATACAATACACAAAACAACGGATAAAACAAGAAAAGATCACAAGAACAGAATATATGCAGAATCAAGAAGTAAAGAAGGAGATCAGAAAACCAGCACCGAAATTATCGTGGTTCAGCCACTAACGGCCTACATCCACGTTGAGCCCTTCACCAGAGCTCTCTCAACTATGTCAATGTCTTTACAAGCCAAATCAAAGACCCAGAGTGCTCTCAACAACAACCCAAATCACCACACACTGTCAATCACAGCAGATATGTGCACAAAGACCTCTCAAATAAGCCACTCCTCTCGATCTGTTAACAGATCTTACAAAAAAACCTCACACAGCCTCACAAAGCAAGAAAAATACTCACAAAATCTCTCAAAGAATACTAATTTCACACCGATTACAGAGAGACAAAACCTTGGATTCACCAAGTTACAAGAAAGAACAAGATAGAGCTGATTCTTGAGCCTTTTCGCGCGAGAGAGAGAAATCAGTATTTTGAACCCTAAAAAATCAGAATGAATTTTGTGACTTGATCTTCTCTCTCTTGACTGCTTATATAGCCTCATCCACTGAGTCAGATGAGTAATCTGAAATTTCCAATGAAAGCTTGCCACATTGGATTGCCTCACGTGACCACATCAGAGCTGAAATCTTATCTGATCCCAAACGAAAATGCACCGTTTTTTAAAGTGATTTCTTCAGTTGAGCTGATATGTATTCAATGATAACTTTTGGGCTTGACAATGTACTTGGGCTTCTGAGTCAAGTTGGGCTAACTTATTCAACAAATTCCACCTTAGCCCAACTTCATTGATATAGGAAAGAGAGAGCTCCTGTGAAGTACCTGCTCAAGACTCAACAAACATATTAGCCATAATCACCTATTTTTAGCAAGTTCAAGCAATGCTTGAGCTTGCTATAGGGAATCACTTTGGTTCCCATATCTGCTGGATTATCTTCAGTGGAGACTTTTTCCACCTCAACAGTACCTTCAGAGATTTTATCTCTAATAAAGTGGTACTTTACCTCTATGTGCTTAGTCCTCTCATGGAAGACTGGATTTTTACACAAGTGTAAAGCACTTTGACTATCAGTAAAAATAACAACCTTACCTCTAAATACACCTATCTCACCTAGAAAACCTTGAAGCCAAATGGCTTCTTTTATAGCCTCAGTGACAGCAATATATTCTGCCTCAGTTGTTGATAAAGCAACAACTGATTGTAGTTGGCTTTTTCAACTAACACAACAACCACCTATAGTGAAAAAATAGAAGGAGGTGGACCTCCTTTTATCCCTATCACCTGCATAGTCAGAATCCACATATCCAACTATATCTAACACACTATTAGAGCAATCATAATTCAGCCCTACAGAAGTAGTAGAGCTGATGTATCTAAGAAGCCATTTTATGGCATTCCAATGGCCTTTCCCAGGATTGGCCATAAATCTAGACAATACACTGATTGCTTGTGCTAAATCAGGTCTAGTGCTAATCATGGAATACATAGCAGATCCTACAGCACTAGAATAAGGCACATTTTCCATATACCTACTTTCTTCTAATGATCTAGGTGACAAAGCAGCAGATAACACAAAGTTTGCACATAGAGGGACATTGACAAGCTTGCAATTTCTCATTGCAAATCTGTCAACCAGCTTATTTAAATAGCTGGACTGTTTTAAACACAATCTGTTTTTCTCCCTAAACCTGACAATTTCCATCCCTAAAATCAGTTTAGCATTACCTAAGTCTTTCATATCAAATTCAGACTTCAACTTCTTCTTTAACTCTATAATCCTAGACAATTCTTTACTAGCAATTAACATGTCATCAACATATAAAAGCAAATAGACAGATTTATTAACATTTTCATTGCTGAAATAAAAGCATGCATCAAACTTGCTTTTAATGAAACCTATACTAGTAATAAAGCTGTCAAACCTCTTATTCCATTGTCTAGGGGCTTGATTGAGCCCATATAGAGACTTTTTAAGAAGACATACATGAGAGGGCTTAGAATTAGATTCAAAACCCTCCGGTTGAGACATATAGATTGTCTCCTCCAAGTCTCCATGTAAGAAAGCTGTTTTAAGATCTAATTGTTCCAATTCCATGTCAAAATAGCTAACTAATGCTAAAACAATCCTAATTGTCTTATACTTCACCACAAGAGAGAAAATCTCATTATAATCAATTCCCCCTCTCTGTGTAAACCCTTTGGCTACTAATCTAGCCTTATATCTACTTGGGACAGACTTGTCTACACTATCTTTGATCTTATAGATCCATTTACAAGGCATAATTTTCTGTTTTTCAGGTTTAACAACAAGAGACCAGGTCTTGTTTTCTCAAGAGAATCCATCTCTTCTCTCATGGCTTGCAACCATTTTTGCTTGTCAAAACAATTGACAGCTTCACTAAAGGTCCTAGGTTCAAAATTCTCCAGTTCTTGGCCAGTGCATAATGCAAATGAAGTAAAATATGCATTAGCAAATTTACTGTTAGGTTTGATAATTCTTCTAGTCCTATCCCTAACAAGCTCATAATCAGTTAGAGACACATTAATCTCTGGCTGATTCTGACTCTCCTCCACCTGATGTATTGTTGGAACCCCGTTCACTGGTAACGCAGCGGAAATATGTTTTAAATTTTTTAATACAGATCATAAATGATCTGGAACCAGTGAACTGGAGACCGTAATTATTTTTCCGAAACTAATAATACATACAATATGTAAACTCAGGAAATTGTAATCAATATAAAAATATATAGAACCTTACCAACGTTTGGAGGCTCCTTCACTTTACGATATGCTCATGGTCTGTACCACTGATCTTCCTAGCTATATCCCGGAACTGGTAACTGCGCGTGGGCGTGTCACGTGCTCAGAAACTTAGGAGGATGTAGAGAGAATATAAAGAAACTATTTCTTTCAAAGAGAAAAAATAACTAGAACAATTCTAGTTCTTAAAAAAAATATATTAATAATATATATTTTTTTTCAATAGTGCAACAATTGCACAACACCTTTTTCTCTCTTTTACTCACGCACAGCACTTGTTTTTTTTATAATTGTTTTTGTTTTCAATAGTGCAACAATTGCACTACTTTCTCTTTTTGAAAATAAAAAACAAACGTACACCAATTTTGTGCTGATAACCTTCTCTTGTTTTTTTTTTCTGTTCAAATTCAAAATCAATTTCATCAAAAAACAAATCAATCTAATCTTTTAAGATATCAAATATCTTTAAAGATATTGATTAATAATTATTTTATTTAATATGATTTGAATTCAAACTATTTAAATTCAAAATTCAAAATTTAATAAAATAAAATAATCATATTATCTTATTTTATTCAAAAAACAAATATCAACAAATATCCTCCATTTAGTGATTAATAACATGATTAAATAATCTTATTATTTAATTTAATTAATCACCATTATTCATTAATCAAATAATCTCATTATTCAATTAATTCCCGAATAAATACATGTCACTTTCGTAACACAATTAATTGGACAATCCAATTAATTAACCGTGACCCTTGTTACCTAAATCGATCGGGCTAGCAAGGGGACCTAATGGACCCACATTATTTTGAGCTCCAATAATCATTGGAATCATTAATTAAACTCTTTAATTAATATTCCTTGATTATTAACTCCAGTGTTATTCCACTAAAAACCCGAAGCTGCACTCTCTCAACTGTAGACGCTTTTACACAGATCGATACAACTCGGTGTCCATCGATATAACTATTACACATGGTGTGATCCTCCACAGTAGTTCATAATTAGAGCTGGGTCATAATGTCAGTTATACCCCTCTAATTACATATATCCTTTAAGTACCTTTGATTCTCTAATGGACAATAAATCCTATTTCCTCACAGAATTAGGAGAGCACTCATATTGTTCAAGCCCCGAATCAACCCTTAAGGGAACTACCATCTACTTCTCACAAGAAGGAGTGGATTCCACTATTGTGTACATACCTTCCCAGCCACAAGCCAAACCGCAATCCCAACATACGGAGTATATTGATCAGGAACTGCATCTGACCTCACCCATGGTATATCAAAGACCATGATCTAACTTGAAGGAGTTGATAAGACACTCATGATTAAGATCACCCACATATAGCCATCATTAGTTTATATATATGAATCTCATCAGTAAACGGATCTTGGTGAGAGATTCATATAGATCATGGCCCAGTCCTATATGATCACATCATACAAGGTGCCTCCATTCCCATATCTCATATGAATGATTCAGGATAGAATCACCGTACATTACGGAATGGACCGCAATTATAGATGAACCACAAATAAAGTACCCAACTTTATTTGCTATCTATGGACTCTTTAGATTGCACGTCTCTTACTGTATCCATCAATATATGACATTCATATACACAGTTCGAGATTACATCCAGCAATCTAGGATGTTAATATATGCACAAGTTATTAAATAAACAACACAACAAGAATGAATTGACCTTTTCTTTTTATTTATTTCGTAAATCCATTTACAAATTACATCTTTAGGGCATAAACCCCAACAATCTCCCACTTGCACTAAAGCATGTGAGGCATGTCTCGTAACCCTAGACCATCTAGGTGACCTGAAAACACTTTAGCTGGTAAGGTCTTCGTAAATGGATTAGCATGATTGTCTTGTAAGGCTATCTTGGTGACGATCACATCTCCTCTATGCACTATCTTTCTAATGAGATGATACTTTCTCTCTATATGCTTCCCTATTTTGTGGCCTTTTGGTTCTTTGGAATTAGCCACAACACCACTATTATCACAATAAAGTGTGATGGGCTTATCCAGATCTGGAACAACTTCAAGATCACTCAAGAATTTACGGAGCCAAACAGCCTCTTTAGCAGCTTCACAAGCGGCTACATATTCTGCTTCCATGGTGGAGTCAGCAATGCAAGATTGCTTTATACTTCTCCACACAATGGCTCCACCACCTAGGGTGAAAACTGATCCAGACGTGGATTTTCTAGAATCCCTGTCTCACTGAAAATTAGAATCTGTGTATCCTAACGGGATCAAATCCTGTCCAGAATACACTAGCATATAGTTTATCGTTCTCCGAAGATACTTGAGAATAGTCTTGACAGCAACCCAATGATCCAATCCTGGGTTGGACTGGTACCTGCTGACTACTCCCACTGCATAGCAGCTGTCCGGTCTCATGCATAACATAGCATACATGAGACTACCTACTGCTGATGCATAGGGTACACTTCTCATATCCTTAACTTCTTGAGGTGTCTTAGGACACTGTTCCTTAGACAAGTGAACTCCATACCTATAAGGTAAATTACCTTTCTTGGAGTTCTGCATCGAAAAACGTACAAGAATCTTATCGATATACGATGCCTGAGACAGTGCTATGAGTTTGTTCTTACAATCCCTTATAAGTTGGATCCCTAGAACATAACTCGCCTCTCCCAAATCTTTCATTTGGAATTAGCTAGCTAGCCAACCCTTTACATTAGATAACACTCTCACATCATTCCCAATGAGTAGGATGTCGTCCACATATAGGACTAAGAAAGCTACCTTTTTTGTCAATGACACGCTTGTAGACACAAGGCTCATCGACGTTCTGCTCAAAGCCATAGGTTTTGATCACATCATCAAACCTGATGTTCCAAGATCTAGATGCTTGCTTAAGTCCATATATGGACCTTTGCAACTTGCAAACCTTTTGCTCTTGATCTGGAGACACGAATTCCTCTGGTTGCATCATATAGATGCTCTCGTCAAGATTGTCATTCAATAATGCAATCTTGACGACCATTTGCCAAATTTCATAATCGAAATAGGCAGCAATGGATAAGAGAATCCTAATAGACTTAAACATGACTAATGGCGAGAAGGTCTCTTCATAATCAACCCCCTCTTTCTGGGTATAACCCTTAGCCACTAGCTTTGCTTTGAAGGTCTCTACCTTCTCGTCTACTCCTTTCTTTCTCTTGTAGATCCACTTACATCCTATGAGTTTTACCCCATCCGATAAGTCTACAAGATCCCAGACTGAGTTAGAGTACATAGACTCCATCTCGAGATTCATGGCTTTAAGCTATTCCTCTTTATCAGGATCTTCCATTGCATTCTTAAATGTCAATGGATCATCCACACTATCAGCAGAGACAACACTTTGTCCCTCACCTATACCTAAATAGCATTCAGGTTGTCTTACAACCCTCTCACTACGTCTAGGTGATAGTGTATCCTGATCAGGAACCATCTGACTCTCAGATGTTTATGGATCAACAACTCTTGTTGATGAAGCACTAGTCTCGCCAGGCTCCAACTCATTCAATACAATCTTAGAACGAGGTTTATGGTCACTAATATAATTGTCCTCAAAAAACGTTGCATTTGTCCATACAAATACTTTGTTATCTTCGGGACTATAGAAGTGTCCACCTCTGGTCTCCTTATAGTATCCTACAAACAGGCAGACCACAGACTTGGAGTCTAGCTTTTCACTTCTGTTTTTTAGCACGTGTGCTGGACACCCCCGTACGCGGAAATGTCGCAAACTAGCTTTACCACCATTCCACAACTCTAGGGGAGTCTTAGGAACAGATTTGGATGGCACTACATTCAAAATGTTTGCCGCTGTTTATAACGCATATCCCTAGAAAGAATTTGGTAATTATGAGAAACTAATCATAGATCTCAACATTTCCATCAGAGTTCTATTTCTCCTCTCCACTACACCATTTTACTGAGGTGTACCAGGAGCTGTGAGTTGGGAAATTATCCCATGCTCGACCATGAAGTCTTCAAACTCTTGGTCAAGGTACTCACTTCCACGATCTGATCGTAGTGACTTGATAGTCCTACCTAATTGATTCTCAACTTCAGCTCGGAATTCTTTGTACTTTTCAAATGTTTCCAACTTTCGTTGCATTAGATAGACATATCCGTATCTTGAGTAGTCATCTATAAAGGTGACATAATACTCATAGCCGCCCCTAGCTCTAACATTCATCGGTCCACAGACGCCTGTATGTATGAGTTCTAGTGGCTCTATAGCTCTAAGCCCTTTTCCAGTAAAAGGTCTCTTAGTCATCTTACCTTCTAAACAGGATTCGCAGATAGGTAAGGTGCCAACCTTTAACTCACTTAAAGGTCCACTTTTTACTAGTCTGTCTATCCGGTCAAGGTTGATATGACCAAGCCTTAGATGCCAGAGATACTTGTCATTATCTGGAGAAATCTTATGTCGATTAGTTTTAGGTTTTTCAACCTTAAACATTTCGGTGTTAAGCAGTGTAGTATGTATTAACGGTCTTAACACATACAAATTGTTTTCATTAATTCATGAACAAATATTCAGACCATTCTTTCCAATAATAACAAACTTATTATTAAAAGAAACAGAATATAATTGTTCTAACAACTTAGAAACGGAAATCAAATTCCGTGTAAATCCAGGAATATAAAAACATTGTTCAATAATAAAAAAGTATTATTATTACAAAATTGCAATCTTATTGCTCCCACTGCTTTGGCCGACACGACATCCCCCGACCCCACACGCATGGAGAAGGCTCCCTCCTCTAGCTGTGTCCAAGAATCAGTCCACTGCAAAGAAGAACAAACATGGTTAGTGGCCCCCGAATCAACAATCTAAGGTGAAGAATCATCTTCCACTAAACAAGATTCAAGAACAAGTAAATCATATTTACCTTTCTTCTTCTTCTTGGCTACCTCCTCCAGGTACTGAGGACAGTTCCTCTTCCAGTGCCCGACCTTGTTACAATGGAAACATTTTCCTTTGTCTTGGTCGGTGGAGGTGCCCTTCTTTTTGCTTTGAGCCTTCTTGGGTTTGGGCTTACCCTTCGGCTTTCTAGCAGACCTCTTCCTCTTCTTATTATTGGAGGAAGATGGTTTGGTAACATTTGCCTCACCAGTCTTACTTTTGATGTCCTTAGTCAAGGAGTCAAAAGTAGAGAGCTCATTGAGCAACTGTGTGAGATTAAACATTAACGTGTTCATCCCGTAGTTGCTCTTAAACTGATCGAAACTCTTCGGAAGAGTCGTCAATATGATGCTCACTTGACTGGGTTCGTCAATGGCCCCGCCATTGACTTCTACTGTGTTGAAGTAGGACATCATGCTCAGGACATGTTCCCGAACTGATGTACCTTCCTTCATGCTAGCGAGCATAGCGGAACGAACAACTTCGTATCGCTTTTGCTCGGAGGGCTGCCCGAACATAGCTTGTAATGACTCCATAATTTCGAATGCTGTAGTCTTGCTTCATGCTTTGTGACAAGCACGTCTGTCATAGAAGCTAACAGATATGTTCGGGCCTTCTCATCAGATGAGACCCATCGCTGGTATGCCTCACGAACAGTTCGTGTGGCATTGGCAGTAGGCACCGGAGGACATTCCTCAGTAAGCACAAACTTGAGGTCTTTGGTGACCAATATTGCATTAATATTAAGTTTCCACTTAGTGTAGTTATCACCAGTTATTTTTCGTTTGCGGGAATTTGAAGTAATGCAGAAGACATAATTGCTGAAATAAATAAAACATTCATTCAGTCATTTATTAAAACAAATGCGAGTGCTTTGGCATAAATTTAAACATGATGCGTGAACATGTTTAACGAACTAGAAATACCCAAAAAACAGTTACTATACCACGACAATCCAACATACCACCAAGAAGTGCCGCCTTAGGGTCGGTCAAGTCCTTGCATGTTGGACCGAGACATTCTCAATCAAATGATATTCTAGAATAACTCTTATTCAATATCATTCGACCATCGTTTATTCAGTCAGGTTTTTAATTAACAAAACTTAATCAAAACCTCCGTGAGTGTAACCCACCATTTCAGATCTCACGAGCTTAACTCGAGAATTACCGACTTAGGGTCGGTCAATCCCGAAATACCCTCGGAAATCCTATCCGTTAGGAAGTCAACCTTGGTATTGATCTTTGTGGAAACCCTCCTTAGGGAGGACGAAAGCAAAGCCGTCACGAGGCCCCACTCGGATCTCACGGTGTTGAACTAATGATGGAGACTGTGGGATATATATGTCATATATCCCTCTCCCACTCACTATTTAAAAATTAGGGTTTTCTATTATCCGTTAATGCACCTAGACTCTACTGGATCAAACGGCTAACTTTAATCAAGTTATCTAGCGCATTAACAAACTTATCATTAGAAATAAATTCTAATTAACTAATAAATTATTAATGATTTTTAACTATTAAAAATCTAATCTATTAGTGAATAATCTAAGCTTTTGTAAACTATTTACTAAGGTCGGATTATTATAATAGTGTTTACCAAGTTTTAACTATTAAAACTCTAACACTTTATTCGGTTCATTTATTATTAGGTCATTAATCATATTAATACTAATTACAATAAATGACCCTATTAATCTAACTTATTAAACACTTTAATAACCAGATTAATATTAATGAAAATTAATAAGTTTTCTAACAATTAAAAAACTAATCTCATTTTCATAGCCAATAATGTATTTACTGATTTTAATCATATTAAAAAAAATACATAAAAATTAGGCTATGATGCATGTATGACATATCAAATATATTTGTGTAGGCACATCTAATCTAAATGAAATACGTATGCATGACAATGCTTTTATCATCACATAATATAAAGCATACATGAATTGACCGAGTACTGTGGATTATTTAACCTAAAAAAAACTGGAATCTAAAATTACAAAAATACGCCCAAGGCATTCCTTGGTCTTCTTGTAATTTCCGAGTCTTCTAGTCTCTTCAGGTCACTCCGATTCATCTCATGCGCACGGAACGCATTAGGCAACACTTGCCAACGAAACTGTGCAAGACAACATGAATAGTGCCCGACATGAACAGTACCCGCATGAACAGTAACCGTACGTGTGAACAGTACCCGTCACGCGTATTTCCGATTTCACCCTTCCGACTTCGCGATTTTTCTAGGTCTTCAATAAATGTTATATTTTTTTTACATTAAAATAACAGGAAAAAAAATATATATATATATATATATATATATAATACAACTCATGAACCCTAAACCCACAGTACCATATAATTAACGATCAATCATGTTCTTGTAAATTAACAAATTTAATATACATACAAAAACAACATACAGTCAATTTAAATAGTGCCTACAGAATCATACATATAGGAGCATCGAAAACAATTTCCTGTTCCAAAAAAAAAATTGGCTCTGATACCAATTGTTGGAACCCCGTTCACTGGTAACGCAGCGGAAATATGTTTTAAAATTTTTTAATACAGATCATAAATGATCTGGAACCAGTGAACTTGAGACCGTAATTATTTTTCCGGAACTAATAATACATACAATATGTAAACTCAGGAAATTGTAATCAATATAAAAATATATAGAACCTTACCAACGTTTGGAGGCTCCTTCACTTTACGATATGTTCCTGGTCTGTACCACTGATCTTCCTAACTATATCCCGAAACTGGTAACTGCGTGTGGGAGCGTCACGTACTCAGAAACTTAGAAGGATGTAGAGAGAATATAAAGAAACTATTTCTTTCAAAGAGAAAAATAATTAGAACAATTCTAGTTCTTAAAAAAAAGTATTAATAATATATATATATATATTTTTTTTTTTCAATAGTTCAACAATTGCACAACACCTTTTTCTCTCTTTTACTCACGCACATCACTTGTTTTTTTTTTCTATAATTGTTTTTGTTTTCAATAGTGCAACAATTGCCCTACTTTCTCTTTTTGAAAAAAAAACAAACGTACACCAATTTTGTGCTGATAACCTTCTCTTGTTTTTTTTTTCTGTTCAAATTCAAAATCAATTTCATCAAAAAACAAATCAATCTAATATTTTAAGATATCAAATATCTTTAAAGATGTTGATTAATATTTATTTTATTTAATATGATTTGAATTCAAACTATTTAAATTCAAAATTCAAAATTTAATAAAATAAAATAATCATATTATCTTATTTTATTCAAAAAACAAATATTAACAAACATCCTCCATTTAGTGATTAATATCATGATTAAATAATCTTATTATTTAATTTAATTAATCACCATTATTCATTAATCAAATAATCTCATTATTCAATTAATTCCCGAATAAATACATGTCACTTTCGTAACACAATTAATTGGACAATCCAATTAATTAACTGTGACCCTTGTTATCTAAATCGATCGGGCTAGCAAGGGGACCTAGTGGACCCACAGTATTTTGAGCTCCAATAATCATTGGAATCATTAATTAAACTCTTTAATTAATATTCCTTGATTATTAACTCCAGTGTTATTCCACTAAAAACCCGAAGCTGCACTCTCTCAACTGTAGACGCTTTTACACAGACCGATACAACTCGGTGTCCATCGATATAGCTATTACACATGGTGTGATCCTCCACAGTAGTTCATAATTAGAGCTGGGTCATAATGTCCGTTATACCCCTCTAATTACATATATCCTTTAAGTACCGTTGATTCTCTAATGGACAATAAATCCTATTTCCTCACGGAATTAGGAGAGCGCTCATATTGTTCAAGCCCCGAATCAACCATTAAGGGAACTACCATCTACTTCTCACAAGAAGGAGTGGATTCCACTATTGTGTACATACCTTCCCAGCCACAAGCCAAACCGCAATCCCAACATACGGAGTATATTGATCAGGAACTGCATCTGACCTCACCCATGGTATATCAAAGACCACAATCTAACCTGCTCAGGATTAAGATCACCCACATATAGCCATAATTAGTTGATATATATGAATCTCATCAGTAAACGGATCTTGGTAAGAGATTCATATAGATCGTGGCCCAGTTCTATATGATCACATCATACAAGGTGCCTCCATTCCCATATCTCATATGAATGATTCAGGATAGAATCACCGTACATTACGGAATGGACCGCAGCTATAGATTAACCACAAATAAAGTACCCAGCTTTATTTGCTATCTATGGACTCTTTAGATTGCACGTCTTTTACTGTATCTATCCGCATATGACACTCATATACACAGTTCGAGATTACATCCGGCAATCTAGGATGTTAATATATGCACAAGTTATAAAATAAACAACACAACAAGAATGAATTGAACTTTTCTTTTTTATTTATTTCATAAATCCATTTACAAATTACATCTTTAGGGCAGAAACCCCAACATGTAGATCATCAGAATGGGCAGCCCTCTCTACTTCAATCTGTTCTGGTTCAGATGTGACAAGATCATGTGGTGGGCTGCCAACTTCCACCTGAACCTTATTTCTAACATCCTTTGAAGGATCTGAATCAGATTCAGATGTTTAATCTTTGTCCTTACAAGGCATATTCAACTCATCAAAGATTAGGTAACTACTAATTATGACCATAAACCCTTTAGGTCCCTAAGCCAAATTTTGTACCCTTTAACACCTAATGGATATCCTAAGAACATACCCTTGATAGATCTTGGTTCAAGTTTTCCTTCGAATTGGTGTGCATAAGCTGCACATCCAAACACTCTCAAGTGTTTAAGGCTGAGTGGCCTCCCAGTCCACACTTCCTCAGGTGTTTTAAGGCCTAAAACAGTGGAGGGAGACCTATTTATCAAGTATGTGGCAGTAGATGCAGCTTCCCTCCAAAAACTTTGACCTATACCAGAACCAATTAAAAGACATCTAACCTTGTCTAAAATGGTTCTATTCATTCTCTCAGCCACTCTATTTTGCTGTGGAGTGTACTTAACTTGTAAGGACCTCGATTTTATGATTGACTTATTTAATGACAAACCACACCACATTGGGGATGATTGTGTCATGGGTAGCTTAGGTCCGTGTTGGCAAGCTTCCAAGCATCTCCATGACTTCAAGAGCAAAATGTATACTCACTTGACTTTGTCTCTTGAAGAGTTTAGGTGCACACACACACTTCATGCATGTTTTGTTTATCTTGCATTTGTGTTCCTTATTGTTTATATGTGTGTGCATCCTTTTCAAACACACTCACTAGCTTGCATTAGATATCATATCTTGCATTGTATCTAAATTGCTAACATGTCTTGCATGTTAATTGTGCTTCATTTTGTGTGCATTCCACTCACTTCACACTTGCACAACATTCCTGTAAGATAGGCATTTTTCTTGAGTGTTAAAATAGAATTTTTCCTTTAGCGCGGCCTAAACCGCTTGGCAGGCTCTGCTTGCACCGCGGTGCACGGAGCGGCATTCTCCAGTGCGTCATGCGCAGCGTGGACTGTGACCTGTGCACTTGCACGCACAGCGGTCCCAACCGCGGTGTTGTCCAGACGGTGCACTGCTGTATGTACCGCGGTCTGGACACATACCTGAACCGTGGTACGCAGAGCGGTTTTGACAGGATTTTGTTTCCCATGTTCAAAACGATGTAGTTTTAACTAGGGCTTCATATATATTCTTCCTCTTCTCTTCTTGGCCGACCAAGAGCTTAGAAAATCATTTTTAGAGAGAGGTTAGAGCTCCTAGAGAGAGAAAGCTTCAAGAAAGCATCTTTGACTCTTCAAACCCAAAACCCATCTCCATATTGCATCTTTCATCATCATTTGAGCATGGGCCTTCATTGTTTCATGACTAGGTAAGCAAGAATTTCTTTGAATATCATTTATTGTTCTTCTTACTCTAGATTAGGTATTTATTGCATGACTAAATACCTAGACTCTACTTTATTGCATGTTTATGAGTGTTGATAACATGATTGGGTTTGTATTTTGATAGCTAAATTGATTAGGTCATTTTTGCCTAAAAGCTAGGTCATAAATATTCATATGTGATTCATTGATAACTAGGTTGAGAAATTGTGTTTTAATCAACTAGTTAATGTTCATGAATATTTGATTTGTTTTGTTTGTGATAGCTTGCATCATTAGGTCATATATGCCTAAATAGCTAATCCATAAATGTTCATGTGTGTTTAATTGATGATTAGGTTGGCTTTGTGCATCTAGTCAAGTTTATGAATGTTTATGTGAATTTATTTGACAATTAGGTTGCTAGAATTCCTCTACAACTAATTGAGACCTCATGTGTGTGCATGTAGGCTTATTTGATAACTAGGATGTTGTATTTTATTAGTTACATCTAGTTAAGCATTTTGTGTATGGTCTTACACATTATTGCATTTGAGCATATTGTCTCACTTTCACTTAGACCTTACACTCTTCATTGAGTCAAAGTCTTGTGGCTTCGGAGTGAAGTTGCACAAGCATTCAAGTCTTGCAACCAAGGGTGGGTTGGCAAGCATTGGTCAAGTGCCACTATAAAAGGCCTGCGGGTAGAGTAGGAGGTGCTCACGCCAAGAGTAGTGTATCAGGGGATATCACTAGGGATTGAACCAAGAGTGGTGAGTGGTAGTGTCCATAGCCTAAGATTATCTAGAGTGAGAGTCTGAGTATCACTTGAGGGTGTAATCTTCTATTCATATAGTGGATTTATGTGATCGTCTGTGGCTAGAAGGATATCTCGTGGTTTTTCCCTTGTCGAAGGGTTTCCACATCAAAATCAAGTGTTCTTTATATTTCCGCACTTTTATTTGATTTTGTATGTTTGTTTTGATTGGGTTATATGTTTAATATTGACTAATCGAAAAAGTTGGTAATAATCGATTAACAACTCATTCACCTCCCCCCCCCCCCCCCCCCCCCCCCCCCTCTAGGTTGTAGACACGCGCTTGAGTAGTATTTTCATAACTGTTCTATGCCTTTGAATCCCCTCATTACTACAAAATTTATTAAATTTTTCATTACAAAACTCTAAACCATTAGCTGTCCTAAGTGTTTTAATTTTCTTAGAAGTTTGGTTTTCAACCAACTTTTTCCAAGCCTTAAAGCTGTCATAGGCTTGATCTTTGGATTTCAACAAGTAAATCCACACTTTCCTAGAAAAATCATCAATTAAGGACAGAAAATAATGGTTTCCACCATGTGTGGGAACCTTGGTTGGTCCCTACAAATCTGAGTGAACATACTCAAGAATATGTTTTGTAGTGTGCTAGGCAGAAGTGAAACTAAGCCTATGTTGGTTGCCTAGAACACAATTCTCACAGAATTCTAACTTAGCAACTTGATCCCCATCTAGGAGACCTTTTTTGCTTAGTTCTTGTAAGCCTCTCTCACTCATATGACCAAGTCTTAAGTGCCATAATACTTCCTTGTCACTGTTTTTGGCTGCCACAGAAGCAGTCCCATCAGTGACAATTTCTCCTCTCAACACATACAATCTATTCCTTTTGTCACCTTTTAGAATGACTAAGGAACCCCTAGAAACCTTTAGGACACCTCTCTCAGCTATATAACAATATCCTTCCTTATCTAGGGAACCAAGAGAAATCAGATTTCTCTTTAGGTTGGGGACATACCTAACGTCCTTAAAGACTCTCACTAACCCATCATACATCCTAATAGCAACTGACCATATTCCCTCCACTAAACACTGCTGATTGTTACTCATCAACACACTGCTGACACTCTTTCCTAGGGCACATGTGGAAGGAACAACCCGAATCTAAAATACACTCAGATTTTACATTTTCAGTGCTAACTACTAGAACTTCACTAGGTTTAAATGGCTTTGATACCACTGTTGAGAATCTTGGTCTATTCAAGACACACAGATTCAACACGGTACCTGTTTTTAACACCTGCAAAACAATATATTTTCAACCAAGAAATATCCAACAGATACTATCTAATATACATAAAATAAAATCAGTATCAACTACTAATTTTGGAGACAATACGCGAATATAACAATTCTATATTAACCAAACCAGTATTACAACACAACCTATTCTCAAATGTATATAAACTTCTGCAAGATTCACTCGCAAAAAATTGAACAAGAAGTATGGTAACAGAAACTGATATATTCACAATTCAACAACATAAATATTCTAATATGTTCTAAAACCAGTAACACACACATATATATATATATATATATATATATCTATACTTGCCCAGATAAATACCATATATGTAAGAAACCAAGATCAATATAATACACTACACAAAACAGCGTATAAAACAAGAAAAGATCACAAGAACAGAATATATGCAGAATCAAGAAGTAAAGAAGGAGATCAGAAAACCAACACCGAAATTATCGTGGTTTAGCCACTAACGGCCTACATCCAAGTTAAGCCCTTCACCAGAGCTCTCTCAACTATGTCAATGTCTTTACAAGCCAAATCAAAGACCCAGAGTGCTCTCAACTACAACCCAAATCACCACACACTGTCAATCACAACAGATATGTGCACAAAGACCTCTCAAATAAGCCACTCATCTCGATCTGTTAATAGATCTTACAAAAAAACCTCACACAGCCTCACAAAGCAAGAAAAATACTCACAAAATCTCTCAAAGAATACTAATCTCACACCAATTACAGAGAGACAAAACCTTGGATTCACCAAGTTACAAGAAAGAACAAGAGAGAGTTGATTCTTGAGCCTTTTCGCGCAAGAGAGAGAAATCAGTATTTTGAACCCTAAAAAATCAGAATGAATTTCGTGACATGATCTTCTCTCTCTTGACTGCTTATATAGCCTCATCCACTGAGTCAGATAAGTAATCTGAAATTTCCAATGAAAGCTTGCCACATTGGATTGCCCCACGTGACCACATCAGAGCTGAAATCTTATCTGATCCCAAACGAAAACACACTGTTTTGTTAAGTGATTTCTTCAGTTGAGCTGATATGTATTCAATGATAACTTTTGGGCTTGACAACGTACTTGGGCTTCTGATTGGGCTTCTGAGTCAAGTTGGGCTAACTTATTCCATAATTTTCTTTCTAATTAAGTTGTCTTCAAGGAGTGAAGCCGAATATGGAGAAACTTTGATTCCGAGCTTTAGAGGTGGGTAGATCTGAGATATAGCCGCCGCTCTCTTCATTCCTCACCAGTCACGACTGCGTCGCTGCTGCTCTTCTTCCGTTCACGGTCTCTGCTGCATCTCTTCATCTAATTGTTGTTGCCCTCCACCGCAACACGACCCACGCTGCTGCTCCGGTCACTTGAAGTCTCTCCACAGAAATCAAACACACAACTTGATTACCTGAACAAGTTTGTCGCCAGAAAGTTGTGGAGGGACTGGGAATTCGAAACTTGCTTGATTCACAGCAATCCAGCATATAAAAAATTTAATAATAATAAATTAAGTTGTGAAAAAGTAATAATAACTTAAGTGGTGGGACCATAAAAAACAAGAACAAAAATTTGAGAACGTCTAATTGTTGTTTTCACATGTCTGACTTTTTATGCTTTAAACAAAAAAACAGATTTCAATGTTTTTGTTTTTGTTTTTTTGAAAACGTGACTGCCGAACAGGTTTTTAATATTTTTTAAACTCAAAAACGAAAAAACAAGTCTACAAAATGATATTGAACGCACCCTAAATATTTCCTCCAAAATTATGTCATAGATTATTTGAAACTGAAAGGTTAGAACACTTTCACTCAATTGATCGTTTAATTCATCTTGTATTGATGCTTTATGTTTCTACTTCAACAACATAGTGAGGATTTTCAACCATGAAACTTATTAAAATAACACTTCGTAATAAGATGGAAGATGAGTTTCTTACAAGTTGCATGTCGGTGTATATTGAAAAACAACTTTTTAATATCATTGATTTGGATATGATAATAGATAAATTTTGTGTTGTGAATCCTCATTGGGTACCATTCAAACACAATAGTGATGCACTTGTATTGTAGGTTAATTAATATATTATCGTTATCTATTTTCAAAATATATATATATTTTATATAACATTATACATTTTGAAGTGTAAGGTTCACATCCCCTTATTAGGTGTAACATTTTTTTATATTGGTAAAACTCTTTTAATCATCAAACTTACTTAGAATTATTTTGAATAAGTATTTAGTTTAGCCCCTTAGCTGAAAAATACTAACTAGGCCGCTGATTTTTTATGCTCTAAACTATACGTTAGGAAACAATTATGAGTAAATATGCTACCCTAAACTATATAATCATAGAACAATTACGAAGAAATAGGTTTTCCTTAGTTTTCAACTATTTTTCGTTTTTAATTTTTGCTTGCTCATCTTGTTTATTGTTACAACCAAGGGCAGCGGGTGCCTTAGGCAACTTAGACGGTTCGTCTAAGGCCCCAACTAAAATTAAGGTCCAAAAATAATTTTATATAAAAAATTATTAAATATTAATTAAACACTCAATACAATACCCTAATGAAGGGTGTCGTGTCGTGCCGTGGCTTGCCGTGCTCATACGGAATCATGTTTTACAGACTGTGCCTAGGCCGTGTCGACCTAATGATCCTAATCTATATGTTTAATTAATATTAGACATGTCCAACAGAAAATATGAATCAGAATACCAAAAACTCAAATATATATATATATATATATATATATATATATATATATATAAACTCATTCAATATTATTGCATTTTACAAATAAGAATAAATTTTAAATAAATTATTTTAATTATTAATTTAATATTTTTTACAATACATATTCAAAACTTCATTTTCAATTTTCGCATAAGGCTACAGATACTCTTGAACCGACCCTTGGTTACACAACTCTCTTTAATTGATTTCTTGGGTTGGGGCTACCAACATATACTTTTTAACTGCAATCTTGAAAATTGATAGGAAGAAATTGAAAAGGAGATCAAGTTTCATTGTATTTTTATGGAGTTAAATATATAAAGTTTCATTGTATATGTATGGAGTTTGGTTTGCATTATATATACAATGAGAGATCAAAAGTGAAGTAGGAATATTGATTTTACGTAAAATTTGGTCAAAAGTTGGATAATTGTTTATCAAATTTTCACATATTATTGGAGATTGATTTCTACTAAAAAGGAAGAGAGTTAGTAAATGTTAGATGAATTTTTAAGTAAACACGGTGTGACTAGAAGTAAGGTTTTATTAGAATCTAAGAAGAGTTATTATTGAATTATATGTATTATTTTAAGTCATTTATATATATATATATATATATATATATATATACCGTAAGTATTGCCGGTGACTCGAACATGTGTAAAATCTGAGAAGAAAAGAGGAAGATACTGTATTCATTAATAATAAAAATGACTTAGATCTGTACGATTACAAACAATGAATATATATATATATATATATATATATATATAAAAAATAAATGATTTTATATTTTAGAAAACTAATAAAATCTATTTATAACATCACATGCACCAAAATTTGTGTGTATGCATTTCTTTGTAAAACCTCATATATATATATATATATATATATATATATATAAAACAAATAAATGATTTATATTTTAGAAAACTAATAAAATCTATTTATGACATCACATGCACCAAAATTTGTGTGTATGCATTTCTTTGTAAAACCTCATATATATATATATATATATATATATATATATATATATATATATATATATAACAAATAAATGATTTATATTTTAGAAAACTAATAAAATCTATTTATGACATCACATGCACCAAAATTTGTGTGTATGCATTTCTTTGTAAAACCTCATATATATATATATATAACAAATAAATGATTTATATTTTAGAAAACTAATAAAATCTATTTATGACATCACAAAGCAAGAAAAATACTCACAAAATCTCTCAAAGAATACTAATCGCACACCAATTACAGAGAGACAAAACCTTGGATTCACCAAGTTACAAGAAAGAACAAGAGAGAGCTGATTCTTGAGCCTTTTCGCGCAAGAGAGAGAAATCAATATTTTGAACCCTAAAAAATCAGAATGAATTTCGTGACATGATCTTCTCTCTCTTGACTGCTTATATAGCCTCATCCACTGAGTCAGATGAGTAATCTGAAATTTCCAATGAAAGCTTGCCACATTGGATTGCCTCACGTGACCACATCAGAGCTGAAATCTTATCTGATCCCAAACGAAAATGCACTGTTTTTTAAAAAAAATTTGACGACATGGTGGCACACTATGACTTTCTTCCTCAATACTTCCCCTCAAACTAAGTGTTGTCAATGAGAATACATTTAGTTTGTCTCTTAATCGATGAAAATGGTTGGCAGAGAAAGCTTTAGTCAGAATGTCTGATATTTGATCAATAGAAGAGATATGTTGCACAACCAACTTTTCTCTAACAAAATAGAGGTCCAGCTCTATATGCTTGGTCCTTGAATGAAGAATTGGATTCGCGGAAAGAGAAATTGTGCCAAGGTTGTCACACCAAACCATATGAGGCATTGTCTGCAAAATCCTAAGTTCTTCCAATAAACTTTGCAACCATAAAATCATAGCAGTAACATGAGCTAAACTTCTATATCCTGCTTCAGTTGTGGAGCGTGAGACTGTAGCTTATTTCTATGAGCTCCATGCTATGAGATTTCCTCCAAGAAAAACACAATATCTTGAGGTTGATCTCCTATCATCTAGATCTGCTGCCCAGTCTGCATTAGATTATCATGTTATAAAAAAATTGCTAGTTTCCTTAATAACAGACCATGATCTGCAGTAGCTCACATATATCTAAGTATCCTTTTTACAGCTTTCCAGTGAGTATCTAGAGGGTTCTGCATGAATTGACATACTTTATTTACATTATATGATATCTCTGGTCTAGTGATTGTCACATAATGCATGACACCAACTGTTACAGACCCAAATATGAGCATAGGCTGGTGCCTATGCGGATGGCTTGGTGTGGGTGTCATCAGGCCAAAACAAGGCATGTGGGGCGAACATGTCTTTGTGGTAGCAAGTGTGCTGAAAGTTAGCTTGGATTGGCTAACAGTGTGCAACAATAAGGGCCGTTGGCTGAGATAGATGCATGAGGTAGCGTGGGTGTACGTTGCTTGGTTAAAACAAGCTTGGCGTGTTGAAACAAGCTTGGTTGGCAAAACAAGCTTGGCATAGTCAGAATAAGCTTGGCATGGACAGCGATAGAATGCTTTGTGTGGAACAAGCTTGGCATAGGCAGTGACTGGGGCACTGAATGCAATGAACAAGCCTGGCATGCTGAAACAAGCTTGGATGGGGAAAACAAGCTTGGCATGGGTAAGGAAATTGTTGGCTGTGAACAAACACGTGATTGACATGTGCATCTTAGGCACACATATGGAGATATATGTGTGGGAAAATGTGTGTGGGAAACATGTGTGTGATCAGATGGAATCTGATGTGTAATTAACATGTGGAAAATATGTTTGCTGATAGGAAGACAGTTACTTGGCGGTTACATGGCAGTTACCTTCTGTTTTATTGTTGTATGATATTAATACTCAGAGTATTGGGTATATTTGGGGCAGAGAATCAGTGTGTGATCTCCTGTTATGCATTGTATTGCTTTTCCTAATTGTTAATGAATTGATTAGGTTAGGATTGGTTCCTGTAAACACTTTGTTCTTAATTGTATGCCTTGTTTTGTGTATGCTGTGAGAACTTACAAGTTGAGTACTTGTGTGAGTGTAAAATTCGTACAGTGCATGTGTGCAACTTATTTACTTGATGATAGTGAGTTGTTTGGGATTGTTGGAAGACACTGATTATAGAAGACAGTTTGTGTAAGACTGTTAAGGGAAGGATTGCTGCTTGGGCTAGAAGTTCAGCCCAACACATGCAAAAATTCTAGGCAGATTTTGACCCTGTGACAATTGGTATCAGAGCCTAGTTGAAGCAAAGTTTTCTTATTTTCGTGTACAAAAATGACGTTGGCAGACGCTAAAGAGAATGCTGCTCATTTGGAAAAATTGCTAGGTGAACCTCCTCCAGACGGTTCAAGTGAAATTGTCCCTGCTTTCGATCAGATTGTGGATCACAGAGAGAGGATTGGTATAATCGAACAAAACCACAAAGATCTAGTGAAAGACATTGAGACGAAGTTGAGTTTATCTCGGGTGGATCATACACTAGTGACAGATGGGATGGCAGAGAAATTCAGACAGTTAGAAGATAAGATTGCTGTACTGAAGAGGGCCTTAAACAACCCTACTGTTGGTGATGATGGATTGCTGTCCAAGATCAAAATGCCTGAACCAAAGCAATTCAATGGTAGTCGAAATGCCAAGGAATTGGAGAATTTTCTATGGGACATGGAACAATAATTTAAGGCGGCCAGAATTCCTGAAACAGAGAAAGTTAGCATAACCAGTATGTATCTCAGTGAGGATGCAAAACTGTGGTGGAGGACCAGAATGACTGATGATCTCAGTGCAGGAAGACCTAAAATTGAAGTATGGGAGTCACTAAAGAAAGAATTGAAGGATCAATTCTTACCATGCAATACGTCATGGCTTGCAAGAGAGTCTCTGAAGAAGTTGAAGCATACTGGATCAGTAAGGAAATATGTCAAGGATTTCAGTTCCTTAATGCTGGACATTTCCAACATGTTTGAGGAAGACAAACTGTTCAACTTCATGTCTGGACTGCAAGCATGGGCACAGACAGAATTAAGAAGACAGGGTGTGAAAAACATTCCATCAGCATGGCTACAGCAGAAGGCCTGGTTGATTTTCGTATGTCAACTTCAACATCTTCTTCAAATGCTGAAAAGAAGAAATCAGCAGATGGGAAAAAAGAGAAGAAGAATTGGAAGAAGAAATACGAAAGTGGAAAAAAGAAAGACGGTGAGACTACCAAGAGCAAAGACTTGTAACAAAATATAAGGGAGTCTCAAGCAAATGGATGTTTTATTTGTTGGGGTCCTCATTTTGCTAGAGAATGTACCAAAAAGGAGAAGGTGAATGCTATCATTGCTCAAGATACTGATAATTACAACTCTTCTGTTGGTACTTCGAGAGTGAATCCACTTCAGTTGGTGAGAACTATCAGTGCAGAGATTCAGCAAGCATGTAGGGGTATATTATATGTTAACGTTGAGATGAATGGGCTGATGATCCGTGCTATGCTGGACACTGGTGCAGCTCACAATTTTATGGCCAAGAGGGAAGTAAACAGACTGGGATTGAGCTTGTTAGAAAGTTCTAGCAAAATTAAAGCAGTGAATTCAGGGGCAATGCCAATGTGTGGCATGGCCGAAACATTGCTTAAAGTGGGACCTTGGCAAGGAATATGCAGTTTGATGGTAGTACCGTTGGATGACTTTGATTTGATTCTTGGTATAGAATTCTTCATTAAAGCCAAGGCCATACCAGTACCTCACCTTCGAGGTATGTTCATTTAGGATGAGCATAATCCTGGATTTGTGCAAGCTATTGGAGGAACTCAGATTATGGAATAGGGAAAAGGCAAGGGGCCAATGATTTCTGCTAAACAACTAGACAAGGGTCTGAAAAAGGGGCAGATTACTTATGTGGCAGCGCTGGTGCAAGTTAAATCTGATGTAGTGGTCGAAGTGCCTGATGAAGTTAGGGCAGTGTTGGAAGAATTCGCTGATATAATGCTGAAAGAATTGCCTCGTGAACTTCCACCCAGGAGGCCCACTGACCACATGATTGAACTGGAGGCGGGAGCCAAGCCACCAGCCCAAGCTCCTTACAGGATGGCACCTTGTGAGTTGGCAGAATTGAGGAAACAATTGGATGAGTTGCTAGAAACTGGTATGGTGCAGCCATCCAAGGCCCCATATGGTGCTCTTGTTTTGTTCCAAAAGAAGCAGGATGGTTCAATGAGGATGTGTGTGTATTATCGTGCATTGAACAATGTGACAGTCAAGAACAAATATCTTGTACCGAATTCTTCTGATTTTTTTGATAGACTGTCGAAAGCTTCTTATTTTACAAAGCTAGACTTGAGGTCTTGATATTGGCAGGTCAGAATTGCTGAAGGTGATGAAGCCAAGACAACTTGTGTCATGAGGTATGGCTCATTTGAGTTCTTTGTCATGCCTTTTGGCTTAACAAATGCACCTGCCACGTTTTGTAATTTGATGAATGATATCTTATATGAGTTCTTAGATAAATTTGTTGTTGTATATCTAGATGATATTATGATATATAGTGAGACCTTAGTTGAGCATGTGGCTCATTTGGGGAAGGTATTCTCTAAACTAAGGGAGAATAAACTGTTTGTAAAGAAGGAAAAATGTGAATTTTGTCGGCAAGAAGTTATGTTCTTGGGATATTGGGTTGGTAGGGGAAAAATCAGGATGGATAAGAAGAAGGTTGAAGCCATCCTAGACTGGCCCGTTCTTTCGAAAGTTTCATATCTTAGGTCTTTTCTAGGCCTTGCAAATTATTATCGACGGTTTATAGAGGGGTATTCGAAGAAGGCGAGTTCCCTAACAGATCTTTTGAAGAAAGATAAACAGTGGGTGTGGACTGAGAAGTGCCAGATTGCGTTTGACAAATTGAAGATGGCAGTCTCATCTAAACCTTTTGAGTCTACCACAGTTTGATAAGCCTTTTGAGGTGCATACAGATGCATCTGACAAAACCTTGGGGGGTGTCCCTGTACAAGAAGGGCATCCTATTGCATTCGAGAGCAGAAAATGGAAAGAATCAGAACAGAGGTACTCTGCTCATGAGAAGGAGATGGCAGCGATGATTCACTGTTTTGATACATGGAGACATTATTTGCTGGGTACAGTGTTCACAGTGGTGACTGATAATGTAGCCAATACATACTTCAAGACACAAAAGAAGCTGACTCCAAAACAAGCAAGATGGCAGGAGTACCTAGCTGAGTTCGATTTTAAGTGGGTGCATAGGCCTGGTCGTGAGAATCAAGTTGCTGATGCTTTAAGCAGGAAGGAGGTACAATGGTATGTTTCTGCTCTTGCTACCTTACAGTCTAATTTTCTTGAAAGATTGAAACATCAAGCTGAGAGTGATTCTGCTTACACCAAACTAAGGAGGGAGGTGGCAGAAGGCTTAGTAAGGAGGTACTGGATTGAAGATAATCTGTTATATGCTAAAGGTGGCAGATTGTATGTTCCTAGTGGTGGTGGATTGAAGCAAGAGTTGTTGAAAGAGACGCATGACCCGCAGTGGGCGGGGCACCCAGGTGTTGAAAGAATAATAGCTTTACAGTCCAGAAGCTATTATTGGCCCAAAATGTTTGAAGATGTGGAGATGTATGTTAGAACATGCTTGGTTTGTCAACCTGATAAAACCGAAAGAAGGAAACAGACTGGACTGTTGCAGCCCTTACCCTTAGCTAAGAAACCATGGGTTTCAATTTCCATGGATTTTATCGTGGGTTTTCCTGATGTGAATGGCATGAGATCGGTTCTAGTGGTGGTTGACAGATTTTCCAAATATGCAATCTTTATTGCAGCACCAAATGCTTGCCCAGCCGAAAAAGCAGCAGAATTATTTTTCAAGAATGTGGTGAAGTATTATGAGGTACCTACAGATATTGTGAGTGATACAGATACTCGTTTTACTGGAAAGTTCTGGACCTACCTATTCAACTTGATAGGATTAGAATTGAAGTTCTCTACAGCAAACCATCCTCAAACGAATGGTCAGACAGAAAGAATAACTGCTCTAGTGGAAGAGTATTTGAGACACTATGTGACTGCTAGTCAAAGAAATTGGTTGGATTTATTGGATGTGGCGCAGTTTTGCTACAATTTGCATAAATCTTCTTCAACAGGCAGGAGTCCAGCAGAACTATGTATGGGGTTTCAGACCCTAACTCTGTTGGAAGTGGCACGGTAAAAGGATCAAGGTTTATGTCCAGCAGCTTACAGATTTGCACTAGACAAAACTGAATTGATTGAGGGGGCTATAGAGAGCCTAGCTAAAGCTGCTAGACGTATGAAAAAGTATGCTGATCAACATAGGCGTGCATTGGAGTTTTCTGCAGGTGACAAGGTGTTGCTAAAGTTGACTCCACAGATCTGGAAGAAGATTACATATAGAAGAAACCACACAGGGTTGATACAAAGGTATGATAGACCTTTTGTAATCAGGGAAAGAGTAGGCAATGTGGCGTATAGACTGGCTTTACCAGACAGGTTAAAAATTCATCCTACCTTCCATGTTAGTTTTTTGAAACCTTACCATGAAGATGGTGAACATCAGAGTAGGGTACAAACAAATAGGGCTCCTCCGGTGGTCAAGAAGGAGTTTGACAAAACAGTTCATAAAGTGTTCAATCACATGACAGTGGGGGGAAAGTAATTGGAATAGGAGGACCGATTACTTGATTCAGTGGAAACGAGAAAGTGAGGCAGATGATACTTGGGAAAGAGGTGCAACCTTGTGGCAATTTGAAGACTTGATCCAACAATACTTGGAGAGGCAGCCGACGAGGGCATCGACTTCTTCAAGTGGGGGTGATTTGTTACAGACCCAAATATGAGCATAGGCTGGTGCCTATGCGGATGGCTTGGTGTGGGTGTCATCAGGCCAAAACAGGGCATGTGGGGTGAACATATCTTTGTGGCAGCAAGTGTGATGAAAGTTAGCTTGGATTGGCTAACAGTGTGCAACAATAAGGGCCGTTGGCTGAGATAGATGCATGAGGCAGCGTGGGTGTACGTTGCTTGGTTAAAAGAAGCTTGGCGTGTTGAAAACAAGCTTGACGTGTTGAAACAAGCTTGGTTGGCAAAACAAGCTTGGCATAGTCAGAATAAGCTTGGCATGGGCAGCGATGGAATGCTTTGTGTGGAACAAGCTTGGCATAGGCAGTGACTGGGGCACTTAATGCAATGAACAAGCCTGGCATGCTGAAACAAGCTTGGATGGGGAAAACAAGCTTGGCATGGGTAAGGAAATTGTTGGCTGTGAACAAACACGTGATTGACATGTGCATCTTAGGCACACATGTGGAGATATGTGTGTGGGCAAACATGTGTGGGAAACATGTGTGTGATCATATGGAATCTGATGTGTAATTAACATGTAGAAAATATGTTTGCTGATAGGAAGGCGGTTACTTGGCGGTTACATGGCAGTTACCTTATGTTTTATTGTTGTATGATATTAATACTCAGAGTGTTGGGTATATTTGGGGCAGAGAATCAATGTGTGATCTCCTGCTATGCATTGTATTGATATTCCTAATTGTTAATGAATTGATTGGGTTGGGATTGGTTCCTGTAAACACTTTGTTCTTGATTGTATGCCTTGTTTTGTGTATGATGTGAGAACTTACAAGTTGAGTACTTGTGTGAGTGTGAAATTCGTACAGTGCATATGTGCAACTTATTTACTTGATGATAGTGAGTTGTTTGGGATTGTTGGAAGACACTGATTATAGAAGACAGTTTGTGTAAGACTGTTAAGGGAAGGATTGCTGGCTGGGCTAGAAGTTCAGCGCAACACTGGAAAAAATTCTAGGCAGATTTTGACCTTGTGACAATTGGTACCAGAGCCCGGTTGAAGCAAAGTTTTCTTATTTTCTTGTACAAAAATGACGTTGGCAGGCACTAAAGAGAATGTTTCTCGTCTGGAGAAATTGCTAGGTGCCAAAAACTTGTTGTGCTAAATTTTGAAAATATTTTACTCGCAAGCGCACGAGTCTATTGTAGAATAGCTAATGCGTGTACGAGGTCGATCCCATGGGGATTGATGAAAAACTAATCGAATCTAAATTTAATATAATCCTAACCTATTTAACAGAATGTGATGAATTAAAATTAAAATTAAACTAATCTAAAAGAAAATAATTTCGAAAGCAATCAATTAAAGAATACTAAGGTATTCAAATCCACCACTGTATAATTTCATAGCTTCTAGAAAATTTATTAATTCCTAAAATTATAATGACAATTAAAAATCTATTTATTGTCTACCCATGAATTTCACAATAAGTACATTTAATAAAAATCTTAAGTTGGTTTTCCTTCGCTTCAAAATACAATCCCTAAACATTCCATGTATCTAATTTAATGAAAAACAAAGAATCAAAGAAATTATAATTAACGTTACGAAAGCAAGCATTGATTAAAATATATACATAACTATCAAAAATACATGATATTTGAGATGAAAGGGTTTTATATAAAAAAATCAATAGAAACGAAAACCATAAACATTGAAGAACAATATTTGGGAATTAATAAAAATATCTGAAAATTATTCCATAACACAGGGTTTCATCGTCTACCCTAGTACAAATAAAATTAAAAAGACATTAAAAATAAAATAACAATGGAACCCGAAAGATGCATTGGAGCTCTACAGCTGTCACACACGAGCCAAGCTATTCACGCACAAAAGCTGCTTCACGCCTCCACCAAACGACCTCCCCTCCAACTCGTGCAAAAGAAAGTGCTTTTATATTGCTTCCAGATGTCGGTTTCCAAGGCCAAAGAGGAAAGTCAAATTCCTTTTCACATAATTGGACCACGTGACTTACTTGTGGTCTAACTATAGTCCACACATGAGTCCACTTTCTTTTATCTTTTTCATTGTCTTAATTTTTGCCTTGGGCTTTGCTTGACTTTGCTTTAAGTTGAACTTGATTTTGGCTAATATGAGACTTGGGCTTTGGTTTTGGGATTGAATCTTCAAATCTTCAAATAATTAAAATAAAGCAACATCTTAATGATTATTTTCCAAATTCCATGTTATTTTACCTAAAACACAAAAATAAGTCAAATTAAACGATAATAATTAAATCAAGTAGCTACCAAATCCAAATTAAGGGATATAAATATGATATAAAATATGCCCATCAAACCTCCTCCAGACGGTTCAAGTGAAATTGTCCCTGCTTTAGATCAGATTGTGGATCACAAAGAGAGGATTGGTATAATCGAACAGAACCACAAAGATCTAGTGAAAGACATTGAGACGAAGTTGAGTTTATCTCGAGTGGATCATACACTAGTGACAGATGGGATGGCAGAGAAATTCAGACAGTTAGAAGATGAGATTGCTGTACTGAAGAGGGCCTTAAACAACCCTACTATTGGTGATGATGGATTGCTGTCCAAGATCAAAATGCCTGAACCAAAGCAATTCAATGGTAGTCGAAATGCCAAGGAATTGGAGAATTTTCTATGGGACATGGAACAATACTTTAAGGCGACCAGAATTCCTGAAACAGAGAAAGTTAGCATAACCAGTATGTATCTCAGTGGGGATGCAAAACTATGGTGGAGGACCAGAATGACTGATGATCTCAGTGCAGGAAGGCCTAAAATTGAAGTATGGGAGTCATTAAAGAAAGAATTGAAGGATCAATTCTTACCATGCAATACGTCATGGCTTGCAAGAGATTCTCTGAAGAAGTTGAAGCATACTGGATCAGTGAGGGAATATGTCAAGGATTTCAGTTCCTTAATGCTGGACATTTCCAACATGTCTGAGGAAGACAAACTGTTCAACTTCATGTCTGGACTGCAAGCATGGGCACAGACAGAATTAAGAAGACAGGGTGTGAAAGACATTCCATCAGCCATGGATGCAGCAGAAGGCCTGGTTGATTTTCATATGTCAACTTCAACATCTTCTTCAAATGCTGAAAAGAAGAAATCAGCAGATGGAAAAAAGGAGAAGAAGAATTGGAAGAAGAAATACGAAAGTGGAAAACAGAAAGACGGTGAGACTACTAAGAGCAAAGACTTGTAACAAAATAAAGGGAAGTCCCAAGCAAATGGATGTTTTATTTGTGGGGGTCCTTATTTTGCTAGAGAATGTACCAAAAAAGAGAAGGTGAATGCTACCATTGCTTAAGATGCTGATGATTACAATTCTTCTGTTGGTACTTCTAGAGTGAATCCACTTCAATTGTTGGGAACTATCAGTGCAGAGATTCAGCAAGCATTTAGGGGTTTATTATATGTTAACGTTGAGATGAATGGGCTGATGATCCGTGCTATGCTGGACACTGGTGCAGCTCGCAATTTTGTGGCCAAGAGGGAAGTAAACAGACTGGGATTGAGCTTGTTAGAAAGTTCTAGCAAAATTAAAGCAGTGAATTCAGGGGCAATGCCAGTGTGTGGCATGGCCAAAACATTGCGTAAAGTGGGACCTTGGTACGGAATGTGCATTTTGATGGTAGTACCGTTGGATGACTTTGATTTGATTATTAGTGTAGAATTCTTCATCAAAGCCAAGGCTATACCAGTACCTCACCTTCGAGGTATGTTCATTCAGGATGAGCAGAATCCTGGATTTGTGCAAGCTATTGGAGGAACTCAGATTATGGAACAGGGAAAAGGCAGGGGGCCTATGATTTCTTCTAGACAACTAGACAAGGGTCTGAAAAAGGGGCAGATTACTTATGTGGCAGCGCTGGTGCAAGTTAAACCTGATGTAGTGGTCGAAGTGCCTGATGAAGTTAGGGCATTGTTGGAAGAATTCGCTGATATAATGCTGAAAGAATTACCTCGTGAACTTCCACCCAGGAGGCCCACTGACCACATGATTGAACTGGAGGCGAGAGCCAAGCCACCAGCCCAAGCTCCTTACAGGATGGCACCTTGTGAGTTGGCAGAATTGAGGAAACAATTGGATGAGTTGCTAGAAACTGGTATGGTGCAGCCATCCAAGGCCCCATATGGTGCTCTTGTTTTTGTTCCAAAAGAAGCAGGATGGTTCAATGAGGATGTGTGTGGATTATCGTGCATTGAACAATGTGACAGTCAAGAACAAATATCTTGTACCGAATTCTTCTGATTTTTTTGATAGACTGTCGAAAGCTTCTTATTTTACAAAGCTAGACTTGAGGTCTTGATATTGGCAGGTCAGAATTGCTGAAGGTGATGAAGCCAAGACAACTTATGTCACAAGGTATGGCTCATTTGAGTTTTTAGTCATGCCTTTTGGCTTAACAAATGCACCTATCATGTTTTGTAATTTGATGAATGATGTCTTATATGAGTTCCTAGATAAATTTGTTGTTGTATATCTAGATGATATTATGATATACAGTGAGAACTTAGTTGAGCATGTGGCTCATTTGAGGAAGGTGTTCTTTAAACTAAGGGAGAATAAACTGTTTGTAAAGAAGGAAAAATGTGAATTTTGTCGGCAAGAAGTTATGTTCTTGGGACATTGGGTTGGTAGGGGAAAAATCAAGATGGATAAGAAGAAGGTTGAAGCCATCCTAGACTGGCTCGTTCCTTCGAAAGTTGCAGATCTTAGGTCTTTTCTAGGCCTTACAAATTATTACCGACGGTTTATAGAGGGGTATTCGTAGAAGGCGAGTTCCCTAACATATCTTTTGAAGAAAGATAAACAGTGGGTGTGGACTGAGAAGTGCCAGATTGCTTTTGATAAATTGAAGATGGCAGTCTCATTTGAACCTGTGTTGAGTCTACCACAGTTTGATAAGCATTTTGAGGTGCATACTTGGTGAAATCTACATGACTAAAAGTCTCATGAAGTCAAAACCAACCACTTGGTGAAATCTTTTTAATACAAACCGAGCCTAGAACCTTGCCACAGACCTATTCACATTCTTCTTTACTTTGAATACTCATTTACACCCCCACCACACGTCTATATGATTGTGTTTCAACCAAAGACCAAGTTTTATTTCTCAATAAAGCATCATATTCTTCTTGTGTTACTTTTTGCCATTTAGTATCTGTAAGAGCTGCAACTGTTGAGACAGGTTCTTCATTAGTAGTACTATCTGCCAAATATGCATTTGGTTTAAAAAAAACAATCTTTGATATAGTGACCATAGAGTGTGGGATTAGAAACCTATTCATAACAGTGGTCATTCTTGAGGGTGAAGTTGAATGAGAAGAAGTCTGATTAGAAGTTTAAGGAAGTGATGTAGAAGAGGTTGGAAAGTCCAAATTATCTATATGTGTACAAACGAAATGAGGTGAAGTTTGATTAGAAGTAAGAGGTTGTGATGTAGAATAAATTGGAGAGTCCAAGTTATCTATCTATTGTAAAAGGGATATGAGTCATTGATTGAGATGATTGGATTGACTGATGTTGTGGGGTAGACTGGGAGTATTGGATATGATCATCATCAATGAATGATTGAGACTTCAGTGTATGCTCTAAGGGATGGACAAACTTTGAGATGAGTGACATAAGATTTGAAGTAGATGAAATATTTTAATTTTTGGAAGCAAAAGGAAAGACATTCTCATCAAATTTAACATGTCTGGCGATGTAGAGTCTCTCATTTGGTCCTAGGCACTTATAGCCTTTGCGTTGCAGACTATACCTAAGAAATATACATGGAGCACTTGTGTATTGAAGTTTATTTTTATTATAGGGTCTTAAATGAGGAAAACATAAACATCCGAAGATCTTAAGGGAGTAGTAATCAGGTTTTATTTTGAACAAAACTTCAATAGGACTTTTGTTTTTAGTTTTGCGGTAGGAGTTCGATTGATTAAATAGATAGAGGTGATGAATGCATCATCCCAAAACTTGACAGGGAGAGATGCTTATGCTAAGAGTGTAAGCTCATTCTCAACTATATGTCTGTGTTTACGCCCAGCCACCCCATTTTGTTCAAAGGTATAAGGACAAGACAATTCATGAATGATTCCTAAGTTTTTCAATAATGGTGTGAGAGCTCTATATTTCCCTCCCCAATCAGTCCTAAGTATTTTAATTTTTCTATTTAGATGAAGTTTGACTTGTGTTTTGAAGTGTTGAAACACTTGGAAAACTTCAGACTTGGCTTTCAAAAGGTATACCAAGGTATAACTTCAGACTTGGAATAAGCATCAATGAAAAACACATAGTAATTGAATCCATTAGAGGATGTGTAGAGAGCTTGTACCCAAAGATCATAATGAACCAATTGAAGAGGTTCGGTATAGAGAGTCACTAAGTCAGGAAAAGACAATTTATGACTCTTACCAAGTTGACAAGCAACGCAAATTGAGCGATTTTCATTTGAATTCAAAATTTCATTACAATTTGTTAGAGTTGTCTTTACAATATTCTCATATGGATGGCCTAAAGGCTTATGCCAAAGCTCTAAGTTATTATAAGTAACCGAATTACAAAAGACATTAGCAGAATATAAAGAATTTGATGGATTTGACTTGTTTGGAACTGAAGAAGACCTTGAACTGGAATTGCTGGACTCTGTGAGCTTGATCGAAGGACTAAAAATAGATTTGAGGACTGAAGGATGTTGAAAGCAAATGATACTGAACTTTCAGAGCCCTGGACTAAGTGTTCCTTTAAGGAGAATTGATTTGGTGGCAATATCCTTAATAAGACAAAAACCAGGATGAAATTCAAAATAAACATCATTGTCTCTAGCAAATTGTGAAATACTTAGAAGATTCTTTTTTATTTGTGGCATATGAAACATATTATTAAGTAAAAAAGAATGAGATGATGAAGGAGTAGAAAATGAAGAATAACCAATGTAATGAATAGGCAAACATGTATCGTTCCCTATTTGCTAACGATTGCTTCCTTGGTATTTAGTGCCTAAGTTGAGGTTAGCAAGATCATTTGTCATATAGTTCGTAGCACCAGAATCTAGAAACCAAGCTCCATGTCTCACTGACCTGTTCAAACAAGCTCCAACTCTCACTAAATTGTTCTTTGGTGTAGTTAACATAGCCTGCATATTATTATTTCCTCATGAGAAATTCCCATTTCCAGAGTAACCACCCTTGTTGTTGTTGTTGTTGTTGTTTCCACCAGCATAATCATTGAAGTTAGAGCCAAACCTGTGATAACATTTGTGCACAGTGTGTCCAAACTTTCCACACAACTGGCACTATGGTTTTGAGTTCTCCTGTTTGCCACCATAGTTTGAGCCATTCCCATTTGTTTTGTTTCAGTTCTAATTAGAATTCCACATTTGGTTCTGACCACCAGTGTTTTGGTTAACCTTATTCTAATTATCATGGTAAGCCATATTAGCAGAATGAGTTGTTCCATCAATGTTAATGACATACCCATATAGTTCAAGCCTACACTCATGTGTTAACAGCATAGAACAAACTTCATCAAAAGTGTAAGACAAACTTGGTGAAGTAATACTCACCACAACAGCTTCATGATCCCTATCAAGACCATTCACTATAGCAATAATTCGATCTCATTCAGTGAGACCGTGACCAATAGAGGCCATATAATCAAAGATTGATTTCATAATACGAATATAAACAATCATCTAGAGAGTATCTTTCTTTTAATTTCTCAAATCTTGTTCATATTAAAGCAATTTTGCAGGTTATAAGGAAGAATAATATGAAAGAAGGCCACTCCAGATTTCAGAAGAGGTATTCTTACCAACCAATCGAGGAAGAATAGTTGAGATCGAACTGAGAAGTCAAATTACTATCAGCTGGTCTTGACGCCTCCAGATCTCATAATATGGGTTGAAATCACTTGACCCATCACTTTTCTTGACAAAAGCAGTTGGACGGAGGATTTAACCTTCTGTGAAAACATCAAGGCCTAGTCCACAAAGAGCAGCAGATACGTGTTGCTTCCATACGAGGAAATTGTCATCTTCAAGTTTGATTCCAATTTGTTGTTTCGTTGAGTTCACTACCGTTGAAGAAATTAAAAGAGGTGGAAGAGCCTTCTCAGTAGAGCTCCTAGTCGAAGCTTCACCTGGGTGTTAACTGAACTAGTTAATGCCATTTACTAATTTTCAAGCCTTTAGCTTTGATACCATATGCAAAATCAGAGAAGAAAAGAGGAAGATATTGTATTCATTGATAATCAAAATGACCTAAATCTATACAATTACAAATAGTGAACATATACAACAGACAAATGATTTTCTATTTTAGAAAACTAATAAAATCTATTTATGACATCACATGCATGACTTGGCCTCTTTGACTGCCATGGTGGCACACTATGACTTTCTTCCTCAATAATGAAACTTTCTTCCTCAATAATGAAACATAGCTAGTCTGAATAAGTGTTCTTACAATTTTACTAATTAGCCACATTAGGGGGGGTATTTATTTAAGTAATCAATATAAATGTAACATTAAATAAGTTTAAATAGTATGGTATTATAATTTATAAAGAGTAACGCTAGACATCACAACTTTTCAATCACAACACATTTGACAGCCGAGGTGTAAGGTCCAGATCCAAAAATTATCCCAAACCCGTTAGTCAAACCAAAAACATCCAGCTCAATCCCAAGTTGACCCAACCCGATTGGAAACCAATCCATCAGAATTACAAAAAAGAAAAAAAAAAGGTGGCAAGTGTTGGTAAGAGTTAGGTGATATGTGGCAACATGGCAAGAGGCAAGGTAGGAAGAAGAGAGATTAAGTGACAAAATATATTAATGAAATAAAAGAAAGAAAATGAGGAGAGAGAAGGGAGTTTCGACTAAAGCAAAAACAGAAAGAGAAGAGAGTTTTGTGCAAAACCAAACTCAGAGAAAGAAGAAAGGAAATAAAAGAAAGAAATAGGCGAGATAAGGAGAGAAAGAGAGATAGAACCAGAGATATATTGAGAGAGAGGGAGATCAACTTGAGGAAGAAAGAAGAACAGAAAAGAAAGGATGGTGTCAAGCCTAGAGAAATAGATGAGAGATAGAGAGAGATGTAAGATGATAATAGTAGAGAGAGAATGAGATACATGTGAAAGAAAGAACCAAATGGAGCAGTATTGTAGAGGAATATAGAGATAAGTTATTTGATGATTTGTGATATATACAAATAAGTTATTAGATTTTCCAGTAAATATTAAATTGAGTTTTATATGATTTATGGTGGATCTAGAGATAGATTAATTGAGACGCAACCCAGTTCCAGAATAGATTTGAGCAAAGGAGTTCTGTGATCACCAGGTTCGTGCATATTCTTTAGTACCGTGAGATGGACACATGTGATGACAAAAATGGTAGTTCATTATTTTAATTAAAGCATGCAAATGTGCATATTTTCAAATATCATTATTCTTTTATGAATGGTTTTGAATATGTAAATATTCAACAGATGTGTCCAATACAAAGAAAGCCGATTTTTGGTTTTAACCGTAGTATATTTTATGATGGATCATAACCCACATATTTAAATTGCATTTTTAAGTTACAAGGTGGAAAAGTTTTGAAAAACTAAAGTGATCGTTAAAGATTTTATTAGAAGCCACCTTGAGATTCATATGATTTTTTGTAAGGTTTTCTAGAAGACTCAGATTTCAGTTAGAAAGATAAGATTTTCACAGGATTTCTTCGTACTCAAGATATGAGTCGGGTCGGGTCCTATCAACTTTGTATTAGAGCATCAGTTTAACATTTAACGGATATTTTCATGTTACATGCATCAGTTTTCATTTAGTTAAAGATAAAGTTTTATTTTTATCATGTATCACTGTAGCCAATTTTGCACGAAACCTGTGAAAGATCTGGGTTAGCAGCGGAAGTTAGTGTACAACAGATTCAGCAGAGTAAGTTACATGAAAGTAAAGTTTGAAATCAAAGTAAGTTATTGTAGTAGCAAGAAAGTAGAAGGATAAGTTATCTTTCCAGAAGTTTTAATAGTAGTTATTATAGTACATGTTGATTTAGAAATAATAAGTTATGAGCAAAAGGCCAAGAACCCAAGAATCATGTGAATTTCGAGAACGAAATTCTTATAAGGAGGAATTTCGAGGACGAAATTATAATAAGGAGGGAAGAATTGTAAGGTCCATATCCAAAAATTATCCCGAGCCTGTTAGTCAAAGTGATCGTTAAAGATTTTATTAGAAGCCACATTCAGATTCATATGATTTTTTGTAAAGTTTTCTAGAAGATTCAGATTTTAGTTAGAAAGATAAGATTTTCACAGGATTCCCTCGTACTCAAGATAGAAATCGGGTCGGGTCCTGTCATGAGGTGTCAATTGATGAGTGGATACACATTAATAATGATTTATCTAACTTACCCATATATCCACTCACCAATTGACACTCCAGCTACCACATGTGTTGTGATTGAAAAAGTTGTAGTAGTGGTTATAATGTCTAGTATTATCAGGGGCAAAGGTATTAAGAAGTTAGCCTGGCTTCAGCCCATGCTATCTTTTTCTATATAAAATAAATAAATTAATGAGTTTAATTTGTTGTTTCCTTTGTTTTTTAAAAAGTAGATATAAATATAAGACAATGATAAAATTAATATTGATTGATAGTTGATAAATCATAAAAATAGTCTAGTTTATAATTTAATTTATTGAGATAATCTCAATAGATTCATTAGGATGTCAATATTTTTATAGACATTCACTATTTTTTTTCTTTGTTCTGTAGTGAGTCATTTTAAATGCTTTTAAGGCAAAGATCATTATATCTTCCTTATCCAGGTACATACTTTAAATTGGAAAATTTATATAGTAAGGCTTGATTAAAAAAAAACTTTGTATTATCGCAAGGTATGACCTTTTTTCTTTGACAATATCTATTAATTCAGATCATGTATTTTTTTTTAAGTTTTTGTTATTGGTAGGATTCGAGCCGCTGATCTGAGAGTCATTTACCAAACTTCAAACTTGTCTATCTACTAACTGAGCTACGCCCTTGTGGCATCGTCCAGTATGACTTAGATAGAAAACTACATTCATTCAGTATGATTATCCCAAATTTGAATCGTCGCACCGCATATGATATACCAAAAAAACATTTATACTTAGTTTAGCCTACCCGTAAAATAAATCCAGGCTTCTCCCCAGAGTATATTACTCATATATAAATGTACAGTAATATAAAATAAATTTTAAAAGTGGTGCGTGGGTTAATAAGGATGAGGTCCACTCTTTAACTTTTTCCTTTTCGGTATCATTTCTAGAAGTCTTAAAAAATGAAAATTACGTACACGAGAAGACTGCGAAATTCAATTACTTGCACTGCAAGCCGTGGAAATTAGTTGGCAGCTGCAATAAAGTTTGTGATCTTTAATTCTTTATGTTGGAAGCCGGAAATATTACGGTATTTTTTTTTTTTAAAGGATGACGATACTCGAAGATAATAGTGGTACGGGAATTTTCTAATTGACTTTTTTTTTCCTTAAATTTTGTTGTTGTTGCTATTTTTTAAACAAACAATCAAATTTGTTTTTAACTTTGTATAATATTTTATTTTCAATCATTTAGTTGTAATTAAAGATTTACATTTTAATATATGAATTACAGTAGATTTTGTCATTTTGACACCGAACGATTGAATTAAAAGTCTGCTAGGACTTATTAAAATCAAACCGTACACATATAAGAGGAAAGGTTTGTTGGGACTTGCTGAAATTAAACCGTACACATTGAAGAGATTCATTACCGCCTCCTTTAATTAATTTAGGTTTTTGTTAGCAAATTCTATAGTATTTACTTATAATAAAAAATTAAAATGTATAAACTACTATTTAAAACATTTTCACAATTGATAAAAAAACAGGTAATAACAATTTTTTACAAATATTTTTAAATTGCCATCGATAATAGATTGACATGACTTAATGTAACTATGTAAGTGAGTATAATAATACACATGCAAAAATGAAATAATTTAGAAAATTGAGAATAAATTCACAAATATCTCACATACATTATTTAAATAATTTTATATTTTCTAAATTATTTCTTTTTGATTAAATTATCAAAGGAAAATATTGATTTATTTAAAAGAGATCAATGTTAACAATTTAGCATCTATCTTCTTTCTCAAAAATAAAACAAAAAAGAGATAATTACCCCGGTGACCATCAAATTGATGACACACTATCAAAATGGTCACTGGATTGGAAAGTTGTTCCAAAATGATCATTTTTGACGAACTTTATGACATAATGGTCATTTCATCCAATTCCACCTAATTCCATCAAATTCCATCAAATGTGTAGCATTTTATTAAATAAGGGGATGGTAATAATTTATTTTAGATGTTTTTTAGAAATCAATTTTTTCAATGAATGATATTTTGGTAAATAAGGGGATGATATTAATTTATTTTAGATGTTTTTTGGAAATCAAATTTTCTTTTGTTTTTTGAAACGAATAATTATATTTAGTGTGTGTAAATATATATATATATATATATGATATACGTATATGTACATAATAAATATAATTATTCGTTTCAAAATACAAAAGAAATGGTTTAAATCAATACATGTGTCTCTTTTTATTTTTTTAGATTTTTTAGATTTTGTAGTCTTAATCTTCTCAAAAAAGAAATATATATATATATATATATATATTTGAGATATGCTATACATATATACATATACTAAATATAATTATCCATTTTAAAAAATAAAATAAAAAATTGATTTCCAAAAAACCATCTTAAATAAATTAATGTCATCCTCTTATTTATCAAAATACCGCTCATATGATGAAATTGGATGAAATGACCATTAATATCACACTTTTAATCAAAAATGGTCATTTTAGAACAGTTTTTTAATCTAGTGATCATTTTAACAATGCGTCATCAATTTGATGGCCTAATTATTCAAATAAAAAATCAGCATCTATCTTGCCCACTCTTGAAGTGGAAATGCTCATGTCGTTTTCATTCTCACCGACCCATCTATGCTCCTCTTATTCTATAAAAATTTGTAATTTTATAATAAAAAATGTTAACATATGCATTACATTTTATATATTAAATCAAATAAAAATAAAATATTTATTTTCTCGAGATATTAAAATACATTATTTAAATTGTTCATCAGTAATGTAGTTCATGGATTAAAGAGGAACAATTTATTACTATTATTAATTATGGATAGTATTAAATAGGGCACAGATTAACACAATAAACATTATTTATATTAAAAAATTGGACAATGCGTTTAAGACAATAATATATTGTCTTGTTTCTCTCTATCCTTTAATCCTTAACTCATAAATGCTGCTTAGCGGCTGCTTAAATTCGTGTGTATTGAGATCGACTATTGATGTGTCCATTTGGAAGACATTTTAGTAATTATTTGAAAACTAATAATTCGGATATTTTTTAAGTGTAGTAATAAGTTTAATTATTTTTTTATTATTACTTTTTTTTAAGTATTATATTATATTATTACATAAATTTAGAAATTTTTTAAAGGAGAGAAGACTTGAACTTGCAACTTCATGTTGCATGTGTGAGAGGTTTACGTGAGACCAACCTCATATCGTCTATTTTATTTATTTTTAAGAAAATGATAGTAATAAATTTATTTATTTTTATAAGAAAAGGAGAGTAAAGTAATAACAAACTATACTTGTGCTAAAAGAATAATCAATAGTTTGCTTATCTTAACCATGTGAGTGGTGATGAGATGAGGTTGATCCGATAGTAAAATTTACATCTCACATTTGTATCATAAGATTGCAGGTTTGAATCCTCTATATTCTTTAAAAACCCCGAATTAATGTAATACTTTAAAAAAAAAGACATTTAAATTATATTAATGTAAATTGTTTGATTGTTTTAACAAATTCATCAGATTAATCTTATAGTGTGTTTGGTATGGCTTTTCAAGTAGAGCTTTTAGAGTAGATCTTTTTGTAGTAGAGTTTCTCATGAGTAGAACTTCTAAAAAAATACTTTTAGTTGTGTAAATTTCAAAAAAGGTATTGATAATGTATTTTTTAAAATAGTTTTTGGTTGTGTGAATTACAAAAAAAGGTATTAACAATGTATATAATGAAAGAGTTATATGATGAAATATCTATAATTTATAAATGATAATTAAGACAATTCATATGTTTTACAGAAGCTCAAAAAAGCTTTTTGGAAAATCCTAAATTTTGGGCTTCTCCAAGTAGTCATAAAATGGCTTTTATAAAGAGTAATTGGAACAATTCATATATTAAAAAAAAAACTGTTTAGAGTTTTGCCAAACAACTAAGAAAAATTTCAAAATAGCTTCTAGCATTAAAAATACGTTTTTGATCCTTACAAAAGTTATACCAAACAAACACTTAGAATGAGTGGTAATGCTTATCCTCTATCATTCCCACCAAATGCATTTTATAAGTATGTGTAGAATATATATATATACCGTCTTTTTACTGCCAGTTTGTCTTGATATAAAATATATCAGGACGAAAAATATGGATCACAGATTATGGAGAGTTTTTGACAAATGCATACACTTTGAATCAAAGTATGTAAATCTAATGGTCCGCATTTCGTCCTGATATATTTTATGTTAGTACGAACTAACAATAGAAAAATTATATATATATATATATATTCCCTATTGAATCACCACAAAATCATCGTAGATTCTTAATTAATTATTTGCAAATTACCATGAGCCTTTTTAAGGTGTCTTTAGGTCATAAGTTGAAAAGCCAAATACTCAGAAAATATTTATGTCGTTTCCGTATATATTGTACACAATCTATTATCTTAAATAATTAAATATAATTTTTGTTCACTTTTTTAATCTTTAATGCATGAATTAAGAACATATATTAACACAATTCTTACAATAATATTTTGAAAATTCATTTAAGGAATTCAAACACATATTATCATAGATTATACTTTGCCTAAATTTGGTATCCAAATTCGGTGTTCAAATGATGTGGCAACACCGTGATCTATTCATTTAAATCATGCAAATATAATACAATTTAATTGAATGGATTACAATAATATCACCTCATTTGGGCACCAGATTTGGACACTAAATTTGGACAAAGTATCATTATTAATTATAATAGGGTTGGGTTGTCCGGATCTGCTAAGATCATATATATCTACTCCCACAAAATACTCATGAGTTAAATCTACCTTGTATTATATAAATGTGGAACTTGAAACCCTCATCACAAATGTGGATGAGAGGTGCACTACCACCGGTGCTAAGATATATATTTAATGTATATATTGATAAAAAAATAATATTAGTATTATATATATATATTTAAGTATTATGATGAAAAAATAAATATGAATATTCTATTCAAAATTTTAATTCTGAATTCAATCCATCAATTGTAATGATAACTAAGACAAATTTTTTTAAAATTAAATTATATATATATATATACACGGTCATTTTCTCTTTAATGCATACTGATGTAACATATATTAGTGCGTTGCATGTGGACCACTGATTATGAAGAAATTTTAACAGGTGCATACACTTTGAGTCAAAAGTATGTAAATCTGTCCACATCCAACGCACCGATGAAGTTATATCAATACGTACTGACTTGAAAATTTATATATATATATATATATATATATTTATATAAGAGCTTATATATCATATAATTTTTTTTTAAAAGATATATCATAGAATTTTATATAATACAAATATAAATGATTCCAAAAGTATACTCTTGAAAAAGAGAAAATCTTCGGTTTACCCGTACATGTAAAAATGTATCTGCTTATTTATTTATTTTTTCGCTATTTAATTCCTTTCTCCTTTATCTAATTAATTCTTTTATTATTATTTCTCCAAACACAAACTTACATATCGACATATCCATGGTGGGGTGCACCGTGCACCGAAGTATTTTCTCCTCAGAAAGAGACCCTCCTCTCTCTCTCTCTCTCTCTTTTCCAATTTCCAATTACCTGTAACTTTCGTGCGTCCCCAGTCCCCACTCTTTACCGCCTACCAATATTATATATTTATATATCTATGCCACCATTAAAGCTTGCCAAGCAAATCTTTTTTCCAAATATTATTATTAAATTATTTCTTAAAGCTAACGATATTGCCGATTATTAAATATTGTTTTAATGCTAACAATATCATAGGTTAGGGGTCTACCGGTGAAACTTCAATTTGAAATCATCGACCACCAAACTTGAGTTATTGACAAACCACATTTGGTATAAAATTTAAAAATAAAATCAAAAGGGCTCAATTATATTCTACTGACTAGTGACTTATTACCTGGGTCGTCATTGGAAAGGTCTAGAAGTTTGCCACGTCAGATTACAGACTTTACGAGAGAAAAATAAAAATAAAATAAGGAAAAACAAAAACAAAAGTCACAAGTTCACAACAACAATCCAATTCAATTCTATTTCTCCCTACAATTTCTCAATTTCACTCTAGAGTCTAACAATACTCACCCATTTCAATTTCATTGTAATTTAGGGTTTTGTTTTTCAACTGCATGCCATGAAGAAATCCTTCAATCAACCTTACACCAAAACGCCGCCGTATTTGTCCAATTCGCCGCACCACCACCACAACAACCACCTGACGAGGTTTCCGGTGGATCACCACCGCCGCCGCAACTACCCTCCTGCTCCTCTTCATAACTTCATAATTCAACTCCGTTCCGGCACTGCTATCAACGAAACGGATGTGAAAAATTTGGCCTTGAAACTCTTGCTATGTACGGAAAATCTAAGAGTTTTGTCCAAGGACCGGGCTTCGCTGTATTTTGGGCAGTGGGTGGACGCTCTCAAGGGGATGGTGACTCTGTGGGAGTCTCGGCTGAATGGGGTCCACGAGTTGAGTCCTAAACTGGTGGCTAACGTGGTGGTCCCTTCGGATTCCGACGAGCTCGAAGAGAGACTGAGGGTTTTGTTTATTGAGCATGTGAAGGGTCTGATGGAAGGTGAGTTGATGAACAAGTGGCAGAGGAAGATAGACGAGAAACTGGACGAAATCGACAGGGTCTCTTCCTTGTTGAAGAACAAGAATAACTTGTACAAGTGTACTGAGCTGGTTGAGAGAAAGAAATTGTTGATACGGGAGATGGATTTGATTGGAAAGCGAGTGAGGGAGTTCAAGATTGCTTTGAGGTGTATTTTGAGGTGTCTCGGAAACGAGGCTGAGGACTACCAGGGCTCTTACGAGGAGGATATGGACCTCTTTCGGTTCTTAGGCAACCTTCCTAATTGGGAAAGGATAGAGGCCTTAATTTCCAGAGAGTGTAGGAGGCTTGAAGCTGGCTTGCCAATTTACGTCTACCGCCAGGATATTTTGAGGAGAATTCATGGGGAACAGGTATTCTTCTGTTTTTTGTCCGAGTATTGTGATTGTTGTTTTTGATAAATGGCGTTCATTTTTATGTAATGATGCGTTTATTTGAACTGTTGTTAAATTTTCGACTGCATTACTTGATTTTCTTTTGTAAACGACTTGATAAATGTACTTGTTATGGGGAAAGTATCTGTAGAAATAAATGTATGTACTTGTTATCAGTATATGAAGAAAGGACTTCACTAAAGATAGAATCTGTAAAACTGGCATTTTTTAACGGTTAAATATATAAAAATGGATATTTGTTCATAAAAAAAAAATTCTGAGACCATGATCCCCCTCAATCTAAACTTGGCTTTGTCACTTGTAACAACTGTGCCTTTGAAAATAGTGGAGGCAGTTCTGGTTTGTCATGGAGCTTGAAGTGAAAAGCGCCAAAACCATCCCTTCATTTTCGTGTATTGAATGAATTATTGTTGAGATGTGGAACACCGCTTTATAATGATATTTCTACGTAAATTGCATTTGCCATCCTGTTGAAGGTAGCTTTGCATGAAATCGTGTGATTCCTTGTCCATTTAGATTGTTGAGGAAAAACAATTTAAGATTTCGTGTCCATTTGGTTTTTTGAGGATAAATCTTCCTGTTTTATGCTGAGGTCATCATCTGCTTGGTCCATGTTGTTCATAGTAGTGCTGATGCGTAATTGTAGAGGCACTGATTCTTGTAAGGCTTAAAGTTGTTCCTACCTTTATATCTTTTCGTTTGGCTAATTGAGTAGTTATATTCCAAAGATGAACTATTTATAGTGACTACACCGTCTGCAACCCTCCCAAAACCCATCGTAAACTTGTGGCTTTGTTTCAATTATTGTACAGATAATGGTATTGATTGGAGAGACCGGTTCTGGAAAGAGTACACAGTTGGTTCAGTTTCTTGCTGATTCAGGAGTAGCAGCTGATCAGTCCATTGTATGCACTCAACCTCGGAAGATTGCTGCTATTTCGTTGGCACAAAGAGTCAAAGAAGAATGTAGTGGCTGTTATGAAGATAATTCAGTCATTTTTTGTCCAACATATTCATCTGCTCAGCAATTTGATTCCAAGGTAATATATATGACAGACCACTGTTTACTGCAGCACTACATGAATGATAGGAATTTGTCTGGGATATCATGCATCATTGTTGATGAGGCTCATGAAAGAAGCTTGAACACTGATCTTCTTTTGGCATTGGTCAAAGATTTACTCTGTCGTAGATTCGATTTAAGACTGGTGATAATGTCGGCAACAGCAGATGCAAACCAGCTCTCAGACTACTTTTTTGGTTGTGGAATCTTTTGTGTGGAGGGGAGAAACTTTCCAGTGGATGTCAGATATGTCCCTTATGACACTGAAGCAGCTTCTGGTTCCGCTATTGTGGCTTCATTTGCTTTTGATGTTGTGAAGATGGCAGAAGAGGTTCACAGAACAGAGAAAGAAGGAACAATTCTTGCCTTTTTAACTTCTAAGACTGAAGTAGAATGGGCTTGTGAGAAATTTGAACCTCATTCTGCAGTTGCATTACCCTTACATGGAAAGCTTTCTTTCGAAGAACAGTTTCGAGTTTTCCAGAACTACCCCGGGAAAAGAAAAGTTATATTTGCCACAAATGTTGCAGAGACATCACTTACAATTCCTGGGGTCAAGTTTGTGATCGATTCTGGCATGGTCAAAGAGAGTCATTTTGAACCTGGCACTGGCATGAATGTTCTCAGAGTTTGCAGGATCAGCCAGAGCTCTGCTAATCAAAGAGCTGGTCGTGCTGGGAGAACAGAACCTGGTAGATGTTATAGACTCTATAGCAAATGCGATTTTGAAACGATGCCTCTCAACCAGGAGCCTGAAATTCACAGAGTTCATCTCGGCATTGCAGTTTTGAGGATACTTGCTCTGGGCATCAAGAATGTGCAGGGTTTTGATTTTGTTGATGCACCTAGTGCCAAAGCCATTGACATGGCCATCAGGAATCTTGTTCAGTTAGGAGCCATTAAGCTGAGCAATGGTGTTTTTGAATTGACTGAGGATGGTCAATGTTTGATTAAATTGGGTATTGAGCCGCGGTTAGGCAAGTTGATCCTGAGTTGCTTTGACCATCGCTTGCGCAGGGAGGGCCTTGTTCTTGCTGCTTTAATGGCAAATGCCAGTAGTGTTTTTTGCAGAGTTGGTAACAATGATGAAAAACATAAAGCAGATCGCCTTAAGGTGCAGTTCTGTCATAGCAATGGTGACCTCTTTACTCTGCTTTCTGTGTATAAGGAATGGGAGTCAATTCCTCGAGACGAGAGAAACAAATGGTGTTGGGAAAACAGCATTAATGCCAAATCCATGCGGAGATGTGAAGACACAGTCAAGGAATTAGAAACTTGCCTCGAAAAAGAACTTACTGCCATTATTCCGAGCTACTGGCTTTGGAATCCTCAGAAATATACCGAGCATGATAAATGTTTGAAAAAGGTTATACTCTCTGCCCTAGGAGAAAATGTAGCAAGGTACTCCGGGTATGATAAACTTGGTTATGAAGTGTCATTGACTGGACAGCATGTTCAGTTACATCCTTCATGTTCATTGCTTATATTTGGTCAGAAGCCAAGTTGGGTTGTTTTTGGTGAACTCCTATCATACACTAACCAATATTTGGTCTGTGTAACTGCTTTTGACTTTGAAAGTTTGTCTACCCTTGAGCCTCCTCCCCTGTTTGATGTGTCTAAGATGGAAGGGCGGAAGTTACAAGTCAGGATGATGACTGGTTTTGGCAGTGCCCTCCTAAAAAGGTTTTGTGGGAAGTTTAACAATCGTGTTCTTTCGCTCGTATCACATATTCGAACTTCTTGTATGGATGAAAGGATCGGTGTTGAAGTAAATGTTGATCAGAATGAAATTTTGTTATTTGCCACTTCAAAAGACATGGAAAAGGTTGTTGGCCTTGTAAATGATGCACTGGAATATGAAAAAAAATGGTTGTATAATGAATGTGCAGAGAAATGCTTATATCATGGAGTTAGTGTCTCGCCTTGTGTTGCACTGTTTGGAGCTGGTGCTGAGATCAAGCATTTGGAACTTGAAAAGAGATTTTTGACTGTAGATGTATTTTACTCAAATGCGAGTTTCGTGGATGATAAGGAGCTTTTGATTTTTCTTGAGAAAAATGCTTCTGGTAGTATCTGTGCTGTCCACAAGTTTCTTGGCATTGGACAACAAAATGATGATAAGGATAAGTGGGGTAGTGTTACATTTCTTACTCCTGATGCTGCTGAAAAAGCCATTGAGCTGAAAGAAGTTGAATTCAGAGGTTCTTTGTTGAAGGTTCTTCCCTCAAGGACAACTTTTAGCAGTGATCATAAAATGTATTCATTCCCTGCGGTCAAAGCAAAAGTTTACTGGCCTCGCAGGCAGTGTAAGGGTGTAGCATTTGTTAAATGCGGTATTAATGATGTTGACTTCATGGTTAAAGATTTTTTTAACCTGGAAATCGGAGGAAAGCATGTTCGGTGTGAAATTAGCAGGAAATCTGAGGATTCTATTGTGATAAATGGACTTGATAAACAGGTTTCTGAGGATGAAATTTTAGATGTATTGAGGAAAGCTACTGGGAGGAGAATTCTTGATTTTTTCATGCTCAGAGGAGATGCTGTAGAAAATCCACCATGTGATACATGTGAAGAAGCACTACTGAGAGAGATATCTCGCTTTATGCCCAAAAGAAATTCCCACACTAATTATTGTCGCGTCCAGGTTTTCCCTCCCGAGTCAAGGGATGCTTTCACAAGAGCTTCTATTACTTTTGATGGAAGATTACATTTGGAGGCAGCAAATGCTTTGGAGCAATTGGAAGGGAAAGTATTGCCTGGATGTTTGCCATGGCAGAAATTAAAGTGCCAGCAATTGTTTCACAGCTCTATATCCTGTCCGGCACCTGTCTATTCTGTTATCCAGGAGCAACTGGATTCCATACTTGGAAGATTCAACCGTCTAAAGGGTACTTTTATATTTATATGCATTTCTTTTCGTATATTCTACTTTCTTTTTTCTTTCTATTTTGCTGCTTTCCAGAGATGTTTTCTGTTCAATTGAAATGGGGGTAAGGGGAGAGTATATGCATGTGTGAGTAAATAACACACGTCCAAATTTCTCAACCATCCTTATATGCACAAAATCTCAATTAACAGTTGAACAAATAAAATTGAATTACTATTACAAAGCAGTTAGGTTATTACAGTTTTATAGTTAGATTAGGTAGATGCACCATGCTTTTGCTTTAACTGGACATAATTTTCCCAGTTAATTATGTACGACACCATTAGCTCGGCTGTTGAAACTTTAAGTACAAGCTTAGATTCAATTCAATAGCGGACTTTGTTGTTAACTTGGAAAGCTGAAATTTTGTCTTACCTCCGTGATAGCCTGAGTCAATGGTGATTCACACAGCTGTTTTATACTATGGTTGGATAATTTAATGAATTCACTTTTCAGTTATCACCATTGATTCCAAGGGATCCTATTTTTGGCTTTGCTTTGATGGTTCAGGAATAGACTGATAGTTATTGGATTAGAATGGATCTGCTCTCGTTTCATGGTTGACAGAAGACCATGGTATTAGGTGATTTAAATCCCTGGTCTAATGCTTTGATAGAGTATGCCTTTGAGGTCAATGACTAGATTCCTTGTTTCTTTTGTATTTGAATAGGAATCGGTAACCGGAAAACTTGTTTCTTTTGTCTTTGAATTTGAAATATCCAAAGAAATATTACCTGAGGATATACTAACTTGGTCCTCTTCATCTCCAAGGAAGTCCTTTGATAGAGTGTTAAGATGGATTTATGGATTTGGCTGTAGGGAATCAATAATATAAGGTCACCTTCATGATGCTCGCGTTACGCATTGGCTGAAGGGTTTGCCTTCTGTTAGTATAATGAAAAAGCATGTCAATTCTTTTCTTGTCTTGTAGATGAGTGGAACACTAGCATTATTGATATGTCTGAGCTCTTTCCACTCACAATTTAGTGTGCCAGTGGTGGTTGTTACCAGTCGAAACGTTTAACCACTCAATTCTTCTGCCCTGAGAAAAGTGGCTCAACAGCTTCCTTTGTATCATAAATGATCTCAATCCTCCAGTAGGCTACAATTAATCAGGTGAAAAAGTTACCACAGAAGGTGATATAAATGAAGCAGTAATGACAGTGACAACGGCTTTATGTGTAGAATAACAGAGTTCCAATTCTCATAAACCTGACAATCAATTATAAGATTAAAAGCTGCCATAAACAAATAATACAAAAGAATTTGTGAATTTGACATAAAGAACCTGAAATTGTAACTTTATATGTGATGCTTTTTGGTATTGTATGATGCTTGCTTGGGTTTAAAAGAAACAAATAGCTTGCTAATTCCTTCAGATTCTTGTGTCTGTTGATGTCATATTTACGACAAAAAAACTTCTTATAGTTGACATCAAGAAGCAAAATTGTGGAAAGGAGTGGAAGAAAGAGAATGAAATGGAGATATATGTTGTGTTGTGAATATTTTTTGAGTTCTATAATCTAAAAGTTGTATTGAAATCCCTTTGCAGTTTTTGTTTTTTGTTTGTCACATCTTCAATATCTCAGGACACACTGCTCTGATTATTAATATTATTTGTTGATATCTGAATTTACAAATACCATTAGTCTCATGCATGCTACACTGCATCCAAACATTCAGCCGTGAACTGATAATATTTACAGCATTGTGGACTAATTCACCAATCGGTTACTTTGACATCTTATTTACGTTGGTCAAAGTTGCACAGAATTTAATCATGGTCTCAGTCTGATGCTGATTTACCTTTTTTTCAAGTCATTTTTGGATGTCTAGGTTTGATAAGTATTCGAGCACTCAATGTTAATAAATACGCGTGTAACTTTCATATGCTAAATACTAAATCAGTTACCTAGGTTATTTATGTGCCTTATTGGTATTTATTTCAAAATTGAGGGGCAAATTTTACAAGACTTGATTAACCTACTGCATAGATTTACAGTAATGTGTTTGTTGGGATTTATTCTTGTATATAATCAGGGTGCTGTACTAGCTCCAGCATGGCACTATCATTGTTTATCCTCTATAGGTGTAGCAGGATGTTATATACATACATGCATGCATGCACACACATCCAGATTCGATGAAATGCCAAGAATTTGATGGGATTTTGTATGAATGATGAGAAAAAATGAAATATACTCATGGAAAGAATTTGGAAAATTGAGGCAAGATATTTTTTTTTTTTTTTTTTCTGATTTCTTGAAGATATAACATTAAAAAATTGGGAAAAATTGTCCATTTTTTTTAGCATCCATACAATATTTTTATATTAAAATTCATTAAATTTCATCAAGGTGTGGATGGGTGTGGACTTTTGATGGTTTTTGTACTTGAGAACTATCCTCTATATATACTGATTTCTGTCTGACAGTAATATTTACATGCTTGTTAAATTATATAACATGGCTGTAAATCCCATTGATTTGCATTTGCTAGTATTGAGCAGCCGCATGACTTTACGGTATTACTGTATTTTTCAGAAATATCTTTAACAACATGAAAATTTATGTTTACAGGTGCAGAATGCAAGTTAGAAAGGAATGATAATGGTTCCTATCGAGTGAGAATATCTGCCAATGCTACTAAAACTGTGGCTGATCTTAGAAAACCTGTAGAAGAGCTTACGAGAGGGAGGACCATAGATGATGCCAGCCTCACTCCAACCATTTTACAGCATCTGTTCTCAAGAAATGGCATAAATCTAAAGAAGACACTGCAGAGAGATACAGGAACTTATATTCTTTTCGACAGGCAGACTCATAATGTAAGGATCTTTGGTTCTCCAGACAATGTTGCTGTGGCCCAGCAGAAATTGATCAGATGCCTTCTTACCTACCATGAGAGCAAACAACTTGAAATCCATCTCCGGGGTGGAAATCTGCCTCCTGACTTGATGAAAGAAGTTGTAAAGAAGTTCGGGCCAGACCTTCATGGGCTCAAAAAGAAGGTACCTGGGGCTGAGTTTACCCTGAACACGCGTCGCCATGTTATCTCCATTCAAGGTGACAAAGAGTTGAAGCAACAAGTGGAAGAAAGAGTATATGAGATTGCGCAGATGAGTGATGTATCGGCTGAGAAACCCGATGGTGAAGCTGTCTGCCCCATTTGCTTGTGCGATATTGATGAAGGTTACCGGCTTGAAGCCTGTGCACATTCATTTTGTCGGTCTTGCCTAGTGGATCAGTGTGAATCTGCAATAAGAAACTTAGATAGTTTCCCAATATGCTGTTCTCGGGAGGGCTGTAGGACTCCTATTTTGCTTACAGATTTGAGGTCTCTTTTGCCTGGTGAGAAGTTGGAGGAACTTTTTCGGGCTTCCTTGGGGGCATACGTAGCATCTAGTGGGGGAACCTACAGGTTTTGCCCATCTCCTGATTGTCCTTCTATTTATCGAGTGGCAGATCCTGGGAAAATTGGCGAACCATTTTTTTGTGGAGCATGTTATGCTGAGACTTGTACAAGGTGCCATTTGGAGAACCATCCACAACTATCTTGTGAAAAATACCAAGAGTATAAGGAAGATCCAGATGCATCACTGAAAGAGTGGCGCAAAGGAAAACAGCACGTGAAGAATTGCCCAGTCTGTGGATTTACGATTGAGAAGACGGAAGGCTGCAACCACCTTGAGTGCAGGTGTGGGAGACACATTTGCTGGGTATGTTTAGATTACTTCTGCAGCAGTGAGGACTGTTACAGCCACTTGCAGTCTGTGCATGAATCCTTCGTATGAACTGATTTAAGCTGTATTCTAATTTACTTACATATTAGATCAATCCATGTACATATAAAAATATATACATATATATACGCCCATGTATAATAGTTAAAGAGTACTTGCTTCTATACGAGTTAGTTTGTATGCTTTCCAATTCTTCTTTTCTCCCTGGCCCTACTGCCGCTCTCCCGGCAGCCTCGCCAGCGGAACAAAGGTGGATGTTTTGGGACGGTCCAACTCAAATAAGAAAAATAAATGGGATGTGAGTTAGAATTGGATTAGCTGTTCAGCTTGTTTACTTCGGAACCAGATCTGACCAGAGAAAGATCTTACGTAAAGGGTCATGAAGTTTTATGAATCGAAAGGATCTTGTATATATGGTCATGAAGCTTTATTACTCGTGATTTACTCTGATTATCACAAGATTAGAGAATTATTATTATTATATAATCTGACCTTTACAGAATTTACATGTACATAACAAGTAAATACAATCATATATATGATCAATGAGCTCTTTCTGCATTACAAAATGTTGTTGCAATATCATTACAAATCCAGAAATGTATAATAGATTAGTGAAAGTAAGTTCATAACAAATATCTGCAACCAAAGGCAAAGCCAACACCAGCAATGCCCAAACAAAGAGCCAAAGCCACAAACCATGACAACTCAACTCCGTTGTCAATGTCATCATCACAATCACAACACATGTGCTCCCCCTCTAATTCTTGCCTCTGCCACTGCAACATTGAAACTTGAACCTCAAGCAACTTCACACATTGACGATAAGCCAACAACCGCAATGAATCATCGAAGAAAGCTTTGGACAAACAATCCCTCTCCTTGGTCAAATTCGCAGCTCTCTTCTCTGCCTCTCTGGCTCGCGTTTGTGAAAATCTCAAGGCCTTCAAAAGCTCTAACTTGCCGTCATTTTCACCGTCAAATTCCCAGTTATCATGATCCTCTTCTGCTCTCACCGGACCAAAACCCCTATTCATTGAAGATATCACCCTCTTATCTGACCCGGTGAAAACCTTCAAAGGTGGAGGCAAGTCACAATTTTGCATAAGCTCCATACCCGATTTCTGAGAATTAAGCAAATGACCCATCAACAAATCATTCTCGTTCTTCACACCTTTACTATTCAATTTCTGGTTGTTCGATGATGCCCACTTCGTCATCATAATCGATCTCTTCTTGCATGCAATCTTTAGCTGCTTCTGATCGATATCCTTAATGGGTTTTGATCAAAACCGTTGAAATACACAAAAGAAAAGAATTTTTTTTTTTTTTTTTTAATTTTTAGTTAGTTTGAAGCGTAGAAGAAAAAAAGGGTTGGTGAGTTGGGTTTGAGAAGGCTTGAGAGATGAGATAGCAGAGTGCCGCAAGAAACGCAACTTATTTATAGGGTGAAATTCATTTTCATCCCTCTAGTTTAACCTAATAGCCAAACTGGTCCTTTAATTCTCAGAATTGTCTCGTCTAGTCATTCTGTTACAATTTCGGTTGAAAAAGTGAAATCTGATAGGTAATGACCCTGCTATCCCTTAAAGTGAGTCAGATTGCTTAAATGACACTTTTACACTCCATCTCTTTTTTTAATTAAAAATAATAATTTTTTTGTTAAAACAAAAAAATTAATTCAAAAATTTCTTCTTCCACACCCATACAAAAAAAAAATCATCTTAAATAAATTAAGAGTGGTGCTATTGGCACACCCCTTACTGATCTATTCATGCCCCACTTTTTAAAATTTTGATTTAATTAAATAAAATTAAATGTTTTTATTAAATTTTTTGGTTTATTTCCAAAACTACCAATTTTACTTATTTTTCAAACTTAATACATACTATATATGATCTCTCTATCTCTGATATCTGTATCTGTATACATCTTTCTCACCTCCATTGATTGATTTATTTTATTTTTCTTCTTATTTCTTTTTTCTTAGTTTTTTTTCCTCTTATTTCATGATGGAAAAGTATAAGAAGAAAAAAAAATAAAAAATAACGGGTACTTCAACACAACAACTTGATATCATTCTAAAGAAAAAATAAACTTCAAAATTATATTGAAAGAATGAATTGTTTCCAGATGCTTACTATCATTGTCAGACAATTCTTGCTTTATGTCATTCTCAGACAATTCTTCAAGATGTTTGATATTGTTCTTAGACAATTCTTCCATATTCTTGATATCATTCTCAAACTATTCTATAATATTTTATATGTATGTAATATACAGATTTTAGGGTTTAAGAGTTTTTTTTTTTGAAGAAACAGATTACTGAGTTTTTTTTTTTTTTTTTGAAAAGGAATATGAGATTTTAATAGATTTACTTTGTAGAAAATTTATTTCCTAAATTGTATGTAAATTTAAGTAATTTTGATAAAGAAAAAAAAAAGAATATTATATAATTAAAAAAGTGGGACATGAATAGATCAGTAGGGGGTATGCCAATAACACCACTCTAAATTAATCATAAGAATAAGAGTGGTGCTATTGGCACACCCCCTACTAATCTATTCATGCCCCACTTTTAAAAATTTGATTTAATTAAATAAAATTAAATGTTTTTATTAAATTTTTTGGTTTATTTCCAAAACTACCCATTTTACTTATTTTTCAAATTTAATACAAACCATATATAATCTATCTATCTCTTATCTCTGTATCTGTATACATCTCTCTCACCTTCATTGAATGGTTTATTTTTTTCTTTTTATTTTTTTTTCCTTCTTATTTCATGATGGAAACGAAAAAAATAAAAAATAACTAGGTACTTCAACACAATGACAGCTTGATATCATTCTAAAGAAAAAATAAATTTCAAACTTATTTCCAGAGAATGAATTGTTTCCAGATGCTTACTATCATTGTCAGATAATCCTTACTTTATGTCATTCCCAGACAAATCGTCAAAATGTTTGATATTGTTCTTATATTCTTGATATCGTTCTCAAACTCTTTTATAATATTTTAGATGTATGTAAGAAGCAGATTTTAGGGTTTAAGAATTAATTTTTTTTTTAAGAAGAAACAAATTACAGGTTTAAGAATTAATTTTTTTTTAAGAAGAACTAGGTTATTAGGTTTTTTTTTTTTTGGAAAAGGAATTTGAAATTTTAATAGATTTACTTTGTAGAAGATTTCTTTCCTAAATTGTATGTCTCTTTAAGTAATTTTGATAAAGGAAAAAAAAAATATTCTATAATTTAAAAAGTGGGGCATTAATAGATTAGTAGGGGGTGTGCCAATAGCACCACTCAAGAATAAAGCTTCATCTTCCGTAAATCGACTCTCTTACCCTTCACTTAAATTAAAAGGTTTAAATGTACGATTTTACCCTCTACCCTCATAAAATTTTACGGTTTAACTTTGCTTGTAATCCAATAAAAATTTAACAAGTATCATCAAAATTTTATAGTAAAAATTAAAAATTAAAAAAATGGTTAAATAATAATAAAATTCTGAATTTTTTATAAAGAAAATATTTATAAAAAAAAATTAAGATTGTTTTAAAAAGAAAAAAAGAATTGTTTCATTTAGGTTGTGGTTACGTGGTGGTGGATCTGAAAACTTACTTGATACTAATTTGGTGGTGTGGTTCGAATTCAGGGAAAAAGACTAGAAATCAAAAACTTGATCTTTAAAATTTAAAATTTATTGTTGTTTAAATCAAATATTTGCCAAACTAAAGCATAAACACCGGAAATCAAACATTTTAAAAAAATTATTATTAAGAAAAGCTTTAGAAAAGATCTGGAAATTTCCAGATCTCATCAAATCTGGAAAAAAATTCTAGATTTCTTGAACACAAAAAAAAAAAAAAAAAATAAGAAGCTTTTGAAGATCTCTTTCCAGTTCCCTACAAACAAAGTTAAAAAAAAAAGGCTTGAAGAGATCTGGAAATTTCCAAATCTCTATAAATAATTTCCAGATTTCGTGAAATCTGGAAAAATCTCATCACCGGTGGCCACCACAAAAATCCCAACCACCATAACCCCGTGAATCGGCCATCACCCAAACCAAGCTTCTCTCCACAATGATCACCCCAAACCCATAACCTAGGTTTGGACCACTATCATCACCACCACATCAACACCCGAATATTTTTTTTCTCCTCTCAACCAAATTCAAATCAAAAATGAATATAAACAAAACAAAACAAAACGAAATCAAACCCCAAACCCGATTCTCCCATAGCTAAATTCACAAACGAGTGTTATGAGATCAAGATCAGAAGAGAGAGATCCAACCCCAAACGATGAAACCGCGGAGAGAGGAAGAGGGAAATCGCGTCCGGAGGCTTAGGAAAAAAAGAAAGAAAGATGAAATATAAACACGATTAGAATTATTATTTTGAAGGAAAAACGAATTGGGCCTTTTTAAAAAAATAAATTTTGGATCCCTTTGTCAAAAAAATAAATAAATTTATTTGTAATTAAATATTAAAATTAATTAAATGAATTTTATTTTATTTTGTCAATTTACGGTCTTGCCCTTCGTCAAAATGTTTCTAGAAGCAATCAGTTTAAGTTTACACTTTTACCCTCTTAACTTTGACGGAATCTTTGAAAACCCTAACAGAATTGGACGGAAGGGACCGAAATACATATTTTTAGTAACTAGAGGGATCTGTCAACACAATATTAAAAACCGAGGGACCAATTTAGCTATTAAGTTAAACTAGAGGGACGAATGTGAATTTCACCCCTTATTTATAAGATGATATTTATTATTATTAATATTATTATTATTATTACTTGTAATCTCATGGTACATGTGAAAGAGATTTTATTACCGGACTAATCTTATCTCGTCATTTATATATAAATGATGATATTAAAATGGGTTTTGTTGGTTAATGATTTTGATTTTGATATTGATAAAATGGTGATGGTGATTGGTGGGGTCGAGAGGGAGAGGGAAGTAAGGAGGTTACTTCTTTTTATGGAGGAAATTCGTTTCTTGAGTGTTTAAACAAACACTTGTGCTTATTATATGTAGATACTGTTTGAAGATTCCTATGTAATGTAAGCAAAATTAACTTCAAGAATTCAGCTTACCTGTTTCTTTAAGTAGATAAATCATAAATCACAATTAAGGAGGATTGATTTTTGGAATTGAGTTGAGTTATTGTCATGAAACCTCAAGAGATTGAGACCCACCCACTTTATAGATGTATCCGGTACTTAAAATTTTATGAATAAATTTCCAGTATGTTTTGTACAAAGAATAATGAAACCATTAATGTTCATATCTATTATAATTAATCTTTTGCCATATTTAGGGATCTGAATCATCTCCCCATCTCAAGTCTTCTTACATTATAACTCTACCAAAAAATTAGAATTAATCCACATCATTATTTACTTGTTAGACACATGTCAATAGATTATGATAGTGATGACACTCAATGTGAGGAGGGGATACAAATCTCATGCTTACCGTACAAAAATGGATTGAGACTATTTTGTAGGATTTGATAGGATTTCCAATTGCATATGATTTGTTACGTGAAACATGATATTGAAATAAATATAATAAAATTTTAAATTTGATAATATTTTGAAATTGAATAACAAATTATTAAAACAATTTTCTGAATAAAATAAATAATTTAATTTTTATATTATTATAGTATAACCATAGATTATACAATAATGAATAGGACAATTAGGAGAATTAGTGTCACAGGAGATAGGAGTTTGATTTCATAATGATTAGATTGAATCATTGAAATAATGATTTCATAACACTTTCTTAATTCTTTGCTCGACTTGGATCTTTAGGGTAATGGGCTGGGATTAATTTTAGCGTCTAACCCCTTAGCCTGGTTCTAGTAATGCACTTGGGCTGTGTTTTAGATTTTGGTTTGAGAATGGTGCTTTTTGACGAGCTGTGTTTGGATCAAGCAAGGTTTTTCAACCAACCTAAATTGGTTTCATTTCGACGTATTGATTGGTTTGACAAATTTTATATGTTTATTTTGGAGGCAATTGCACAAACATCCCCTATAGGTTTGATAAAATTGTATGAATATGGCAGTTTTAGATATATACTCACAAACTTCCCTTGGTATTTGAAAATTGTTGCATAAACATCTTCTACCGTTAGTTATGATCTGTTAGTCGATGGTCAAAAATATAAAAAGTCAAAAATACCCTTTATTTTATTAAAAAAAATCTTTTAGAAAATATGAATGTATTTTAAATTTGAAACCTGGAAAAATAAAAAAAAGTTTCATCTTTAAAAATATAAGAAATTTCATCTCGATCTTCATCTTCAAGAAGTGAAATTTTGAAAACAAATTTCCATCCATACATCTCATCATCTCCATCATCCATCATCTTTCTCCCAAATTTTCACTAGACTTCATTCAAAAAATTCCATCCATAACAACATAACAAGCCCTAAAATGGGTTTTGGGGGTGGGGGCAAACTTAGCCCCCATTTCCCCCAAATATATATATATAATTTTTATTTTTATTTTATATCTAAAGTCTAAACATTAAAAAAAAAAAAACTAGTTGAGATTTGAGATTGCCTAGATTTGTGAGCCTTCTTTTCTTGTATTTTGGATTGATCGAAGATGTAAACTTTAATTTTGTTATGACTTTTATTATTGTTATAGGGATTTTTTGATAGCATGACAAGTCAGCATGATCACCTAAAAGCACGATGATTAGATATGCCACGTCACCAGAGTCAGCTAGGAAAGATCAACCCAATACGACCAATAAATGATCTCAATGCTCGATCAAGTTTGCCCAAAATGGTCAGGGAAACTAATCGATCGAGTACAAATAACCTGGTCGGAAAAACTAAATGATCAGGTAGAGATAACTTGGTCAGGTAAAGTCAATCCGGTCGGGGTAAAAAAGATCTGGTCAGGTTAGATAATTGGTCAGTTAGATAACGCGTGGGAGACATTAAAGGCGACTACGACTCAAATACAAAGAAGAATGATCTTACTCAAACAAGGAATCTAGAACCACATTCCAGTAAGGAAATATTACTATTTGTCAGAGTCCCAATCAGGCAACAAATCTAATTCATTCAAATTCATGGAAGACACGAAACCCGAAAGAAGACAAAAACGACTTCAACAAATAACCAGTCCTAATTAAACACTACCACATTTCCTTACTTGTATAACAAAGATTAGGGTTCTATGTATATATAAATATACCCATAATCTTATTGTAAAAAAATGGAGAAATATAGAAACATACACAGACACACATAGAAACAGACAAAAAAGAGAGATACACAAGAAAAGAGAGGAACAAAGTGTGTAACAGTTTCATCATAGTGAATTTCCCTTCTCGCTGTTACCGACAACCGTGGATGTTTCCCCGATTTGGGGTTTTAACACGTAAACTTGTGTGTTGCATGCTTTGCTTTTTTTTATTTTCTTCATAACATCTTTAACAATTGGCAACGGCTTGTTAGAGACGTGATCAATCCTACATGATCCAAAAATCACCATCAACAATTGGCGTTAGAAGGAGGGGGTACTGAATTAACTTTTGCTAAGTTAACCTCGAAGAACTTGCGAAGCAGTGACATGGCGAAAAATAGGGATGGAAGTCAGTCCCTGCATGATATTGGCACCCCTCGTGGTGTTAACAACTCTGGCCTATTGAACGGCAGCATCGCTGGAGGAAGTTTACCCTTGGTGACTCCAACCTTAACTGGTCAAGCCCTGATAACCTCCGCAAACACTCCCCCAAAAATTTATCCAGACACATTCCAGCAGGTCTAAGAGTCTCTATGGAGAGTCATTGAAGACGCCTCTAGACAGGGAATAAATATAACAACAACTGCTAATCTAACCTCACCGTACTAACTATCTACACCTATGGTGGCTCAAGACCCCAAGATGCATTATGAGATAGTGAGTGTGACCCCAAGCGCACCCCGTAAAACTGGTAGAGATAGGGCGGATCACCTTGGAAGGGGGGAACACTTTCAAAGGGGAGATAGAGGAATTATGGGGGGGGGGGGTATTCAAGATCGATATCAAACAGATTCTGAGCCAGAGGAAACCCGTAGAGATGTTTGTTGATAGGATAGATCTAGTTAGTCAGATGACAGTGATCAACCACCTCGCAGAACATGCCGAAGGGTCAAGTCCCCGCTAAGATTCGATACCCCAAAGTTGGGCACCCACAGAATCCAGCAAGGGTTCACCGACCTTCAGCGATCGGGAATAGATAATGAGCCAGAAGTAGAGCGAGATATCCTGATATGGAAATTGACCCAGAAGGTAGAAGTATTAGAACGTCGCTAGAAGCCACAAGATTTATTGGATAATGATTCTGAAAGCCCATTTGTGAACAACATTCTCCAAACCTAGTTCCCAAAAAGATTCATAATGCCTCATGTTGAGCAATTTAAAGCAGACATAGATTCAAAGGAACACGTGAGACGTTTTCAAAGTGCGATGGCACAGTACGCTTACAACGACCCACTGTTATGCTTGACGTTCCCACAAACGCTAGGGGAATTAGGGTTTAGGTGGTTTGGAAGGCTCCCTCAGAGAACAATCAAGAATTTCTGAGAATTGACCCAAGCTTTTTCACGACAATTCCTGAGAAATATACAAAGGAGGAAATCAATAGCTCACCTCGCCACCCTAAAACAGGGAAAGAACGAATCATTGAAAAATTACCTGAAAATGTTCTCTCAGGAAGTGTCAGGGATCCATAATCCTAACGATGAGGTTGTGGTGACCAGCTTCACCAATAACCTACAAAAGGGTAGGCTATCATTCGATTTGAGAAGGGAAAGCCCAAATACATACGCCGACCCAATGGATGTAGCAAGCAGTTATACAATGGCAGAAGAAGAGACGTTGGCTCAGGAGGGAAGTTATATGCACGGGGGTAGCCCCAAGGAGAACGCTAATGTAAAGAACTAGAGGGGTGATCACCATGAAAGTGATGGGAACAAGGGTGTTGGTCGAGACGAGAATCGTTGAAACAATTGGAGCGACAAAAAGTTCCATGGTCAGTACATCAACTACACTCCCCTCATCAAGAGACAAGAGGAAATCCTGGCGATCATAAAAGACCAGAAGCTAGTCAAATATCCTCATAGACAGTCAACCTACGCTCGAAGAGACACGACGAAATACTGCAGGTTCGATAAGGAAAATGGTCACGGTACATCAAAGTGCTACCAGCTAAGAGACTATATCGAGACACTTATTATGGAGGGTCATCTCAAGGATTTAATTCTTGAAAGGGCAGACGATCAGCAGAAGGATCCTCTCTAGGACGACCAGCCAAGGGGAACCGGGAAAAGAAACAAAGCTCAGGCCGAGGCAGCAGCGAATGGACAATCAACACTATTTTTTGAAGACCCTACACAAAAAAAAACTACCATTGAGAGAGATAGCTTAGTTGCTTTCAGTTTAAAATAATTTTAGTTTGTTTTTTATTTTTAGTTTTTCTAATTATTTTTGGTTTTGATATTGTTAGTTTGCAGATCAATTAATAAATAAGCCAAGAACGGTGATCAAATGTTTTATAATCATCTTTGTTATCAAAGATAAATTCGTAGCGCTGACACCTGCCATGGTAGGTGAAGGTTCCCGAGAGGCTGAGAAGTCGGCTGTTAGAGATCTGGCGAGCCTGCCGAGCTGACTGGGGTGCATATAAAGCGCTGTCAGTAATCCGGCCACCCTGAGATACCGGTTTTACCATGAAAAAAACACTCATGTACGCCATCGGGGAAACCTGGTGGGATAAGTTCGGCTGTGTTAGTACTCCACTAACGATTCGGCCAAACCCTTGTAAACACACAAAACCGGAAGACGTTCTTAGTGACTTGTTTACATGGGAAAAATAGTGAAAAATGGGGCAAGGTTCCCAGAACACCTCTTGGTTGAAGACTCAAGACGGTCGGAAATTATCCCGAACAAGTAATCGAGACACCGACTGAATCAACTTCAAGGGCCAAGATGGTCGGGAATTATCCTAGGCAAAGAGCCAGGACACCGACCGGTCTAGATACGAGGAAGCAAAAAGTCAAGGAGTCCAAGATTGATCAGTTTAATAAGATACTTGATCAGTTTAGTAACAAAAAACGATCAGTTTAATAAGATACTTGATCGGGTTAACGTGATAAGATCAGAAACACCAAAAAATCTGGTGTTCAAATCCCCTTCGACGAGCCACCAAAAACTCGTCTCACGGATTTAAGGGGGTATTGTTATATGGATTTTTTGATAGCATGACAAGTCAGCATGATCACCTAAAAGCACGATGATTAGATATGCCACGTCATCAGAGTCAGCTAGGAAAGATCAACTCAATGCGACCAATAGTTGATCTCAATGCTCGATCAAGTTTGCCCAAGATGGTCGGGGAAATTAATCGATCAGATACAAATAACCTGGTCGGGGAAACTAACTGATCGGGTAGAGATAACTTGGTCGGGTAAAGTCAATCCGGTCGGGGTAAAAGAGATCTGGTCCGATTAGATAATTGGTCAGTTAGATAACGCATGAGAGACATTAAATGCGACTACGACTCAAATAGGAAGAAGAATGATCTTACTCAAACAAGGAATCTTGAACCACATTCTAGTAAGGAAATATTACTATTTGTCAGAGTCCTAATCAGACAACAAATCTAATTCATTCAAATTCATGGAATACGCGAAACAGGAAAGAAGACAAATACGACTTCAACAAGTAACCAGTCCTAATTAAACACAACTACCTTTCCTTACTTGTACAACAAGGATTAGGGTTCTATGCATATATAAATAGACTCATGATCTCATTGTAAAAAATGGAGAAATATAGAAATATACACATACATACATGCATAGAAACAGACAAAAAAAGAGATACCTAAGAAAAGAGAGGAACATAGTGTGTAACAGTTTCATCATAGTGAATTTCCCTTTTCGCCGTCACCGGCAACTGTGGATGTTTCCCCGATTTGGGGGTTTATCACGTAAACTTGTGTTTGCATGCTTTGCTTTCTAAATGTTGAGGGAAGTTTGTGTATATATGATCAAAATTGTCATGTTCGTGCTATTTTATCAAACTTTGGAGACGTTTGAATAATTCCCGCTTTTTAATACTACAATTTGGGGTTAAGGCCCTTCCCTCATTTTTTTATAAATATTTTATAATATATATATATATATATATATATATTGTTTTAAATTTTATAACTTTTATATATTGGTCTCTCCAAAATTTGTTGTTTTCCCTAAAAATAAATTCATGGCTCTGTCCCCTCTTAAAACTCTCAACCTCATTGATGTGGTCATGTGGGTGTTGCATATTGTTTTGAATTTGAATATTTCACATGATTGACAATTCAAAATGGCTGTTAAATCTTCTAACTCGGTTCCCTTCGGGACTTTTTTTCCTAAAGTTTTTGATATCATAAATCAATTTGCAGACAAGACAAGGTAGATTCAGTGGTAAACCCTTCACATCTGTGTGTGTGTGTTGGGGGGGGGGGGGGGGGGGGGGGGGGTTCTCCCTCGCTCATCCCTAGTTAAGTTAACAGATCCCATCTAACTTTAAATATTGAGGGAAGTTTGTGTATATATGATCAAAACTATCATGTTCGTGCCATTTTATCAAACCTCGGAAACGTTTGAACAATTCCCTTTTTTTTTAATACTACAATTTGGGGTTAAGGCCCTTCCCTCATTTTTTTAATAAATATTTTATAATATGTATATATATATTGTTTTAAATTTTATAACTTTTATATATTGGTCTCTCCAAAGTTTGTTGTTTTCCCTGAAAATAAATGTATGGCTATGTCCCCTCTTAAAACTCCCAACCTCATTGATGTGGTCATGTGGGTGTTGCATATTGTTTTGAATTTGAATATTTCAAATGATTGACGATTCAAAATGGCTAATTAAATCTTCCAACTCAAACATTGTTTATAAAAAATCAAAGTCTTTTCTCTAGCTTTCTTTGGTCAGCTAAGTAAAAGTAGCCTGGTAGTTTTTGTTCATGTTTAGCTTCTTACAGTTCGCGATGGTCAGCTTTTAGGTGTGAAATGGATCATGAAGATATAGCAAGTCTGTGTGCTTCGCTATCAATAACATAGAGGGATGGTCCAGTTCGTAAACTGGAGGAGAATCTTAGAAATGAGGCAGTTCTCAAAATGTCTCTCTGCCTTGTTGGTAAGATCCTTTCTACTAAATCAGTAAATAGGGATGCCATTATGAAGGTGATAGGAAAATTTTGGCGTGTTAAGGAAGGCTTTGAGATTGAGGCCGTTACGGGAAATGTTTTTACATTCCATTTCAAGACTGAGGACGATCACCGGAGGGTTATTTCTGGGTGCCCTTGGAGCTTCGATAATGCCTTAATGGTATTGGCCAAACCAGAAGGAAAGGGTACAATAGATTCTATATAGTTCCATGTGGCAGAATTCTGGGTGCAAATCCATCAGGTGCCTATTTTATGTATGACAAAGAAGATGGGTTGGTTTCTTGGCAGCATGATTGGGGAAGTTGTGGAAGTTGATGGGGGAAATGCTGGAGAGGCAGGAGGCAAGTTTATGCGTGTTCGGGTTAGAATCGAGATCGACAAACCATTGAAAATGTGTTTGCAAATAGATATATTGGGTGATGGGGTTAAGACTATTATGCTGCTGAGATATGAGAGGCTCCCAAACCATTGTTTTAAGTGTGGTATGGTGGATCATTGTAGATATGAGTGTCCATCAACGGTGCAGAGTCAGGTGAGTAATGGGGTGGAGATTATGCTGTTTGGGATTTGGATGAGAGCATCCACTTCCTTTAGCAAGAACAAAGACAAAAAGCGGGCAATGGCTTCATTTAGTAAGGATCTTCAGAGGTCGACTGTGGCCGGAGAAAAAGGGGGCTCTAATCAGTATATGAAATCGTCTGCGAATGAGGAAGGCAGCAGTACGTCCACGGCTCTACTGGAAAGATAGGAAATGATTACAAAAGTGCAGATTTTTGACGCCAGTGGGAAAGGTGAATCAAACCCCAAGATATGTGAACCAATGCTCGAGGAGAACTTCCAAGAAAACAAAGTGGAGACAACAAATGTGGTCATTTTGGCGAATATTACTGCAAGTGTGGATCAGTCATTTAATGCTGAAGATACTGGTCTTGTCACGGATCTTGAGCCGGGTAGGTCTAGAAACCCTGATCTGTTTGATTGTGGTGGGCCTGAACCAGTGCCCTATAAGTGCCCAAAGCAAAATTTGGTGATGGAGAACAGTTTGGGCCACCAAGGAGTGGAACCCATCGGTCTAGTTGAGGATTTGGGCCTTTTTATCTTTAGTACTAACGAGTCTACAGCTGGCTCTTCTAATTCTGGGCTGTTGGGGAGTGGACAAATGAATGTGGCAAATAAGGTGGGTGAGACCCGGCTGAAACCAAAATTGGAAAGAAATAGGTTAGAACAATTAGGGATTTTGACTTGGGGAAAATTTATGAGTATCCAATTGTCGAATTAGGAAAAAGAGAAGTGCTGCGATCACTGTTGTTAAGGATGGTCGACAGAAGAGTATTAAGAAGGAGTTTATCTCAGAGACCATCCGAAATGTTGAATCAGTCTTGGGTGGTCAGGAAATCAAGGATGGTTCAGTTTCAGGTGCCGCGGAGAGTGTTACCTGCACAGAGGGTTCATCTACATCGGTTAGTACTTCAAACCTTTCTCTATCGGCCAGCCGGTCTCTACCGGCTCGCCGTGAACAAAGAAATTTTTTGTCTGGAACGCTCGGGGACTGGGGAGCCCACGGGCGTTCAATATCCTGCGAAATCATAAGCGGGATACTAATCCGGAATTGATGTTCCTTATGGAGACACCGTGTAAGGATACGAAATTGGAGACCTGGCGTGTGAAACTTGGATTTCAGGGAAAGATTGTGGTGAATAGTATTGGGTGTTCGGGTTGATTATGTTTATATTGGTCTAATGAGGTTGATGTGAATCTTTTGTCCTTCTCCCAAGCTCATATTGATGTGAGAATTCGGCTGCGGCAAAAACCTGATTGGAAGTTCACATGATTTATGTCCATCCAATACAGTCTCAAAGGTTGCATTCGTGGACTATACTTAGACGGCTAGCTGGAATGTCGAATCTCCCTTGGATTTGTATCGGAGATTTTAATGAGATTTTGTGGGACTTTGAGAAATTGGGCGGCATTAGAAAGAACTGGAGACAAATTTGTGATTTTCGTGAAGTTTTAGAGGATTGTAGTTTGGAAGATATGGGTTTTATTGGTCCAAAGTTTACATAGAGTAATAAAAGAGATGGTGTGACAGGATCCACCTCAACTCCTCTCTAGAGTGCAAAGGAAGTCCTGTAAGCTACTCATTTTACTACTAAAAGTTACAGAAAATACTTGCTTTTATACGAATAAATTTTTTTTTACACAATAACTGCATAATTGCTGAACTTTTTATTGCATATATTTTTTTTGAAACTGATGTATGTACAAAACCGACCACTAAAAAAACGACCGGCCAACATACAAAACCGACCAGCCGATATAAAACCGACCAGTCAAAAACCGACCAGTCTAAAACCGACCAGCCTAAAAACCGATCAGTCCAAAAACCGACTAGTCCCGAAACCGACCAGTGCAAAACCGACCAGTCCCTCACAAAATATATACAGAACATGAGATAAATAAAAAATGCATGATTCTTCTACTTCATGATGTCGCCGAGTGGCCCACCTCAAAACTGAAGAGTCCGCACAAACTGAGCAGTTACCTGGAAAAATATTTTAAAAGTAGAAGGATGAGCGCTAATCGCCCAGTGAGTGAATGACAACTTTAAAAGAAACATGTAAGTTTTCTTCTAAACAACCTTTCTTAATAAGCATCAAAAGATACATTCTAGATATCACTTTTAACGTAATGAAGTAGTTAAAGATAATATATCCACAATTGTATTTTTAAAAAACTGATATACAAATCTTTCTGATAAAAAAAACAGTATAAATTATATAATCTCAATCTGCACCAAATTAGTCCCCAGGGATAATCTTCTATACATACGCCGAACAACTTCGTGCATACGCAGAGCTGGGAATAACATCTGTCATACACGTGCAGAGCAACTCTGACTCAATAACATCTGTCATACACGTGCAAAGCGACTCATCTGACATACACATGTGTAGAATGGCCCCAAAAGCCAACAATGATAATAACTGGGAAGGGTCCAGATATGGTGCTTTCATGAAATCAATCATAATCTCTTCTCAGCATATAACAAAAGTAATATAGTATTTCTGAGTTACTAATATAAGCATATAAACATACCTTCAGTTCTCTGCAATAATCATCAAAGAAATCAACACTTAAAATGATTTCCAGGTAAACAATTTTAAAACACAAAACTAGAAAACATTTGAGTTAAAACTAAAACTGAAAACTTTTTCACTCACAACTTAGACTTCAAGCTCTAATTCGGACCGAAAACGCTGGGTTCCATTGCTTCGTCTGCTTCTCCTAACAATTACACAAGAGCCTGATTAGAATCTATGAAATCAAAGAAGATTTCAACCCAAAATCTGAAAATATTAGAAGAAACTCCACTGACTTCTTTTCCCCTTTCCTGCTTCTCTCTTCTTCTCCTCTATTCAATTATAATTTCTCTAACTCTGATCTCCATTTATTCATTTGATCTTATCTCTTGTAATTCTTATCTCTTACCTACAATCATACGCAATATCTTATTGCTGTCCAAGCAGACAGCTGCGTGGCCTCCATGCAGAGACATGCAAAGACAGTTGCTCTGTCTCAAATATATATATATATATATATATATATATATTTTAAACCGGGCCCCTCAATTTGGGTCTGAAAGGTTTGGACCTTACATGGTGAAGCTATGATTATGGAACGCTTGGATAGAGGTGTGTGTTCTAGTGATTGGAAAAAGGTGTTTCCTATATTTGTGATTAAGCATCTGGAATTCTGGGGTTCAGATCATAGACCGCTTGTTCTGGAAGCCTCAGAGCATCATTCTCTAGTTGACAGATGTTGGAAAAAAAGGGCGAGATTCTATTTTGAAGAGTGTTGGGCGAATGAGCAGGATTGTGCAGATATTGTTAATTCTTCTTGGAAGGACAGTGTGGATTCCTGTAATGTTGAGTCGGTGTTAAGGAATATCAAACATTGTGGGCAGAAGTTGTTTTTATGGAATAATAGGAAAATAAGAGTATTACAGCATGATATCATCAAAAGGAAATATGCTCTTAGAGAGGCTAGTCTTAACCTAAGACCTAATTACTGGAAAGTGATAAATGGATTGGAAGGTCAGCTGGATGAAGCATTGAACTTGAAGGAGAGATACTGGTGTTAGAGAGCTAGAGTTGAGTGGCTCAAGTCGGGAGATCGCAACACTCGTTTTTTCCACTCTAAGGCATTTGCCAGGCGAGCACGGAACAAGATTAATGGTATATTTGACGATGAGGGCATATGGTGGGATTCTAATGTTGATATGGCTAGAGTTTTTACTGTGTACTTCATTAAGCTTTTTCAGTCTAGTGGCCCTCCTACTGTTGACTTGGAATCTGTATTGGGTGATACTCAAAGAAGGCTGCCTAGTGTCATGTCAAGAATGTTGGACGTTGCTTTTTCTGGGGAGGAGGTTTGTAAATCGGTTTTTAGTATGGGGCTTATGAAAGCGCTAGGGAAGACGGGCTACCTGCCCTGTTTTATCAGAAATTCTGGGACAAAATTGGAGTAAATGTGGTGAAAGCGTGTTTGGATGTTCTAAATGAGGGGGCTTTGATGGAGGGTATGAACAAAACCATTATCACCCAAATTCCTAAAGTCCACCATCCCAGCACACCTTCTGAATTTCGTCCCATTAGTCTCTGCAATGTACTTTACAAAATTATCGCCAAGACCATCGCTAACAGGTTTAGAAGGGTTTTGGATGGGGTGGTGTCTGAAAACCAAAGCGCCTTCATCCCTGGTCTCCGGATTACGGATAATTCTATTGTTGGGTTCGAATGCTTGCACATATTAAAGTGTAGGAAAAGGAAATATGGCTCAATGGCTATAAAACTCTACATGTCTAAAGTCTATGACAGAGTCGAGTGGTGTTTCTTGCAAAAAATGTTAATTAAGTGTGGTTTCTTTGAGAAGTGGGTCTGTTTGATTATGAAGTGCGTCTCTTCGGTTTCATACTCTTTCAAGTTAAATGGTGATAGCTATGGCAATATAGTTCCTTCTAGAGGGTTGAGACAAGGTGACCCTCTGTCACCATAATTCTTCTTAATCTGCGCTGAAGGCCTCTCCTGTCTAATTGGTGAGGCATAATCAAGGGGAAAACTGCTGGGTTTTAGATGCAGTAGGGGCGGGCTGACCATTTCTCACCTCCTCTTCGCTGATGACAGCATGATCTTTTCTAAGGCTGATGTTAGTAATTGTCAGGAGGTTAGGACAGTGTTAGATACCTATGCAAAGTTTTCCGGTCAGCTAGTCAATTATAATAAGTCTGCGGTTTTTGTGAGTCCTTCATTCTCGGTGGGTGAGGGTGTAGAATTTGCTTCAATTTTGGGTATGCAGCTGGTGGATTGCCACGAGAAATACTTGGGCCTTCCTTGTTTTATTGGTCGAAGCAAAATGAAGCTTTTCTAGGATATTATCGATAGAGTGTGGAATAAACTTAAAGGTTGGGGTGAGAAACTGCTTTCTGTCGGGGGGAAAGATATCTTGATCAAAGCTGTCATCCAGGCGATTCCGGCCTATGCTATGAATTTGTTCAGATTACCTAAGTCCCTCAACCTTGAGATTAATCGGCTATGCACTCGTTTCTGGTGGGGGAGTTGTGATAATGATAAAAAAATTCAGTTGTGTAAATGGTCTCGGCTCTACAGGCACAAAATGGATGGCGGTTTGGGGTTTCGCGATTTGGATACATTTAATAGAGCCTTATTAGCTAACCAATGTTGGAGGATTCTCAAAAATCTTGGTTCTCTGGCAGCTAATGTTCTCAAGGGCTGCTATTTCAAAAATAGTAGCTTCTTGGAGTCCAGAACAAAGCCTTCGGCCTCTTTCATCTGGAGAAGTCTTTGTTGGGGTAAGGAGGTTCTTGAGAAGGGGTTAAGATGGAGAGTTGAGGATGGTACTTTGGTTCAAATTTATACAGACAAATGGATCCCAAGACAGTATACTTTTAAGATTCTCTCCCAGCCACACCTTGAAATTGACGCTACTGTGGATCAAATTATATCTCCGTCGGGCGGATGGAATAACACACTTATTAAGCAATCCTTTAATCAAGATGATGTTGTGGCAATTCAGAGTATCCCTATTGGCTCAAGCAGATGTGGTGATTCTTTGGTTTGGCATTATGCTAATAATGGGGCCTTCAATGTTAAAAGTGGTTATTGGGTTGCTAGAAGCATGGTGGTGCAGGCTAGTTCCTCTAATTCGGCTTCCAGCATCAGTACTGATTGGTGGAAAAAACTTTGGAATCTAAAAATTCCTCAGAAAATTAAGATTTTTATATGGAATGGGTGTTTTGATTGGATTCCTACCATGTATAATCTCTGCCTTCGCAGAATTCCGGTTGTGGATTTGTGCCCGTTGTGTAACAAAGTGAGCGAGACCACGTTGCACGCTTTATGGGACTGTAAAAGTTTCAAGCATGCTCAAAAACAATGGATTCCCCAGCAACACTCAAATTAGAGGTCAGTATAAAAACTTCTTTGACCTCCTTTTCGATTGCTCCAGCTCTTTGGGTGAGGGGGATTTGGAAGTGTTTTGTACAATAGTTTGGAGAGTTTGGTCTTTACGTAATGCCAAAACCCATGGGGCCCCTTATCCTGATGTGTGCGATGTGTTTGTGTGGGCAAACTGTTTCTTGTTGGAATATAAGGAGTGTAGCATGGGGGTGGCTACAACCAGTAGCTTGGTCAGGTGCAAGAATGTGGTGTGGACTCCTCCATCTCCAGGTTTTTACAAGGTAAATTGTGATGCTGCGATTGATGTTAGAGGTGGTCGAATTGGGTTTGGCTTTATCAGAGATTCAACTGGTAGTGTCATGGCTTCTAGTTCTCAAGTGATGACAGGGTATTTCAATGCTCAAGCTGCTGAGGCAATTGCCATTCTTAGGGGCATCCATTTTAGCACAGACTGTGGTTCATCTCCTTGTTATGTTGAGTCTGATGCTGAAGTTGTGGTAAGGTGGATCAATGAGAGTAGCCACCTGGATTCAATGTGTGGCGCAATTCTTGCTGAAATCATCCTCAGTTCCTCTGAAATGATTGGTTTGTGTTTCAACTATGTTCCTAGACAGGCCAACCAGGTTGCCCACTTGCTGGCCAAAAATGCCCTTCTACTTACTGCTAATAGATTTTGGATGGAAGAGTATCCTTGTTGCGTTACCAGAATGGTGCAGGCGGACATGCCTGTGTAGCTGTTTGTTTTGTTTTGTTTCATCATAATTGTATCAAAAAAAAAATTATTCCAACTCGGTCCTCTTGGAACTTTTTTTCCTAAAGTTTTTGATATCATAAACCAATTTGCAGACAAGATAAGGTAGATTCAGTGGTAAACCCTTCACATCTGCAGTATAAAATTACAGGTTCAAATCCTCACCTTCTAAAAAAAAAACCCTGAATTTATGTGATATAAAAAACCCAATTTGTAATATAAAACTTGGTTTTCAATATCAGTAAAACGACTTTTAGTAACGTCCACATCAACTAACGTATAAATGAATTAAGGAATCCTGGCAATTAACGTTAACGCGTAACCGACTAATAAACGACTAAAAAAAGTCCATGCGTCTTGTACCATAACAACGAAAAACGAAACCACCTAGTAATTGCACTAGTCTTTTAAGTCTTCCAAAGAAAGTGATTTGTCTCCCTTTGCAATAAAAAAACACTGATCAATTCAAAGCACAGCTCTTGGTGGAATAAAAGTGACACCCCAAGTCTTAAGTCTTATCCCTAATTTAATGTCTTCTCTAACCTGTTTTCCCACACACTTTAAAGGTATGAATTAATTTTCTTTCCCTTGATTTTCTTCAATTTTTTGCTCTGTTTTCTTAAATGGGATCATAGAAAGCTGCTTCTACTTACAATGGGGAAACATATTTCGACTAGTGTGAAGACGCCCTGTATGTGGAGTAGTTTTCCACCCTTTGAAAACTGCTCAGAAAAGTGTAAACAAGATACTCTTCCACCACCACCACCACCACCTTTGAATGGTGTTGATTTAAACAAAAATTATTCGGTAATGGCCGTTTTGTGTGTGTTGTTCACTATGACAGTTGTTGGTCTTCTTCTTGTTATCTTTTATGCTGCTATTAGAGCTTATTACTTGAGAAGAAACAACAATTCAACAACAAGAAGAAGAAACCCGCCAATATTTTTTGGCACCCAAGAAGATTTTATTGATGAGGATCATGAACCGGAAACTGTTGACCACCCAATCTGGTACATCAATACCATTGGTCTATCACAGTCTGTTATAGACTCCATTACAGTCTTTAACTACAAAAAAGATGAGGGTTTGATTGAAGGAACAGATTGCTCTGTTTGTTTGAATGAGTTTCAAGAAGATGAGAATCTTAGGCTGTTACCAAAGTGTAGTCATGCCTTCCACATAACTTGTATTGACACTTGGTTGAGGTCACATAAGAATTGTCCCTTGTGTCGCGCTCCGGTGATCAACGGTACAATTGCTGCTCAGGCTAGTGAATTGGAGCCTAATTTGAATGATTCGGATTCAAGAAACGAGAACATGGTGGAGAATCAGGAAATGATTCATGTGGGTGAAGGTGGGACTAGTGAAGTGAGAAATAATGAATCTAGAAATTCAAATCCTGATGTAGCTGATAATAATATGCAACCAATGAGGAGGTCAGTTTCATTGGATTCATCTTCAGCTATGGCAATTCACAATGCTGTGGCCAATATACATCAAGGGAAGTCCAAAAATTCCAAATCGAAAATGGTTGCCAAGTCAAGCAGTAGTAGTGTAAGTTCAAGCATATCTTCAAGTGGATCTTCTCTGCTGCAGAAGGGACCAGTTTCGATGAAGAGGTCGTTTTCGTTTAGTGGGAAGCGCTTTTCATCGTCAAGACACAGCAGACGCCACTCAACCCTTCCCTTATAGAGATATGACACACTTGATCACACTCTCATGTCTCTAGTTTCGGCTCAGGTAACTGCGAAATTAAATCACTTTTGCTATTTCAAAGAGCAATAATTCCATAAGATTGGATCATATAAAGTAACTTTTACTATCAGGAACATATTATTGCCTTTGTGTTTGATTGTAAACAGCCTTATATTGATAATTTATCGATGGTGATATGACAATTTCCAGGTTATATTGTGTTATACAAATGATTATGTCTTCAAAAATGTCTAAACATCAAGAATTAGAATCAGACATGTTTTAATAGCTCTATAAACCCAGAAAAAAGATTTCTAGTAAACTGTGTCTAATGAATCCTGAGTTATTGAAAATATTTTTATCCCCCAGAAACTGTTGAATGAATCCTGCCCATTCTTCACGGTTGACACTTTATTCACGTCTCATATTTCCAAATCAAAGCAAAAGAAAAGAAAAATAGAATAGAACACAAATAGTCGGGTGTGACTACGTACAGTTGCCGCAATTAAGACTTAAGAGGAGAAGAATTCTTGTGGGATGTTTTTCGGTCATTGGATGTCTGGTTTTGAATACATTTCAAGCAGTGAATTCTTGCGATTTGGGTTCACTACATTGTACCCTGTTTTTAAGGATTCATTGTGAGATTATTCTCTACCTTCTTCTTTAGTCATTTTTACTATCTTGGGTTCTGTCATTACTAGTAGGAGATTTTTTTTTTTTTTTCAAGTATTACATAAATTGTGGGTATTGAGAATGGGATGACTCAAACCCACAATCTTATGTAGGTGTGAGGGGCATACCACTGGATTAACCTCATCTCGTCAACTTATTGGTAAACTCTTTCGTAAGTTTGTGTTCATATTTCACTTACAATTGGTGTGGATGAGATTGGCTCATATTTATTGTAAGATTAATGTTAGACTGTTCAAAAATTTTAGGCATGACATGATAAGTAACTTAATCTACTTAACATATAAACTTAGGGATCGTTTAGTATACTGGTTATGATATGATAATTAATACTATGATTTGTTTGGTGATGTATGAGATTGAATTAAAATAGTCATATCTCATGTTTGGTGTGGTATGAAATTGGATAAAAATATAATTTTATAATATATTTAATTCAGTGTGAAATTGATTATATAAAATTAAATTAAATTATTTTTAAATAAAATATATTTTTTTAATTTTTTTTAAAAATAAATAAAATATATTTAAAATTAATATTAAAGAAAATAACAGTTTTTAATTAATATTTAATATTTTAAAAATATTTTTAAATATTATAATAATATATATTGAATAAATATAAAATTTTATAATTGAATAAAAAAAGAAGAAGATTTTTTTTTAATATGGGCTAAATAGTCCTATCTCACATGGATAAAATGGTTGTATAGAATTTGATTGGTTAAAATAATTATTTAATTTAAATTAAAAAAATAAAAAATTTAAAAAACAATTTTAAATAAAATAATATTTATTTTTATTTGGTAAAATTGAGAATTATTATTTTTATGCTTAAAACAAAATATTTTATTAATTATTAAAATATATTTATATTTTAATCAAATAAATTGAAAAGAGAAAAAAAAGAAGAAGGTAAAAGATATAAAGTGATGGTACTAATTAGTCTCACATTGGTTGAGATAAGTTGTTTATATGGGATTATTAAATAATCTCATTCTATGCAAGCAACAAACATAAGATATAAGACTAAAATTAGTCATATTCTATTATATTCCATATAACAAACATGGTTTTAGGGTTTAGCTACAATACAGTTACTTTTTTTTTTGTCCAGAATACTATTATCATTATCGGGGAGATGGTATATATGGACTACAACTCTTACAACTAGAGATAGGGGTGATCCCACAAACCGGGAGAAAACTCATCATACATGCTTATAAAATGCTTATGGTGGAACTCGAACCCCTGACCACTAGGCGTGGAAGGAATATGCACAACCATCTCTACTGAACATTGAATTTTAATCTAAGTGTCTACAAAACTCAAATGTTTAAAAAATAGAAAAAAAAACAAAAAAATAATAATAGTTCTTTCTATAAACTATCAATTAAGAATACAGTTACTATATTGTAGCTATACCCTATGTTTATACTTGGTCTCCTTCTCGCAAATGAAGGTGGTGAAGGCTTTATGTCTATGCGATAGAGTAATGAGGAAGTTATTAAAATTAACCCTATAAAATTATTAATTTTTATTTTTTAAATACATTATGTTTTTTTATTAAACATGAAAATTGCATTTCAGTGGATAACCAGACAATTATATGAATACCCCTAACCTTTAGAAAATATTGCATGTCCTTCTCACACCATCGGCTGTGGGAGGATCCGATTAACAAATGTGACAAAAACATATAAAATATATGTATTTCTATTTTTTGACTCAATTATATGTTGCCGCATGGCAAACTTTATATTTATTTATTTATTAAAAAAAAATGAGAGAATGACACCTCCTCTACTTGCGGCCAATAAGAGAAAGGAGAATGAGACGAGAGATAAACAAAATGAGGAAGAATTATAAATATATATAGGAAAGTTTTCATTTCAATACGTAATGATAAATATTTATTATTGTGTTGTATGTGTATCATTATATTTAATTGCTTTGACCCAGTCTATACACATTTATCTATGTTTATTCATAATCTATGGCCCACATGCAATGTACTGATGTATTAGAGGAGAAAAGGATTATAATATATATATATATATATATATATATATTTATATATACAATTTTTCTATTGTCGTTCGAACTGATATAAGAATTATCAGTTCCCTGCATGTGGGCTTTTAGATTTAAATGCTTTGACTTGACTGCATGCATTTGTCAAAGTATTTTTTAAATTCAATTGCCCACATGCAATGAACTAATATATTTATTATCAGTTCGAACTGGCAATAGAAAGATTATAAATATATATAAAATACTTCTCTAATCAGGATCATCCTGATTTTATATTTTCAGGACGTCCAACCATAACCATATATTAACAGTGGGCCCATAAACCCACATTAACAGATATCCACACCCAATATGAATGTAAAACTATGGTTGGACGTCCTTAATTTATAATTTCAGGACGTCCTTACTAGAGAACACACACACACACACACACACACACACACACACACACACACACACACATATATATATATAAAAGAAACTTTTCACTTCAGTGCGTACTGATAAATATTTATCAGTGTGATGCATGTTGACTATTAGATTCAATTGCTTTGACCCAATCTGTATGCACTTGTCAGTGTTTATCCATAATCTATGACCCACATGCAATGCATTGATATATTTTATATCAGTACGCACTGAGGAGAAAATGACTATATATATATATATATATATATGTGAGGAAATTGCAAGAAGTAATCAAAAATTTATTGGTTTATTGTTTATAGCCATCAATTTATATTTTATTATACTTATAGCCTTGAACAGACAAGAGTGCCATCCATTTTGTCTTTACTTCACCAACCCAAAAATTTAGAAATCAACTGGCATGTAACTTGAAAATCATTGACATGTAAGTTGAAAGTCAATTGACATGTAATTTAAAATTTAACTGACATGTAACTTGAAAAATCAACTCGCATGTAACTTGAAATTAAATGGCGTGTAACCAAGTTATATATAAGGTGAAGTAAAATTTAGGGGTAATTTTGTTCAAAAGTGAAAATACACTCTTAACGTGTGTCTACAGCCTAGAGAGGGGGGTGGGGGGGGGAATATTAAACATATAACCCAATTAAAACAAACATAGAAAATCAAGTAAAAGTGCGGAAATATAAAGAATACTTGATTTTGACGTGGAAACCCTTCGACAAGGGAAAAACCACGGGCTATCCTTCTAGCCACAAACGATCACAGAAATCCACTATATGAGTAAAAAGTTACACCCTCAAGTAATACTCGGACTCTCACTCTCGACAACCTCAGGCTATGGACATTACCACTCGCCACTGTTGGTTCAGTCCCTAGTGATATCCCCTGATACACTACTCTTGGCGTGAGCACCTTCTACTCTACCCAGCGGGCCTTTTATAATGGCTCTTGGCCGATGCTTGCCAACCACACATTGATTGCAAGACTTCAATGCTTGTGCAACTTCACCCCGAAGCCACAAGACTTTGACTCAAGAAGAGTATAAAAGTCTAAGTGTGTATATGACAATATACTCAATGCAATAATGTGCAAGACTAAACACAAAATGCTTAACTAGATGTTATAATGCAATTGAACACCCTAGTTATCAAACAATGCCTACATGTACACACATGAGGTCTCAATTAGTTATAGAGAAATTCTAACAACCTAATTGTCAATTAAATTCACATAAACATTCATAAACTTGACTAGATGCACAAAGTCAACCTAATCATCAATTAAACATACATGAACATTTATGGATTAGCTATTTTGGCATATATGACCTAATAATGCAAGCTATCACAAACAAACACAATCAAATATTCATGAACATTAACTAGTTGATTAAAACACAATTTCTCAACCAAGTTATTAATAAATCACACATGAATATTTATGACCTAGCTTTTAGGCAAAAATGACCTAATCAATTAAGCTATCAAAATACAAACTCAATCATGTTATCAAGACTCATAAATATGCAATAAAGTAGAGTCTAGGTATTTAATCATGCAATAAATACATAATCTAGAGTAAGAAGAACAATAAATGATATTCAAAGAAGTTCTTGCTTACCTACTCATGAAACAATGAAGACCCATGCTCAAATGATGTTGAATGATGCAAGATGGAGATGAGTTTTGGGTTTGGAGAGTCAAAGATGCTTTCTTGAAGCTTTCTCTCTCTAGGAGCTCTAACCTCTCTCTAAAAATGATTTTCTGAGCTCTTGGTCGGCTAAGTAGAGAAGAGGGAGAATATATATGAAGCCCTAGTTAAAACTACATCGTTTTGAACTTGGGAAACAGAATCCCGTCAAAACCGCTTGCTAGACCGCGGCACAGGTAAGTGTCCAGACCGCGGTACATACAGCAGTGAACCGTCTGGACAACACCGCGGTTGGGACCGCTGTGCGTGCAAGTGCACATGTCACGGTCCACGTCGCGCATGACGCACTGGAGAATACCGCTCCGTGCGCCGCGGTGCAAGCAGAGCCTGCCGAGCGGTCTAGGCCGCGCTAAAGGGAAAAATCCATTTTTAACACTCAAGAAAAAAGTCTATCTTACATGAATGTTGTGCAAGTGTGAAGTGAGTGAGATGCACACAATAAAGCACAATTAACATGTCAAACATGTTATCAAATGAGATACAATACAAGATATGATATATAATGCAAGCTAGTGAGTGTTTTTGAAAAGGATGCACACTTATATAAACAATAAAGAACACAAATGCAAGATAAACAAAACATGCATGAAGTGTGTGTGTGTGTGCACCTAAACTCTTCAAGAGACAAAGTCAAATGATTATACATTTCGCTCTTGAAGTCATAGAGATGCTTGGAAGCTTGCCAATACAGACCTAAGCTACCCATTACACAATCATCCCCAATGTGGTGTGGTTTGTCATGAAATAAGCTAATCATAAAATCGAGGTCCTTACAATCTCCCCCTTTGGCTATTTCATGACAAAACAACCATTCACAAACAATCCTCACAAAATAAAACAAAGCTATTATCCATAATCACTTCTACATTACAAAAGAGATACCTAGAATCTAAATCTTCATTATCTTCAATCTCTTTGTAGAATTATCAATGTACCTTCACACAATAGCAAGAAGCATTTTCCAAGAACAAGTGCAAGTGAGGTGAACAAATAAAAACAAGCATTGCACTTAAAAACAAATAAAGCAATACAAAGAATGCATGTGCAATGCTCCCCCTAAAAGGTTACTCTCTCTCTAGGCTTCTCCCCCTAAAGCATAAACAATGCTCCCCTTATATCTCTCACTCCCCCTATATCTCTCAAGACTTCTCCCCCTTTTTTGTCATGAGATAGGCAAAGGAGCTTCCCCTATCGGGTTGCTTTAGCAAAGAGAGCTATTAGCACAAATACGATACATAATCATATACACAAACTTTATGCAACTTAAATAATTGAGAGAGATTCAAGGAGTTTTATTTAACAAAAAAAAATGTGTGAATTTGTTGCTTTGCATGCAAGACATATAGCATTCAAGTTCAAGCAATGGTATTTGGCAAAGCAAACATCAAAAGGGTTTCCAAAAGAATTCAAACCAATTTGTACCCTTTTGTCATAAGCAAACAAGATATAGTTTTTCAAAATGAATTTCAATTTAAAGAGCAACTATATCAAACTTTATAAGCGAACCAAGACATGAGTGACTTTTGCACCCTTTTTGATTTTTCCGGGTAGGATACCCGTATGATAGTAGCCTTGTTCAACTAATAAAGAGAGATAAAAGACTAAATTTGGATGAGACATCCTTATTTATTGCATGAATACTAGATCCTTATTGTGTTTAGTCTTCTCATTTGCTTTCACACATATTTTGCACTAAAGCAATCAAAAACAATTCATGCATATCACTTTAAGCATGTCATTAAAAGTTCTCATGTCATGGAGATAAATTATGGGTCATTCAAATGTACTTTCCCAATCAAATCTCCTAGTCCAAAAATGCATGTTTGAACATAAATATGACATGGATTGCAAGTAAAGCAATGTTGCACACTTATTAAGAAAATAACATATAAGCTTATATGTGCAACCAATCATCTCAAGAAATTATAAAAGAGCATAAAATTAATCAACTTTTTGCAAATAGCAAATCATGCATGTTCGCTCTCTTTGCTTGAGCTCCTCAAATGGGGTCAATTTCAACCAAGTCAATGGGAGGCATGAGCCCCTATAGACTTACCAAGTCCGATGGACCTAGTTGCATCTACGTGTGTCACATGGGCACTAAGGCAAGCGGGTTCATTCTTTCTAACCCACCTAGGTTCCACTTTAACATTTTTAGTGGTCATAGACATGTTTCTAGGTTCCCTAGGTTTATGCAAACTTGCCATATTTTTCAACCGTTTTTCTTTCATGCTCTTTAATCTACACCTCTCAATATATTTAAAGCAATTTGGTCTTAAGTGACCAATCATACCATAATAATGACAAGTAGGTACAAAGTAAGGATTTATACCATAGCATTGAGATCTCATCGAGGCATCGCCATGTTGATGAGGTTGTCTTTAATGGTGCTTCTGTTTGCTTCTCCTTTGAGCTTGAACCAATTGGTGGCACCTTTGTGGTTTAGCTTGTTGAGGTGGTTGAGCTGGTTGATTTTGCCTTCTTGGTTGAGCATGCCATTTATGGTCACCTCTTTTCTTGATAGTTGACTTGTTAGAGGAGGCGGTTGGCTTCTCAAGGAATTGTCCTTTCTTCTTGGATTGCCTAGGCTTTGGTTGAGTTGCCAAGGCTTGTGTGGACTTTCCTTGAGTGGAAGATTGCTTGGATGAAGCTTTGCTCTTGCCTTGAGCTTGAGGTTGTTTGACCTTGGCCTTCTTTAATTCTTCAAGGCACCTCATTTCTCTTTCCTTGACAATCTTCAAGGAGTTTTCTTTGTTGGCAAGTTCTTCTTTCATGGCCTTCATCCGTTGATGGCAATCTTTAATCTCCTTCTCATATTCGGACATATCAATCACGTCCGACTTCAAGGAGTCATTCAACTTGGTCCTTAGTTGAAGATTTTCTTCATTCAACCTATTGATTTCTTCATTCTTCTCCTTCAAGGACCATTGAAAACTTTCAATGAAGTCTTCATAACACAAACCTTCATCACTCAAGTTCTTGGAGCTTGAACTTTCTTCATTGAAGCTTCTACCACTTGTGCTCTCGTGGCAATCATCATTCAAACTAGCTTCTTCATTATTGACTTTGAGTGATGGGTGTCTTGTGGCCGCCATTAAGTTGTCATCATATAAAACGGGGAAGGCTATGTGATTCCTTTCACATCTCTCGAAACCCGAAGATCTTTCTTAACTTTCACCCCAAGAGTAGGCCTTTGATTTGCCTCTTCGACTCTTGGTCTTCGAGTTTCCACAATCCGTGGAGATGTGCTCATAGCCACCACAATCATAACATTGAAGCTTTATCTTCAAGGTACCCAAGTTCTTATCTTCTTCCTTCACGGTACCTTCATGGGTGATTCTTAGAATCTCCCAAGCTTCTCGAACATCTTGAGAGGTTTGGATGAGTTTGAATTGATTCTCATCCACTGTACAAGATAAGGCATGGATGCCCTTTGAGTTCCACTCTGCAGCCTCGAGTTCGTCATTAGTCCACTTGGACTTAGGCTTAGACTTAGGCTTAGGCTTAGAAGCCCCATTCTCTAACTTCTCGGTGGGAGGTAAGTATCCCTCTTCCACACACATCCACACATGCTCATCGAGGTCCATAAAAAATACTTCCATCCTCACTTTCCAAGAGGAGTAGTTATTCTTGGTGAGCAATGGTGGTTCAGAGATCAACGCACCCTCTAACATCTCAATGCCACTCATAGTGTTTAATAAATGAGATGAATGCAAATGAATGCAACAAGCAAAAAGCACATAAATGCAAGACACACAATCACGAGCAAGGACCACCTAAGTATGTCTGGAACCCGCTCTGATACCAATTGAAAATACACTCTTAACGTGTGTCTACAACTTAGAGGGGGGGGGGGGGGGGGGGGGGGGGTGAATAACAATTATTACCAACTTTTCGATTAGTCAATATTAAACATATAACCCAATTAAAACAAACATAGAAAATCAAGTAAAAGTGCGGAAATATAAAGAACACTTGATTTTGGCGTGGAAACCCTTCGACAAGGGAAAAACCACAGGCTATCCTTCTAGCCACAGACGATCACAGAAATCCACTATATGAGTAAAAAGTTACACCCTCAAGTGATACTCGGACTCTCACTCTCGACAACCTCAGGCTATGGACACTACCACGCGCCACTCTTGGTTCAGTCCTTAGTGATATCCCCTGATACACTACTCTTGGCGTGAGCACCTTCTACTCTACCCAGCGGGCCTTTTATAGCGGCTCTTGACCGATGCTTGCCAACCACACCTTGGTTGCAAGACTTCAATGCTTGTGCAACTTCACCCCGAAGCCACAAGACTTTGACTCAAGAAGAGTATAAAAGTCTAAGTGTGTATATGACAATATACTCAATGCAATAATGTGCAAGACTAAATACAAAATGCTTAACTAGATGTTAAAATGCAATTGAACATGCTAGTTATCAAACAATGCCTACATATACACACATGAGGTCTCAATTAGTTGTAGAGAAATTCTAACAACCTAATTGTCAATTAAATTCACATAAACATTCATAAACTTGACTAGATGCACAAAGTCAACATAATCATCAATTAAACATACATGAACATTTATGGATTAGCTATTTAGGCATATATGACCTAATAATGCAAGCTATCACAAACAAACACAATCAAATATTCATGAACATTAACTAGTTGATTAAAACACAATTTCTCAACCAAGTTATTAATAAATCACACATGAATATTTATAACCTAGCTTTTAGGCAAAAATGACCTGATCAATTAAGCTATCAAAATACAAACTCAATCATGTTATCAAGACTCATAAATATGCAATAAAGTAGAGTCTAGGTATTTAATCATACAATAAATACATAATCTAGAGTAAGAAGAACAATAAATGATATTCAAAGAAGTTCTTGCTTACCTAGTCTTGAAACAATGAAGACCCATGCTCAAATGATGTTGAATGATGCAAGCTGGAGATGGGTTTTGGGTTTGGAGAGTCAAATATGCTTTCTTGAAGCTTTCTCTCTCTAGGAGCTCTAACCTCTCTCTAAAAATGATTTTCTGAGCTCTTGGTCGGCTAAGAAGAGAAGAGGGGGAATATATATGAAGCCCTAATTAAAACTACATCGTTTTGAACTTGGAAAATAGAATCTCGTCAAAACCGCTTGCTAGACCGCGGCACAGGTAAGTGTCCAGACCGTGGTACATACAGCAGTGCACCGTCTGGACAACACCGCGGTTGGGACCGCTGTGCGTGCAAGTGCACAGGTCGTGGTCCACGTCGCGCATGACGCACTGGAGAATACTGCTCCGTGCGCCACAGTGCAATCAGAGCTTGCCGAGCGGTCTAGGCTGCGCTAAAGGGAAAAATCCCTTTTTAACACTTAAGAAAAAAGTCTATCTTACATGAATGTTGTGCAAGTGTGAAGTGAGTGAGATGCACACAATGAAACACAATGAAGCACAATTAACATGTCAAACATGTTATCAAATGAGATACAATGCAAGATATGATATCTAATGCAAGCTAGTAAGTGTTTTTGAAAAGGACGCACACTTATATAAACAATAAATAACACAAATACAAGATAAACAAAACATGCATGAAGTGTGTGTGTGTGCACCTAAACTCTTCAAGAGACAAAGTCAAGTGAGTATACATTTCGCTCTTGAAGTCATGGAGATGCTTGGAAGCTTGCCAATACGGACCTAAGCTACCCATTACACAATCATCCTCAATGTGGTATGGTTTGTCATGAAATAAACCAATCATAAAATCGAGGTCCTTACAAAAAGTGGTCAAAAGTGATATAAATAATAAAATATAAATTGGTGGCTAAAAACAACAAGCCAATAAATATTTTGGATCTTTATGAATTCATCAATATATATATATATATATATATATATATATTTATATTTGGAGCGGTGATATTTGCACCCTCTAAAATTTTATATATACCCCTCTCGTAAATACATCTCATTAAAAATTTTAAAAATCTATAAATCGTAAATAAACCCTATTAAATGGAAAAAAAATACCCATTCTTTTATTTCTATTATATTGTATTTTTATAATTACATCTCACATATATTTATTTTATCATCTAATCAATTTTATTATTATTTAAAAAATTGTTATTTCTTTTCTTTTAAAGAGATGGAATTAAACTCTATTCCATCTCTTTAAAAGAAATTTAAACGTCTCTTTTAATTTTTGTACCCAAAAAATGAATCCCAAAAGAAATTGAATCCCATAAATCACATCAGAAGAAATTGAATCCCATAAATTCAACCTAAAATTTTTGGCGAAGCCTCCTCCAAACTCAACCCAGAAATTCTCAAAACCACACTGCCAACAAAAGAGACAAAATCCCAAAACTCACAGTAACAAAATTGAATCCCAAACTCCAAACCCAAAATCTACATACAACATAAACATTAAAAAGTAGGGTGCATTTTCCTTTTATTTTCCTGCACTTTCTCTTTCACTTTCCCACAAATCAAATAGTTAAAGGGACGAGAGAGAAAGAAATGAAGCCAAACCTCGATGGTCTTCACCGGGGTTTTTTTTCAAACGATTCATTTGCTTTTGAACTTCAAGTTTCTGCCTTGACTCAGAACTCAACCTGGCTGCACCAGATTGAGAGATCAGAAGGCACCATACACAAACCAACAACTTACTCTCCAATTAAACTGCCTAAAAATCCCACTCTCTCTCTTTCTTTGTCAATTTTTTCACTGCTTTTTCTCTCATTAATTTCCCACTTCCTGATCCCTCTTTTTTGCTCACACATGTCAGAAAACTCCTTAATTAACGCGCATATGTCAGAAGTTTGAAATTCAATATATTAAATATTAAAATACCTTTGAATCTGTTATATTTAACTAACAGAAATATTAAAAGTGATGTATTAAAAAAAAAAATTAAAATAATTAATATGGTAAAGATATTTAAAAATATAACAATTCATAAAAAAGTAAAAAATTTAATGATATTATCCATATATATATATATATATATATATATATATATCAAATATAATAGGTAAACACACCGATATAATTTCAGCATTTGAAATATAAATAATCTGTATGTATACTCTTATTTATATAACTTTTTTTTAACACAACTCTTATTTATATAAATATATAACTATAACTAATATATTAAATAAAGATATATCATACACCAATGTATTATTTATCATATAATTGATATCAGACGATACAAAATATGAAACACCTGTAGCACAAAACCAGTATATAAATATTGATAGAGCAACAAACCAATATTAATAACTATCACCGGTATAATATATTGTGCATCATAACACTATTTAAACAAGTGCTGTTCTTGGTGTAAGATTATATAAGCTTGTAATCTATGGACCAAAGTAAATCCGATTGATTACACAAGCTTCGTGCTGTTTAGTTTTCACAATGATAGTACACCAAACATTGAATTATCAACCGGAACAGTGTGTTGATATATATCAACAATATACATCAACAATATATCACATACAAATAAAACAAAACCAGTATATTAAACAATATATCTAACACAGGTCGTAAAACCACTGATATGAAACTATATTGGAATAATATATATATATATATATATATATATATTAATTTTCCAATGAGGATTTTTATGGTACACACTCTAAACACCTTTAATGAAATTACATGTAATCAAATATTTTTCGATGAGATTTTTTATATGCATCTTAAGAAAATTAAAATACACATTTGGTAAAAAATTAAAAAAAATTTGGATTTAAGAACTATTTTTTTTTATATTTCCTAATTTTTAAATGTTTTATCTTCAAAAAAATCATAAAAAATTAGTTCTTGCACCCGAAATTATCAAAGATGCTTAAAGTATTCATCGTAAAAAATCCTTATTGAAAAATTATTATATATCAAGACGCACCCACACACAAAGATTCAAGGTCTGTGATTTACATCCCTGTGCGCAAGAGAGAGTCCATGTGCTACACATGTTGTAAGCCATTATCACACAATCAGTTATATATCACATACGAGTGTTTTCCCTAACTAATGTAGGAAGTACAATTTTCTCTACACAATGGGAACACCTTGAGATTCAATTTCTCATTCACCCATGAATCATTTTGGGAGTTTGAGTACACTCTTTCGAAGCTCTTACGGATGAGAATTCGAATATACTTTGATATTCCATTTTATGCTATCAATCATACTCAAATAACGCTATCAAAATGTGTATTTATCACAAATTTTCCAACACATACTTCATTCTCTTTTTCACAACAGCTACCAATTATTGATAAAATCTATATCATATATTTTGGACAGATATCTATGTTACAACTTACAAGCAGTACCAATTATAACATAAAAAAGCTTTGATCATTGGGTGGCTGCTCATGGTATTCATGACTTTATGACTTTCTTTTGAACTTGTAGTTAGCTTTTCTTTGTCCCTATTTTATGAATTTGTAGTGAATATGGAATCTCCTTGAAATTGGCTTTTCAGATATGGCTGGTACCTCTAGAAAAGAAGAATGACATTTATGTTCAACTTCAACCACACTACCGACACCCCCCATCAATCACGGAAGAGGAGTGTTAGGTCATAGGTGCACTCGATCGCTAGTCCCGTATATGAGTGTACAAGTCGCCATTTCTCAAATAGACACGTGTTATGCATTCAGACCGACAAGTGTTCACTCGCGAGTGAGGTGAACGGAAAACCACTCAGAAACCAAAATACTTTTGCAGAAATAATTTTTTCAACGTTGTTAATGAAAGAGATGCATGGAATTTGTTTCCAATTACCAGCGTTTCAGTCTTTCATGTACGTATCTCTTTTATCAAAGTTGGGTCAATTTGAATCATTCAAAAACTAATCATGAATATTCTTCTCTATTATTACATTTCATTAATTAAATTTACATGTGTTTTCATTCATTAACAATAAAACTATATATATATATATATATATATATATATATATATATATATATATATATATACCACCCCCGGGCAAAGCAAGGATTTTGACC